>JAQISU010000132.1:10665000-11289431 GCA_029339505.1 Unio delphinus
TCAAGTCCAAAAATTTATCCAAAAAGAATATTCACAATATAATCCACTAGTGGAATTGAAGAGTAATGATAAATAAATGTCCTAATAGTTCCTGGTTCGAATCTTGATGATGTAATCCAATATGGACGACGATGTCATTTGATTTAGTCAGTTCTTGTTAATGAAAATCTTTGAGCAGATATTCTTATCCTGTTACGTATATTTGATTTAAATTATTTATTTTTAATTGTCAAATCCAAATTTGTCATTTTGCCTCTAAAATTCATTAATTGGGAGATTATTCTAGAAAAATCTCTGACCATACTTTATCTGTAAACATGTTTTTGACCATGGCTTGTTGACCTAATTCCTGACCCTGCTTCAGACAGTGTCAACAAGTTTCTAAAACGATTGATTAAAATCCAAAGACATCTTTCTGGATCATTCTATTATTACGTGACTTAGTGAAGGTAGCCACTTTCTTTGACCTTCTATGAATTTTCATAAAATCATGTGATCACTTGTTTATGTAAAAAAAACAGGTATTTAAATTATTGTTTGTGACAGAACAATTGAGTAGATGTTGGGCTTTTTGTGTTGTTGTGTTTTCTGTTTGAGTTATAATTTTAATTACCTTGTACTGGAAATTGTGTCAATTCGTTGTAGCAAGAGGAATTATTCCATTTATCTGAAAAAGGACATGTGCTTATAATTTCATTTGGATGATAATAAAACAAGAACTGCATCACGTGACATTGTCAGCCATTTTGGATTACATCATCAAGATTCGAACCTGGAACTATTAGAACATTTATTTATCAGGACTCTTGCAATTCCATTAGTGGATTATTTTTGTGAATTCTATATTGTATTAATGTTGGATTTGATTCTCTAAAACCGTAAGTTTATTTATTTTATGAAAAGAATTGTACTTAATAAATTCATTGTTAAAGTTTTACAAGCTTGTTAGTTTTCACTCTTTCTGTGTTGCTGCTTATTCGAGCCTAAGCATGTAACAATCCATATAAATAATAAAATAATTCCTCTTGCTCCAACCGAATTGACACAATTTCCAGTACACGGTAATTAAAAAATAACTCAAAAAGAAGACACAACTTAATATTGTAAAAGCCCAACTTCTACTAAATAGCTCGCTCCTAAAACATGGTTTATATCTGTTTTTTACATAAACAAGGGATCACGTGATATTCTGGAAACCATCAGAGCAAACCTACTTTCAAGTAGTCACGTAAATACCATATGACCCAACTAAAATGAGAAAGTTGTTTATACTTTACTCCATTTTGTCCTTGGAATCAACCAATCATTCTAAAATAAAGCTCTAATGTCCTTGGAATCAACTAATCATTTTAGAAGCTTGTTTACACTCTGAAGCAAGGTCAGAAAATGAGGTTAACATCTGGTGTTTACTATGTAAAAGTACAGGTCACTCCCCCCTTAATGAACTTAAAATGCCAAAATTAAATCTAACAAACAAAAATAAAAATAAATATAAACGACTTGTATCACATATACGTAACACCTTCCCCCATAAAATAAAAAGAAAGGTTTATATGATAAAACTTTGTTTTTACCACAAACCAATTTACACCTGAGGTTAAAAAAAACGTATAAATTATACAGTGTATATAATATAATATATTTATACACAGGAAAAAGCATCTACAATTAAATTACTATGTTCAGGCACAGGGAATTTAGAAATAGCCTCAACCTTAGCATCTATTGGTTTAACTTGTTCATGTCCCACAAAATATCCTGGGAAAGTCACACTAGCACGGCAGAACTCAGTTTTAGATAAATTAATTGTCAAACATGCATCAGTGAGTCTGTCAACGAATTTTCGAATTGTTGCTAGATGTTCTATCCAGGTGTCGTTGTAGATGATGACATCATCTATATAGGCATCACAATTTTCTAGACCAGAGGTGATCATATTCATGAGACGTTCAAATGTACTTTCTTTATATTGATAAAGTCCATCTGGAGTAACAAATGCCGAGATTTCCTTTGCTCTTTCCATTAGTGGAATCTGCCAAAATCCTTTCAGAAGGTCAAATTTGGTGACATACTTGGCATTCCCAATTTTATCAATACAATCGTCAGTTCTTGGTAATGGGAATGAATCTGTTTTTGTCACACTGTTCACCTTCCTATAATCAGTGCACATACGGAAAGTTTTATCTGGTTTTGGAACAAGTATGCATAATGAACTCCAATCACTTTTACTGGGCTCGATAAAATCATTCTCCACCAAATATTGAATTTCCTTTATTAAGTATTCCTGTTTGAGTGGATTTATCCTATATGGATGTTGTTTAACAGGTTTGGAATTTTCAATTTCAACATCATGAAAAATTTTGTTTGTCCTTGTAGGAATATCTGGAAATAAGTGCTCATATTCAAATAATAACTGTTTCAGTTCATTTCTTTCTTGCACTTGTATATGTGAAAGTTTCTGGTCTAGATTTATCATAATTTCTGAATTACAAAGATTCGTCATTTCAATATCAGTAGAATCTGATGATATTCCTTCACTGAGTGGAACAGGTACAACTAAATTAATTAACATGGCTATCTCTTTCAATATACTGGTACTCCTATAATTTATTTACATCCCAGGAGCACTAATACTATAATTTAACTAATTCATTTTCTTCTTAACTTTGTAAGGGCCGTAATATCTAATCTGAAGAAAAGTATGAAGAAAGAACAGGAGTGACACAACTCCATTATCAGACTCAAAAGTTCTCTCCCTTGTAGTTCTTTCAAACCATAGTTTCATTTTTAACTTTAATTGCTGAATGCCCAATTCATTCATAACTTGCTGGAAAATTCCAGACATGAAGTTCGAACCTTGATCAGACTGAACAGATTTGGGAAGGCCGTACTGAGTTTAAAAAAAACTTTATCAAGCTTTTACTATTGTTTTAGATTTTATATTCCTTAACGGAATTGCTTCTGGAAACCTAGTTGATGCACACATATGGTCAACAGGTATTGGTTCCCTGACTTGGTCTTGGGTAAGGGACCTACACAATCTACCATAATTCTACTAAATGGTTCGTCAAAGGCAGGAATAGGTTGCAGATGAGCCTTAGGTATCTTCTGATTGGGTTTTCCTACCATTTGACAAGTATGACAAGATCTACAGTATTTGGTAACATCACTTTTGACTTTTGGCCAATAGAAGTGAATCAAGATCTTGTGATAAGTTTTATTAATCCCTAAATGACCAGCCAAAGGAGTTTCATGGGCCAGATTAAGTATTTCCTATCTGTAAGGTTTTGAAACTACTATTTGATAGTTCACGGACCACTCATCACCAGAAGGTACCTCGGGAGGTCTCCATTTTCTCATAAGAATTCCATTTTTAATGAAATAACAGACAGGAACTTCAGTAGCTTCAGTTTCAATTATGGCCCTTTGAAACAAACAGGAGATCTTGGGATCTTTTTCCTGTTCGACGACAAGTGACTGTCGTTTATCACCCTGATTAGAATAAAGAGAATGAGTTGTTAAAAGATGATCACTATGATCAATACCTTCTGACTGATCCAAGCAAGGAGTACAAGTGACCTCATCAAAAGCCTGACCTATACATGTGTCAGCTAAAGGAATGCTGCCTTCATCAACATCATTCTCAAGAGCTTTCTTTGCCATAGCTCTGGCACTACACAAGCCTGAAATATATCAGGAAATTCTTTTTCAATTGGATCAACTTTCTGATCCAAATTAGGCTTGTCAGTTACAAGTGGACTAACCACAACCTTGTCTCCAGCAAAGTCGTTGCCTAGCAATAAATGAATGCCCTCAACTGGTAAAACCGAGACTGTTCCGATTGTCACAGGTCCTGACACTAAGTCTGATGACAAATTTACACAATGGAGAGAAACATTAACAAAGCCGCACTCTACTCCCTGAATAAGAACACTTTCATTAGAAGAAGACTTCTCAGAAAAAGGCAAAGTACCTGATAATAAAAGACTCTGAGAAGCTCCTGTGTCCCTTAAAATTTTAATAGGGGTGGGATTGGCTGAATCACCCAAGAGTGATATAGAACCCTTCGATATGAATGGTTCATAATTCTCCATAATAAAATCAGACTGGGATTTATTAGACCCAACAAATGTATTGCTTTCAATACATGACCATGACCTTGATCTCTTAGAAATAAGAGCATTTGGAACAGGTCTGTCTTGATTCTGATGCCTATTTTTTTAATTTGTAGCAGCAATCAGAAATAACATGTCCTTTTTTCTTGCAATAGGTACACGTCGGAAGAGACAAGGATCTAGAATCAAGCTTCTCTGAAGTTTGATTTTGAAAGTTGTGCTAGTTCGAGTTTTTAAAAGGGCTTGTATTAGGCGGAAATATTTTTCTTCCAGAAGACTGTTGAGTAGAAGTCTTGTTAACAAAAGGAACTTTATGTGTCAAAGAATATTCGTCAGCAGCTCGAGCAGCATTTTCCAAGGTTTTAATCTTATGCTCATCAAGATAAGACTTAACATCACTATGGACACAGTTTTTGAACTCTTCAATTAATATAATTTGCTTGAGATTTTGATAATCTTGTTCGACTTTCTTGGCTAAGCACCATCTATCAAACAACTGCTCTTTTTCTCTAGCAAATTCGACACGAGTCTGTCCAGCTTCTTTTCTGTAATTTCTGAATTTTTGTCGATAAGCTTCAGGGACTAACTCATAACTCCTTAGAATGCATTCTTTAACCACATCATAGTCACCACTTTGCTGACCGGACAGTAAAGTGTAAATCTCACTAGCCTTACCAGTAATTACACATTGTAATAACTGAGTCCAATGCTCCCTTGGCCACTTTAAATTTTCTGCAACTTTTTTTAAAACGAATGAAGTATTTGTCTACTTCTTTTTCTCTGAAAGGGGGCACTAATCTAATATTCCTTGCTAAATCAATATTTAAATTTGGATTTGAAGTATGATGGTGATTTTTACTTGCCAGCTCTATTTCTTTCATTTTAATTTGATATTCCCTTTCTTCCTTCTCTTTCTCTCTCACTCTCTCTCTCTCTCTCTCTCTCTCTCTCTCTCTCTCAGTCCGCATCTACTCTTTTTGTAATTCAATTTGCCTTTCTACTCTCTCTCTCTCTCTCTCTCTCTCTCTCTCTCTCTCTCTCTCTCTCTCTCTCTCCCCACATCTGCTCTTTTTGTAATTCAATTTGCCTTTCTTTCTCCCTTTCCTCTCTCTCTCTCTCTCTCTCTCTCTCTCTCTCTCTCTCTCTCTCTCTCTCTCTCTCTTTATCATATTGTAATTTTCTTTCTTTCTCCTCTTTATCATATTGCAATTGTCTTTCTTCGTGAAATTCCAGCCTCTTCAACTCTAATTCCATCTTGAATTTTAATTCTAATTCCTTTAGTTTAATGTCAGAATCTGATGTAGACTTACTGACCGAAATCAAAGCACTTTGTTCCAAAACATCCTTTTCTACCAAATATTGGACCAAAATGTTTTTGATATCTTGTTTCGTTAAAGAAGCCTTGACTTCAGAAAGATCATATTTTCTGGCAAGTTGAATCAACTCATCTTTTTTGAAAAGATCTAATTGCTCCTGAGTAGGATTAGAAAGAAATATTTCTACTTTAGATGTCATTTTAATACAAGCCTGTCAGTCTCACTAAAGATTTAAAATTTTCAAAAACTAGGGAAATTCAAATTTAAAACAAAAGTTTTCTGAATCTCGGACGATAGCTCCCAATTTCTATGTTACGTGCTAAGGCTCGAATAAGAAGCAACACAGAAAGAAGTGAAAATAACAAGCTTGTAAAATTTAACAAACAATTTATTAAGTACAAATATTTTCATAAAAGAAAATAAATAAACTGACGGTTTTAGAGAATCAAGTCCAAAAATTTATCCAAAAAGAATATTCACAATATAATCCACTAGTGGAATTGAAGAGTAATGATAAATAAATGTCCTAATGGTTCCTGGTTCGAATCTTGATGATGTAATCCAATATGGACGACGATGTCACTTGATTTAGTCAGTTCTTGTTAATGAAAATCTTTGAGCACATATTCTTATCCAGATAAATAATAAAATAATTCTTCTTGCTCCAACTGAATTGACCCAATTTCCAGTACACGGTAATTAAAAAATAACTCAAAAAGAAGACACAACTTAATATTATAAAAGCCCAACTTCTACTAAATAGCTCGCTCCTAAAACATGGTTTATATGTTTTTTTATGTAAACAAGGGGTCACATGATATTCTAGAAACCATTAGAACAAACCTACGTTCAAGTAGTCACGTAAATACCATATGACCCAACTAAAATTAGAAAGTTGTTTATACTTTACTCCATTTTGTCCTTGCAATCAACCAATCATTTTAAAATAAAACTCTAATGTCCTTGGAATCAACCAATCATTTTTAGAAGCTTGTTTACACTCTGAAGCAAGGTCAGAAAATGAGGTTAACATCTGGTGTTTACTATGTAAAAGTACAGTTCACCCACCCACCCCCTTCAATGAACGAATCTTAAAACTTAAAATGCCAAATTTAAATCTAACAAACAAAAGAAATAAAAATAAATATAAATGACATATCACATATACTAACAATATGACTCGGCCAGTGATCAAACCCACAACCTCCTACTTCTACAGCAGATGCTCTAACCACTAGTCCACCACAGCGGTCAACCACAAGTAAGTCGTAATGCATATATGTCACATTATTCATATATACAACCCTTGTCTCCATTCTTCCTGATGTGTTCTGTGTACATGACTAGTGCATATCTCCGAGATACTCAACAGGTCTGGGCAGGAAAGGAGGTGGATTGGCCCACTGGTTGCACAGGCTGTATGGGTTACTTTGAGAGAAGTTCCCTTGAGGTGTGGTTGGGTGAAAATGCTACTCTTTGCTAACCCTGCTGCTTCATTAGTGTTAAACTTTGTGTAGGTTTTGAAAATCTATAAAGTTCTGTTCAAGGAAAAAATTATCTTGCAGTTGTTTTTGTTTCTTTGTTTGTAGTACCAGGGTTAATAGGATTACCATTTTAAATACCAAACAATATAATCCTTCCATCAAGTATACAGGTAAAACAGTACAAAGGGTATATTTCATGCCTTGAAATCAATTCTTATTCCCAAAGAAACAACAAATTAGTGTTTTTTCTGTCACATCACAACATAAAGAGTAAATTTTGTAGTAAATGATGTTTTTAAAAAATATTTACCCAGTCACATTAATGATAGGAATTACTTTCTGCTACCTCTGGAATCCAGCCCTTATTTAGACAAAAAAAGCCCTACTTTTATAGATTGGGTACTATAATATCACTAGAGAGCTACCCAAAACCAGATGTCATTTTTAACTTGAGCATTCCAGACAAGATGCTCACATTTGGAAATCTACATCTGATTGAAACTGCAGACAGTGCATGTAGTTCACTCACACTTGAAATGGAAGTGAGGGCTATTAAGAACATGTGTGATAGCTTCTTTAGAGTCAAGCCTTGTCAAGAGATGTGACAGATTTCACTTGGAGAACAGGGCCAGAAAGTGTGGTTGTAATATATCAAAATTGATCAGCAGGTTAGAAAGGTCCTTGTTGTGAGGGACAACAGTTAATGAAGACTTTTTTTCCCCCTCATTTGCCTGGAAGACTGTCTAGCTGATGAGATCCTTTCCACAATTATATTGTTAAACTTCTTAATATACAACATGAACCCAGGGTGGCTTTGTGATTTTAATTTCACATCTTTACCAATCATTGACATCTTATCCTTGTCCACCTGAGTTTGAGTATTGTGCTTGACTAATGTGGGTATGCCCAGATATGTTGATGTTGTGGATGATGTCACTGTGAACACCCAATGGCTGATGTTGAGGCAAAATGGAAGTGCTCAGAACTGGTACATCACTCCATGATAGCTGGTAAAGTCAGAATAAACTCCCAAATGCCCTTTATTATCATCTATGTGAAACAAGGGTAGGAAGTGACTTGAACTAGGATGTTTGCCCAAAACAGATGCAGGAAATCATCATTTCCACTGTTTGACCCTCTAATTGACCAAGTTTTATTTATAATATTGAGCATGTATGTTTCCAGAACTCTTATCATCATTGCATGGCAAGGTTTCTGCAATTGCAAGTGTCTAGTTGACCAGAGGGGGAGGAAGCTTAGGATTTTTAGAAGCTGAGGTGGAGACTAAGTTCTGCACTGAATCTGATTCTGGATGAAAGCTTACAATGTTTGAGTTGAAAGATTTAGATCTGGTTCTCATTTCTAAGACCTTCTGCTGTTTAACAATTGACTCCATATTAATGTCCTGTAAAAATTTATTTACATTGTTGTGGTAATTGCTAAGCTTTTTAGTAACCATTATGGAGTGCACAAGACTGACAATACTATTATTGCAATTGTGCTGGGACTGAGGATATCTTATGTAAATTATACTTTGGTCGCTTCAACAAATTTGCATTTTGCTACAACTGACTTTGCATTGTTTTCCTGTAGGTGGCTTGAAGATACATGTATTATTATAAATCTTTTTGCTTTCCTTGTAAGTCTTGTTGGCAATCTTTTCAATTGCTGACTCGTTTGTTTTTTTAAGAAATTAAGATGGATTACCATTATTTGGATTATTTATTGTTGGAGTTGGAGTTTGATATTTTCTTTTTTCATATCTTTTTAGTAGTTCTTTCAGTGCTTTCTTGGATTTTGTGGCATATTTGGTGGCTTTTGTTGTTGTTGTTGTTGTTGTTGTTGTAGTGTTTAATGCCATTTTCCAGCACACGAAAGGCTATACATGGTGGCCAGAAGAACCCGGGAAACCACCTGGAAAGAACCACTGACCCACGCAAAGCTAGTGGCAAAAGCTTTCTCACATACCCACATTGTAACAGCTGGTCTCCTTGTATAAAGTTTCAAATGCCTACAATGATAAATGTTCGACAGTAGCTTGCCACTACATTCATTTTGCAGTCTTACTCGGCCCTTTGTATCTAATACTACATAAGGGCCCACCCATCCAGTTTGCAGTCAAATCTCCTTATTTTATTGGCATGCTAATAAAAACTGACAAATTGGGACAATCATACTTCTTCCAAGTGAGACCTTGAAAAAGTTATATTTCTTAATTTTATTTCTATATATAAATAAAATCGAAACAAAATAATAACAACATATAAACCGACTTAATGAATTGCACTAATATATATTTCTGTAAATATTGTAGGTTGTAATGTAAATATTATTTTAATGTGGTTTTACAAATATATTAGTGCTCGGGGCAAAATTATTCTTATAATATTTTTAAAATAAGTTGGTTATATGTTTCTATAAATTTAGGTTTGCTAATTAATTGTTCTAGTGTATAAAAGGTGTAATTGGAGGGTGGGGGAAAGAACCACTTAAACAATTCTTTTCCCAGGGGCAAAACTTTCAGCTGGAGAGGGAACAAATTGGCTAGCCCATTGTTTAAAGGCATGAACCATCTAGCTAATTCTTTCCCCAGGGGGAAAACTTTAATCTAGAGGGGGGCAAATGTTGACAAGTCAGTTGTTTTCCCTGGGGAAAGAATTGGATGGCTGATACTTTCCCTGGAGTAGCAATCAACTAGCCAATTCTTTCCCCCAGAGAAATTTTGTTTGGGGGGGGGGAGAGGGGTAAATTTGACTGCTACACCATCCATTCAGGAATAGTGATAAGGATTTTCAAAATATGTCAAATTGTATGAGATTTGCAGTGTTGTCATTTAGGACCAATTAGACACCAAAATAAGTCTTCTCATTAAAATCCAATGTCAATATGACTTTGATTATGAGGGACAGTGATAACAAAAGTTTCAAGATGAAGGCCATACCAGATGTCAGATCTACATAATTTTCATTTATAAACCATTATACATTATATCACAGCTTCTGGTGAAAACCTCATGTTGAGAGTGTGCGTGTGTGTGATTTGGATTTTTAATGTAGCTGTAACAATTATTTTCAGTCATATTGCTACACTGCCTGCAGTGGCAGTTTATAGTATGTTTTGCACTGAGGCATCATGCCACATAATGGAGCATGGTGTCCCACCCAGTCAAATTATTCATACAACAGGCCAACCAGTCCTAACAATAATCTCTTAATGCTGAGCACCTAGCAAGGCTGCTGATAGCACCAATTTTTATAAGTCTTTGGTATGACTCGGCCAGGGTTCAAACTTGCAACCTCCCACATCAGAGGCATACATTGTAACCACCAGGCCATCTGAGCTGTCTACCTCAAGTTGATTTAACCATCCATCCATGTGGAGTATTAGATTTTTAAACTACTACTAATTACAATGGTAAATAGTTAATTTACCATACTGAATGTGGAGTATTAGATTTTTAAAATACTACTAATTACAATGGTAAATAGTTAATTTACCATACTAAATGTGATATTGGCACCATTTTTATTAGAAAAAAACAGACATCACGAGAAACCTAGAGTTGAAAATCCCATGTTGATAGGACTATCCATTCTGGAGAAGTACGAAAAGTTTTCAAGATGGCTGCCATGCTGGCCATGTTAGATTAAGATCAGCACCAATTTCATTCAGGACTAACTGGAATGCAGTCTTTTAGTGAAAATCATGTAGATAGGACTAACTGGAATGCAGTCTTTTAGTGAAAATCATGTAGATAGGACTAACTGGAATGCAGTCTTTTAGTGAAAATCATGTAGATAGGACTAACTGGAGATTAAATGCAGTCTTTTAGTGAAAATCATGTAGATAGGACTAACTGGAGATTAATTGCAGTCTTTTAGTGAAAATCATGTAGATAGGACTAACTGGAGATTAAATGCAGTCTTTTAGTGAAAATCATGTAGATAGGACTAACTGGAGATTAAATGCAGTCTTTTAGTGAAAATCATGTAGATAGGACTAACTGGAGATTAAATGCAGTCTTTTAGTGAAAATCATGTAGATAGGACTAACTGGAGATTAATTGCAGTCTTTTAGTGAAAATCATGTAGATAGGACTAACTGGAGATTAAATGCAGTCTTTTAGTGAAAATCATGTAGATATGACTAACTGGAGATTAAATGCAGTCTTTTAGTGAAAATCATGTAAATAGGACTAACTGGAGATTAAATGCAGTCTTTTAGTGAAAATCATGTAGATAGGACTAACCATTTTAGAAGGCATTGAAATAAAAAGATTTTTGTGCTTGCCGCTATTGTATTTTAATGTCGTGTCAAGTTTCATGGCAACTTTATAAATATTTTAGGAGAAGATGCAATAACAAACTTGTCCTAACAGTCAGATGGACAATGGAAACATCCCTCAAGCTTTTATGCTCTAAAACCAGTAGACAAAAAATGATGATAATGTGTTCATGTATCAGGTATATAATGCCTGAAAATTGACATATATGCAAAACCTGACAGCCTGAATTGACAGACACCTGGATGGTCATGGGTAAAAATATATGTCCAAATTAAAATGTATGATGGGGCATTAACATGTACTTGCATTTAATTAGAAATATGTCTTGTATCAAACTCTGAAGATTCAGTATACAAAACGGCATCTGATGCGTATAACCTTCACATCTCAATCAAGCAAGTGATGCACAAAAAATTCATGCTACAAATGGTATAAATAACTCTTGGATAAATATTATTTTCAGGCTTTTATTTCCAATAAAGTTTGATTAATTTCTCAGGATTAATGCAGACATTATAACCTAAAATGAAGACCAAAGTCAACAGATCCATAAGTAAAATCACATGTCCAGTTAATAAAAGAGTGTAGTGATTAAATGCATCCCACATTCTTATGTCTCATTCATATCCTGCTGTTTCATGCGAAGCACCACAGGTACAGATGTACATGGGATCATGCCAAGTTCTGTGATCACCATGGAGATAAATTCTGGTGGGGTGAAGTCATACACAAGGTTCAGTAAGGTCAGAGAACTATAGTCTCTCCAGTCAGCCAAAATTGACTGTCTGTTGCCAATATCAACCAGGTCATCTGGGTCACCTGAAATGAGAACAGTGATAATTTTAGCATCCAATATGATAAATATCTAGGGAAAGTCCATTATTGATATAAATGTTACTTAAATAATAAATACCCATCACAATATTTGGAGTTTTCAAAAACCTTGCAAATCTAGCCCTTCCTTGCAAAAAAACTACTAAATTATTTTGTACTAAATATCAGCTGTCTTATATTATGATCACAGAAGTATCATTAAAGAAACATATTTGCTTTGAAATTTGGTTTAAATACAGTACTCAAAGATAATACGTTAGGAGACTAGGTAAAAGGTTGATCCTTACATGCCCTTAAGATGTTGTTGGCCCTGGATTTTATCTCCTAGTGAATATCTGTAGCTTTGAAATCTAGTATGAAATAAAGGGGCAAAGAATAACAGAGAACAATGAGACTGGGTTTGAAAACAGAAACTTCATTCCCACAAATCAAATGGGAGAGAATACCCATGATTTTGTAAAGCTATGAGGAATCAGGGAGGGTAACCTGTTGTGTTTCTGATATAATCCTTACAACTGAGCCTTCTGAGGGCAGCTCCTTTTAAACACGATACCCAGGTAAGGTGGCTTTTAGAAAGTATATGCCAGAGTAATTTGATTTCACATTAAAATGATAAGAAAATTCTAAAGTGCATCTATGGGTGAGTATCCCACATTAAAAGTGCCTTCCCTGGGTCCCAGGTATTTTGCTGGAACAGCCCTGAGATTAAAGATCTTTCAGAGAAAATGGAAGAAAGTGTTTTACTCCCATCCCATAACTCCAATGATACTAGTCAGAAGCAGTTCTGGTTGAATGCTAGGCTGATATCAACCACCATGACCTCATCAGCTAATATGAGCAAGAGATGGAAAAGGATTGCATTCTTTCTAGCCTGAATAAATAACCTAATGGATCACAAAAAAGGAACCTATCAGAATGGCTTGGCATATTTCACTGATGGGGTCAGGTATATGAAAAAGGAGTCAACAAGACTTTATTCAGTTTTTCAAAGTGTGGTTTTGTACTACTGACTCATACATATATGCATCTTGCTTTTGCTGTGACTGATAAAACAAGTTGTAAACAATCACTGCTAAAGGTCAAGATATAAAATATGCTTGCAGGTTATGCATATTATACCTAAGTAATAGAGACATCTGCTCTATCTGGTAATAGAACAAATCTCAGTAAGCAGGCATGTAAACAAATAAAAACAGAGTTCAGAAATGATGGTTCTCGTGCATTATTTATTAAATATAGATACTAGTTTGGTAGATTCTCTGGAAATGTACAATGTAATATTTAATACTGATGGTTGTTTTTGATAGCGAAGACAATGATTCTGGCAACTGATGCAGAATCAGTGTTTTCTTGTTGTTTTTTTAAGAAGACAGGATCAACAGTGAGTTTTGACAGGTATGCTGGATTATCATATTTATCCTATCTGTCCAAAACTGAGAATGAAAGACAATGATGGTAGTGTAGTGTGTACAAGATGGTCATTTGATTCTACTTTAATTTTAAATAAGGGGAAAAAAAAACATTTCTCCTTGAAATATTTTATCCTGGCATTAATTTATAGAATTATGGCTGAAACTGAGTTATGCAGCCAGCTGTATGAAAGAGAAGCACAAATATTTCAGGCAACTGACAACACAAGAAGAAATACTGACCCTTTTAAGCATCTGACATAAATGGCCTTTCCAGATATCAGTATTCAACAAAATTACAATGAGATTATATTTTGAATAGATTTCCAAGTATTCCTGTTTAAATGATACATTCCAAAACTGTTTAGAAAATTTAATGCCACACACAAAGCAGACAGTAGGTGATGGGATGATTGATTTTTTTAAGTAAAATTATTCTTTAAGTGAAAAAGACTAAATCTTTAAGTTTACAAATGAGGTAACCCACAAAATTGCTACATGAATGAGTTATACAGCGAGACAAGAAGGTTAAGGCTGGAAGCAAAACTAAAAGAGGACTCTGGTGCCTGTGTTATCTGGTTCCTTACCAAAAAAATACAAGGTAAGTCTTGTTAATTTACAAGGACAATTCTTGCTCAAGCCTGGTACTCTTCAAGTCTCTTTGGATACAGACCATCTTACCATCCTATGCCTAGAGCATGCAAATTGAATGGGAACGGCATGGCCAGCAAAACTATAGAACAGTATATGGAGGGAATCATTTCTATTGAATTAAGAGAGT
The DNA here is from genome assembly GCA_029339505.1 of Unio delphinus. NCBI lineage: Eukaryota > Metazoa > Mollusca > Bivalvia > Unionida > Unionidae > Unio > Unio delphinus. The sequence goes on from JAQISU010000132.1 coordinate 10,679,225, forward strand.
TAACTTTACACGCATAGCAAATGCAGAAAGAAAGAAAAATAAATTTTCAGTCCTGAAGCAATGGAATTAGTAACATAACACAAAACATAACTGACCTAGTTCATTGAAGACAAATGAATCAGTCTGGACTCTCTCACAGAACTTGTAAGTCTCACAGCACACCAGGACTGGCACATTACTGGATCGAGCCATCAGTGCTATGAGAGAACTACCCACTCGTGACATCACAAAGCCATTTGCTAATAAACCATTTGCACCAAGGAACACTTTTGTTGCCTATAAACAAAATATAAATCTTTAATATTAAAGAAAAGCTCTGCAGAATAGAGTGTTACATCTGTAAATGATATTGCGACTGTGCTTATCAAGGCATACATTCCATACATACACTAAAACTCTATGACATAACAGGTATATTAATGGTATGTTAGCACAATCATGGCTGTATAGAAGTTCTAAAATATACATTACAGTTACAGTTGAATGATATTAATGTGGAAGATACCATATATGTCACAATTTTTATAACTGAAATATAAAACTAAAATGGAGGTGGGTGACTTAACATTTCTGATCATGAACAGTGGCGATCTTTCTTTGACATCAGATAAGACTAGATTTGACTGCATATATAAAACGCAAAGCATGATCATTTAAATTGTCAGAACAGTGTTTAAGCATATCATTTAAATTGTCAGAATAGTGTTTAACCATGAACATTTAAATTGTCAGAATAGTGTTTAAGCATGATCATTTAAATTGTTAGAATAGTGTTTAAACATGATCATTTAAATTGTCAGAATAGTGTTTAAGCATGAATCATTTAAATTGTTAGAATAGTGTTTAAGCATGATCATTTAAATTGTCAGAATAGTGTTTAAGCATGATCATTTAAATTGTTAGAATAGTGTTTAAGCATGATCATTTAAATTGTTAGAATAGTGTTTAAGGATTGATCATTTAAATTGTTAGAATAGTGTTTAAGCATGATCATTTAAATTGTTAGAATAGTGTTTAAGCATGATCATTTAAATTGTTATAATAGTGTTTCAGGATTGATTATTTAAATTGTCAGAATAACGTTTAAGCATGATCATTTAAATTGTCAGAATAGTGTTTAAGCATGATCATTTAAATTGTTTGAATAGTATTTAAGCATTGATCATTTAAATTGTCAGAATAATGTTTAAACATGAGAATGCAGCAGAGAAGTTTAACCACAGAACCATCCAGTCTCTAGTGAGTGTAGTGATGACAGCAATGACAGTTACAGTACATGTAAGCACTTTATTAAACTCCACTGAATTTATGTTTAAATTGTAGCAATAGTAACATTCAGTGACAAATAATACTAAAAAAAGGGAAAATATTGGTCATATGGAACTGGAGTCTGGGCTTGTGGAATTTAAGCCAGGCCTTGTGATTGTTTTTAATTATGAGCCCTGGGCTTTAGTCTAAAAAATAATTCTTCAAATACTTCTTTTAAGGATGAAATATCTCCAAAGATAAAAGACAGAGAAGTGTACTAAGATCTCAGTTCCACAGCATGGATGATAGCATAGAACAGTTTTACCTCTATGTAGTGTTTATGGTAACAGTCCTAACTTTGTGATCCAAGATGTAAGCATATTCATTAGCATGGGGTTATTTCTGAATAAACAAAACACTTGATCAAGGATGAAAGGTTGATATATTGTCCTTTCCCTCTGTGAGGGCAACCAGAAGCATGATCTCCCTTGATGCAACCGCTCAGTCTTCCTTAAGTACCCCTACTGCGCTCACACTGGGTCCTGCAAATAACCTCAAAATAAGGTGTCTACAGTAGACAGGAATTTATTACCTAATGTCTTGAGTACTTGTGAATGGTAACCTGTTCTTGACAAAGAAAGTAGGGACCATCATGAGTGATAATGACACATCTTTTTGGAACTGCATGTAGATAGGTCCACCAACAGAGCATGTATTCACTAATTCTATCTGCCATTCACCAATGTAGTGAGGAGGAAGGAATTGTATGAGATGAACCAATGAAGCTCTTAAGCGTGGTTCAAATGGTGTCTTGTTCAGCCTGGTTAATACCCATAATATATTCCACCTGGGCAGGGATCCAACATCTTGGATGTGTGTAATGCGAAATGGATAGACGATTGGATAGCTCTGGTTTGTCCAAAATTATCTCTTCCATGATAACACAGTCAACCAGTGATTGTGCAATAGTAGGTTTTAACTGTGATCAGTCCTAATTATTTCTTTCTGAAGAGCCATAGCAAGTTATCTATTAAGGTATGTATGCCTGCAGTGATATAAAGTGTTTTTGTGCACACCACTATATATTCCATTGCTTTTATATGCCTTTAAGATGGAGGGTCTGTCTCACTTAAGGGATTTCTCGACAACTGACTGCAAGAACGGTTTGCACCTGAGGGCGTATTTTAATAATATCCAGTTCTGGAACTCTTAGATGGGATGAAACACCTGTCATCCTTCGAGCAGATGAGGGAATATCTAGATTTCCTGGCAATTTTGTTGCAAGATTTATGAGGCTGATCAATGTTTCCTATTTAAGTGTATCACCTTCATAACATGAGCTGCTAAGGAGAACTGTATACTTTGGCCACTCCAATCACTAGAAATACTCTACTGATTATCCAGGCCTTTGGATCAGGGACAATTTGAATAAACATGATTTGGGCATTCCAGCTCTTTGCAAATAAATCCATCACAGGTTTATTATATCAGGCACCTAATGGGAAAAAGCAATAGTAAAACGAGATCATTTGGTTCATATTAGTTCATTCATGCAGGACAATGTGTCTGCCAATACATTAGCTAACCCAGGATATGTCAAATCTGTTGTTGAGGACACCCCTTCACAAAATTCCAAAGAAGAAAACTAAGTCTCGCAACATGGTTTTGCCTTGCTGTTAAAGATAAGTCACCACAGTAGAGTAATCAGAAAAAATGAAAATTCCATTCCCATGTAGGTTCTCCAGCAACCAATGAAAAGCTGCTGGAATGGTTTTCATCCTGAGAATGTTGATATGTAAATAATAATTCTGATGGGGCCCCCTCCAGTTGTATCCCAAAATAATAAAAGACTTGCCCCCCTCCAGTCCTCTGTGTTTGCATCTATACAGATGTTGCTTGCTGGAAGCTGTACTTGCAGAGGTTTCCAAAACTTAAGTTCAGTGAAGTTTCAGTTCCATCAAAATGGAACTTCATATTTTTCAGATTTTGAGAGTTGGTCCAATCACCAAAAGTTTCGCCTTTATTTGGAATCGTAATGGAGTCCAAAGAGGTGATCAAGACTTAAGACCTCCACTGCTACATGGAACAAACCCACAGCTGCCAAACCTAGAGTACAAAAGTACTGACTACTTATGATAAAAATATCGATTTTCAGGAACAAATACCGATTTTTAAAACTTTAATGCATATGTAACTATATACAACCTGTATAACAATCAGTAAAGTAGGTGAGGAACTTAATTATTTAATGTGAAAAATGTATGTGTTGCACTCTTGCACCTTCTGAACATTTGGGTGCCCATTCAGGAGCAATACTGCAACACAACCACATTTAGACATGGGATGTTGTATGAGCCTTTTCCACATTCACATTTAGACATGGGATGTTGTATGAGCATTTCCACAACCACATTTAGACATGGGATGTTGTATGAGCCTTTTCCACATTCACATTTAGACATGGGATGTTGTATGAGCCTTTTCCACATTCACATTTAGACATGGGATGTTGTATGAGCCTTTTCCACATTCACATTTAGACATGGGATGTTGTATGAGCCTTTTCCACAACCACATTTAGACATGGGATGTTGTATGAGCCTTTTCCACATTCACATTTAGACATGGGATGTTGTATGAGCCTTTTCCACAACCACATTTAGACATGGGATGTTGTATGAGCCTTTTCCACAACCTTTTGTCAATCATTTTGTCAACACATTCACATTTAGACATGGGATGTTGTATGAGCCTTTTCCACAACCTTTTGTCAATCATTTTGTCAACACATTCACATTTAGACATGGGATGTTGTATGAGCCTTTTCCACAACCTTTTGTCAATCATTTTGTCAACACATTCACATTTAGACATGGGATGTTGTATGAGCCTTTTCCACAACCTTTTGTCAATCATTTTGTCAACACATTCACATTTAGACATGGGATGTTGTATGAGCCTTTTCCACAACCTTTTGTCAATCATTTTCAATTCCAATATACCATTTTTCATTGATGATCTGAATTCTGTGATTTTTTTTAATGAGGTGTTTTGTTCGAGCACATGATTCTGCCAAGAGTTTGAGATGCAGCTATTTTAGTCTTCTTATTTTTTAGTTCTTTCTGCTATTTTTCAGTTACTATAGCAGTTTGTTCTAACATTGGATGAAGACCTTCAGTAGCTTATGCAACTTTTTCAGTAACCTTTGTCACTGGTTTAAATAATTGCTCTGAACCTTCTGCAAAATCCACCTGAAATTCCTGATGTTCTTTTTAATTTTTGTCTGACAGAATCACAGACTGGAAGATATTTCTCAATCTAGCTGTCTAAGATTCCATAGTAGGTGCCATATTATAGATATAATAATGATTGCCTTACAGAGGCAGTGAGGGTGATACCCCAATGAAATGCCTGGCAGGTAAACAAAACACACAAACTTTAAAGAAGAAAAAAATACCAGGATAAAGTAACAAAAATTAACTAACCAATTAGAGAAAATCTCGGTTAGTTAGAAGATTTGATTTGGCATTATTGACCTTATATTTTTCATTTTCATATGAAGCAATATTTATCCAAAAATACTGTTCTAGAAAAAGGTCTTTTTACCCTCTCTGTTTCTTATTTCTAAACATGACAACATTATCTATAACTTAAACAAGTCAATGGTTTGGTGAAATAAAATTATATTGATTGTGGTATGTTATTTTAAAACAAGTTCTGTGAGAAATAAAATCCATGCAAGGATTAAGCACCAAGAAAAGGAAACCCCAATTTTAGAGTTACATTATCTGTCTTCCGATTGGCAAACCCTCACAGATGAATAATGTAACCTGTCAAATGGGATTTCCTTGTCAAAGTGGCCAACCACAACACAGAATATGTCTTACCCACACATACTAAGATGTATCCACCCTAAACACAGAAAACAGCAGCACAAAATTTAAAATGCAAATCTTAATGTGGACAATGCTTCTTCCATAAAAATGAAGTCATCTTGCCTTTCAACAATACTGACAAAAAGTTGAATGATCACAATACCTCTTTCATGACATATGAAGCAGCATTGATCAGAACATATGAAGACTTAATTCCTTCTTGTACTAGTCTTCGTAACATCTCTTTACCTGCATGAGAAAAATAACTTTCTTCAATATCAACACCAACATGAATAGTGAAAAATTGTCATGTAACATAAAAAGCAAAGCAGCTAACCTCATTTTAAATATTGCATTAAGATAAATATTTTCCTCAAGCAGTTATTTTATTTGTCTCTGAAACCAAAGATCCAAGACATACATTAATCTTTCTTAAGTTGTAATCTATACTATGAGAATACCTGTTTGGGTTTGTTGGGGGGGGGGGGGTTGGGGAGGCGGCTTTCTATACCAATAAATATATTTCTTGCAGTCTTAAGCTGGAGATTAAAGGATTCCGTTGTAATGAGACAAAATATCATTACCATAAATATCTAGTTCCTACAATGTCATTACTGAAAATATCTAGACCCTACAATAACATTACTGTAAATATCTAGACCCTACCATATCAATATGGTAAATATCTAGACCCTACCATGTCATTACTGTAAATATCTAGACCCTACCATGTCATTACTGTAAATATCTAGACCCTACCATGTCAGTACTGTAAATATCTAGACCCTACCATGTCATTACTGTAAATATCTAGACCCTACCATGTCATTACTGTAAATATCTAGACCCTACCATGTCATTACTGTAAATATCTAGACCCTACCATGTCAGTACTGTAAATATCTAGACCCTACCATGTCATTACTGTAAATATCTAGACCCTACCATGTCATTACTGTAAATATCTAGACCCTACCATGTCAGTACTGTAAATATCTAGACCCTACCATATCAATACTGTAAATATCTAGACCCTACCATGTCATTACTGTAAATATCTAGACCCTACCATGTCATTACTGTAAATATCTAGACCCTACCATATCAATACTGTAAATATCTAGACCCTACCATGTCAGTACTGTAAATATCTAGACCCTACCATGTCATTACTGTAAATATCTAGACCCTACCATGTCATTACTGTAAATATCTAGACCGTACCATATCAATACTGTAAATATCTAGACCCTACCATGTCAGTACTGTAAATATCTAGACCCAACCATGTCATTACTGTAAATATCTAGACCCTACCATGTCATTACTGTAAATATCTAGACCCTACCATGTCATTACTGTAAATATCTAGACCCTACCATGTCAGTACTGTAAATATCTAGACCCTACCATGTCAGTACTGTAAATATCTAGACCCTACCATATCAATACTGTAAATATCTAGACCCTACCATGTCATTACTGTAAATATCTAGACCCTACCATGTCAGTACTGTAAATATCTAGACCCTACCATGTCAATACTGTAAATATCTAGACCCTACCATGTCATTACTGTAAATATCTAGACCCTACCATGTCATTACTGTAAATATCTAGACCCTACCATGTCATTACTGCTAATATCTACCACCTTACAATGTCATATCTCTAAATATATACAGCTAACATGTCAATAATGTAAATATCTAGACTTTCAATATTAAAAGTGTAAATATGGATCAAGTGATTTGATAGCATCCCTGTTTGAAGAGATAGGTTACCATCACATAATTATCAGACCTAATGAGGACTGTTTTTGCTTTTCTATCTTTCCTTTAATTGTTTCAGGTGACTCCATTGATGATTAGTATCAACTTGTTATTTGCTTTCAGAAAAAGAAACAGTCTTGAATAAAATCCCAGGGATTATGGTCTTTGCACAAGCTTCACTGCCTATTTTTTATTTAATTAATAACCATATAATTATCCTGTTGTAGAATGGCTTCCTTCTTCCAATCTATGAAGAGAGGAGAGTTGGTTGTTGATAAAGAAACCTGAAACCCCTCTATATGACCTAGATCTCTTACCCCCATTCTGAGGAATAGGGAGATACAGTGAGCTCAAAAATTCAGTTCTTACTGCCTCTGTGCAATTAACTGCTCCTAGGGATCAATGTTGGTGCACATGTGATTTAGAAGCTCCCTTGTCCTGAGGCTACTTAACCTCTCTTCATAGAGAGATCTAGATATTTACAGTACTGACATGGTAGGGACTGAATGGTTCCAAATGACCATGTGGATTGAGCAGAAAGTGGAGGCGAAATTCCTGAGCTGCCTGCCTCCAAATATCCTCTATTCTTCCTAAACTCTGGGATGGACAGAGATCGGATTTTATCCAGTTCACGAGAAAGCCTAGATGATCTAAAAGTGATACAAAATCAGTTCTGCCTTTGAGCAGAGTAGAACTTAACATATGTTTCTGGAGGATGTCGTCCAAGTACACTGCCGTCACTATAGATGAAGTTGAGCAGAACAGGGTGACGACGCAATCCATAACCTTGGTAAAAGCTCAAGGAGCAGCAGAGAGGGTGAACAGACCACGTTTTCGAGCAAAAATAAGGCTTCCAGATAACGTTTTCGAGCAAAATAAGGCTTACAGACCACGTTTTCGAACAAAATATAAGGCTTCCAACGAAATCTCATTTAACCAAAAAAAAGTCTCCATTTTTGCAAAAACGGAGATTTTACGATTTTTTAATCAATTTTGCTCGCAACGATGTGGTCATCCACCCTCTCTGCTGCTAAAGTTTTCAGTTCTGGGTTAATAATTCTTTTACGATTTCAACCGAATATTTGATCCAGTCCGATACGATATCGTGTCCGAGGATCATGTAGATTTATTGTTGCGAATCCGTGCGGAGTCGACTGAGCATGACTAAAGAAATCTCGAAATTGATTGAAGTCCATATCAGAGCACCATGTCTGCCAAATATTTCTAAGAGTATGAGTATCAACTCCGTTGAATACAGCAAGAATATTGCAGTTATCTCTGATGACTTTTGGAACCTGAGTGTAGCGTTGAGTGACATATATCACGTCAGTGTTTTTATGCCTGCCTCTGGAAAAGATCCTAGCAGGATTTTTTTGTTTATCCAACATTATATCATCGTATACGACTAAATTGTTAATATCTCCATCAATATCATCAATGAGAAGTTTTTTTAGTTATCGTTAAGATTTCAATCAATTTTTTATCTAAAAACGTTGTAGGGTTTGCCTCTGAGACATTTTTTTAGTTCTGGAAATAAAATACGAGATTTCGTAGGAAAATTCTATTTGTTGTTTTTAGGATTCATCCGAATCATTAACCTGTTTCTGAAAAATTTTCGATTTTTCGCGGAGAGTCTTTAAAAACTCTTCTGGAGTCGGTATCGGTTTATTTTTCCGTCGAAGATATTCAATTGCGGAACGATATTTGACGCCGCCACACTCAGTGCAAATCTGATATTTCCCTCTGACGCCTTTTCCACAACCAAGACAAGGCTTTGGACCATCAACACAACCTTGTTTTGCTGAGCCGTTATGTATCCCGCAGAACTTTCCTAGGCTGTTTTTTTCACAGCGTCGTGTGGATCCTTGAAACAGCCAAGAGCATTAATTATGCGATTGTGAATCAATCATTATAATTAAGTCTTAATAAATATTCAATTAGACGTTAAAAAACACTATTTGATAATGATTAGCATTTATTCTGATGATGAATTTATTAACGATTTGGGATATGGAAAACACTACTATGAAACCTCGCTAGATGAATTTTTTATTTCTCCTACTAATTGGCACGATCTCAACGAGTATTACAAAAGGAGTTTAGGCTCGGCTTGGTACATTCATAGTAAAAAATCCGCGGTGGAATTATTAACGGTACATAATTATTTACTCCCTGGAGTGATTATTCAGCATCGTGATCGATTTTATGTTTTCATAGATGATAAAATCATTGATTTTACTGGACAATCTGCAGTCAATGAAATCATTCCCCGGGAGAGATTGAGATATCCCTCTATCGACATTGATTCTAAAACCCCATCGTTGGAAGAGTTATTATTGTATTTCAATGACTTAGTTGACTCTGTCAATGATGTTTTGGTTTTTGAAACCAGTGGTGGTTATCATATTTTATTGAAAACGATTCCGATTGATTTTGATAATCATCGAGAATTATTAAAAAAAATCGCCGCAGACAGACCATCATGGAATGTTGATACACAGGCTGGACTTCATAGCATCAAATTACCAGGAACAAGATCGGTAAAACCAAATAGCATTGATAAGAGATTAATTTATCCTGGAAATCTAAAGGATTCTTATGGATTTACTAGTTTATTATTGTCCTGTCCTGTCGCTATACAATCATGTTACGAAAAAGTCACTGATAATGAAACCAATGACATCGACGGTGATTTTATCACTGGTGATTTTATCACCAGTGAACACATTTATCAGATTTCAACAGCGCTGACTGGACAACCAGATCAAATCACTGGAATTACAAATCAAACCGGCAATATGATTTCACTGGGAAGAGTTGCTGGTTCGTATTGCAATATTTGTCACCGCCGACATGGATACAACGAGTTCGGTGGATACGTTGAAGGAAAGGCTATTGATGCATTTGTGTGTGTGTATTCAGATAGACTCGTGATAGGTTGTTTGCGTACCACAAAAAATAAAATCACGATTGACATTTCCAATGCTGACATTTCCAATGATAGTAAAACACTCTATGAAAAATATCTAAAATCATATAATTATCGCCGAGGAGATCATTGTGGTGAATTCCCCATGAAGACACCGGATTGTACTTACTGTGAGCCCCCTGTTCATGAAAACGGCCAAGGGTGTAAAATCATCCTCAATGACGACTATATGGATGGTTCTGCTTGTGGGATGGGAAAATCAAAATCGGCATGGAAATCAATACGAGATGATCAATCTGTGCTCTATTTGTCATACAGAAAAACATTTACCAGAAAAACCACCATCGACTATAATCTCAAATCGTATGAAACAATTCATGGTGGAATTATTTTTGATACAAGAACTCATCGAAGGGTTATTTCGCAAATTGAATCAATTGTACGAGTCAGGGGAATTCCCGATGTGTTAGTGTTAGATGAATGGCATGGCATTCTTCGTCAAATAATTTCATCGAGTCGCGGTAAACAGATTTGGGAGACACATGGTTGATTTGTTCAGCAAAACGGGTTATTGTGTTAGATGCAGATGCCAACAATGATGATCTAGAATTGTTTAGAAAATATTTAAACCGTCCGGACATGAAATTCATCATCAATGAGTATCAACCCGATCATGGAAAAAAGTTTATTGTGGAACCGTCCCATCATGACAATTACATCAAATCGTTAGACGCGCTGCAACAAGGAAATCGTGCAGTAGTTTTCACACAAAACAAACGACACGGAAAGTATTCTGTAGAAGCCCTTGCTAAACTATTACAGCATTTAGGATACCGAGTGAAATACTATCACGCTGATACAGATTCGGCAGAAAAAGAAAGAGATTTTGCTGATCCCGTTGAAGCGTTTGAGCACATCGATGTAGTGATTTATAATTGCACCGTAGAAGCAGGAATATCAATCATAGATGAACGATTCAAGTACATGGCGGTGTTTTCTGAACAATTGGGGTTGGTAGAAGCAACTAAACAAGCAATTCATCGATTTAGAAATATTACTGAAATTCATTATTCGTCTACTAAACGAGTTTGCACTGAGTTGCCACTCACACGTGATGACATTATTTCTGCCATTGAATCACATGAAAGGGATTTATCCTCTACGGAATTGTTGTTCAGAACCCCCAATCTCAGTGATATGAATTCCAGTTACGGATACGCATTTATCAGTGCCATTATTGACGAAAATAATTCGAAGTGTTATTTTACGGGACGACTTGTTACAATGATGAAAAGAACCGGATATGAAGTCACGTGGGAATTACCAGACGAATATTCGTTGTGGTGTGAAAAAAATAAAACCAACAAAATCGATACCGCGGCAATGAACAATAATCCCGTCGTAGATGATTTTTTGAAATCTTCTATCGGAGAAAGAATTGCTGCTGCAAGTGATAAAATCACCAGTAATGACTTTGTCATCAATGAAATCACCAGTGAACAACAAAAATATCATCGATATGATCCTGAAAATCAACAACGATTAGAACCCTACGCGAAGAAATTGATGTATCTCAATCATGTATTTCAAACTGATGTGGGAAAATTGGACACAAACACGATTGAACACCTCGACAAAAACGTATCACGGTTACAAAGATACCAGCGAGTCCTTGTTGATAAACACAACCAGGGAAGCGCGGTAATAACTACGCATTGTCGATCTGATAAAATCAATCCACGGCAACAACTCGAAATTATCAGAAGTGTCCTTGAAGTATTAAAACTCCCTGATGTGGTTCCGGATGATTTATCAGTGAAAAGTGTTTCAGTGGACCGTACTGAATTAATCAAGAATATCAATAACATGTTAAAAAACCCTGACCAACTCGATAGGTACCAGATGTTGTTAAAACACTTCAATGAGATATTTCCGGATGTGAAATTCTTTAGAAAGGGAACACTATCAGTGAAAAATATCATTGAGAAAATCAAATTGATTTACAAGGGATTTGGTGAAAGATTACAATCTGATGATAAAAAAAATACGAATAGATCTAATCTCACACTGTTTTATCCTGAATGGCCCAAATCTGACTTCATAGATGATCCTACATGGATTAATGAAACCGTTGATGATGTGGGATTCGCTGGTAAAGACCTTATTGCGACGGATACACATACTACAATGTTGCGATTTCATGTTTGGACCGTTAATGGATGGTTTTCCCGATATGATATGTCAGATTGATCAATGGAAAAGTGAGGAAAGTGTGATATTAATTATTTTATATAGGAATTTCCACACTTTCCTCATCAATGATAGAAGCTGTCTCACGGTAAAATAACACTTCCATGGCCGTATTATAACACCCTCCCACGATGGTATCACTGATTATGACGCGATACCATTTACTCTGATAACATTTTAACATTTAATTTAGATAATTCTTATCGTATAATGTCGTATGTGAAATACAGCGATCATGAAATAGATACTGCACGAGAAATATTCCAGCAAATCAACCCCAACGGTTCTATTAAAATTAAACACCGTGACGAGAAATTCTCTGCGACTCACAAACTACCGAACGGTCGTAAGTCTAAATTCTGGTCATCCGATGATAGAAATCTTACAGCACATAGTCGGATTCAACAGCGATATTATCGCGTACTCATGAATGATTTATGCAACTGTGATATTCGAAAGTATCATTGTCAGGATCGTACCGTAGTGGTGTTTGGGAGAATCCCTGGTATTAAGCGATCATATGCACAAAGACAATTGGCACTATTCATTGCGGAGACAGAACCATCAGCGGCCCGAATAAAACATATCATTGATAGGTCCGTATCGGCGAGTAGCATCGTAGATGAATCACTCACAGATGATCCTAACGACGAGACCATCGTGATAATACTACCATCGGATAAAGATTTTTCTAGTTGATCGAGTTTAAGTTAACGTCGTGCGTAAATTCATTTACGCGTGTCCACTGAGATTAGTCATCATCAAGTACTTCATTGATTTCTTTTATTAACTCACGATCTTCTTCGGGTAAAAATAACCTCCATGTGTTATCTTTGCGCCGGTTACGTTTTTGTCGGTGTTTTTTCTTTTTTAGTTGTGATTCATTTTCTTGTGTTGCAGCCTCATTTTGTTGTAGAAGTTGATTGTATTTACTTGCGAGCTCTGCGTATTTAATGCTAATGGATTCTAATTCACGTCGCACATCATTGAGCTCAGTCATAAGTTTACTGCGATCTCGAACTGCATCGCTACGGTGCTGCTGTGTGGTATCTAATTGGTATTGTAGATCATTTAACGAATCATTGATAGATTGTTGTTGTTGTTGTTGTTGTTGTCGTAACGCTGTTACTTTTCCTTGCAGCAATTTATTCTGATTGATCAGGTTGGTCACTTGAGACTGCAATTGACAGATCATTTCTTTATCAATGACTCTGTCAGTGACTCTGTCAATGACTCTGTCACCGGCAACATGCACTTTTCCATCTAACATTTGATTCATTTCATTCTCAACTTCACCATCAATAAGCCGCTCAACAGGCACATCATTAGCATCATCAGCGCTAACATTTCCGATTCCAATTTCATCCGATTTCCATATTCTATAAATCCGCTGATAACTGATTTTATATTTATCAGCAATTTCTGCTATTCCAACACGGTTTCGCAATTGCTTAATCGTGTTGATGTCATCGCGGGTCAGTATCCTACGAACAGGCATGTTTTTATACAATTAAAAAATATTTTTAACAACAACAACAACAGCAACAAAAATGTGACGCAGTAGAGCGTCAAGAAATCTGAGAAGTATTAACAACGCAGAATCTCGCGAGTTGTATAAGTCAATAGTATACTGACGCCAGATGGATCTCAATCTCTCAGTTGTTTTGTCATTGTAAGTCAATCGTCGTGAGACAGCTTCGTTCATCGATGTTGAAAGTCACATAATTGCTATAAATAATAATAATACTGTGACTTTCAACATTCTAGTTTTGATCAATCTGATATATCATATCGAGAGAACCAACCATTAACGCCTTTTGATGTTTTCATCGATGTTGAAAGTGTCATAATTGCTATAAATAAAATAGAATACTGACATTTTCAACATTCTATTTTTGATCAATCTGATATATCATATCGAGAGAACCATCTAGTAATTACACAATGCCGAATCTCGCGAGTGCACATACATGTATCAATTTGATATAAAAAAGAATCATGGTATTTTATAATTATTCAAACAGGTCAATAGCATACTTGAAACAATCCACCAGATGGATTATCTCAATCTCTCAGTTGTTTTGTCATTGTAAGTCAATATGATTTTTAATACGGTCATGGAAGCGTTATTTCACCGTGAGACACCTTCGTTCATCGATGAGGGAACTATCAAAATTGTATATAAATATAATAATACTGTTAGTTCCCTCATTTCCATTGATCAATCTAACATGTCATTGCAAATCAATATGATTTTTGACATCACCATGGAAGCGTTATTTGATTGTTTTAACGGCGTTATCATTGATGGCGCAAGTATCATAATTGTAATAAAAATAATTAATACCGACACTTTCGCCATCTATGATTCAGCTTCAACAATATGTCTCTTTATTACAACCACGCATCATTATAGCCACGCGATTGCAAATCAGCACTGTTTCACCGGCAATAACGCAAGTGTTGAATACAGCGTGATTGAAATTCTATATAAAAAAAATGAGGTGACTGAAAAATTATAATAAAAAATATTTTTCCACCCTAATAATATATCACACCTTTTTATTGTTGTTGTTGTTGTTATTATGTTTATTCTCAAGTACATACTAATGCGACTTAACAACAACAACAACAATAAAAAGGTGTGATATATTATTAGGGTGGAAAAATATTTTTTATTATAATTTTTCAGTCACCTCATTTTTTTTATATAGAATTTCAATCACGCTGTATTCAACACTTGCGTTATTGCCGGTGAAACAGTGCTGATTTGCAATCGCGTGGCTATAATGATGCGTGGTTGTAATAAAGAGACATATTGTTGAAGCTGAATCATAGATGGCGAAAGTGTCGGTATTAATTATTTTTATTACAATTATGATACTTGCGCCATCAATGATAACGCCGTTAAAACAATCAAATAACGCTTCCATGGTGATGTCAAAAATCATATTGATTTGCAATGACATGTTAGATTGATCAATGGAAATGAGGGAACTAACAGTATTATTATATTTATATACAATTTTGATAGTTCCCTCATCAATGAACGAAGGTGTCTCACGGTGAAATAACGCTTCCATGACCGTATTAAAAATCATATTGACTTACAATGACAAAACAACTGAGAGATTGAGATAATCCATCTGGTGGATTGTTTCAAGTATGCTATTGACCTGTTTGAATAATTATAAAATACCATGATTCTTTTTTATATCAAATTGATACATGTATGTGCACTCGCGAGATTCGGCGTTGTGTAATTACTAGATGGTTCTCTCGATATGATATATCAGATTGATCAAAAATAGAATGTTGAAAATGTCAGTATTCTATTTTATTTATAGCAATTATGACACTTTCAACATCGATGAAAACATCAAAAGGCGTTAATGGTTGGTTCTCTCGATATGATATATCAGATTGATCAAAACTAGAATGTTGAAAGTCACAGTATTATTATTATTTATAGCAATTATGTGACTTTCAACATCGATGAACGAAGCTGTCTCACGACGATTGACTTACAATGACAAAACAACTGAGAGATTGAGATCCATCTGGCGTCAGTATACTATTGACTTATACAACTCGCGAGATTCTGCGTTGTTAATACTTCTCAGATTTCTTGACGCTCTACTGCGTCACATTTTTGTTGCTGTTGTTGTTGTTGTTAAAAATATTTTTTAATTGTATAAAAACATGCCTGTTCGTAGGATACTAACCCGCGATGACATCAACACGATTAAGCAATTGCGAAACCGTGTTGGAATAGCAGAAATTGCTGATAAATATAAAATCAGTTATCAGCGGATTTATAGAATATGGAAATCGGATGAAATTGGAATCGAAAATGTTAGCGCTGATGATGCTAATGATGTGCCTGTTGAGCGGCTTATTGATGGTGAAGTTGAGAATGAAATGAATCAAATGTTAGATGGAAAAGTGCATGTTGCCGGTGACAGAGTCATTGACAGAGTCACTGACAGAGTCATTGATAAAGAAATGATCTGTCAATTGCAGTCTCAAGTGACCAACCTGATCAATCAGAATAAATTGCTGCAAGGAAAAGTAACAGCGTTACGACAACAACAACAACAACAACAACAATCTATCAATGATTCGTTAAATGATCTACAATACCAATTAGATACCACACAGCAGCACCGTAGCGATGCAGTTCGAGATCGCAGTAAACTTATGACTGAGCTCAATGATGTGCGACGTGAATTAGAATCCATTAGCATTAAATACGCAGAGCTCGCAAGTAAATACAATCAACTTCTACAACAAAATGAGGCTGCAACACAAGAAAATGAATCACAACTAAAAAAGAAAAAACACCGACAAAAACGTAACCGGCGCAAAGATAACACATGGAGGTTATTTTTACCCGAAGAAGATCGTGAGTTAATAAAAGAAATCAATGAAGTACTTGATGATGACTAATCTCAGTGGACACGCGTAAATGAATTTACGCACGACGTTAACTTAAACTCGATCAACTAGAAAAATCTTTATCCGATGGTAGTATTATCACGATGGTCTCGTCGTTAGGATCATCTGTGAGTGATTCATCTACGATGCTACTCGCCGATACGGACCTATCAATGATATGTTTTATTCGGGCCGCTGATGGTTCTGTCTCCGCAATGAATAGTGCCAATTGTCTTTGTGCATATGATCGCTTAATACCAGGGATTCTCCCAAACACCACTACGGTACGATCCTGACAATGATACTTTCGAATATCACAGTTGCATAAATCATTCATGAGTACGCGATAATATCGCTGTTGAATCCGACTATGTGCTGTAAGATTTCTATCATCGGATGACCAGAATTTAGACTTACGACCGTTCGGTAGTTTGTGAGTCGCAGAGAATTTCTCGTCACGGTGTTTAATTTTAATAGAACCGTTGGGGTTGATTTGCTGGAATATTTCTCGTGCAGTATCTATTTCATGATCGCTGTATTTCACATACGACATTATACGATAAGAATTATCTAAATTAAATGTTAAAATGTTATCAGAGTAAATGGTATCGCGTCATAATCAGTGATACCATCGTGGGAGGGTGTTATAATACGGCCATGGAAGTGTTTTTTTACCGTGAGACAGCTTATATCATTGATGAGGAAAGTGTGGAAATTCCTATATAAAATAATTAATATCACACTTTCCTCACTTTTCCATTGATCAATCTGACATATCATATCGGGAAAACCATCCATTAACGGTCCAAACATGAAATCGCAACATTGTAGTATGTGTATCCGTCGCAATAAGGTCTTTACCAGCGAATCCCACATCATCAACGGTTTCATTAATCCATGTAGGATCATCTATGTAGTCAGATTTGGGCCATTCAGGATAAAACAGTGTGAGATTAGATCTATTCGTATTTTTTTATCATCAGATTGTAATCTTTCACCAAATCCCTTGTAAATCAATTTGATTTTCTCAATGATATTTTTCACTGATAGTGTTCCCTTTCTAAAGAATTTCACATCCGGAAATATCTCATTGAAGTGTTTTAACAACATCTGGTACCTATCGAGTTGGTCAGGGTTTTTTAACATGTTATTGATATTCTTGATTAATTCAGTACGGTCCACTGAAACACTTTTCACTGATAAATCATCCGGAACCACATCAGGGAGTTTTAATACTTCAAGGACACTTCTGATAATTTCGAGTTGTTGCCGTGGATTGATTTTATCAGATCGACAATGCGTAGTTATTACCGCGCTTCCCTGGTTGTGTTTATCAACAAGGACTCGCTGGTATCTTTGTAACCGTGATACGTTTTTGTCGAGGTGTTCAATCGTGTTTGTGTCCAATTTTCCCACATCAGTTTGAAATACATGATTGAGATACATCAATTTCTTCGCGTAGGGTTCTAATCGTTGTTGATTTTCAGGATCATATCGATGATATTTTTGTTGTTCACTGGTGATTTCATTGATGACAAAGTCATTACTGGTGATTTTATCACTTGCAGCAGCAATTCTTTCTCCGATAGAAGATTTCAAAAAAAATCATCTACGACGGGATTATTGTTCATTGCCGCGGTATCGATTTTGTTGGTTTTATTTTTTTCACACCACAACGAATATTCGTCTGGTAATTCCCACGTGACTTCATATCCGGTTCTTTTCATCATTGTAACAAGTCGTCCCGTAAAATAACACTTCGAATTATTTTCGTCAATAATGGCACTGATAAATGCGTATCCGTAACTGGAATTCACATCACTGAGATTGGGGGTTCTGAACAACAATTCCGACGATGATAAATTTCTTTCATGTGATTCAATGGCAGAAATAATGTCATCACGTGTGAGTGGCAACTCAGTGCAAACTCGTTTAGTAGACGAATAATGAATTTCAGTAATATTTCTAAATCGATGAATTGCTTGTTTAGTTGCTTCTACCGACCCCAATTGTTCAGAAAACACCGCCATGTACTTGAATCGTTCATCCACGATTGATATTCCTGCTTCTACGGTGCAATTATAGATCACTACATCGATGTGCTCAAACGCTTCAACGGGATCAGCAAAATCTCTTTCTTTTTCTGCCGAATCTGTATCAGCGTGATAGTATTTCACTCGGTATCCTAAATGCTGTAATAGTTTAGCAAGGGCTTCTACAGAATACTTTCCGTGTCGTTTGTTTTGTGTGAAAACTACTGCACGATTTCCTTGTTGCAGCGCGTCTAACAATTTGATGTAATTGTCATGATGGGACGGTTCCACAATAAACTTTTTTCCATGATCGGGTTGATACTCATTGATGATGAATTTCATGTCCGGACGGTTTAAATATTTTCTAAACAATTCTAGATCATCATTGTTGGCATCTGCATCTAACACAATAACCCGTTTTGCTGAACAAATCAACCATGTGAGTGTCTCCCAAATCTGTTTACCGCGACTCGATGAAATTATTTGACGAAGAATGCCATGCCATTCATCTAACACTAACACATCGGGAATTCCCCTGACTCGTACAATTGATTCAATTTGCGAAATAACCCTTCGATGAGTTCTTGTATCAAAAATAATTCCACCATGAATTGTTTCATACGATTCGAGATTATAGTCGATGGTGGTCTTTCTGGTAAATGTTTTTCTGTATGACAAATAGAGCACAGATTGATCATCTTGTATTGATTCCCATGCCGATTTTGATTTTCCCATCCCACAAGCAGAACCATCCATATAGTCGTCATTGAGGATGATTTTACACCCTTGGCCGTTTTCATGAACAGGGGGCTCACAGTAAGTATAATCCGGAACCCTCGTGGGGAATTCAACGCTGTGGTCTTCACGGCGATAATGATATGATTTCAGGTATTTTTCGTAGTTAGAAATGTTATTTTCATTTCTGTCAATCGTGATTTTAGTTTTTGTGGTACGGAAACAACCGATCACAAATCGATCAGAGTAAACTACCACAAATGCATCGATGGCTTTTCCTTCATTGTATCCAGTAAACTCATTAATGCCGTGTCTGCGTTGGCAGACATTACAAAATGACCCTGAAACCCTTCCTAGCGAAATCATATTACTGGTTTGATTTGTTATTCCAGTGATTTGATCTGGTTGACCAGTTAACTCGATAGATATTTGATTGAAATCTTCGTTGGTCAAATCGTCACCAGTAACACCGAGAATAAAGTCATTGGTTTCATTGTCAGTGCGTTTTTCATAACAAGACTGTATAGCAACAGGGCAGGACAATAATGAACTAGTAAATCCAACAGGATAAATTAATCGTTTATCAATGCTGTTTGGTTTTGCCGATCTTGTCCCGGGTAATTTGATGCTATGAAGTCCAGCCTGTATATCAACATTCCATGTTGGTCTGTCTGCGGCGATTTTTTTTAATAATTCCCGATGAGTATCAAAATCAATCGGAATCGTTTTCAATAAAATGTGATAACCGCCCCTGGTTTCAAAAACCAAAACATCATTGACAGAGTCAACTAAGTCATTGAAATACAATAATATCTCCTCCAATGATGGGTTTTTAGAATCAATATCGATAGTGGGATATCTCAATCTCTCCCGGGGGATAATTTCATTTACTGCAGAACACCCTTGAAATTCTGTGATGTCCGGATCATCTACAAAAACGTAAAATTGTCCCCGTTGTTGAATAATCACACCATGGCGTAGAAAACTATCTTCAGTGAGTAATTCCATCGCAGATTTTTTACTGGAAACATTCCATGATGGCGTTAAATGCCCTTTGTAGTATTCTTGAAGATCGTGATACGTTTGTGGTGTTTGCAAAAGATCATCATCACTATCGGAGTAATCACTAATCATTATACTATATACTTTTTAACGTCTAATTGAATGTTGATTAACTATTAATAATAATGGTGAATCCAGCACTTGCGGTGAATAAATGCAATTGGTTGTTTTTAGGATCCACACAGCGATGTGAAAAAAATTCATACGGGAAATTCTGCAGGGTACATAATTGTACTGCAAAACAAGGTTGTCCCGAGGGGCCAAAACCCTGTCTTGGTTGTGGAAAAGGTGTACGGGGAAAATATCAAATTTGTATAGCGTGTGGTTGTCCACAATATCGTTCCGCAATAGAATATCTCAAACGAAAAAATAAACCAATACCGACTCCAGAAGAGTTTTTAAAGACTCGGTTACAAGGGAGAGGCTGAACCCACCCTTTGAAAATAATTTATTGGTAAGATTGTAAATTGTTTTACAATTTCATCCTAAAAAAAAAGTGTTAACCCATAGCAGCAGAGAGGGTGAGTGACAACGACGTTGTAATCCCTTTCCCAAAAAAATGCAATAGTTGAAAAGTTTTTGATTTCATTGATTTCATTGATTTCATTGATTTTTTTGTGTGACTGATTTCATTGATTTCATTGATCCTTGTTTCTGATTCACCACATTGCCCCAGCGCAAAGCGCCACGTAGATGATCAACGATGTTATGAAGTGCTAAAAGATTTTAACGACAGCGCGGTAGAAAAATCCGGAGAGGGTATTATTGAGTTTATAACCGATATCGATGAAGCACCGAGCATTGATGATATTGATGGAGATATTAACAATTTAGTCGTATACGACGATATAATGTTAGATAAACAAAAAAATCCTGTTAGAATATTTTCCCGTGGGCGTCACAAAAACACTGACGTGATATATGTCACTCAACGCTACACTCAGGTTCCAAAAGTCATCAGAGATAACTGCAATATTCTTGCTGTATTCAACGGAGTTGATACTCATACTCTTAGAAATATATGGCAGACATGGTGCTCTGATATAGACTTCAATCAATTTAAAAATTTCTTTAGTCATGCTCAGTCAACCCAGTACGGATTCGCAACAATAAATTTGCATGATCCTCGGACACGATATCGTATCGGACTGGATCAAATATTCGGTTAAAATCATTTATTATTTTTTGTTAACCTGTAGCAGCAGAGAGGGTGATGACCACATCGTTGCGAGCAAAATCGTAAAATCTCCGTTTTTGCAAAAAAGGAGACTTTTTTTTGGTTAAATGAGATTTCGTTGGAAGCCTTATATTTTGTTCGAAAACGTGGTCTGTAAGCCTTATTTTGCTCGAAAACGTTATCTGGAAGCCTTATTTTTGCTCGAAAACGTGGTCTGTTCACCCTCTCTGCTGCTCAAGGGCTGATGTTGAGGCCAAAAGGTATGACCTGGAACTGATAAACTGAGTCCCGATAATAATGTCCATGACTCGGTGGCCAGGGACATGAAAATATGTGTCGGTCATATCTAGACTGACGGCATACCCGTCCCGTCGGATGGAAAGACGAATTGATCTCGCCATCACCACAATGAATTTCAGGGGTAAAATGTATTGGTTGAGGCAACTCAGGTCGATGAACAGCCTTTGGATAAGAAACAGCCATGAATAAAACCCCAGCTATTGCTGGGTTTATTTATTTTTTTTTTTATTATTATTATTTTTTTTTTAGAAAGGCATCCTTCTCCTGATCTGAAGAAGCGAGAGGAGGACAGGGGAGGGGGATGGATAAATGAAGTCCCAAGTCCCTCCAAAATGACCTGAATCACCCAAATGTTCTGTGGTAATCAAGTGGTCCAGTGGTCCTGAAATTGCAGGAGGCGGCCGCCCACAGGGAGGCAGTCCGTGGGCGGTGGGCAGGGTATATCAACATCTTGAGTTAGGAGGCTTGGAGGTAGAGAAACTTGGGTTCTTGCTGCCTCTGTATGGTTGCCTCCTAGCTTTATTAGACTGTTGGCTCCCAGCATTGGGTTGGGATCTATACTGCACATTTGATTGTAAGGATCCCTTTCTCCCTAGTCCGCCTATCATCCCTCCACTGTGGCAGAGGATGACTGTTTCGAAACGCCTGCGAAAGTTAGGCGGCGAGTTGGAGGGGCAGTTCCTGAGCTGCCTGCCTCCGAACTTTTTCCTTTTTTTTTTTCTTTTCCCTCAAAGAGTAATGGTTACCCAAACAGTGACATCTGTAAAGCCAAAGTAAGATGGGGCTTGAGCGACGTGGACCGCCAACATGTGGCCCATCATATCAGGTCGAAGTTGGCAGAAGCAGTCAACGCATTGGCCATTGAATGGTAAGCTGCCCTGTTAATAACTCTAGCAATCCAGGCCGTCTCTTTGCAAGCGTGGTCATTGCTGGATTTGCCTAGGGAGTCAGAAAAATGGCTAATGAAGCCAAGTCTAACATTGAAGATTTTTTTTTTGTTCGTTTGATTAGGATTTTTAATGTAGCTTCAACAATTTTTCAGTCATATCGCTACGATGTCTGCAGTAAGGCAGTTTATAGTGATGTCTAGCACTGAGACATCATGCCGCAGACATGTAGCATGATGTCTCACCCAGTCACATTATCCTGACACCAGGCCGACCAGTCCTAACACTAACCTCTTTATGCTGAGCGCCAAGTGAGGCAGCTGTTAGTACCATTTTTGTAAGTCTTTGGTATGACTCGGCCGGGGATCGAACCGACGACCTCCCGCTTCCGGGTCGGACGCTCTAACCACTAGGCCACCGGAGCGGTTCTAACATTGAAGACGTAGCAACTATGTTTCGGACTAGCTTTGACGTGGCATTGGAGATCAGTACTGAAGGCGTGTGATTGAGTTTTGTACCAGCTACACTAGAACATCACTGGTACTTAGCTTTCTGAATTTTACTGACTGGGGAAGGAGCAGGAAGGGCATCGTCTCTTCCTCCCATTCAAGATCTACAGACGCCTTAACTTTGTAGTCTTGAATGGCGGTAGGAGGTGGTGGGCATTCTGAAGTTGCCAACACCCTATAAATTTCTTCCACTGCGGCCTTGAAGCTAAGCTTAGTCCGTTCCATGACTGGATCTGTGTACGGCTGAAAGTGTGTCATCACACTTACTGTGTGCTGAGTCGTGTTCTGGTCAACTTTCCTTCTATGCTGCACACACAGCTGCTCAGGCATCCACTCGCAGCTGAATTGTCAAATTTTTGCTCAATCCAACTTTAAATTTTTCTCGTCTCCATAATGCTTGTGCAGTGCAGCGAGCACTGGCTGGACGGAATTTTCTCACTAAAATCTACATCATAGTATTTGTATGTTGCTGGTGGTACAGCTTGTCATTAAAATCCCCGTAAATAATAGTTGGTCGGCCCGTTTTAGCAATAAGGTCCACATACTGGGACGGTACTGCCGGCTGGTTTGTCTGGCGTGTAATCCGCCAGAATGTCGGTGACAGTCCAGCTATCACCGATACAGGCCGCTCCAATGACCTGGCTGGACGTACAAATTTCTCACTAAAATCTCCGTCATAGTATTGGCATATTGCCGGCGGTACAGCTTGACAGACGGATTTTCACTAAAATCCCCGTAAACCATAGATCGTCGGACCGTTTTAGCAATACGATGGGACAGCTGGATGGCCAGTGACGTTGAGGTTGTATAATGAAATAGATCCAATGGATCCGGTAAAATCCCCATGCGTCCTGACTTACAGGCCCGAAGGCCATGCTCAGACATGCGGGGGGACTTACGCCCACTGGGCAGCCTAAAATTGGGGGAACACTCCCCCAATGAGGTAATATCTAGTCAATAGCTACAACGTAGTTTCCTGGACCAACGACACATCTGTTCAAAGGCAGACTGTTGTACCATGTCAACATTATTTTCCTCCATTGCCACATTGGCTCTGTCCACGTATTACACAAGCTGCATGGTACAGATGATGTACACTTGGTACATACAATACAAGTGTCATGGTTGTCTTCTTTTGTTTGAACTTTTGCATTTGGTTGACATTTCTACTGAAACGATAAAAGAAGAAAAAACAAAGCACAAATTAGCAATTCAACATGTTATTAATTCGCTAATACCACAAACATTACTAACAGAGTAAGCAAATTATTCAGTGCCGCGTTAACTTGTAAATGACAACACGAGTACCGCCATTAGCGTGTGCAATGTTGTCATCCATAGGCGAAGTCCATACAAGGTGACAAAGTCACTCAAAAGTTGAAAATATTGTAAAATAATGTACACAACCTGTACAAGAATGATTGTCCAACACAACAATTCCAAATTTAACTCCGATTTTACACTAAGATGGCTTGGATTATAAAGCGGTCTAATTGTACGTGAAACAGTACAAGCGAAGCTTAAAAACTAGCGACACCTGGCGGTGGCAAGGGGAGGTAAAGGGCAGGAGTTATTGCCCTTTGTCTATAGAAAATAGACAGAAAAGACGAATTTTCGTCTTTTAGTAGGGCTGGATTCGCGAGGTAGTAGGCTTATATCCCTAACGTTAATGTGATTGGGGAACGTATTCAAAGGAGAAACATCACTAGCTCTCTCTTGTGGACAAGCAGTGAACATATGGATGTCCAGCACTGCCGGGACTGTTGGCTAGTTTGCCCAGTGAATGGTTGGCCTGGAAGCTAGTAGTATATAAGACATTCTAGCTATCACCAGTACCGACTGCTTTAATAGCCTGGCTGGACAAACAGGTATCTTCATCATAGAAAGGACATGTTGTCAAATAAAGTTAGATGGTTGGATCTGTTACTAAGATCCCTGTAGATCACAGATGGCTAGACCGATTCAACAAAAATGTCCCCATGATGGAACAGCTGGACAACAGTGATTGCTGGATGGCCAGCAACAGTAAGGTTTTATTATACATTAGATTCAATGGCTCTAGTACAAAAACTGTGTCTGGACTTATAGACTCAAAAACCATTCTCTGACATAAGTTTTTTTTACAACATGGGCTGGGCCATCTTCTCAAAAGGTCTCCCATGCTTGCTGGTCATTGTTGGCTGAACGGCTGGTGATGGCTGGAAGGCTGGTAACGGTCAGTAACTGTGCAATGGTATGAGGAGGTGGATCCAATTGATCCCTTATGAACCCATGTGCCCCGACTTACAGGCCCAAAGGCCAAGCTCAGACATGCACGGTACTTATGCATAGTGTGCTGCCTGTAATTGGGGAAAAGTCCCCAATGAATTGGTATCACCAACAAGAAACCATTGTCTTCCTCTACTTATTCCATCTTTCCTTCCCATCAATGCCAGAAGTATCATACTTTGCACTTCTATTAAAACAAAGCTTCTTTGGCAACATAACTGTAGGCTGTGAATGTTGTACTGACAAATCCTCTAGTGTTCAGAATGGTGATAGCCACCAGACCCAACACCCACAATGGCCTGTGGGAGATCATACATATGCATGGCCAGTACAATGTATCTGCTGCAATTGGAAATAACCATTTAACATTGGTTGGTATCTCTCAATTTATTCAAAATGGGTACTACAAGATGAAAACCTTGCCATGATGAAGTAGTGGGGATGGTTATTATTACCTACAACTTATTGGCCAGCAACACCCCAACATCCTTGTTATTTTCACTAGGGATAGCATTTTTGTTTGGGTTGTATTATTGTTTCATACAAATCAATAAGGGCAATGCCATATAACTGTGGCTATAAGCAATGCTAAAAAAGTGTTGGTGGCACATTCCATGTGGCTGAGAACAAGCTCAAAACCTTGATTTTGGTGGAAAAAGACTTACTTTTGTTGCTTGATGTGAGGGTCTGAATGGGGGCTTTTCTGTGTGTGATAAATAGACAGGTTAGATGGTGTGGTGCCATATTGGCTGAGTTCAAACTGGCTGGCAGTTCAGTTTGACAAATGACAAGAATTGGTTGAGTGCAATCCAACCTTTCATACTACTTAAAAAGTATATAATACTGTGTGGATGATAGAATGTCAAACATTAAATAATCCATGTATGTTCAGTCACTATCAAGTTGCAGGATTCATGTGGAAAACTAATTTAGAAATGTTAAAACCTAAGGCATACTTGGTTATTTTAGAGTTTTTAATAGTGCTTTACTTATTGATGTAATAAAAGAATACATAAGAGAGTCTGGAGTCTTGACATATTGTAAGATCTCTTAATCCTGTGTGTGTGTGTGTGTGAGAGAGAGAGAGAGAGAGAGAGAGAGAGAGAGAGAGAGAGAAGAGTAAGAAGCAGAAGAAAAAATTAATAGGTCTAAATATGGAAATACAAATCTGAAAAATATACATAATGGCAGATACAGTTCCTAATGGGGAAAAAAAGTAGTTCCAAAAGTAATCTCATTTTGAAATGTATAATAATAAATGCTCTGAGTTGTTACTAGTCAATGGTATTTACACATCTAATGCAAAGTTACATCATATTAGGTTTATTACCTTCCATTTTAGGTCTGCTATCAACTACAATGACTCTAAATTTTTTGCCCTTCTTGTGTGCATCACACAGTACTCTTCTAATTAAGGAAGAACTGTAATAAACATAATAATAATAATAATAATAATAATAATAATAATAATAATAATAAATATGAAAATAATAATAATAATGCTTGCCAATCTATGCACTTTTATTACATAATATTGACCATTTTCACAAGAAAAAAATATTTTAAAATTATTATCAGCAAAACCATCTTTTATCTAAATAATAAATGTCTCAATGAAAATGCCACTATGGTAAAAGATACCTCACTTACTACCCCATTCTAAAACATTTTAAGTTTCTACCTGGCAATGGACTTTTTTTCTCCTTTAAAGTCATTTGTTAATTTAGACATTTTATTTACTTGTAAGACACGAGTCATGAGAAAAGAATGCTGATAAACAAGTTTCAGTATACTAGTCACTGTTAGCAATATAACACCTTAGAACCCTTTTATGCACAACTTACCAGGCATAAACCAGAATGACATCCCCATCAGCAATTTTGGACATTGCTTCATTTGAAATAGCTTCAGCTGCAACCAATATTCTGTCATCCAAAAAATTCTGTATATGTCCATATAGTAACTCCTTTGCCTGTTAACAGATTATATAAGTAGAATTTAGTGGCTCACCATCACCAATCCGTGTGATTATACTATTTATGAAGACACACACACGCCCATAAAATAATCCTAGACTGTAACATACCAATCCATGACACTTATGCATCATCCAGCTATGACTGTATATGTAAAACATTACAATCTGAAAAGTTTATTCAAATGGACTTTTTTGTGTATCTGACCTCTAACTGCTTCCCAGGGGATACAGAAGATTGAGCTAAAAGTCAAACATTTCTAGCATATGTTACCATGTATACAATTAATGTAGAAAGCTAAAAGTTATACTTTTCATGCATATGGTACTGTGTATACAATTAATGCAGAAAGATAAAAGTTATACTTTTCATGCATATGGTACTGTGTATACAATTAATGCAGAAAGATAAAAGTTATACTTTTCATGCATATGGTACTGTGTATAAAATTAATGTATAAAGATAAAAGTTATACTTTTCTAGCATATGGTACCATGTAGATAATTAATGTACTTTTCTGTGCATCTCTAGCATATGGTATCACGTAGAGTAGACAAGCTCAGTTAATTTCCATTCAGCAGTTAACTCATTAACTCCTGGAGTACTTTGAAATGCGAGTAGGAAACACATTTTGGGGGCTATTTTTACATGCATCCTAATACATCAAATTCCAAGACATTTCCAGTTAACTATCCTGAATACGCCCGCAGTCATAATACCTAATTCTATCCTGAATACATCTGCAGTCGTAATATCCCATTTTATCCTGAATACAACTACAATCATACTCTACTACGTATGTGTGTAGCGTCTCTAGAAACACATGTTATACATCACAAATATTTGTGTACTTCTTCACCTACACAGGAAATGGTTAAAACAAGCATGCGCAGTGAAATTTTTAAAAAAATGTGGCTGGAAAAGAATCTGTTGACATGAAAACCGATCAATAAAATGATGGACTACAACATGGATGTTGATAGCGAGGGTAGCAACACTGACGTTGAGGATTTAGATGATTCTGATAACGATATTGACTTAAATGATGGGTTACGATTTAATAAAGTTGATGAAAGAGATGATGCATGGCTTCATGCACTTTTCGATAGCGATTCAGAGAATGAAGCTGACTTTGAAGGCTTTCAAGAGGAATGGGTCCGGGATGATTTTTTTATTTGGTTCCAGCCAAGATTTAAATTGTTAGAAGGAGCAACTGTTCAACACCCAGAAGAAGCAGATGCACAACATTATTTTGAGTTACTTTGGATGAAATATTATGGAACAAACTTGTTGATGAAACAAATCGATATGCTGAACAGGAACATAGAAAAAATCCACCACCCCCAAAGTCACCAAGATGGACACCAGTTGATATTCCCACAATGAAGGCATTTATATGCTTATGTTCTGCCATGGGAATAATTTGTCTTCCATCAAGACATAATTATTGGTGACAAAATAAGCATATGTTTGTTACATCATTCAATAAAATTATGTGTCGTGACAGATTTGATCTGATTTGGAGATACTTGCATCTTCATGACAACTAAGAACAAGCTGCAGAGCCTCAGCCAGAGGGAAGACCGGATAAGTTAAAAGAAAATTTGATGGTACCTGGATTATTTAGACCAGAGAGTTTCATCAAATTTCACACCAAAAACAACAACAAAAAACAAAAACAACTGCAATGATTGACGAAAGTAAGATAAAATTCAAAGGAAGACTCTATTTAGACAGTATCTTCCAGCAAAGCCAACAAAATGGGGGATGAAACTCTGGAATATGACTGACAGTTCAACTGGATATATGCACCGATTCCAGGTATACACCGGCAAAGATGGGCAAGAAAAGGGACTGGCTTACAGAGTGGTCATGGATCTCTGCTCACATGTTTGGAAAAAATCTGAGGTTTTTTTTGACAACTTTTATACAAATACAGATTTATTGAGAGACTTGAGGGGTGATGGCCTGTGGAACAGTCTATAATAACAAGAAGAGGCTGCCAAAAGACTTGCTGCCAAAACAACTGAAACTGAAGAAACACGAGTACAAAGTTGCACAGATGGATGAACTTACCTTTCCTTGCAGGGAATGCAATGTCACTGTTCATACAGAATGCCAGGCAAAACACATCACTAGGTGTATAAATGCTTAAAAGCTGATGTTCAGACAACAATTGATGTATGGCTGTTTTAAAAATGTAATATGTTTTTTCAATGTGATGTGGACATTTTTATTCACCAGTAAAGTAATATAGTTATAACAAAGTGATGATGTGGACTTCAAAATTTGTCCTGATTCATTTTCTTTATCTTTACTTAAAGATTTCTAGAAATAATGTGTGACAAGTTTTCATGAGAAACTGCATGCTGAAGTACATGTTCCAGAATGTGAAGTAAACAAATTGTTCCACATGTCATGTTGTCCAATTTTAGTAAAATTATTATAACTTTTGAACTAACAGTGCTAGAAACTTCAAAGTTAGACCAAAATACTAGAAATTGAATTATCTTTATTTTACTCCATACTATGAGGAGCATTTCATCCATCTTCATGGATAAAAGATTCACTGAAGTTAAGTTAAAATAAAATAAAATTCTTGCAAGTCATATTTCAAAATACAGTTGTGAGCATGTACATTGATAAATAATAACAAAACATGTATCACTGTGTTGCAAATTGCATTATCTTTTCTGAGATATATAGTTTTATATACTTTAAAACAGAAATAACAATGTTAAAACATTATTAGTAAACATTGTGAAGGTCATCACAATTTATACTGCTGCTGTATGATGTTCCGTTTATCCACAATGTATTTAGAATTGCTTCTCAGGAATTAGGCACTGCAGTTGAAATTGGTAAACAGGATAAAATGGGTTAACAGACTGCCTAATTGTGTTAGAAACATCGTTCTTCATTAGCTATTTTGTTTGTGTGTGAGTAGAAGGGCAAAAGTTGGAGCTCTTTTATTGTTTTTGCTCAATGGACCCATCATTTTGTATAGAGACCACTCCTTATTGTAAATGCACATCTTATCCAACTTTGTGCAATGGTTTGGTTGTCTGTGTGCAGTTCAGGCGGGTCTGCCTTAGATTTAAGGCCAAAAGGTCTACGTCTACTACCTCCTGAAGTGTAAATGCAGTGCCAGGGGCTAATGTGTTAAAAAGCAAAGCGAATTAAAAACTAGCAAACTAATGGACAGACAAAGTAAGTAACAATATTTTTAATGCTCATGAATGAGAATAAGCACTTCATACAATAACTCTGTTCTTGACTAATAAATAAACATACCTTTACATCATTCATATCACCAGGGATGTTTGTTATCTGCCATTTGAGATACTTTATTGCTGTGCCCATACTGACAGACAATGGTCGACACTGGTTCAAAAAACTGTAAACGGAAACAGAGACAGAAACTATAAATGCCACCTAATTATTTCTTTATCTAACACACAAAACTAAAACATAAAAAAATCTGACAGTAAGCACTAACTACATCAAGCAAATTTTTAAACATTGCATAGTTATCTCTATTCCAACATTATTGGGAAATTTTGAAGAAAGAATATCTGAATGCCTATGTCACCACATTAAAGGAAGAGTCATGAGGTTACACTGAAATCAAAATCTCATATGGTACAATATATCATGGATTTTAATGGCAGAAATCCTGATATTGAAACAAATCAGTAAGCATCATACCTATGCAGATGTTATAAAATTAAAACTTATTTCTCCACATTTTATTAAACATAATGCTTACATGGCTTTGCATATTTACACTCTACAACACCAAAAAACTTGTCTTTACATAATTACACTCAAAACCCAATAACTTGTCTGTACACATTTACACTCTACTATAACCTCAAAACCTCACTTGTCTTTACACATTTACTCTACTATAACCCCCAAAACCTCCCTTGTCTGTACACATTTACATTCTACTATAACCCCAAAACCTCCTTTGTCTGTACACATTTACATTCTACTATAACCCCAAAACCTCCCTTGTCTGTACACATTTACATTCTACTATAACCCCAAAACCTCCCTTGTCTGTACACATTTACATTCTACTATAACCCCAAAACCTCCCTTGTCTGTACACATTTACATTCTACTATAACCCCAAAACCTCCCTTGTCTGTACACATTTACACTCTACTATAACCCCAAAACCTCCCTTGTCTGTACACATTTACACTCTACTATAACCCCAAAACCTCCCTTGTCTGTACACATTTACACTCTACTATAACCCCAAAACCTCCCTTGTCTGTACACATTTACACTCTACTATAACCCCAAAACCTCCCTTGTCTGTACACATTTACATTCTACTATAACCCCAAAACCTCCCTTGTCTGTACACATTTACATTCTACTATAACCCCAAAACCTCCCTTGTCTGTACACATTTACATTCTACTATAACCCCAAAACCTCCCTTGTCTGTACACATTTACATTCTACTATAACCCCAAAACCTCCCTTGTCTGTACACATTTACACTCTACTATAACCCCAAAACCTCCCTTGTCTGTACACATTTACACTCTACTATAACCCCAAAACCTCCCTTGTCTGTACACATTTACACTCTACTATAACCCCAAAACCTCCCTTGTCTGTACACATTTACATTCTACTATAACCCCAAAACCTCCCTTGTCTGTACACATTTACACTCTACTTTTCTTTACAAAATAATGAGAAACTAGTATCATCAGAAAGTATTTGCTGAAGTAGTTCTTAGGATGGATCTGAACTGATGAGTCAACATTGTTCTGTCTAGAAATTACAAATCTGATGACACATATGAACTCAGGGAATATGATGACTGGATGTGGAGGTGAGAATAAAGCTGTACCGATTAATCGTCCGTACTCATAATCGGGCAGATTATTAGAACAATCGGTATAATCGGTAGCGGCAGAAATAATCGGTGCCAATGTAAACAAATTTAAAAAATAACAAATATCCAAAATATAAATTCAGTCATAACATTCATCTTGACATGGCTTGAATTTTAAATCATAATTAAATACAGTCCTACCCGTTTATATCAACATCACCTATACTGACAAGCCGCCTGTGACGACAAAAAAACAATGTCCCAATCCCTTGGTCTATTATTACTACCAAATTGTCATGCTTATGTCGACGTCAAGATAAAAGATCAATGCACTTGTCAGCTTGAACAAATCCTTTGTTTTCTAATCATTTATGTCAACAAGATGCCAGTTCCAACCCATACTTTGTTCAACAATTAGTTGATCTTGCCACCAGGCTTTAATGTCGCGGTCGGATAAAATTTTTAAAAAAAAACACCTTAGGCATATGTTTGGGCCCATAAAGCTGGCCTCTCATGGCAACTTAAAAGAAGTGAAAACTAGGAGTTCAAGAGTACCACCAGTAAACGCTGCAGTCCCCTACCAGAAGCAAACTGGGCATACCTGAAATGGCTATATTTCGAGATGTGTAGAAACAGCAGTTGCCATCAAGTTTAGCTTTCAAACTTCATTACAGCACTGACATGTAGCCCTTATTTATCCATTAGAGTGAGTGAATTGTCAGGTCAAGATAAGGTCTTATTCCAAGCATTAAGTCAGGCATTATACATAGTGTTCCACGTGAAATGTCAGTTCTAGCAACATCTAGCATTCTGTTGAATTTCATTACAATATTCGCCCATTAGCAATTTAACCCTTCTTGTTAAAATTTGCAAACAGCATTTTGTCTTAACTCTCAACATGTCTTGATTTTGAGGTCACAAGCACTACTTAGATTGCTACACTTGGAAATGAAAACAATAATGAAGTTGAAAGTTATTTATTTGATGTACTCTTCTTATTCACAAGTACATAAATGGGTCATTCTACCTCTGAAATCAGTCATTGTAAATAACAGTATATTTTCTCACCACTCTGCAGCTAGTCAAGTCTTTGATCTTGACGCCTATCTTGTGGGTCATGTTCTTCAGATGTACTCTTATAATGACAACATGTACATCTGTAGGTCTTTCAGCCACTGAATTTTCCGATTGTAAACAGCTAAAATGATCAATTGATCAACACATTTTTCCACTCAACAGGTGGTCAAAGCAGGACTAGCAAGCCCTTAAATCTGCTGTCCAGCAAATTGATGTGTACTGAGGACTCATGTATACGTTAATGTCTGAATCTCAGATATAAAAAATGCTTCCAAATATGCGTGATTACGCTTTTCCGAGACCTTCGAAAGTGATCAGTGATTAAAACAAGTTTATTTTGCTGTGAAAGTTTCATCTCTAACTTTATTTACATTTACAATGGCTACCAACAGCAGTGTAAAATGTAAATTAAATTTACAGTCTCTGGAAACTAAATATCTGGCTGTTAAGGAAGTTGAGGGTTGAACATCTCGCAAAGAAGTCTGTGAAATTTTTTCGCTTAAAAATAACACCCGTTCTGGAAGGATGAAAGCTGCAGAGTCTATAAAGAAAGACTACATTGAACGTAACTGTGCTCCCCAAAGGAAGAAGCAAAAGACTGATACATTTGAAGACGTTGAGGAAGCCACAAAATGATTCAATAAAGCATTTGCGAAAAACTTAGTGTGGAGAACTTCGCTGCAACAAGTGGTTGGTTCAGTCACTTTAATGTTCATCATAGCATCTGATACAAAAGTATTTGTGGAGAATACATGTACTGTTGACAGTTTTTCATTTCCCTGTGAATAGTACAATCCCCTTGGTAGCCTCAATAAGATGGGAAGAGACTGACCAAAATCAAGGCCAATTTAAGTACATGTATATAAAGCATGTAAATAACAACTATCCAACCATGTGCTAATGCCGACACTGAATATCATACTGTTTTTTTTGTATCAGGATGTGATCGATGCAATGTTTTATTGTGGACTGTATCACACAAAGGTAACTAGAATGTAATTTGTCAATGTATAAGTGTATTTCACACTGATTCTGTCTTCATATACTCAAAATTTCCATTTTTTTCTCAAAGTGTAAATGCTACTCACTGACAACGGGTCACCCTTTGCAGATGAATATTAACTTTTCTCTTTTAAATCAATGATAGTACTTTATAACAGTTTAATAATTGTCGGGTCACTGAAAGTTATGTTTTTTAACATGCCTATGTCTTAGGACATGGAAAAAATTATTGTTTCATGTCTCAAGATTTGCATCCGTTACAGTAGTCAACAAAAAGACCTAAAAACAGTAAAGTTTACACATTGGTCCGCGGATAAGCTGACCCCCCCCCCCCCCATTCCAGACCTTTATTTTTTCCTAAATTATTCAGCTTATACACGAGTATATACTATGATAATGAAATAATCGGTATCTGCAATTTTAATAATCAGCTATACGCAGTATCTGCATAATCGGCAAAAAGTGACATCGGTACAGCTTTAGGTGAGAATCCAACAGATCCCAAAACAAATGACTATGAGTCTATATGAGAGTGCATCAGTACTCTTGTCCAGCTCTTCTACACATACTGTTATCAGTGAAACATTTCAAAAAAGGTGTCTGGAAGACCCAGTTACAGAATGCCCAGAAGTGAAGCATCTGCTACTATCAACTCAATCAATTCCACTTAAGGGAGAGAACTTCTTTCCAAATTTGAGAAACATTTGAAAACAGGTGTCTACCTCCAACAGTGTAGCTTTACATGTAATATTGCTCAAGGATTCAAAATCAATCTACACCGGAGATTCACAAATTGTCCTGAATTCATCAGTACTTGAAACCCCATTCTTCAAGAGGTCTTGAACTAGCATAATATTCACCCAGACACTAAATAGGACTGATAAGTATGATGCCACCTTCCAGAATGTCAGGAAAAAACTAAGAGACTTGCCCATTGGACAAAATGAAAGCGAAGACGTGACTTTTAAAAAAACATTTATCAAAATTCTTGCATGAAAAAAAGCAGATTTTTTAATCAAAACAAAGAGTGTAAGACTTAGGGTGCAATGTAATGAATGATCCAACCCATATTGCAATGCATGTCACTTCTCTCTACACCAATACCCTGAATCATTAAGGCTTAACTACAATAGCTAGAATTAAAGCTCAAAATATCATCTAAGTGAAGTATCTTAACTTTATTAAAATTGGTATTACACTACAATAACTTTAATTTTAATGACACCCACTATCTACAAAACTGCAATAGGAACTAAAGTAGCCTCATTATGTGCTAATATTATTAGTGATTTTGGTTGTTGTTGTTTTTGTTTTTATGGTTTAATGCCATTTTTTCAACACAAGATAGGCCAGTATTAATGGTGGAGGAAGAACCCGGGAAAACCCCTGGAAAGAACCAATGACCCACAAGATGCTACTGGCAAGCTTTCTCACATAACTACATTGGCCGAATCGGAGACTCAAACCCAGGCAGACAGAGGTGAGATGGAAGTGATCTGTAACGGAGATTGCTTTAGACCACTCTGCCACTTGGGACCCCCTGGGTGATCTTGAACAGAAAATGTTACAACCAGCACTTTATAAACCTTACATTTATCTAAGGTTTATTGATGACATAAAAACAAAGCTCAGTACATTGCAGTGCAGCACCAGCTATCTTCAGATAAATTATAATGATCATTTCCTCAAACATGCAATCAAATATCTGTAAGGTATGGTCAAATTGAGTCTACCAGAGATTTTCCAAAATCAACTGATATTTGCACAGAGGATTTAGAAATCAATTAATTTGAGCAAAGTTTTCTAGCAGACACTCAGGCCTAATTGGGCATTCCCAAACAAAGCATTAAATTGTGAGACATTGTATCACAATTTTTGCAGGAAAAAAGATAAATCATAAATATTTAGAAGCACATTTATTATTTATTAACCTCAAATATAAATCAAAATTAAGTGGACATTGTATATTTAGAAGCACATTTATTAACCTCAAATATAAATAAAAATTAAGTGGATATTGTATGACACATAATGTCATCTATTTACTCATTTACAGTAAAAGTGGTAAACAATATGCAGGTGAGACAAGAACAAAATTCCAAAATAAAAGAACACCTGAGGGATATTCATAAATATTCTCTGGTGTCAAAATAAGTTAATTCACAACACAGATTGTGTGAAATATCAGATAATAAAAATCATTAAATCTGATCAAGAGCTCTCCAGTAGCAAAATTTTTAGGAAAAACAGAACTTTTAGCCATTTGTGAGGATTAACATCTCTGTTTAAATGGAAGTTCAGGCATTATTAACTTGGAGACAGCAAATTTTGTAGTAAATTATGTTTCTCCGAGAATACTTACCCGATCACATTACTTTAGGGATATTAGCCTGCTACCTCGCGAATCCAGCCCTACCAAAAGACGAAAATTCGTCTTTCATGTCTATGTCATATAGACAAAGGGCAATAACTCTTGCCCCTTACCTCCCCTTGCTACCCGCTAGGTGTCGCTTCTTTAGTTTTTAAGCTGAGCGGTATATAAAACACGAGGATGCTCGCATGGCGGGGTGGTTGGGAGGGTTTCTTAGTAATGTGATCGGGTAAGTATTCTCGGAGAAACATAATTTACTACAAAATTTGCTTTCTCCTTTGAATACGTTCCCCGATCACATTACTTTAGGAGAATAAGTAATAGGAGGAGGGAATGCGGAGCATCCGACCTCCACCCCGGGTATCCTCTAGGGAATGATAGTTGGATTCCCCATGTTAATGATAACCCGGTCTCCTAATTTTCAATCAGCAACACAGCCCAGGGTCACGTGATATGTGACCCCTTTATACGGTTAAGAAGATAGTTATTGAAATCTTCTTACCTACGAAAATTTATCTGGTGAATCCAGCGAAGCTAATAGGCTGTGCTGATTGTTGCACATGGGTCTGGTGGGCGTCTGGGCTGCCCAACACCAGACCTACTAGAATCAATGTTTGCCTCTGCGAGTACAAACTTGAAGATAAAACTGTAGAAGGTTGACTCTGCATGTCAGCCAACAGCTTCTATAAGGTGACTGATTTGCGAATTCTCAGAGTACGCCGAGCGTATAACCCACTACAGCCATGAAGCAAGGGCTTGAATGGTGATATCTCATATCCCAGCTATCACCAGAAGAAAGAGGTGCTTGTATGTGACCTGACTCACCTCTATGCATTGAAATGGTGCTAGAGTGCACAAACAGGATCTTACATGGCTGTTGATCCTGACTTATCT
Organism: Unio delphinus; assembly: GCA_029339505.1. Classification (NCBI taxonomy): domain Eukaryota; kingdom Metazoa; phylum Mollusca; class Bivalvia; order Unionida; family Unionidae; genus Unio; species Unio delphinus. The sequence continues at coordinate 10,716,891 of JAQISU010000132.1, forward strand.
ATAAAGAAAGCGAGCTAATGATGACTCGTTGATCGCCAATGTATGGTAATCTATTTTGGACTATGAAGCCTGGCTGCGTCAAGAGGACCATCAAACCCTCTGATTGGAACGGAAGAGAGTTCGGGTCACTAGAAAGGACATGTAACTCGCTCACCCTGCATGCTGAAGCTAAGACTATCAAGAAACCCAATTTGTATGATAGTAGCTTTAACTAATCGTGGGTTAATGATTCAATACTGTCTGAATTGAGTCATGTTAAAACCCAGGACAGATTCCATTTGGAAACAGGGTGAGGGATATAAGTCGATTGAATTTTTTTAAAAATGTCTAAAAGATCTGACAAATCTTTGTCATGGCTGATAGCACATGTACCAGAATGGCGGAACGTGTTTGATATCATGGAGCGGTAGCATTTGAGAATAACTGGAGCCAGCTGTTTCTCCTCGAAAAGCCAGAGAAAAGTTGGTCAGTTGAGGGATTGTGACACTCAGAGGAACAATGTGAATGATATGGTACCAGTCTCTGAAAACATGCCACTTGCCCTCGTAAACCTTCAGAGTAGAGGGCCTTCTTGCTCTCGAGATTCTCTCCGCAATCAAAGATTTAAATTGTTTGTCTTGCAAGGCTGTCTGGACAAGAGCCAAGCTTGAACATAAAGATGGTCCGGACAGGGGTGGAACACCCCTGGCCGCGGTTGCTTGTGAATACTTGTGCTGACTGTAATCTTCCTGGGTAGATCTATCGCCTAGATTGAGTAGATCGGAGACCCAGTTGTTCCATCTGAGAGGGGCAATCAGAACCATCTGACAGTTCTGACCCCTTAACTTCTGGATTAATTTCAGTACCAAGACCGTGGGAAGGTAGGAGAATGACCACAACCCTTCCCAGGTGATTGATCGAGCATCCACGACCCAAGCTTCTGGGTCTGGAACCTGTGAGATAAAGGTGGAGAACTTGCGATTCCACCTTGTTGCAAAAGATCAATCATCGGACGTCCCCAAAGTGTGTCAATTGGAAGAAAGTCCGATTGATGGAGTGACCATTCTGTGTGAATGACTAGATAGAGTGTCAGCCAAGACATTGAGTCTGCCAAGAATGTGTCTGAATTGTACATTGAGGTGGAGATTGTCGAACCAATGTAGAAACTGCCAGTTCAGATTGCACAGGTCTGGTGATTGGTGTCCCCTTGTTTTGAGGCAAGGCACCACCAAAATGTTGTCTGACATAATGAGGGCAGTTTGTAATAAGAGTTGATCCTGCCCGAAATGAAAGGCATTGATGACAGCCGTTATTTCTGAAAGGTTGATGTGGAAAGGGGCTTGCCCCTGGCACCTACGTGCCGCTGACAGTATCGAAGTCCAGCAACAGGTGGGCACTCCAACCGTAGGTATTAGTGGCGGAACATACCGTTATCCCCGCTTGGGGTATCTCCAGAGTAATCCCTGTGGACAGCCCACAGGGGTTGTGCCATTGACTCAAGAATGACTGTATCTCTGGCGTGAGCACGACTGTTTTCTGGGATCGAAGGGACTTGAAAAGGGCGCAATTACGCTAGCAACGTCCTTTGTAAAGGGCGCATAAAAGGACGGCTGAGTGGGATCAAGTCTGTTGCCGCATTGAATAATCCGAGGATCTGCAACTCTCTCGCTAAAATGCGCATCCTGTCGGAAACGGACTCTACGAGTGCAATTATCTGGATGATCGCAAACTCGAGGAAGCCTTACCAGATTCAGATCGGGAGAAACTCCACACCCAGATGGACCAAAATCCGGATTGGACAGAGATCAGACTTTATCCAGTTCACAAGAAAGCCTATATGATGTAAAGTTATATAAGATCGTTTCTGCCTTTGAGCAGAGTAGAACTTGACAGATGTTTCTGGAGGATGTCGTCCAAATATACTGCCGACGCAATAGATGAAGTCGAGCAGAACAGGGTGACGACGTAATCCATAACCTTGGTACTAGCCCAAGGGCTTAAATTTAGGCCAAAAGGTATGACATGGAACTGATAAACCAAGTCCCGACAAGCACAACGGAGAAATGTTCGCTACTCGTTTTTCTTTTAACGTAGCTTTAACCATCTTTCAGTTATATCGCTACGATGTCTGCAGTGAGGCAGTTTATAGTGATGTCTAGCACTGGGGCATCATGCCCCAGACATGTAGAATGATGTCCCACCCAGTCACATTATCTAAGCGTCAAGCGAGGCAGCTGTTAGTATCATTGTGTAAGTTTTTGGTATGACTCGGTCAGGGATCGAACACACGACCTGCCGCTTCCACTGCGGACGCTCTAACCACTAGGGACGTGAAATATGCGTCGGTCATATCTAGCCAGCTTATGATGGGGTTTAAGCGACGTGCCCTTCAGACATGTGTCACGACGTATCAGGTCTAGGTTGGCAGAAGCAGTCAGCGCATTGGCCATGGAATGGTGAGCTGCCCTGTTAAGAACCCTAGCTAACCGGGCCGTCGATTCCCAAGCATGTTCATTGCCAGATTTTTCAGCGATCCTGAAAATGGCTAGGGAGGCTAGGTCTAACAGTGAAGACGTAGCGACTACATTTCGAACCAGCTTGGACGTGGCATTGAACACAGTTTTTGTCCACTTTATAAGACAATGCTGCAGACATATGGACTGCTGCCATATTTTATCCCGAGCCAGGACCTTAGTACTGAACGCATCGGAGTGAGTTTTGTACCATCGACCTGAAAACGACGCTGGTACTTGGCTTTCAGAAAAGAACGCCTTAGCATTTCCTGGATCCCCTATACGTGTCGACAGACGGTCATTAATTTCCTTAATTTTTTTTTGTCGACTGGGGAAGGAGGCGGAAGTATAGAGTCTCTTTCCCCTCATCCAGATCGACCGACGCTCTAACCTTATAGTCGGTAATGGCAGCAGGAGGTGGAGGGCATTCTGAAGGGGCCAACACCCTATAAATTTCCTCCACTGCAGCTTTGAAGCTGAACTCAGTCTGTTCCATAGTTGGATCTGCATACAGCTGATTTGCCTGCGATTCATCGCACTCACTATGTGCATAATCTTGCTCTGGTAAAGCATCCATATCGGGGTAATGCATACCAGGTGGCATAGATGACTCGATTCCGTCATCTCTGATAACGGCATTCACTCTCCCTTGTGGATGAGCTGTTAGCCTATGGACGGCCGGCAATGCCGAATGAATTGATTGGCATATGTTTGGCCTGAATGTCTGCGACGGGCCGGCTATGACCGGCACCGACCGCTCGAATGGTCGGGTTGGATCGAGAGATTCATCGCCAACATCTGTGTCAAGGTAGTGATATGTAACCGGTAGTACGGATTGACAGACGGAAACATCACTAGAATCATCGTCAATCCGATTTGTGCGGATTGCGGTATCATAAAAGTCCAAGTGCTGGTACAGTGGTACAGTCGGACGGACTGGTATATGACTAAAATCTCCATACGGTTGGACGACCGGTGCCTGTTGGGCTGGACGGCCGGAGCCGGATGGACTGTCAGTGCCGGCAAGTGTCGGCTGGAAGCTTGGCTGGACGACCGGTGCCATTTGGGTTGAACGGTCATTGCCGGATCGACACCCGGTGCCGGATAGTGCCAGCTGGAAGGTCGGCTGGATGACCGGTGCCATATGGGCTGAAGGGTCATTGCCGGACGGACGCCCGGTGCCGGTTGGTGCCAGCTGGAAGGTAATAATAATTACATAATGCTTATGTAGTGCGGCCAGCACTGTGCGCCCATCTACCATTCGCTCAGAGGGAATGTTGGTTCTGGTACAGCTTGCATATCTGTACAGCATACCAGGTGACCTAGATGACGCAATTCTATCATAATTGACACTTTCACTAAATCTCCCTTGTGGAGAAGCCGTGAACATATGGACGGCCGGCACTAACGGCTGATTGAACTGGCGAATGGTCGGCCTGAAAGTCCTGTTCTGGTAAAGCTACCATATCTGGGTAGCGCATACCAAGTGGCATAGATAACTAAATTCCGTCATCTCTGATAATGTCACTAATTCTCCCTTGTTTTAAAATCACACTGTCACGTATTTGACATGACGGGAGGTGTACACCGGCAATACCGACTGATTTGTCTAGTATATGGTCGGCCGGAATGTCGGCGAAGGTCCGGCTATGACCGGCACCGGCCTCTCGAATGGTCTGATTGGACGGAGATACATTTATAACATCTCTCTCATGGTAGTGATATGTAACCAGTAGTACAGATTGACTGACGGGTACATCACTATAATCTCCATAAATCCGATGTACAGCCGGTGCAGGTTGATGCCGGCTGGAAGACCGGTGCCATTTGTGCTGAACGGTCGTTGCCGGATGGACGGCCGGTGCAGGTTGATGCCGGCTGGAAGGTCGGCTGCACGACCGGTGCCATTTGGGCTGAACGGTCGTTGCCGGATGGACGGCCGGTGCAGGTTGATGCAGGCTGGAAGGTCGGCTGGATGACCGGTGCCATTTGGGCTGAACGGTCGTTGCCGGATGGACGGCCGGTGTAGGTTGATGCCGGCTGTTAGGTCGGCTGGACGACCTGTGCCATTTGGGCTGAACGGTCGTTGCCAGATGGACGGCCGGTGCCGGTTGATGCCGGCTGGAAGGTCGGCTGGACGACCTGTGCCATTTGGGCTGAACGGTCGTTGCCGGGTGGACGGCCGGTGCCTGTTGATGCAGGCTGAAAGGTCGGCTGGCCGGCCGGTGCCATTTGGGCTGAACGGCTGTTGCCTGTTGATGCAAGCTGGAAGGTCGGCTGGCCGTCCGGTGCCATTTGGGCTGAACGGACGGTGCCGGATGGACGGCTAGTGCTGGTTGTTGCCTGCTGAAGTGCCGGCTGAACTGACGGTGTCGGCTGGACGGACGGCTGGACGGCCGACGAAAGTGCATAATAAAATGGATCCAATTGATCCAGCCTAGACTCCATGCGTCAGGGACTTACATGTTAACTCTTAATGACCACACTAGTTATCGCCGTGAGCGTGTTGCAATAGGTCGTTCAAGATGAAGTCTACTGAAACGAAAAAGATGATAAACAAAGCACATTTAGCAATTCAACACGCTATTAAGTCGCTATTACCATAACCGTAACTAACGGAGAAAGCGAAATGATTTAGTGTCGCGTGAACTCGTGACTACAACACGAAATTCCGCCATTAATAGTCGCAACTGGTCGTTCAGAGACGAAGTCTACTGAAACGGAAAAGAAGATAAACAAAGCACAAATTAACAATTCAGTACGCTATTAAGTCGCTATTCCATAACCGTAACTAACGGAGGAAGCGAAATGATTAAGTGTTGCGTGAACTCGTGACTACAACACGAAGTCCGCCATTAAAGTCGCAAATTGGTTGTTCAAAGACTTTTTTTAAATCTACTGAAACGTCAAAGAAGATAAATAAAGCACACATTATCAATGCAGCACATTATTAGTCGCTAATATCGTAAACGTTACATACGGAATAAGCGAAATTATTGAGTGCTACATGTATTACATGCTAGTAACGCCATAAGCGTGCTTTGACCACGTTGCAACCTGGTCCGAAGTCTAGAAAAGGTGACAAAGTCACTCAAATTGGAAAATATTGTAAAATAATGTATACAACCTGTAGAGGAATGATTATCCAACACAGTAATTCCAAATTTAACTTCGGATGGTCAGAATTTACACTAAGATGGCTTGGATTCATTGGAGGTCTAATTGTACGTGTTTACACACAACAAGCGAAGCTAAAAAACTAAAGAAGCGACACCTAACGGGCGGCAAGGGGAGGTAATGGGCAAGAGTTATTGCCCTTTGTCTATATGACATAGACAGGAAAGACGAATTTTCGTCTTTTGGTAGGGCTGGATTCGCGAGGTAGCAGGCTAATATCCCTAAAGTAATGTGATCGGGGAACGTATTCAAAGGAGAAACATATGATCATATCACTGACCCAACAACTTAAGACACACTTGATGAGCAAAGCAATATCATGTACTGATATCATGTTCTCATGTTTTGCTAAGAACACCAATCTTTTGCATATCCATTTAAGATTGATTAGGCTGATTATCCTTACGCAGTCCTGTGCACCCAATCAAAATGCTTTTCAGTATTTTCTGAGACACTTTCAGCATTTCATGTCACCATTCACTATTCCTGATCAGTGAACACCATTAGTAGTAACATACAAAGGAACAGATAGATATTTATTCCATCTTATAACCAAATTAACAAAATGGGGAATAATCCATACTTTAAAAATGCTACAAAATATTTTCTGTTTACAACATTTGAACAATCAACAGCTGAAAATAATTTCTTGATGATCATCAATGTTGAGCTTAGATGGTGAAGGTGAGTTTATACACTTGAGAAATAAAGAGCACACTAACCTTATACATGGTTTAAGCTTTGCAGCAAGATCACGTGGCAGTTCTTGATTTGGTGGGGTGGAATAATCTCCTATTACCTGGAAAATTGACACAGTCAAGGTTTGCTATTTAAATCAATAAAACACAGTAAGTAATGAATATCTTAAAAAAAATAATGCAAAATGTTATGTCTGACTTATCTGCAAAAAGCAAATTTTTTAGTAAATTATGTTTCTCCGAGAATACTTACCCAATCACATTACTTTAGGGATATTAGCCTGCTACCTCGCGAATCCAGCCCTACCAAAAGACGAAAATTCGTCTTTCCTGTCTATGTCATATAGACAAAGGGCAATAACTCTTGCCCATTACCTCCCCTTGCCGCCCGTTACGTGTCGCTTTTTTAGTTTTTAAGCTGAGCGATATATAAAACACGAGGATGCTCGCATGGCGGGGTGGTTGGGAGGGTTTCTTAGTAATGTGATTGGGTAAGTATTCTCGGAGAAACATAATTTACTAAAAAATTTGCTTTCTCCTTTGAATACGTTCCCCAATCACATTACTTTAGGAGAATAAGTAATAGGAGGAGGGAATGCGGAGCATCCGACCTCCACACGGGTATCCTCTAGGGAATGATGGTTGGATTCCCCATGTGAATGATAACCCGGTCTCCTAATTTTCAATCAGCAACACAGCCCAGGGTCACGTGATATGTGACCCTTTTATACGGTTAAGAAGATAGATATTGAAATCTTCTTACCTACGAAAATTTATCTGGCGAATCCAGCGAAGCTAATAGGCTGTGCTGATTGTTGTACATGAGTCTGGTGGGCGTCTGGGCTGCCCAACACCGGACCTACTAGAATCAATGTTTGCCTCTGCGAGTACAAACTTGAAGATAAAACTGTAGAAGGTTGACTCTGCATGTCAGCCAACAGCTTCTATAAGGTGACTGATTTGCGAATTCTCAGAGTACGCCGAGCGTATAACCCACTACAGCCATGAAGCAAGGGCTTGAATGGTGATGTCTCATATCCCAGCTATCACCAGAAAAAAAAGAGGTGCTTGTATGTGACCTGACTCACCTCTATGCATTGAAATGGTGCTAGAGTGCTCAAACAGGATCTTACATGGCTGTTGATCCTGACTTATCTATAAAGAAAGCGAGCTAATGACGACTCGTTGATCGCCAATGTATGGTAATCTATTTTGGACTACGAAGCCTGGCTGCGTCAAGAGGACCATCAAACCCTCTGATCGGAACGGAAGAGAGTTCGGGTCACTAGAAAGGACATGTAACTCGCTCACCCTGCATGCTGAAGCTAAGGCTATCAAGAAACCCAATTTGTATGATAGTAGCTTTAACTAATCGTGGGTTAAAGACTCAATACTGTCTGAATTGAGTCATGTTAAAACCCAGGACAGATTCCATTTGGAAACAGGGTGAGGGATATAAGTCGATTGAATTTTTTTTTTTTTTTTTTTTTTTAAATGTCTAAAAGATCTGACAAATCTTTGTCATGGCTGATAGCACATGTACCAGAATGGCGGAATGTGTCTGATATCATGGAGCGGTAACATTTGAGAATAACTGGAGCCAGATGGTTCTCCTTGAAAAGCCAGAGAAAAGTTGGCCAGTTGAGGGATTGTGACACTCAGAGGAACAATGTGAATGATATGGTACCAGTCTCTGAAAACATGCCACTTGCCCTCGTAAACCTTCAGAGTAGAGGGCCTTCTTGCTCTAGAGATTCTCTCCGCAATCAAAGATTTAAATTGTTTGTCTTGCAAGGCTGTCTGGACAAGAGCCAAGCTTGAACAAAAAGACGGTCCGGACAGGGGTGGAACACCCCTGGCCGCGGTTGCTTGTGAATACTTGTGCTGACTGTAATCTTCCTGGGTAGATCTATCGCCTAGATTGAGTAGATCGGAGACCCAGTAGTTGTTCCATCTGAGAAGGGTAATCAGAACCATCTGACAATTCTGACCCCTTAACTTCTGGATTAATTCCAGTACCAAGACCGTGGGAGGGTAGGAGAATGACCACAACCCTTCCCAGGTGATTGATCGAGCATCCACGACCCAAGCTTCTGGGTCTGGAACCTGTGAGATGAAAGGTGGAGAATTTGCTATTCCACCTTGTTGCAAAGATCAATCATCGGACGTCTCCAAAGTGTGTCGATTGGAAGAAAGTCCGATTGATGGAGTGACCATTCTGTGTGTCTGAATTGTACATTGAGGTGGAGATTGTCGAACCAATGTAGAAACTGCCAGTTCAGATTGCACAGGCCTGGTGATTGGTGTCCCCTTGTTTTGAGGCAAGGCACCACTACAATGTTGTCTGACATAATGAGGGCAGTTTGTAATAAGAGTTGATCCTGCCCGAAATGAAAGGCATTGATGACAGCCGTTATTTCTGAAAGGTTGATGTGGAAAGGGCTCGCCCCTGGCACCCACGTGCCGCTGACAGTATCTAAGTCTGGCAACAGGTGGGCACCCCAACCGTAGGTATTAGTGGCGGAACATACCGTTATCCCCTTGGGGTATCTCCAGAGTAATCCCTGTGGACAGCCTACAGGGGTTGTGCCATTGACTCAAGAATGATCGTATCTCTGGCGTGAGCATGACTGTTTTCTGGGATCGAAGGGACTTGAAAATGGCGCAATTACGCTAGCAAAGTCCTTTGTAAAGGGCGCCTAAAAGGACGGCTGAGAGGGATCAAGTCTGCTGTCGCATTGAATAATCCGAGGATCTGCAACTCTCTCGCTAAAATGCGCATCCTGCCGGAAACGGACTCTACGAGTGCAATTATCTGGATGATCGCAAACTCGAAGAAGCCTTACCAGATTCAGATCGGGAGAAACTCCACACCCAGATGGACCAAAATCCGGATTGGACAGATCAGACTTTATCCAGTTCACGAGAAAGCCTATATGACGTAAAGTGATATAAGATCGTTTCTGCCTTTGAGCAGAGTAGAACTTGACAGATGTTACTGGAGGATGTCGTCCAAATATACTGCCGACGCAATAGATGAAGTCGAGCGGAACAGGGTGACGACGTAATCCATAACCTTGGTACTAGCCCAAGGGCTTAAATTTAGGCCAAAAGGTATGACATGGAACTGATAAGCCTAGTCCCGACAAGCACAACGGAGAATGTCCGCAACTCGTGGGATAGGGACGTGAAATGTGCGTCGGTCATATCTAGCCAGCATATGATGGGGTTTAAGCGACGTGCCCTTCATACATGCGTCACGACGTATCAGGTCTAGGTTGGCAGAAGCAGTCAGCGCATTGGCCATGGAATGGTGAGCTGCCCTGTTAAGAACCCTAGCTAACCGGGCCGTCGAATCCCAAGCATGTTCATTGCCAGATTTATCAGCGATCCTGAAAATGGCTAGGGAGGTTAGATCTAACAGTGAAGACGTAGCGACTACATTTCGAACCAGCTTGGACTTGGCATTGAACACCGTTTAGTCCACTTTATAAGACAATGGAGCAGACATATGGACTGCTGCCATATTTTTATCCAGAGCCGGGACCTCAGTACTGAACGCACCGGAGTGAGTTTTGTACCATCGACCTGAAAACGACGCTGGTACTTGGCTTTCAGAAAAGAAAAACCTTAGCAATTCCTGGATCCCCTATGCGTGTCGACAGACGGTCATTAATTTCCTTAATTTTGTCGACTGGGGAAGGAGGCGGAAGGATAGAGTCTCTTCCCCCTCATCCAGATCGACCGACGCTCTAACCTTATAGTCGGTAATGGCAGCAGGAGGTGGAGGGCATTCTGAAGGGGCCAACACCTTATAAATTTCCTCCACTGCGGCTTTGAAGTTGAACTCAGTCCGTTCCATAGTTGGATCTGCATACCGCTGATTTACCTGCGACTCATCGCACTCACTATGTACATAATCTTGCTCTGGTAAAGCATCCATATCGGGGTAATGCATACCAGGTGGCATAGATGACTCGATTCCATCATCTCTGATAAAGGCATTCACTCTCCCTTGTGGATGAGCTGTTAGCCTATGGACGGCCGGCAATGCCGAATGAATTGATTGGCATATGTTTGGCCTGAATGACTGCGACGGGCCGGCTATGACCGGCACCGACCGCTCGAATGGTCGGGTTGGATCGAGAGATTCCTCGCCAACTATCTGTGTCATGGTAGTGATATGTAACCGGTAGTACGGATTGACAGACGGAAACATCATTAGAATCTTCGTCAATCCGATTTGTGCGGATTGCGGTATGATAAAAGTCCCCGTGCTGGTACAGCGGTATAGTCGGATGGACTGGTATAAGACTAAAATCTCCATACGGTTGGACGACCGGTGCTTGTTGGGCTGGACGGCCGGAGCCGGATGAACGGTCAGTGCCGGCAAGTGTCGGCTGAAAGCTTGGCTGGACGACCGGTGCCATATGGGCTGAACGGTCATTGCCGGATCGCCCGGTGCTGGTTAGTGCCGGCGGGAAGGTCTGCTGGATGACCGGTGCCATATGGGCTGAACGGTCATTGCCGGATGGACGCCCGGTGCCGGATGTTGCCGACTGTAAGGTAATAACAATTACATAATGCTTATGTAGTGCGTCCAGCACTACGCGCCCATCTACCATTCGCTCAGAGGGAATGTTGGTTCTGGTACAGCTTGCATATCTGTACAGCATACAAGGTGTCTTAGATGACGCAATTCTGTCATAATTGACACTTTCACTAAATCTCCCTTGTGGAGAAGCCGTGAACATATGGACGGCCGGCACTGCCGGCTGATTGAACTGGCGGATGGTCGGCCTGAAAGACCTGTTCTGGTAAAAGCTGTCATATCTGGGTAGCACATACCAAGTGGCATAGATAACTCAATTCCGTCACCTCTGATAATATCACTAATTCTCCCTTGTTTTAAAAATCACACCGTCACGTATTTGACATGACGGGAGGTGTACACCGGCAATACCGACTAATTTGTCTGGTATATGGTCGGCCGGAATGTCGGCGAAGGTCCGGCTATGACCGGCACCTGCCTCTCGAATGGTCTGATTGGAGGGAGATTCATCTATAACATATCTCTCATGGTAGTGATATGTAACCAGTAGTGTAGATTGACTGACGGGTACATCACTATAATCTCCGTAAATCCGATGTACAGCCGGTGCAGGTTGATGCCGGCTGGAAGACCGGTGCCATTTGGGCTTAACGGTCGTTGCCGGATGGTCGGCCGGTGCCGGTTGATGCCGGCTGGAAGGTCGGCTGGACGACCGGTGCCATTTGGGCTGAACGGTCGCTGCCGGATGGACGGCCGGTGCAGGTTGATGCCGGCTGGAAGGTTGGCTGGACGACCGGTGCCATTTGGGCTGAACGGTCGTTGCCGGATGGACGGCCGGTGCCGGTTGATACCGGCTGGAAGGTCGGCTGGACGACCGGTGCCAATTGGGCTGAACGGTCGTTGCCGGATGGACGGCCGGTGCCGGTTGATGCCGGCTGGAAGGTCGGCTGGACGACCGGTGCCATTTGGGCTGAACGGTCGTTGATGTATGGACGGCCGGTGCCTGTCGACGCAGGCTGGAAGGTCGGCTGGCCGGCAGGTGCCATTTGGGCTGAACGGCCGGTGCCTGTTGATGCAAGCTGGAAGGTCGGCTGGCCGTCCGGTGCCATTTGGGCTGAACGGACGGTGCCGGATGGACGGTTAATGCCGGTTTGCCTGCTGAAGTGCCGGCTGAACTGACGGTGTCGGCTGGACTGACAGCTGGAAGGCCGGCAAAAGTGCATATTAAAATGGATCCAATTGATCCAGCATAGACTCCATGCGTCCTGACTTACAGGCCCGAAAGCCATGTACGGATCTGCGGTGAAATTTACACCCACTGGGCAGCCTAAACCATGTCAACATAATTTCCTCCATTTCCACATTGCCAACACCCATTTTGCCATTCATGCCTTCGTTGTCGACTTTGCTTACTGAAACGACAAAAGAAGAGAACAAAGCACAAATTAAAAAATTCAGCATATTATTAATTCGATAATACTATAACCGTTATTAACGGAGTAGTCAAATTATTCCGTGCCATGTTAACTCTTAATGACAACACTAGTTATCGCCGTGAGCGTGTTGCAATGGTTCGTTCAAGACGAAGTCTACTGAAACGAAAAAGATGATAAACAAAGCACAATTAGCAATTCAGCACGCTATTAGGTCGCTATTACCATAACCGTAACTAACGGAGGAAGTGAAATGATTTAGTGTCGCGTGAACTCATGACTTCAACATGAATTCCGCCAAAGCACAAATTAAAAATTCAGCATATTATTAATTCGATAATACTATAACCGTTATTAACGGAGTAGTCAAATTATTCCGTGCCATGTTAACTCTTAATGACCACACTAGTTATCGCCGTGAGCGTGTTGCAATAGGTCGTTCAAGACGAAGTCTACTGAAATGAAAAAGATGATAAACAAAGCACATTTAGCAATTCAACACGCTATTAAGTCGCTATTACCATAACCGTAACTAACGGAGGAAGCGAAATGATTAAGTGTTGCGTGAACTCGTGACAACACGAAGTCCGCCATTAAAGTCGCAAATTGGTCGTTCAAAGACTTTTTTGAAGTCTACTGAAACGTCAAAGAAGATAAATAAAGCACATATTATCAATGCAGCACGTTATTAGTCGCTAATATCGTAAACGTTACATACGGAATAAGCGAAATTATTGAGTGCTACATGTATTACATGCTAGTACCGCCATAAGCGTGCTTTGACCACGTTGCAACCTGGTCCGAAGTCTAGAAAAGGTGACAAAGTCACTCAAATTGGAAAATATTGTAAAATAATGTATACGACCTGTTGGGGAATGAATATCCAACACAGTAATTCCAAATTTAACTTCGGATGGTCAGAATTTACACTAAGATGGCTTGGATTCATTGGAGGTCTAATTGTACGTGTTTACACACAACAAGCGAAGCTAAAAAACTAAAGAAGCGACACCTAACGGGCGGCAAGGGGAGGTAATGGGCAAGAGTTATTGCCCTTTGTCTATATGACATAGACAGGAAAGACGAATTTTCGTCTTTTGGTAGGGCTGGATTCGCGAGGTAGCAGGCTAATATCCCTAAAGTAATGTGATTGGGGAACGTATTCAAAGGAGAAACACATTTTTAAACAACATGACACTGTGACTTCATTTTGCTTGTCAGTACCCTCTATTTTATCTCTCCATAACCTGCATATGTTGATGCCTACATCTGTACTAACAGGATGGGGCTGATATTGATCTAACATGACTTAACAGTTTCCCATTCAACTAAATTGGCAGTATTGTAAGTACATATCTTATATGCATTTATTTCAACGATCCCCCAAACCATGTATCATGTTGATTTTACTTAATATTTTACTATATTCTGATAAAAATGTTTTCAAAGATAAATGTATAACTAAAATGCAGTCTTATGGCTTATAATCAGAATTAAATCATAAACGAGATAAAAATATGGCTTCAAGTAAATAGCTCAGCCAATCAGAAGCTTGACTACATCATTAAGTATGCACTAGCCCTGCTTACTTTCAAAACTGCCCAAGATCTTGATGATAAGTCCATATACCAAATCTGAACCAAGCCCAAATTTGAGTTCATTTCTCCTTGACCTGATTGACTTGGTATGGGCGTAATTTAAGTATCATTATAAATACAAGAAGTACACGTTTATTTGGGACCAAGTTTTGGAGTTTCCTGAATGTAATTCATGTTATGGTTTTGATTTGTAAATATCAGGATCATTCAAGAAGGTTTGTTTACACTAAGTAAAGTTTTTAATTGTGACCTAAGATCAAGAAGAGAACTAAATAGTCTTGCAACTGTGAGGACTTGGTCATTCATGCTTTAACATCTAGCACTTTCAAGTTGTACATTATATGTTATGACCAATTCTGGGAATGCAAATGTGTGCTGATAAAACTCTTGGAAAGAGGTTATTTATTCACTGGAATTTATACTGAATTCAAACCTGGAATTATAATAATGTGATTCAACAAAAGACAACACATCGACACTCTATAAGCTATAACAGATATGTGATTGCCTTCAGTATTGGATTCATTTAGGACTTTCATTGAATTTTATTCAGGACTTTAAATTATTTGGTCTGCAATTCTTGGATTATTTTGGAATTTTTTTCGCAAAATACTAGGTTCTTTTTTCTCATTTCAAATTGTATTGTAGGGAATCAAATTATATCTTAAATTTTATAAAACTTGTAGTCATTCACTCTTACTTAAGAGCATAGACTCGTAATAGTGATTTTCTTGTCTAAATTGTGAAGATCTCTTTGGTACATCAATGTATCAATTTACATGATCATAGTGGTGTCCAAGAAGATGAACTAAATATAAATGTTGGCCAAAGTTCTGAAACCAGGAAAACAGTCAGATGGACAGATGAAAAGAAATACGATAATAATCCAAATGCATTCAATTTGACCACTTTAACAGCAACCAATGAATGTTGCCATGCTGTAAAGTTTTTAAAATTTTTTAAATTTTATAAAATTAATTTATGTTAGATAGGATGATGGAGTCTTCTCTAGTTAGGCCACACTTGCATCAAGACCTTTCTAGAGGAGGATTACATGGATGTGAGTAATAATTACATACAAAGTGTGAATCAATATTTTAAATATTAATATTTTCATTTAAGAATCACTTGCATATTATGCAATCAATATGATAAAACTTATTAATATTATTTGAAATAATTACAAATAATCAATCATGGTAATAAAATGAAACCATCTTGTTAATAAAATCATGGTAGAAACATCTCAATTTCCATCCATTCCATTTTTAACCTGCTTTATAACCGAAGAAGCTTATTTCTAACATCAAATTACTCAGCAACTATTAAAGGACTCTCCTATTTTTTGCTTAATCAAATTGTGTTGACATTTCCTATTAAACTGAGAATATCTGCCATTTTGAATTTTGTACTTTTTATTACTGTGTTGAATATCTGAAGGTTATTACATGAAATGATGTGTGTACAAAGGAAGTGAGCAAATTACATGATTGACTGGTTTTATTCCAGTACCATTTCAATAAATTTCTTTAATCTTTCTGAGAAACCACTAATGCAAACATTATCTGATTTTTTAATGACTCATGTCACATTGACTTGAGCTAAACAATTATGTGCTTCTCGTTAGTTATCTTTTTTTCATCCTGATATTTAATAATAGTAAGTAAACAATCAAAGTGACAAAACCTAACAGCTAAGTAAGGAAAGTTTGATTATTTATTAAAGTTAGGTTACCTTATCACAAATGTCAACATTTTGAAATCAAGAAATAAATTTGAGACTTCTATCAGTAAACCAAACTATGTGGTCAGTTATAAGGGGTTAAATTGGACAGATTTTGCAATTGATATGTTTATTTAGTTTGTATTGTGTGCCTTACCATTTTCTCACCCAAGTGACAACGAAATCTAGCTGTTTTGCTAACCTTACTGTTCTTATCTCAGTCTAGTCATCTCAGACCAATCGTCTCAGTCATGGTGTCCACGTGCTGAGAACTCGTGGGGAGACAAATAATATAACCCCTAGGCTGGGATTTCATTGTCTCATCGTCTCTGTCCAAACCCCAACATAGATTCTATATGTCCATTGATTGAGGGTAGAGTTTGTTGTGCACAACTGATTTTTGTCTTGTTTTTAAGTTATAAACAGATGCTTACTTGGGTTTGAGTTCAGGACTAAAAATATAGTCAATGGAATTACAAAGTGCTCATTACTTTTTTGGGATTACTGCTAATTCATTAAAGACATTTCTGGATTATATAATTGTGATACATCAAGACTATTGGTACAATGACCTAATGAAAATTATCATTATACAAACACGGTCAAGATTGAAATTCATTCAAAACACCACTGTAATTCATGTGGAACACTATATTTTTAAACTTGTGAAAGAATGTTAAGGTTTATTTAGGATTTATATCACAAAACTGTTAATTCCTTTTGTATTTTTACTTTGCATTCTAGGGAAAGTCAGAACATAATAATATGCCATTTCAGAAGGGTACTTTTGAACTCAAACTAGTTCATGCCAGGGGATCCTGTGCATATAGCAGGTGGCTGTGTTAAAGGGGCCATTCAAGATGGGGGCCAATGTACCCAACAATTTCATCTGCTCTGATCCTTAATTATAATTGGTCATAATTTACCTGTTTAAGAGCAGCTAGTAATGCAATACATCTGGAATTAGATCCATTTATAACACCCTCTGCATACTGTATACCTAATTTTATAATAGCTGGATGGATACCGCTATTACAAAATCTGAAAAAGATGAAAGATACTTTTAAATGCTTTCTAAAACCTGAAACCAAAACTACAGGCATAACACATCCTAAACAGCAAGTTCTTGGAGCTTTTCTACTTTTGAAAGAAATACATATCTAAGCAGTCAACTAACTTCTTGAAAGTAAAAATTTTAAGTAGCAGAAGAACATTTTTCTACTCAACTTCCATTTCAGGTAAGAATACAAATATTCACCAAGCCAAGACATTAACCAGCTAGCTAGCCAGCCATAGGATTAAATGATTCTGTTTGGGACACAGTTGGTAAAAGTAATATGTGTGTTAAATGATTCTGTTTGGGACATAGTTGGTAAAAGTAATATTTGTATTAAATGATTCTGTTTGGGACATAGTTGGTAAAAGTAATATTTGTATTAATGATTCTGTTTGGGCCACAGTTGGTAAAAGTGATATTTGTATTAAATGATGTTTCTCTTTGATAATATGTGCCCAATCACATTACCATAAAATAAGTTCTGCTACCTCTAGGGTCCACCACTCTCAGAAAGATGTAAAGTCTCTCTCTCTCTCTCTCTCTCTCTCTCTCTCTCTCTCTCTCTCTCTCTATATATATATATATATATATATATATATATACACATACAACTATGTCCCAAATGTACATAAATATATACATCATATAGACAAAGGGAAGAAACTCATTCCCATTACCTTACCATGCTACCAGTTTAAGTTGGGTGATACTTCAATGCCTGCAGTTGCAGTAAGATCTGGGGGAGGGTTTAATAGTATTGTGATTGGGTAAGTATTCCTGGAAGAATCAATTTTACTTATGAATATATTTTATAATCACATTAACTAAAGGAACTGCATCAGCATCCAACCACAACTACTGGCATACATTTGAAAGCAGATTGTATGAATTCAATATAATGGTAAACAGCTTGCATAACAACACTGAAGCATAGCCAATTGTCACATATCACATCACAGCTAGATAATTGCTTTATGAGCCATAGAACCAGCAAATGTGTGGTGGTAAATTAAACACCATATTTCAACAAATGAAGGTTGTTGATTGGCTGAAAATAATTACACTGTGAGCAAAAGCAGGCTTGAACACCATTTTAATTTTATTGCTGTTGAAGCATATATATGTAAACAGGGAGATCTCATCAGGCTAAATTTAAAGTTGAAGATAAAAAGTTAAAAAATAAAGGCATACAACATAATTTTCATCATATTAAACACTTCCTCTTGGCTAAAGCATTCATACAACATGAGTGTGTCTTGCTAATCCTACCTAAAGTACAGTAAGTTATTAAAGTATCAATATACAGTCTATGGAAATGAATTTGTTGTCTGTGCCAAACAACATTATGACAAAGAGAAATACAACTTTTCCCTTACCGAGGACAAGAAAGCAAATCCAACAAAACACTAAACCCACGCCAATCAATTGTTGTGCCAACTGCAAATGATCTGCTGATTGTCTGGGCCACAGCCATGGAAGGCTCTCCTCCATTAAAGTTGTTCTTGATATCAGAAAAAGACTGGCTCCAGCACTTCTCTGAACTTGTCAATGTAGGTGAAAGAGTAGATAACCTTTTCATTGCCTACATAACTTTAGCCATGAAACCCAGTTATGCTAATAGTACAACAGAATTATTCAATCAGAAATGAAGATACTTTGTTGCCATTGAAAAGACATGCAGCTCACTCATCCTGCATGCAAAGGCTTGGGTTATCATGAAGCAGGTCTTATAAGAAAGCACAGCTTTAACAAGGCTCTAGCTAAACTTGTGTGAGACAATTCACAACTTATGAAAGATTCCACTCGGGAAATAAGGTGAGTGATTTAGTAATATTCAGATTAAAGCTGGTCAGAAATGATTCATCCATGTCGAAGCCTCTATTTACTCTCACATACTGTATGTCTGTGTCAGAAATCATGAAGTAACACCCCCTGATCATAACAGGATCAAACCTTTTATTCCCAAAGACCCACATAATAAAGTCCACTGAGAGATCAACCATTTATTAACATGAAAATGCTGTTTGTGTACCAGTCCCTAAAACCCAATCACCTCCTATTATAAGCCTTTAAAAGCCTTCATGCTAAAGAAATTTTTCCTTCGACTGAATGTTATAATTCAGTTTTTACACAAGGATCTTCAAACAAAAGTCAAGCATGAAAGTCTATCCAAGCAGGGATGAAACACTTAAAAATGGGACAGTTTGAGCAGACTGAGATTTTCCTGGTGATGTCTACTGTTAGTGTATATGTGTGTATGACATTCATTGAGCAGGCATGTGTGGTCTACTATGTACTCTTAAATGGGAACATACCTTAATTGATTTAAAATTTGAGAAACTGTTCTAGACCAGCACATTGCTAAGTGCCTGATGACAAATATATGCTGGGTACTGTTTACCCTGGACTGACACAATTGTAAACTGGGTGCACTGAAGACAAAACACTGACTTAACAGCTATATTCTTGATGGTTCAATATAATTAGATTAACAATGACAAACTTTATAAGAAGCTAATGTCTTTTTAAAATAAGCAAGAAGTAATTCTAAGTTTCTTTCCTGGATGAATACAATATGTCTGCCAAATTACTCAATCATACTCATGTTTATTTCAGCACTGACACTATATAGTGCTTTGTGAAATTGATTGAATACAACAATTTGGATTCATGATATGACCATATAGTATTTAAATTCACTTTTTAACAAAGCATACTACAATCAGTTTTTACTGGGTGTGCTATGCTGAAAATGTTATATATTTCTGACAAATTTAAGATTCACAAAGATCCATTGCAATAAACATCGATGTGATAGACAAAACTGGAAAATTACCTTTTGGATAGGATATTACGTTCCTGCATCCTCCATCTTTAACTTTGAAAAAAAATCCTAGTCTTAACAATGTTTTAAAAAACTTTTAAGTACCTAAAGGTTTAAATACCTGTGGGTTAACAGTAATTGGGTATACAACATATCTAATTAACAGTAATTGGGTATACAACATATCTAATTAACAGTAATTGGGTATACAACATATCTAATTAACAGTAATTGGGTATACAACATATTTAATTAACAGTAATTGGGTATACAACATATCTAATTAACAGTAATTGGGTATACAACATATCTAATTAACAGTAATTGGGTATACAACATATTTAATTAACAGTAATTGGGTATACAACATATCTAATCAACCGTAATTGGGTATACAACATATCTAATTAACAGTAATTGGGTATACAACATATCTAATTAACAGTAATTGGGTATACAACATATTTAAAGAGCAATGTTAACCACACTGCAAACAGTTTATAGTGTAATGTGTACCACACTGCAAACAGTTTATAGTGTAATGTTAACCACACTGCAAACAGTTTACAGTGTAATGTGTACCACACTGCAAACAGTTTATAGTGTAATGTGTACCACACTGCAAACAGTTTATAGTGTAATGTGTACCACACTGCAAACAGTTTAGTGTAATGTGTACCACACTGCAAACAGTTTATAGTGTAATGTGTACCACACTGCAAACAGTTTATAGTGTAATGTGTACCACACTGCAAACAGTTTATAGTGTAATGTGTACCACACTGCAAACAGTTTATAGTGTAATGTGTACCACACTGCAAACAGTTTATAGTGTAATGTGTACCACACTGCAAACAGTTTATAGTGTAATGTGTACCACACTGCAAACAGTTTATAGTGTAATGTGTACCACACTGCAAACAGTTTATAGTGTAATGTGTACCACACTGGAAAGACAGTTTCCAATGCAATGTTCCATACTACAAAGACACTGTTTCCATTGTAATAAGTACCAAACTGCAATGACATTGTTTTTAGTGTAATGTGTACCACATTGCAAAGACATTCCCAGTGTCACGTGTACCACAATGCAAAAGAACACTGTTTGCAGTGTCATGTGTACATGCTATAAAAACATTGTGTGCATAGCAATGTGTTTCATACTGCAGACACTGTCTGCATTGTAATGGGTAAAACACTGCAAAGACATTGTTTCTTGTATATTGTGTATCATACTACAAAAGATATTGTTTCTAGTGTAATGTGTACCACACTGAAAAGATGTTCCCATTGTAATTTGTACCACACTGTAAAAACATTCATTGTAGTGCAATGACTCTCATACTGCAAAGACACTGTTTGCAGTGTAATGTATACCACACTGCAAAGATATTGTGTTTGGATGTAATCTGTACCTTACAGTCAAGACAATGTTTGCAGTGTAATGTGTACCACAATGCAAAGACACTGTTTGCAGTGTAATTTGTACTCTATTACAAAGAAGTTGTTTGCAGCATACCACAAGTTTGTACCACACTGCAAAGACATTGTACATTTATGAAAACTAACATGAATAATGAAAGTTCAACTGTTTCTGCTTTTCAAAACTCCTTGGCCATTTTCATTATTTCAGTCACAAACAAACCTGTGCAGCCTGGAAAATGTTTACAATTATTTCTCTCTGTCTCTCTCTTTCTGCTAGTGGCAAATAGGAAATTTTGTCAATGTAGCACTTAACCCCCCGCTGTATTATTTTCAACTGCAATATGGAATTGATTACCCCAATTGTATATGATGCAAACCCCTCTTAAGCATGCCAAAATTGAACTAAAACTCTTAAACATACGAAAATTGAACTAAAACTCTTAAGCATGCCCAAATCGAATTAAAATTCTTAAATATATCCAAACTGAATTAAAACTCTTAAAATTGCCAAAATTGAATTAAAACTCTTACGCATGTCCAAATTCAATTAAAACTCTTACACATGTTCAAATTGAATTAAACCTCTTAAACATGCCAAAATTTAACTAAAACTCTTAAAACCTGATGAAGTTGTTTGTTTGTTTGATTAGGATTTTAATATAGCTTTAACAATGTTTCAGTCATATCGCTACGATGTCTGCAGTGAGGCAGTTTAAAGTGATGACCAGCAACAACAGGCTAACCAGTCCTAACACTAACCTCTTAATACTGAGTGTCAAGCGAGGCAGCTGTTAGTACCATTTTTGTAAGTCTTTGGTATGACTCGTGTCCGGGGATTGAACTAACAACGTCTAGCTTCTGCGACTAACGCTCTAACCACTAGGCCACCAGAGCGGTCTGACCAAGTTGAACTAAAACTCTCCTACATGCCCAAGTTGAAATAAAACTCTCAAACATGACTAAATTGAAATAAAACTTTTAAGCATTCCCAAATTGAACTAAAACTCTGAAACAAACCCAAACTGAACTTAAACTCTTAAACCTGTCTAAGTTGAATTAAAACTTTTAAACTTGTCCAAATTTAATTTCAACTCTTAAACATGCCAATGTTGAACTAAAATTCTTTAACATGCCCAAACCAAACTAAGTCTTAAACATGCCAAAATTGAAGTAAACTTCTAAACATGCCCAAATTGAACTAAAACCTTTAAACATGCCCAGCTGAATTAAAACTCTCAAACATGGAATTAAAACTCTTAAACATACCCAAATCCGATTAAAAGTCTAAAACTTTTAAACATGCCCTAGTTGAATTAAAACTCTTAAACATGCCCAGATTGATCTAAAACTCTCAAACATGCCGAAATTGAACTAAAACTCTGTAATATTCCCAATTTGAATTTCAATTCTTAAACATATCCAAACTGAACCAAGTCATAAACATTGAACTCAAATATGGTTTTGTGCACAAATTTGTAAACTTTATGTGTTTAAGAAAACAAACATGAATGAAATGAAATAACTTATAAACAGACATATAAATTATTTTGATTACATCTTGTATTTATGCAAATCAACTTACAATATTGATTTAGTAAGGGAGGCTTCTCTCTCATACTGTGGAAGATGGTCAAAAAGTCGCACTTTTCTCTGTGCAGTTGTTCTCATGGGGATTTGCTGTTTCTCAAGTTTCTTTGCAACCCTTTTCTGTGTCTCAGCAACATCTGCCTTCATGTGATCTGGTACTCTTTGTGGTACTTCCTTCTTGACAACTATAGGAAAGTAGCCAATGACTATAGGAAAACAGTAGCAAATAATCTGACGTAGTTTCCAAAAGAATGATTGCCACTTTTAAAAAAAATCAGACTGAAAATTCTGCCAAGGAAAAAGATCAAGTGTAGTATTATAACTAATTATATTAATTAAACAAAATTATAAGTACTATGTATACTTCAGTAGTACCAAAATGGGGCTTTAAGCCAGGCTTTCTACTGGACTAACTAATGTTATCTCTACTCCACATGCAAGTGTATGTAGTGTGGGGTTCAAAAAAGTATATTCTAATTGTGAGGATAATAAATAAAATCAACAGAGATAAAAAACCACTGCCACTGCCAGACAATTTAGTCTTCACATATGCTGCTAACACTAATATCATTGTGGATACTCTTTACAAACATGAACAATGTTGCAGCGTAAGTAATTTTAACCATCAGAAATCTAAATGATTTTGCAAAGCAAAATCTGCTAGCATAGACTCCCCACAGATGCCCCCAAGCAAAGTTGCCATTAGGTACCAAAGTTATCTCAATATACTATTACAGATAGCAGCACTTTAGCAAACATTTACTTAATTTTCACTATCTGTAAATGAGACACCTGTTTTGGATCACTAGTGCACCAATTACATATCTATGCATGTAGTCACAGGTGGTTTTCCATTTTCACCAATACAGTCTTGAACTATCATAGATCTTATGTTATTAATATGATCACAAAATATAATTGTTTAACGGGCTGGCCTTCTTTAGGAGTATAATGCTCATGCACTTTTAACCAATTACCCTTTTTACTTCTACAACTGTTATACAAGCAGTGGAATATTAAGTCTCAGAGGATTGTTCATTCTGCAGACATTGTACAACATTCACTTACAGCCATGCTGACTATGCCACTGACATGTGTCAGAAACAACTGTTCTCATTTTCATCTAAGAACTTTTCCATCGATAAGAACATACTTGTCAATAACAGATTTTTCTCTTCTTGGTTGAGTAAATTTTGGTGGAACAGTGGGGAATGAAAATTGGGTGGATTTTTTCAATAACTTTCACTTCTTTGTTGTATTTAAGTTTTCCACTTGCATGTGCTGTCAGCAACTGGGTATTTCTGCATGCTAATGCAGTTATTTCAAGCTAGCTTGGAGCTGACACAGGTACATAAGGGTGAAGGTGGACCCAACCATCAATTTCTAACTGACCTTAACAAGATTATATTTTAGTGTATATGTGGGTTTGTTAACACATTAACCACTGGATGTTTCTGCTGTTTTCACATGAAATGCAAGTAGGAAATACATTTTGGGGACTATTTCTGAATAAATCCTAATACATAGACTTTCAAGCAATTTTCCATTAGCCTAATGCCTGGTTGTGTTAAAAACATTGTTCTCCATTGGTTATTTTGCTTGTGCATGAGCAGAAGGGGAAAAGTTTTTTGTTTTTTTTGCTTATCATTTTTATATGGATACTACTGCTTTCTAAAAATGTCCACCTTATCCTACAGAGTATTTTGTAGTGCAACTAAAAGGTCAAGATTATTTGGTAATGGTATTTACTTCCAGTCAGATATACATGTTGGTAGGACAAAAATATATGGCATGATGGTCATTCAGGGGTTCTTCAAAATTAGATGTGGAAAGAGCAGAATACTGAGCCTAATTAAAACAAAAAATTAAAAGTATAAAGCAGTTTTTTTTATAATTTTATATCAATCAATTTAGCCCTGCAGACCATTATCCATATCAAGATTAAAATAAACTGAATAAACAAGGGTAAAAAAATGAAATTAAGAATAAAGACAATTATCTGAATGACTGCACAATCCGATTATAGCACTGATAGATTGAAAACAAAAACTGGAACAGATAAAAAAATTGGCATAGTAGTAATTAAACAACTGATTCAACAAAGTTTATGTTTGTAAAACATTCTACTTTGGAGCAGATATATGCACCCCTACAGAACTTGAGAGATAAATTGAAAATAAAAGGTTTGTGAACTTTTGTTTGTAATACAAGTCACACTAACTTTAATGATGAAGGTGTAGTATTCATTCAGGTGCATCTCCCCACCACGTTTTGAAATTCCGTGTAAAATGGTATTTAAATAGCGTGCAGAAAATAAATGTGAGCTAAATAAAATAACTTATCTAAGAATGTACAAATATTGTACATGCATGGAGAAAGTCTGCCCCCTGATCACATCCATATGAATTAGGCACTATTAAACCCACTCCAACCTTTTGCCTAAGTAAAAAAGAATGGCTGACATTTAGTGAGGGTGTTTTATGCTTTTATCTGTGTAGAAACTAACACAAATACTAAGCATAGTACAATAGTTTACCTGTATTTCAGAGGCAAGATCAACATGGGATCTACACCTACCACCATATTACAGGTGTCTCCATAAGTTATCTGGTGTGCTAAAACAAGGAAGCAGTGACCAAGCAAGGTCAACTGAGCATGAAAAGTAGGTTACTTTTACCACTTTTTACCTGTTAAGAGTACCACCCTTAATGATGAATTCCATCAAATTCTATAACTGCACATAATGTACAATTATTTTGAGAAATTTATCTAAATGCAAAAACCTAAAATTGATGCCTGTAATAACAACAGTGATAATGCTGTTGGAAAAGTGAAGTAAGCATTACCTATGCTTCAAAGTACAGAGTTCTGTTAATTTTACCTACCTTTCCCTGCCTCAAAGTACAGAGTTCTGTTAATTTTACCTACCTTTCCCTGCCTCTTTAGCAGCCCTTTGTGCTTCCTGAAATGAAATGATAAGTACAAGTCATATAGTGGTTATTTTGTGTCAGGAGTAGAACAAGTTTGAAAATAGCTGAGCAATCAGCATTTACAATATTGTTGCTCAGCAAATATTTTTGGTTTGCTGGTAAGTTACTGGATGTGACCCCAA
Source organism: Unio delphinus (assembly GCA_029339505.1). Taxonomy (NCBI): domain Eukaryota; kingdom Metazoa; phylum Mollusca; class Bivalvia; order Unionida; family Unionidae; genus Unio; species Unio delphinus. Next base: position 10,742,568 of record JAQISU010000132.1, read on the forward strand.
GATAGCTGCAATCACCATGTATTCCCAACTGTATTAAAGGGTTCTTCCTGATTGGCTGGTAGTATGGACTGTGACTATATTTAGAGTAACAGACATGTTGATTAGTTTGGTCTCTTACCAGCAACAATCATCGAACACTCAATAATGCATTATAAAGATTTAATTCAGGCATCCTGCACTGCTTACCCATAGGGACAATTCAATAATCAAATGTTTTATTGCTGGAAAATATATAAAACTCCATTTTTTTAAACAATCATTTTTAAATAATAATTTTGGTTCCTGACATGGCTTTCACATTGGGAAAAATTCTTACCCCACAATAATTTTCAGTTGTCCCAGGGGATTTTTTCTGCTGCTGAATGTTTCTTCAAAACTATTGTTACTGGTAAATCTTTTGAAACAAGATGTCTTTTGATCTTGACATGCTAAGCATCTGACTAATCCAGATCTTTGTTTTACAACCTGAACAATGTATAGGTCTGATTATACATTGGGACCCTGCTATAACCCGCCCCGTTATAACACGAAGTCGGATATAACCCGGTCGTGGCATGGCTCCCAAAATTTCGGGTAATTTATTACAGGTATTTTTCTCAAAGACCAAAAAAAAAAAAATAAGTATGAAAAAAAATACGTCAAGAGTTTAATTATCATTCTCATATTCATCTAAACAGTGTGAAAAAGAATGTGTAGAAAATGTATTATCAAATTTCTTCTAGTTTTGTGCCAAAATAAACATCGGAAATACGAACCAATTGCTGGGCATACTGAAAACTTTGATCTTTGTTTATTGTTGAAAAATTACAGCTCATAAGTGTCAATATTATAATTACTGATTCCTGAGTAAGGAAACCATCGTGTCTACTTTGTGTTTGTCTTAAATGCATTCCGAATACAATCGTTGCTCTAATAATCTCCGATATATGTTCTCTTAATTTCATACACAACTAAGCAACAGCCAATGCGGCGGTTGATAAAAGATTCTCACCAGAATATATAAATCAATTAATTTAAGTACATTGTTTATCATCAAAGTGAACTGCTGAGCTAAACTTGTTCAATTCATGGGGCAACGGTTTTATACAGCATCAAAGAAACAAAGCCGCCAGAATGTGCGCATGGCTTGGCGGTGTCGTTTTATGCAATATGTTGACTAGTAAATTCGAATTAATGCAACTGAGATCTATAATTGACTTTGCCAAGAGCAAACGTGACATTAGCAGAAAGCAGCTAAAAATCAGAGTTTTTCAAAAAATAATAACTATTGACAGATGAGAAATGTAATGGTATAAAATGTATACGATACTGAGGTCTCAGAAACACTTAATTTTCGTGTATTTTAATGCAAATATTTGATCTGGAACACATTAATCACTCCATGCAGGAGTCCTCCGTATGCATGCAAATAGCTGGAAGACAAAGTTAGTGTTGATTACGTTATCATTTTAGCTGTGCTGATATTTACAGTGACATAATTCAGTGGTTAAAATACAACCAGTTCTGCCTGCTATATTTATTAGAGTACATCAAAAGAACATGACGCAATAGCTGGGCGGCAAGTTCAAAAGATTTTGACTAGCAGCTTGGGTGGGAAAATGTTCTGAAATTTACAATGACTGAATTCAGAGACAGAAAGATCCTGAGATGTACATGTAGTTATTATAAGAATACACTTTAGCTTCCATTATTTAATCTACGGACATGTACTATTTCTTCATTCATTACGTACACCCGTTACGTAATTTTTGTTATTTTCTTTTCATTGAATTCAGTCACATAATGATCTGTGACAAAATTATTGAATATTTTACATCTGTGTGTGGATATTTTCGATGGAAATATTTGTATTTTGGATTCAATGTATGTTACAAGATTCGCTGGTGAGTACATGGTGTTGATACTCTTTTCATGCAATAGATTATACATGTATATATAAATTAGACACGTGTATGTACCAATGCATGGTTCTCTGAATAAAGTAATATATTATATCTGCAATTTCTGTTACCAAAGCAAATGTTTTTCTCATTTAATATATACTGATCAAAAACGGCAATTGTGCCATGCATTTTCGCACCCGTCTTTATGTAAACCCCCCCCCAATTAAATCCAAAAATGTGTTGGTATTGTACATGGTTGCTTATAACACATTTCGGTTCATAACACGGTCGGATTCTATGGCTCCCAACTATCGTGTTATAGCGGGGTCCCACTGTATATTATTGATGGAATCTTGCCTCTGATTAGCAGACCAAATTTTGATCAAACATGGAATTACATTAGAAAATGCTCACACGCTTTTGGTATTTAGCAAATTTGATTTGATTTGATGTGCACTATTATCCTAGTATACAACTTATTAGCAAGAAAACAATGCTACAAAGGACTGTATATTTACAGCTTTATAGCAAGAGATGTTCTGTGTCTGTGTGTGTACATGCGTGTATGTGTGTGTGTGTTTTCCCTATAACATGTGATCTGCCTATGACATATGCTCATATCAGCTATACTGACTATTCCAACCCCGTGCGTATACGGCCACCCTGACCAGCGGCCACCCACTCCTTATGGCCAGAATCTGTTGGCACTGATTTGTGTTTCTGTTCAAAAGTATCCCAAATGAAAGGCCATCCTGCTAATGCAACCAGCAGCTAGCTTATAGGTGAAATAATATAAAATCTACCCCTAACAACCCTGCATTTTATTTTTAATATGTATCCAGAGAAAATATTATATTCATAACATGTTGATTAATCCGATTTCTGTTTCTTGATGTCAGGTTTTTGTTTTCGTTCTTGAAACAAGTGAGGGGCCCTGAGTGGCTGAGTGGTCTAAAGCGCTGTCCGTTACGGATCACTGCCATCTCACCTCTGTCTGCATGGGTTCGAATCTAAGATTCGGCTAATGTAGTTATGTGAGAAAGCTTGCCAGTAGCTTCTCGTGGTTCTTTCCGGGGGTTTTCCGGGTTCTTCCTCCAACATTAATACTGGCCGTCATGTATAGCCTATAATGTGTTGAAAAATGGCGTTAAACCATAAAAAACAAAAAATAAAAACTGAAACAAGTGTTGACTAAAGTTTAAGGTTAATATATCATTTATGCCTCACCAGAAGCCACAATTATTCCATAAAGCAGAGAAAGACTCAAATTTTAATCCATACAGAATAGTAAGTACATGTAATAAGATTAGACATGCTGCTGTTATCGTGAGATGTCCGGTTTAGTCTCTCTGATAATCGTTAAGATTACAATTATTGAACAGTAGTTACAGATGAGAAGTGGCTTTAAATGTACATACACAAGTCAGCAACAAAATGGTTTGATAGCCTTTATGGCTTACCTTAGTAAGATGTTGAGCTTGTTTCACCTTTGATAATTAGTGGCTATTGCTACTGAAAATAACTGTCAAGATCACAAATCCTCATGGCCATGAGGTCAAATTTACGTGATGTTAATGGTACATATCGAATCAGTTTTGGCTTCTCTCACTTACTAGTGCAAAGAAATGTGTGAAGGCAATAGGTGTACAGAAATTTTAAAAACAATAGGGTATCAGAAACACATGGCAATTTGTTTAAAGGCAGAAAAACTATTTTATCAGTCTTGTAGTTGGCAACATTGGAATAAGTACAGTGTAACTGCAAAGAGATCAACATGTGAATGAGGAAAAGAAAAATTCTCAATTTAGAAGAGAATGTGAAAGTAATTCTACTGAATAAAAAGGGGATGAGTTCAAAGATCCTGGCAGAAAAGTTTGATGTCAGAAAAACTCAGATAAACAACATCAAGAAAGATAACGAAAAAATTATGCGGAAAATAGAATGTGGAATGGACCGAGAAAGGAATATTGTTTGAGCCAGGAGATGTTTGTATCCTGATTTGAATGACAAGGTTTTTGAATGGTTTTGCACTGTGCATGCTAAGAAAATTTCACTCACCAGTCGAATTATCCAAGAAAAAGTGTTAATTTTGTCAGATGAAATGGGATATGATGACTTTACTGCAAGTAACAAATGGCTGCACAGATTTCAAGTCAGACACAATATTAAATGTTCTGTTCTTAGTGGAGAATCAGCTGAATCAGATGTTAATAATGAAGTTGTCAAAGACTGGTTCAAAAGACTGAATGATATATGCAAGGGATAATGACAGCAAGGATATTTTTAATTGTGACGAGACAGATTTGTTTTTTAGACTGTTGCCAACAAAGTCGCTGGTACAAAAACGGGATTTCATGTATAGGTGGGAAAAAAGCAAATGAGAGATTTACAATTTTGCTATGCGCCAGTTGTCATTAATGACAAAAGGTGCTAGAAATTCTATTGAAGAGAAAAGTGACTGTGTGACAATCCAAACCCAGCCAAACAGTGCATTGCACTGCATGGTTACATTCCACAGAATCAATGGATTATGGCCTTGCAACAAACAATGTTGAACTTCTGGACAGAATTATGAAAACACAAGACATTCTTAAAAAAGTTAAAAGAAAATCTGTAGAAAGCAAGGGACAAATTGACACTAGATAACTTTTTCAAGCACACAATTTTTCAGCACACAATAGTCTATACATGGCGGCCAGTATTAATGGTGGAGGAAGAACCCGGGACCCCCCCCCCTCACCAAGTAACCACCGACCCATGAGAAGCTACTGGCAAGCTTTCTCGCATAATCACATTAGCTGAATCTGAGATTCCATCCCACGCAGACATAGGTGAGATGGCAGTGATCCGTAACGGATAGCGCTTTAGACCATTCGGGGGCCCTTGCTCTGTGTTTTCATATTACAGGTGCCAAAGGCGATGTTGCTCCTGACACAAATTTTGTTGTTCTGAGCACCAGTCGCTTAGAAATCTTAGGAACGTGTCTTGTATTAAAGTGTCTACTGGAGATAGCTGATGTGATATATAACATTATTATAAAGACAGTTTTGATACTACATGTATATCAATGGTTATTCATAACATTCTTTTAAAAGTGTTGAAACAGTTTGTTTCAAATTTATTTCACAACATGCATGTGATTTTAGAAGAAAATATTAAATGCTTTAGAATTAAATGTAATTATGACTTTCTTCATATGTATTTACTATTCGCATTTGTCATCCCCCTCTAGAAAGGCCACCCTCATTATAAGGCCACTTTCCTGCTGCAATAGGGATGGCCTTATAAGAACGGGACCACTCTATTCCAGTAGTGCAATTACAGTTGACTGCCATGTTGGTACCAAATTCCAATGTTTAGTTAACACCAGTCACAGCTTTAAGGCTATTATGACTTAAAAATACTAACCACAGAAATCTTGAAATCATACACAAAGATTCTACTATTTATAGTAAGAAAATGAAGTCTATAATAAAAACAGCACAAACATTTCCTTATTCTGCCTTTTTAAAAAAGCACTACATTATGTAACTGGAAAAGAGGATGAACTATAGCTGTCAAGATTCTAACCCAAATCATCTGCTACAAAGTCAGTAACACATACCACAAGGCTCAAAGGTCAAGATTAATTAGGCACCAGTGTGGCGTTTTGCCGACCCAAAATTGAATTAGAAACATGCATAATCAAAGTAATTCGGACAAGCCACTGTTTAATGTTAAACATGACCACAGGCTAACACTATCCCTTACGTAAGTTTGCCGTGGCTAGGGTGGGAAGCCCGACCAAGGCCGTCAGAAGCGCAATTATCACCTTGGTGTGGAAGCGCTTGTGCAGATCAAAGAAGTTGCCCGAAGGAGTGAACGTGCCTTACCTTCTTGTTCCACAGACTGACAGCCAGGTTGAATTGGTCGCCTAGTCGATTCGACAGGGCCACAGCGCTACCCAATCAGAATTGAGATGGGGACGGGACCCTAATTTGGCTAAGTATGATATCCTTAGACCTGCCAGCAAGATTTTGTTCGCTATAGTTCGTTAGAGAGAATGCCAGAAGATAGCAGCTCCAATCAGCCATGCATTATTGGCGGGGAAAAAACCTTAGGACAGGATTCTAAGTGTAGCTTCTGAAGGTCAGTGAGCTAGTTTTTTTTATCTTTGCTGAATGTGACTGCATTTAATTGTAGATCGTAGATATACTTATTATTATTACCAGAATCGTAGTAGGAATATTTATTTTGTGATGTTAATATGTTTGTATATTTTGAAGATAGAGTTGATATTTGTAAAGAATCATATTGCTTGCTAGCCGTCGTAAGAGTTAATATTATTATAATTCGCTATGTGGTTATTTTATAGTAGACTAGCGCATTTGTGCATGCAATTATAGATTTTGCCATTGCTGAAATGAATGGTAGCTTGGAAATGGTTGCAGTGTGAAAAATTAGTAATATGGATATTTGAATATTTGTGTATGCTCGTGGGAGTGTAGTGTACAGACATGCATCTGTTTGTTGTACTATTCTAGTACAATGAGATTGAATATATATTTGGATATACTGATGTGACACAATGTATTGATGTATGTATGATACCGTGTTATTACACCATTGTTTACCCTGTAAGAAGTGTGTGGGAATTTTTATGTGTACGTATGGGTGACCTAAAAAGTAATAGCATAATCTGATGGTTAATTGATGATTTAGTGTGAGGTGAGATTCAATAAACCATATGTTAACGCCTTGTGGTTTTCACAGGAAGCTTCAAGGGACAGACCAGTGACAGTGGTCCCAGTGTCTCTGATAGAGAGATGGAAAAAAAGAGAAGGAAGGAGAGAAGTCGGGAGAGGAAGCTTCGAGGGACAGAGTGGTTCCAGTGTCTCCAATAGAGAGACAGAAGAAAATGGAAGGAAGGAGAGAAGTTGGGAGCGGTGAAGTCCAGGAAGAGTAGGAGGAACAAAATAAAGAGATGAGTAGAACCAAAGACCAGGGGAAAATCAAACTCGCACTGAAAATCACAAGATGAAGTAGGCTATCACTTGTAGGTCAAGTGATTAAGTTTATCATTTAAAATTATCGCCTTTATTAAATTGTTTTATTTGAATTTCATCTTCGTGTTCTATATAATTTAACCGTCAGCAGTGCTGACTGGGGGCTCAGAGCTATATATCTATTTCGTCCATAATTTAACTTTATAACTTCACGAGCCAGGGTGGAACTTCCATAATATTTTAATTAATATATTGGAAGTACCCCACCCCCAACCCTTGCAAACGCTACAACCATATTTATCTTTAATTGCTACATTTCTGCTATCTATAGAGTGAGCAATACTGTAATTCCACAAATTATTGGACAACTGTTTCATCATCTGAAAATGATTACATGCAACTATAGAAGGAAAACTGACAGATGCTTGAACACTTTAGATATCCAGTGTATGGACTTCAAATTTAGTTGACCCTAAAAGTTTTGATGTTTATTCAGAACAATTTTCTTGATACTACAGACACTAATAAACACCTATTCAGAAGACAGTAAACCAAACGAACAAAAACTTAAATTACCTATGTGCTGTTATCGTGCCCCATTTTTGTCACCACAATATTAAATGTTCATAGAATTTGAGCAAACTTTGGCTGTTAAACAGACATGACCTCTTTTGAAGTTTTAAAAAGGTATCATTCCTATCAAGTCTGTCACATAGTTGGTAAACTTTATATATCATGTGTGCAATTTAATTTGATAGGTAAGGTAAAATGTCAATCTGATTGGTCCAAATAAGTTAATGAAAGTCTTGTACAGTATTCTCTTTACCTAAATGCTACAGCCACGGGAAATTTCCTTACCCTGCCTTCTGGAACTTATTTTTGTTTTACCATTACTGTATTATGAATATTTTGGTGATCATTTTTTAAATCAATTGCCCACGAGGCATTGGCGGGAAAAGGTTACTTCTGTTTTAATCTGGCTAATTAATCCCACAGGAACTCATTGCAAAAGAAATTAAGGGTATCCATCAATGGATATAGGAATTAGTAGGGGACCAAAACCTGTAACAGGGACCCCACCTTATGATGAGCATGGTATTAATGCTAACTTACAGATTTATATAAACTCACTTCTATTTAGATCAGAACATGGACAAATACTAGTCTCACAACCAACTACATTATTTCTTATATCATAAAACAGATCCAATGAGCTAATGTCTCAACTCTAAATAAAATCTGTCTATTTCTACTGCTCCAAATCATATAATGCAACCATAAGGTCACAAATAGATTAATTTCTGCATCTAGAAATCATCCCTTCAGATGAATATCCAACAACTGGAATGCTTAACAGCAGAAATGATAATGAAAACATTAAACTTATTCTCATCAAAATCAATGTGTTTGTGACTTGTCCAAACAAACAAGAGACAAATATGAGACAACACACAAGAATTGCCATCAGAGATCCAGTGCTGAAAAACAATGTTGTCAGTCTAATGTTCTATTGATTTGAAAGGACAGTTGCATTTTCAATTATAATTACAAAATCTCAAATAGAAATTGCTTTAATATAAAATTTAGGAAACTCACTGAATAGTTTAACAAATTTAATAGTAAATCATTACCCATTTGAGATCCTCTATATGCAAGAATAGAGATAATTCCAAACTCATGCTTAATACCCATGATTTACCTGCTTTTCTCTTCTCTCTTTTCTTAAATCTGCTTTACTTTTCTGAGTGACTGCAGAATCTGCAAGAACTTCTCCATCCTTAATTGGCTTTCCTCCTCCAGCTCCTTGTGGGGTTTTACCTTCAACCAAAATTAAAACACATGAATACCTTGTAGGACAATGCTGCTGCTGCTATAGAGATAAAAAAATTCACAAACCATTATATTGACTTTGAATATAATTAGCAGGAAGATAGCTTCTGCTTTCATAATAATATAAAACAACATTGAGGTTATCTAAGAGGTATTCACTAAATGTTTAGTGTGATGTAGCACAGATGGGACCCATAAAGAAAAAGGCTTGGGTAGTTGCTCAGGGACATATCTGACTTTTCTACCTCTACATTGTCTCTTTTGAAATTCAACAACCATATTATGTCGTCAGTCTCCTCACATGTGGAGGGAGGGGGGAGCAATTAGAAGAGAAATAGAGAAAGCCGATTAAGATATACTGTCCTAATAATTGGAAACATAAACATAACATGCATATTTAAGGATAAAAGGGAGTAGCTATTCATTCTTAATTCATCAATTTGAAACCTGAATAAAAGGGTAGAATACTGAGTCATGATGTATTTACTGGTCATCACAGAAAAAAAAGAGTTCTAGTTCTGAACAGTAAAGGCCATATGATATCAGATCTCAAATCCCTGAGGTGTAAAGACCAGCTAGCATCAGACTTTAGTTTCTGCAGTGTCAAGACCATCTTGCATTAGAGTTCTAGTTCTGAACAGTAAAGACCATTTAACATCAGATCTAAAATCCCTGAGGTGCCTGCTAGCATCAGACTTCAAGTTTCTGAGGTAAAAGGCCAGCTAGCAATACCACCTAGTTTCTGAGGTGTCAAGACCACCTAGCATCAAAACCTACAGTTCTGGTGTGTCAATAACAGCTATCATCAGACTTCTAGTTCTTTAATGCCATAACCAAATGGAATCAGATTTCTAGATCTTAAAAAGTCAAGACCAGAATGCATCAGACTTTTAGTTTCTGAGGCATCAAGATCAGATTGCATCAGACTTTGAGTTTCTGAGGTGTGAAGATAGCTAGCATCATCAGACTTCTAGTTCTGAAATGTAGAGACCAGTTGGAATTAAACTTCAAGTTCTGAAATGTTAAGACCAGCTTAAAATCAGACTTACAGTTCTGGAAAATTAAGCAGCGCACTAAAGCCAGCTGTTTTACAAAGACTGGATGGCAAGGGATGCAGTCTGGTTGTGAAATGGTTTGAAAAAGAAAATGTTAAAAGAAAAATCATACCACCTTTCTGTTCAACTTGTTCCTCTGGATTCTTTGTCTTTTGTTTCTTTTCTTTCTTATTTTTATTGGAAGCTGTCCCCTCTGTTGGGTTATCTGTTCCTACAGCAGTTGTCTCCCCTACACAAGACATGTTTTAAAAGCTACGTTGATGAGTCCTGTTAATTAAAAAAACAAAGACTGTTAATATAAACTATGCAATAGGTAACAGATATGAACCATAAAGACTCACCATAATTCTGTGATATGCTACATTTCACCTATTCTTCTATCTAATACTAGGCTTATATGGACCTCAGAGTACTAACTTTGCATACATCTGGCTAACAGCCAAATCCATGAGTAGCTGGTTCAAAATCTGGATCATATGATATAAAAAGATATATTTCAAGGTTTCTCTAGCTTATATATTTTGTATCAATAATGGATGTCACATCAATAGCTTCTGTAGAATATTGAAAAGCTTCTGTGCCAGAATATATTCCATCATAACTGGTCAAATTATGTTAAGAAGTTTTCAGAAATATTTTTCTACTTTTTAGTAGATAATGGATTGGCAACATTTCAATAAATATGAAAGACCTTCAAACTAGGATGCTTTCTCTCTCAAATTCTGTGCAGCTGAAGCTTAGCAGAAGTTTAATCAATGATTTTCTTTTACTAACAGTAACAACTTGCATGAGTATAAACTTGGAGACCATATTTGATGGTGGATTGGCATCATTAGTATAAATCTGAATGCAATCCATGCCAAGATGCTTTCTGCCAAATTCAGTTATTGTTTTATATAGAGGCCAGTATTATTGGTGGAGGAAGAACCCGGGTAAACCCCCCGGAAAGAACCACTGACCCACGAGAAGCTACTGGCAAGCTTTCTCACATAACTACATTAGCCGAATCTTAGACTCGAACCCATGCAGACAGAGGTGAGACAGCAGTGATCCATAACGGAAAGTGCTTTAGACCCTTGGGGCCCCTTAGATATGAAAGATTTTCATGCCTGGGGGCTTTTTTCCAACTGGACAAATTCTGATACACATTTTTTCAAAGGAAGTAATTAACACATTTTTATTTTAAGGTACGGTGGCAATATTTTTCAAGCTGATCAACAAATTGAGAAAGCTATGTTGTGTGGATTTTGAGTTGAAGTAAATGAGAAAATGAAAATTCACTTGATTTTGACCTCGATATTTTAAATATGGACTAAATATAAGTTTAAAATTAGCTCCATCCACATGTTAAAAATATCAGTATTCTCCAGAGCCTATCATTTTCTTCTCAAAAATATTCACATGACCATAAATCACAGGAGTTTGAACAGTAAGTTGCAACTTCACTACAAAAACTTTATAATAAAAAAAAGAAATAATAATAATAATAAGGACTTTGCATAGCGCCTAATCTTTAGAAGCTCTAAGCACTTTACAACATCTATAATGACAAGCCAACAAAAAAAAAACACCATGAAATTAGAAAACAAAAATGATGAAGATAATTAAGGTAGGTTTTTAAGTTTGTTCTTGCAGTCGAAAATGGTGAGTTTTAAGAGCACTCTTGAAAAGGATTTTTGTCTTTGTGCCTACTTTCAATTTAGGGTTGTTAAACGAAAATCGGAAATCCGATTATCGGTTTTGAAAACGATTATCGGTTTTTGTTTTTACAAAACTATAATCGAATTCAATATTTTTTACCATTTTTGTAGTGAAAATTTTAAAAAATGCCAGAAAAAAATTAATTCATGCATTTGTTTAGTGTTTACATTTTAATACAATACGACCAGCAGATAAGGTGTGTTTGTTTAAAATTTGTGAGCGCTCCATGCAGCGTGTTTGTAAATGAATACATTTATTGTTGAAGGATGTAAATAGTTAGTCGACCGACCGGTCGCTAAGTTCTTTGATGTCCGAAATTGACAACAATAAACTGTTAATAGCTACAGTCTCTGTTGTTGTGGACTGGTCTCTGCTGGTTGTGTCTTTCAAGTTTACAAATATGGCTGGTCGTATAAATAAATCTGATGTATGGGAAAACTTTGAAAAAATTTCATCAAGCATGGCTCGCTGTAAACTATGTTCACAACAAATAAGTCGGAGCGGTGGTACTACTACTGGATTGCATGCACATTTGCGTAGCAAACATCCCGGAATTGCAGCCCCTTCAAATGTTCAGCCGCGATTAACAACATTTATTGGAACACAAAGAAACTGTCCTGATAGTCATCAAGAAAAAGTTACTGCTGCTGTAGCTAAGTTTGTCGCTGAAAACTTGCTACCAATTTTGATTGTTGAATCCAATTCCTTCCGTGATTTGATGGCTTTGGTGGAGCCACAATATCGTCCTCCATGCCGTCAGACGATGCGCGTCTATACGTTATGGTATGTAATGAATATCTTTTAGTCGCAAGAGGCATTCACTAACTTGCATTATAAGAATATATTTCTTGTAATTTTCAATGTAGGACAAAAACCGATAATCGGTTTAAAGTCGGATTTCTACAAACGATAATCAGTTTTGGAAAAAAAACAATATTAACATCCCTATTTCAATTGCAAATTCATTCCACTTGCTGGGCCCTGGTATGCAAAAGAATGTTGTCCATATGACTTTGTTTTCACAGTGGGAATAATGAGTATACGATTTTCAGAAGAGGAATGTAAGAATCTTGCTGGTGTGTACACATGGGTGAGGCCAGAATGGTATGTTGGACTGGAGTCTGTCAGTGAAGCATAGCACAGAGAACATACTTTGTGTTTGATTCTGGATTGAATGGATAGCCAGTGTAGGGTACAGCTCAGCGGGGAGGTGTGCTCTGATCGTGGTACTCTAAAGATGATCCAAGCAGTTGTGTTTTGAACTTTTTGAAGTTTCTGGAGTCTATATTGAGACAAACCAGACAGAATTGAGTTGCAGTAGTCCAGTCTTGAATGTACTAATGAACGCACATGTGTTTTAGTGGCATCAACTGAAAGATATTTGCGAATGTAGCTAATGCATCTCAGCTCAAGTTATGCAGCCTTGCATATGTTCATGACATATTGATGCAATATTACACTTTGAAAACGATTTTTTTTCTTCAAAATAACTTACGCATAGATAGCATTAATTATGTGCAAATAGTACAAGACAATTAGTACAAAGCCATCAAGGTGTTAGATTTCGCGCCACGATAGTTAATACCTTGGACGTGGATGTCATCATCAGTTTAATGTTATTGTTAGTGATTCATTACCCGATAGAAACAAGTGCCCTGCGAGTGTGAAAGCACCTGTATGACAGTTGGATATAATATCTTTTTGGAATATTCCAAGACTTATCTTTAATTTATGTTGACTGGATCAAGAATTATATCTCTAATTCTTAATGTAAGGGTATGAACATATGTCAATTCTAATAACGGTGTTTTCAAACGACTCTATACCTTCAAAGACAGGAAGTCCAAATGTATACATTCTGTATAATTGGGTAGTGCTAAATTTATACTCGCACCGTCACTGCTATGGAAAACGCATGAACTCTGCTAAGAACGAGGGGGGGGGGACTAAATATATACTTTAAAAAAAAACGAAAGGGCAGAGGGAATACGCAAAAAGAAAACTGGGCGAAATGAATATATATATATATATATATATATATATATATATATATATATATATATATATATATATATATATATATATATATATATATATATATATATATATATATATATATATATATATATATATATATATATATATATAAACAGTTTAATATTATGAAATCTACTTTGGAAACAGAGTGCAATATACTGATTAGGTGCTTTACCAACAATGAAATGAAAGTAAATCCTGATAACTTCATGCTCTGGCACTTTGAGAAAAAATATATAAAAATTCAGGTTTTCTCCTCCATCAAGGCTAATATAACTTCTTGGAGTTACTTTCAACTTTATACTAACTTTAATGGGCAAGTCACTGAAATTTGCCAAAAAGCATCTAAACAATCACATGTGCTCAAACAAATTGAAAAACACCTTACAGCCGAAAGAAGTCTAGTTGTGTACCACTCTTTCATAATAGCAAACTTCAAATTATGTCCCCTAATCTTCCACTTCAGACGTCTCTCTAACACAAAACAAACTTTAAAAATCAAGTAATTGCTCTGACATTTATCTTCAATGATAATTTTAAAAAAAATGTCCAATATATGGTTTACAATTACATGAATATACCAAAATGGCTAAAGATAAGTTTAAGTAAGATGGATTTGCTCATGTTTGGTCAACGTTTCTTAAAGATCAAGACGGTATTTTCATCAATGCTACAATCAATGACCAACGAGCATCTATGATTACTTATAGTCTGGTGGGCGATGAAAAGCATCCATTTCGAATTAAATGTATTGTTGAACATGATGATGATTGCATGTGGTTCATCTGAATAAACACGAACCTGTTTAGAAATCACGTGGACAGCGTGCTGATACTATGGACAAAAATGTAAACCTGGAATTTTGACAGGTATTGACAGGCCATATTAAGAAAAATAATATCATATGACGGTGGTTGTTTACGCACTTTATTAAACGAGCCTAATATTAATGTCCTTTTGCTGATACGGGGTGCAAGCGCACCTGCTGGCATATTAAAGTGTGTAGCTCAGTGGGTCAACGAACATGTTATGAACGCCCGACTAGGAAATAGATTAAATTAATCAGGAATATAAAAAAGAGTAAACGAATGGGCGGAGCATGTTATACGAGAATAGCCACATAAATAACTACACAAATATGTTGATTATTACGAGGAAATGTTAGAAGATCAGTGAGACATCGATAAATAATTAATTCTACTTTAGCCGGACAAGACTGTGAGATAATGCGCAGTGTAATTCCAGAAATTGCGATTGATGCTTTCTGGAACTTATACACCCCCACCCCCCGACGATCTGATAGTTGCATCCAGGAAAATAGCGATTCACTTCAGCATAGATTATTTGAGCTTCATAAAGAAAGATTTCACGAATTGTCAGTTCCACGGTGTTATCGTCAAGCGGATATTGATATTCAAAATAGTCACGTTGATATTCCAGGTACAGCTCCTCTGTGATGCAGCAAAAGTTCATTCTTAATGACATACTTGATGTTCCGGTGGAGGTTGTTGAGTAGGCTTAAGCACAATCGTCATGCTGGAATCTAACATATGCAAGTACAGTTCGTTCACTGCAGATGTTTGTCATATACCGATATATGGACTGTACATTTAGTGTATGGATTGCGTCGCATGGTTACATTTATTGTATCTGGCAGTATCGAGAATTACAAAATCTTAGGTGCACATGTTTATAATCAACCTCAGATACCAGGATCGAATGGATCCTATACTAAACTCCCCCGTGTGCCAATCCCCGTGCATGGTAAAGAACAAATTAGATGACCCAAAAAATAATATTTAAAAAAAGTGAACGATAGTTTCATCTTGATGCTGCACTTAGGATGATGCTCAGAGAACGACAAAATAATCTATTAAATCGTTCAACAATTGCATGATCACGATGTATGGCGGCTTGTAGCTGTCTAATTTTAACACTGTGTTTGCATCGGTGATGATAATGCGTCAAAACATGATTTGCCAGGATCAGCATGTAGCAATTGTGGTCATCTTAAAGGTCCACGCGAATAAATTCGTTCAAACGTGACTGCGACTTCAGTTGTTCTGCTAGTCGATAGCGGTTCCGCTTCCTTGTATCTGCTTGCAGCGTCGACGACCATCAACGCGTATTCATATGTACGACTGTCGTCGTTTACGTGATGTGCTAGTTATAATAATGTTAATTTGTTGTTTTTTTTAATAAAAAAAACAACAACAAAAACCAATATATCTAAAGGGATGAACTTCGTTGGGAGTGCCGACATCAATCTGTCCACAGTGAGTCGTTTTAAGGTAATGGTAGACAAATTTGCCATATTGCCTGTCGGGCCAATGAATCTGCGAAAACAATACGCGTGACACCTCCTGCATCTGCAAGTTTGCTAATCGCTGCTGTACCTTTCAAGTATCACTTTGGTTTATAAAAGATCGATTACATCGTGACTTACCAATTAATTTCCTGCTCCCACGGCTAACTTATCACTTACAGCCGATCTTATCAGCCAATTGGCACGCGACACTCTCATATTTTGTACTTTGTATCGACATCACCGTGTGAATGAACCTGGTAATAAAGAGATGCCGTTGTTGAAGATCTTTATTTTTTACGCGATGCCATGAGCATTGCACGCTTGATCAATCGCATTCACTGGAAATTCGCCTGGTTCGGGTTGATTTTTGGGAGGTAAAGTCTGAAACAAAGTCGTGTTCCAGGACCACATTAATAATATCCGGGAAGAGGTTTTATTCCCACCTAGGTACTTACCCCATGAAGTTCCTGGTAATCACCAGAGTGCCACAGCAATATCACCTTCCCGGCTTTTCCCAATGGGAATGCTCACAAAACTGTTATATTTTTTTGTGCAGCATTTTACGCAAGTGCTCGCCCGCTATTTTTTGTTGTTGCTCTTAATCCAACCACCTTTCATGGAACACAATACTGAGTCATAATAACTGATTCATGATTACAAATACATATTCCTAAAATATGAACGTGGTTGACTTTTCAACGACACAAAAGCATACACCCGTCAAACATCATCTTACACTACTAAATTGTGTTATAGCCGTTATGATTGATCCGTCTAGGTCTGGTAAAAACTCAGTTGTTGCTCAACAAGATAATGAGATGGCTCAAATATAAAAACTTTATTTAGTAGCGCTATCCCCGGACGACCATCCATGTTATGATGTCCTCAAAATTTAAATTATATCGCAAGTGATATTGCTGCAAGAGATTAATTTGCCGGAGATTCCTTATTTCCCGATACATGTGTTGTTGAATTTATCACCGACAGCAATGATGCAACGTCGGTCGAACATCCTGATGTCATTGTTAATAATCTTGTAGTTTACGATGATGTAATGTCTTACATTTTTAGGTGGGTATACCGCATTATAACTTTGTCACTGATCATTGTGGCTTTATCGAAGAGGGTCTGGTTTTCTGCAATGGTTGGTCCGTAGCCCCCCAATAGAGTTGGGACACCCCTCGATTTCTAAACAACAGATTGGTCTGCTAAACAAGCTTACTAAGTTACTTTCTTGGCTTGGATCGCTCAATGAAGAAATCAATAGTTTTCAAGGCCTTGACTGCAAAATCGGGGCCTAAAATGGTCCTGTGGGTCGGTACTACAATGCCCCCCCCCCCCCCTTCTGCTTATCCACATCGTGCGTGTTTTCATACCCGGTACCCATAACTTGCCCCTTATTTCAATGAAGTGGTCCGACTGTGTGAATACATGAAATCCGTTTCCGGTACTTTCTGGCGTCGAGTAGGGTTATGTACCTCACATCCGCGATACTATTGCTTTGCTTGTGTCTATGATTCCTCGTCAAATATAAGTTTCAGATATGAACTATTTAACTGGTAACAGATGCATACTATTAATTTGCAAACATGTCGATTATATGCATTGGATGATTGCATTCAATAACAAAGAAATGTCAAAGTACAATATATTTTGTGTTTTCGCTGCGTTTTACACATGCGTCAAGAATACATAATAGTCGGTCCTAGCACAGGAGTCTGACGTTTTATCAATAAAGTACGGCAAAATGTCTGACAAAATGAAATACCCTTATCAATAATATATAATTTGATAAGGGTATTTCATTTTGTCATATTTCGCCGTACTTTATTGATAAAACGTCAGACTCCTGTGGTCCTAGCATACAAGCGAAATTTCCCGAATAATTTTGAAAACGCGCCGTCTGTTGTTCACAGACACAGATGTAAAGCTGTAGATGGGAAGGACACAAATCTTTATGCACTTTTATCTAAAACATGTAAACATTTTTGGCAAATTCTACATTTAAAAAAAAAACGAACATCACTTTTTTATAAAGTGCATGCAATTTCATTGATCATCAGATATTTCACTGTTTTAAAATCTGATGAAACGTTGCTTATTTTCCTACTTATCCTACATAAATAGAAAAGCAGTAATAGTTCAACAATTTTTTAATCAGTAATACTAATATTTCATTAATAATACTTCATTTGAATATATAGATTTGTTTGCCTACATTGTACTTAAAATTCAGAAAATGTGATTTGAATTTTTTATATATAATTTCTACTGATATTATCATGGATTTCAGCTAAACTGAAATCTGGGTATTCAATTTAGACACTGGATTAATTGTTTTCGTGTTACTATTCAGCCAGAACAAGATTGGAAATTCCATCTTATGATTATCATTAAGTTCATGTTTATGTTTGTTATAATATGTGTGTGCAACCATACTTAAGTTAAGCAAATACCAGAATAGTACAGAGTTGTTTCCCCGTGGTATGGTAATCTGGGTCAGTCATCATATGCGATTTTATTTACATTTACGTAATTGGATTGACAGATTTTTTATTAGAATAAATAGAGGAAAAGTTACAGGAACTTTACAATTTTTGTAACAATGCAGCAATAACACATCAGTTGTAAAACAATATCTCCAAAAAGTAATCATTTTATATACATTGTATATATTGAACACAAATCCAGTAATGGAATTTTGGGGGTTAATTAATGAAATAGTCACTAGAGAATATAACTAGACCGTTCTTGAGGTATAATTTACAAATGTATATGGCATATTAAAGAAAGGTTTACGCCAATCCAGAATTGCAGCTGTAATTACTCAGAATTTACAAGTATGAGTATATGACTAATTTAAAAGTCAAATTATGTGTAAAGCTAGTCTTTATTGATGTTTTATTCTTGTAAAAGTGAAAAACAAAAGGATTTGTAATATCTGCCTTCTTAAATCTATAAGGACAATGTAACAAGATGATCCGGCTATTTATTCCTGATATCCTTCCTGGATGAGAATTTTTTTAAAACTAATTCATCAAAAAAATATTGTTTTTATTATTAAGTTTATATAAAATATTTACTTGTCTCTACTATTTCCTATGAACAGTTATATACAGTACTTTATATATATATATATATATATATATATATATATATATATATATATATATATATTTTTAAATTTAGAAATATATTTATTGCTGCAGTTGATTTATTTTTATCGCACTGTTGGGTTGGGCTTGCATTTTTTTATATAACAGTATGAACTTATTTTTAAACAGTGTAAAATAATGATAAAGTCATTGACAAATGAAAATGTTTCATGCAGATTCAGTAGTTGTTACTTCTATGAGCTGGTAAAGGGAGATAACTGATATATATTTTTTTTTTTTTTATTAATTCAAAATCTCACACAAATAGACATTTTCAAGTTCTGTTGGCCAACATTTCAATTGACTGGAATGCGACAGAAGCCTGGAAGACCAAAATCAGTTTAAGAGATGATAAGAATCTTGAAGCTAATATGTTCTTTTTTTTTTCATGAAAGAAACATACTCTATCTTAATTCAATTTCAGCATTCCTGGCTTCCATCATATTCCAAGCAACTGAAATGTAGGCCAACTGAACTTGAAAACGAGTCCATTTGCTTCTCTAAGAATGTGAATTTATTAGAAAAAAGAGACATCGGAGTAAATAACATCTGACTAAAAACATTGTGACTTTATTTTGTAGAAGAACGTCAATATGGGCTCCCAAGTATGTGAGATATTCCAGAAAATTTGACTTCTTGTTATTATCTTAATCAAGCTCAAAACAAGCTACACTAATGCCATTATTTAGGCAGTAAGAAATAGACCAATAAAACAAATATCTGGGCTGATGCCTTACATTATAGAACTAAGACTGCATACACTAATTGCTGACTGTTTCTGACCATGGCTGATTATGCCCAGTTACTAGAAACACTGAAATATGTTAAAATCCTGAAATACACACTGAAATGTACTATTTACATTTTGGGTGTATATATTGGTTTACACCCTAAGATTATAATTTTCAATGGTTTTAATATTAGTAATAGGCATATGAACATTGATATAAGCAATTTTGATACAAATTATTACTATCCAAATTTATGGTGCAATACATGTTATTATGTCATTTGATCATGCTTGATTTGAGTAAATTTGATAGGTATGATAAATCACAAATCAGTCAGAACTTAAAATATTTGAGTGAGAAAATGATTGTGAGAATCCAGAATATGTAATTACATATTTTCAGTAGAAATATCATATACTTATGTGTTTAAAAGTAAATAAAGAGACATACAGAATGAGACAAACTTTGTCCAATTAAGTACGACCAAGTGACTTATTACATGAATGGAGTTATAAATAGAAAAAATGTAAATAATTCCAATAATAATCACTAAAATCAAATTTTACTCTGCTTATTGGATCATTATTTTAAACTCATACAAATCATAATCCATTTATCTTCATGAATATTATGGTATAAGATATGTGTATTTTGATATTTCTCGCTTTTTAGTAAAATCATGAATCAGCTTGTTTTCATTCTAACCATTTAAACATTTGAAAATATTTCATTTCTTGCACATATGAATTCCACTAAATATTTATTTCTGAATATATATTTTATTATATTAATACATTTATAATAAATAACATATACATGTAATACCAAATCACAAAGTTACTTCAAGTCAATATTATATTTTGTCCTAAAATGGTATTATATTCAATAAATTGAGAAATAACATCAAAGTCGCTTAAATTATATCAGGCAAGTTTTTCCAGCTTATGGACAGTGCTAAACAATGATGTGTGTGTGATTTGGATTTTTCACATAGCTTTAACAATTTGTCTGTCTTATTGTTACAATGTCTGCAATGTAGCAGTTTATTGTGATGTCTAGCATTGGGGCATCATGCTGCAGACATACTGTATGTTTTATATATTAATGTTTAACTTAGAAACAGAATTTAGTATACTTTATTCCATTTGTTTGGTCACTTCCACGTTAACCAGTTTTATATGAGAATATACAGCATATTTTGAGCTACTTTGATAAATCTGTATGATGCATTCATTTGGTTAAAGTGATTTATGTTTTGATATTCCAGTCATTTTGTAAATTAATACCATTGTTAGAGATATACATAAATGCTTTCAAAATAATTAAAGAAGCAATCCTTTTTTTGGCCAGTTTAATACCAAAGTAATTTCTTTAATACAGTCACTTAACAGAGGCCTGATTTATTGCAGTATAAAGCTGCTGCCATTGTAATTCATTGTGTGTGTGAGATATCAAATGGTACCATGCACATGCACGTCATTAATAAACAGCAGTGATAATTGCCATTTTGGCAGTAGTGTGGTCTTTGGGCACTGTTATAGGTCATGGACTGTATCCCCAATGACTGGTAACTTTCATGTGTTATTAATTCTTATCATCTACATGTTACACTTGGTCTATTGATTGCCTAAAAAGTCATTAGGAGTAGAGTCTGTGATGTGTGCCAGGGACCCAAGACACCTTCTCCCCCCACCCACCCGTACTCGGGCAAAACCAGTTTTACCAATACTTAAGGTTTTTTTTTATACCTGCATACTTTATTGAGAGATTGTAGTGGTATAAGTATTTTGAGTTTGAGAATACATTTTACATGCCACATAATTTGCACTAGAAAATGTCCAAAATAATTAACTGTTGTTGCCCTGGTTTGTTTTCAGTTGTAAGGAAACCAGTTTCATAATGGCTACACCTGGGCATGGATACCAACAGAGTCAGTCATCAATAATCACATCACAGGGTCAGGGGTCAGCTGTGACCTCAACATTGCAAGGTCAAATGATGGCATCTCATGGACAGGGTCCCATAATGACCTCACAAGCTCAAGGGACAATGGCAACTAGTCAAGGTCAAGGGCAAATTATGCATTCATCACAGTTGTTAAGTGGAAGTTATGGATCAATTGGTGGACAGCAAGGTCAAGCATATCCAGGGCAATCCAACCCACCTATGATGTCTCCATCGAAGTCAAATCCTAATTCTGTTTCTTTATGTAAACTTGGTCAAGAGACTGTCAAAGAACTTGTTCAGAAGATGGTTGAAGTTTTCAAGTATTTTCAGACCACTCAGGTAATTTTTAAAATCAATGTTGTAAAAGATTTTAATATTTCTTTATCAGCTCTGCTGGTCATAGACCAGATAAATTTACGGAATAGCCTGTTGTTAGATGGTCTAACACCTGTCCATCCATTAGCACAAGCTTGTTAAGTTTAGCTGAGCTTTGAGCAGAAATGTTTACTGTTCATACACATACTGTAGTTGACATGCTTATACAGTGATGGTCATGAAATAAATGTAAAGAAGTACTGATGAGTAAGTTTTTGGATAAATGATTAGTCATAAGTATCACTATTAGTAGTTTATTAGTCATGCTATTAGAAACAATTTATTTTGGGGCAAATTACAGGGTCAGACAAAATATCCCCTGATATATCCTGTATTCCATACTTGGTTTTTTAGTGTTTTGGGTGATCTCATTACCGTCATTTCCAATATATTAAAATCTTGTCCGCCAAAATTATTTGTAAAGGGCAAGTTTCAAAACTCCAAACAGAAGGAACTATTTCTAATTGTTTAGATTTTAAAATTATTTAAATTTTATTTATTTCTTGGCAGTTACCAAATGGACTGAACAACCAGATATACCAAGAAAGACGAGCCAAACTTGAAGAGAGTCTCAGAGCACTCAACATGATGTTCAGAAAATTACGTGTTGTGTATGACAAACTTGTTACCAGCCCTGAACCAGAGCCACCCGAGGAGGTATTATAATAGTAGATACTAATATGTTTTTTTTTCTTCACTGCATTTAACATGGTGCAAGTTATTACTTTTTATAAAAGAAATACCATCAGTGTTAGTTTTGTAAATAAATATTTTTGTAAAGGTTTTGAAAGTGGTGTAATAGGAGCTTGGGAACTGCATGGTAGTGCTGTTTGCTGTCAAGAAAGTAATCCATGAAATTATTGTAAGCAGTTGCAGTTATGAGAAGTTGTTTGTATCTTCCATAAGGTGAAAAATATCATGCTATCTCAATCTATCTGTTTGTCTATCCTTTTTATACCCCATTCTATATGGAGGCTAGGGTAATCTTCAAGTCCAGCTTACTGTTGTTGGCTGTTGCAGTAACTAATCACAAGTTTGTGACAGATTGCCATGAAACCAAGTATTATGATCATAAGCTGAAGATCTGCATATCAACAAAGCGCTTTTTGTTATTGTTATTGTTCTTTTTCTTTTGTAGTAGCGTGTCACAATCTTAGTTCAGTTAGTAGGAGGGATTTTGATGGATTGACGGGAAACTTGGTAATTCTTACAGTCATGACCTGTCAACAAATCACTTTGCCGTATTGCAGTTTTGTTTGAGCTATTTGCCCATTTTGTCTTGTAGATTCATAATAATATAGTGTACGATACAATCTTGTTTGCAACATGTGTCCTGCAGACTGTGCTTTATTCTCATGAATCACAAATTATAAAATGCTTCAAACTAATTTAACGCTTATTCTGATGAGACTTTCTTTGAATTAATTCAACTTTGAAAGATATTGTTGTGAACAAGACATTTATTTGGAAGTAACGTTATTTAAACTTTGTAAACCAGCATAGTTTCTCACCATCACATGAATGCAATTTACTTGATTATGTACCCGTTACAGAAAGATAAAACCAGATCAATAAGAATTATAATTTTATAGAAAAAGACTATATATTTTTAATATCTCATATTCACAGGTACTGATTTATTTGATAAATTAATCTGTATTGCATAGTTTAATGTAGGATTAGTGTCCTTGCCCTAACCATGATTTAGACTAACTGACAATTAAGCAACATATACTTTCATGTCAGAGAAGTTAAGCCATGGAGTAACGACATGATTGAAGTTACCACTCATATCACTTTAACAAGATTCTCAATGATCCTTCAAATAAAGCTAAGATAATTCATAATTATAAGTTACTCACTGCAACATGAATAACTCTGTTTTGAGCATTGAGCATAAGCCACAAGTCACATATGAAAGCCACAAAAATCAGTGTGAACAACATGCATGTCAGTATCATTTTCTGTATCTTACAAATGTTACTGGTCTCTCAGAAGTTGAAAACATTAAAGTTGGCATGATTATTTATCATGATTAAACTTGATGGATGGCTTGCATTTCAAACAAGGAAGACACCAATTTATTTGGGGTGATCAGATGCTAAAACATGAGTTTCAAGAAGGAATAATTTTTGCCTTGAAATTTTTTAAGTTCTGTATCACAGTCCTGAATGAACTTTACATTTGATAAAAGGAAGACATCTATTGGTACAAGTTTAAAAGGTCATCAGTGAGGGTCATAGGAACTCCTTAAGGGAAAAACATTTTCCACATCAAATTCAGTGACCAATTAATTATTAGGAAAATATTAGTCTAGTCATTATCAATCGGTTGCTGGCTAAATTACCTTTCTACTTTGGTAGCTTCTACAATACCGAAACATTTTTGGTTCTATTGTTGCACTGACTTTGCTTCAAAAGATAATGAGAATGATGAATAAGCTCCATGTCTAGGTGCACTGTCACTTTTTGCACTTGTTTTGCATTTGCAACATGTTAGTGTTTTACCTGTTGCTTCATGACTGATATTTACTTCCTGGTTTTAGCATTGGCTTTTCACTTCAAAACATATTAAGTTGGACCGACATGAAAATGTCCTTAGACATTCAATATGCCATTAAAGTACCATCTTTAAAACATTGTTATCACTACTGTATCAGAATCAAAAATGTGGTTTTCACCATAAGTCTTCTTGTGATATCTAGTTGGTTATAAATAAAAATGGTGCTCCTTTTACATACTGCATGGCAACCATACTGGTCACCTTGAAAATCTTGTTATTGCTACTCCTGAATGTAAGGTCATATTAACATAGGGTGTTCACCAGAAGCCTTTTAGTTGAATGCTCAGTGGCCATCACAATGGTTGTGTTATTGCCACTTACCTGAATAAATAAGTTGGATCTGAGTGAAATGGTCTCACAAAATTTTGCAGTTTTTTTATAAAAAGGAATCTAGTTTGGTAGTGTATCAACAATTAGTCTCGTTTCCTTTTTTGGAAGACTCCTTTTTTCGCAAATACTTTCCATAACACTCAACAAAACAAAATGCTGTGACGTACTACACTAGTGTTTTTGCACACCATATTGGTTGTTGAAACCAGTTGGAATCATCAATCTTTCAGATGTTGGACATTTTATAAATAAATGTAATTTATACAGAATAACGAACAACTTCATCAGAAAAAAAGGTTTTATTGACAATTATTCTCGACGCTATTGTAAAACGAGGATTTGTTCATTAAACAGCCCAGTGCCCCCCCTAAACCTTGTGGTTCTATGGATGTCTAGCAGATTGTTTGGAGGTCCCTCAGTAATAATTGCCCCCACACTTATAGTGCAGTCTATGTTTTTGTACCCAGATGTGCATTAGTTGTCGAGGGAGATGTGTATTATATTTTTGACAAATTTGTGAACAGTGGCAACATTTCTTTGAAGTCAGATTTTACTGCATATATAGGATGCAAAGCATGATCATTTCATTTATTGAAATAGTGTTAAAGTGTAATTCATTTTTGACACCGATTTAGAAAGCAATTAACTATCAGCAATGTCCAACAAAAATAATTTTCAGAACTCTTAGTTGACGAAGTTTTACTTTGTGAAGCACAGCAGCAAAAAAAAAACATATAAAGGGTGTGTGTACGCTGTTAATTCTTTACACATACTGCAAACAACACACCGACCTTGAATCCAGCAGAGAAGTTTGAACACCAGGTCCATCCATCTGGCGAGTGTAGTGATGAACACTAAGACACTTGCAATACCTTTGAACCCTATCACAACGTTGTGTGACAATATTAAAAAAGAGCAAAATTTGGACACATGGAGTCTGGGCTTGTGGAATTTCAGTCAGAGTCTGTGGCTATGGTTTTATTTATGCCACCAGCCCTGTGCCTGTGTCCAAAAAAAATTCTTTGAGCACTGATATGAAATCATGTAAAGTATAAAAGAAATGGGCTTTTCATGGATTCCTGACTGTTCCTTTTTGTTCATTAGTGCAATCAGTTCATTCAAGGGGCTCTTGTTGATGGAGTTGAGGGTCCTGACAAATAACTTTGTAATTAGTATAACTCAAGAACAAGTCAGTATATTCTGAAGCAATTTGTATCAACATTATCTTCTTGATATGGATCTGAATGAAATGGTCTCACAAAATTTTAATTATGTTTTGCCTTTTATGGATTTTCTCTCATTAATTCCATTTTGAATAGAGTTATGACTCTTGACAAATAACATGTTGTCGCAATAGATGTTGCTTGTAACTGCCATAGCCCAAAAACTGTTGAATATAATCTGTTGTCATTAAGTACAAAAATTATCTCATAGACTTGAATGTGCCATTTATGGTTTTAGTGTTGTCTACTCCATTTAGGATAAAGCTATCTTTGTTGACCAAATTCTTGTCTTGGCATGAAAAATGTTAATGTTGCATGCAATCAGCATAGCACAAGAACCATTCAACATATTTTGGTAGAATTTTGGAAAGAGCATTGTCTTTTAGATCTAGGTGTACCATTTATCTTGTTTATATTATTTTGATAGAGGTAAAGGTGTACCATTTATCTTGTTTATATTATTTTGACAGAGTTATAGGTGTACCATTTATCTTGTTTATATTATTTTGACAGAGTTATAGGTGTACCATTTATCTTGTTTATATTATTTTGACAGAGGTAAAGGTGTACCATTTATCTTGTTTATATTATTTTGATAGAGTTATAATTGTACCATTTATTTTGTTTATATTATTTTGATAGAGTTATAGCCATTGACACTCAACTTCATATCTTGAACTGGATGTTACTTTCTTACTTTTATTGACGAGACCTTGAAAAGTTTGATTTTAAACAATGTCTCTTTGAGAGGAGGTTTGGGCTCATCTTTTCTTCCTGTATTTTATTTCCCAACAAGTACCAAAAAATGTAAGCTTTTGGCAAAATACATACAAATAGATGCAACAGATTTTTAAATCTACTGATTAAGGACCAGAAAAGAGTTTATAATTGTCCTTTGTCATCAGTGGTGTTCAGTGTCTGGATTTGTTTATCATTTGTTTTGATCATAACTTCTTCTCACTTACCTAGAGGAAAGTTGAGAAACTTTGCAGATTTATTTAGAGTTCAGTCTATGGTCCAGAAAATAAGTGGTGCACTTAGGATATCAAGTGTGGTCACCACAGCTTGCATCTTCAAAATGATTTTTTTTACTACTTCTCCAGTTTGGTTGATAATATTGGTATGGAGTTTTCATGAAAATGAAAATAAGGCAGATCTGATCTCTAACATGGCCTTCATGTCAATCTGGAAATTCTTGGTATTTGTTTTAATCTTGAGTTTTGGGGGCACCAATAAAAGAGGGAAAGATACAGAGCAAAGTTGTTTGCTCAGCAACTCTCACAGTGTAGAAAAAGTTGACACAAACTTGTATGTCTTTCACCTACTTGACTTTTTTGGTCACTGTTAGGTAAGCCATTTTCTATCTGCAGCATTTGGTGAATAACAATGACTGTTCAGAACATTAACCTGAATAGGCACATATCTCACAAACTTTGCTATTTTCTTAATGTGCACTTTTCAAATTCTTAAATTGTCAAAAATATTTAAAAGAATGTTGTTTGTTCATTTTTGTTTCAAAAAGATTCTGTTAAGTTTTGAAAGTGAAATTGGCCATGCAGAGCCAGCAGTTTTCTAAAGTATGTTTATATTTGGGATTGCAAGTTTGGATTACAAGTTGGGATAATTCAGGAAATAAAATGTCTTGACATTTTAACCCATTGCAAAATTGTTAAACTCTAGACATTTACATATTGCAGCTCATCCTATAAGTCTTATTACTAAAATACTTCTTATGTATTTGATATTAAATAAAAATGGTGCCATGAGAATTTCCCATATGACAACTGCAGTGACCAGGTTTAAACTGTATTTCAGAATCTGCCCAATTGGATGTTTTATACTATCAGTATGGGATCTTTCCTAATAGACTTATTATAGTACGTGGATAGTCCTGTAGGAAAATTATGTTTTTTGCTTGCTCACATGAGCATGTTTAAAATCATTGTACAAAATTTTCAAGATGACCACTGTGGAGGCAATATTTGATGTCAAAGTGGCTCCATTTTCATTTAGGACCAAGTAGACCATGATATGAATGTGTGTGTGTAGAGTTTCTTGGTAATCCTGCAAGGCTGCAAATAGTTTAGAAGTAGTGAAACTGATAGTATACAATAGATTATATTGTAAGTTATTTTAGTCTTTTAGCATTGTTGCTAATAAAAGGAAGGAAGAAAGGAGACTTCTCATGAATTCCTAGAAATTCTTCACTGTCAATAAGGCATCAGTCTTGCAAGAAACTGTTCTCTTGTAGAATTATATTCCTTTAATCAAGGTTTTATGTATTTGCAGCATTTAATTCCATTTGTTGATGAACCAGCACTGGAAAAGAATACTAACACAGATGTGTACAGATATGCTACTGAGGAACATAAACAGATTGTAGAGGTAAAATAATTGACAATGTTAACCCTTAAAGTGCTGCATTGTTTTGCAGTAAAAGGTCCCTCAGTGCTGAATTGTTTCAGGGAAGAAAAGAAGAAAACTGCACAGTCTTTAAATTGCATGTATTTCATTAAATATACACTATTGATAGACAACCCTTATATATAAAATGATGGTATGTGTCTATACTTTAAGATTAGCATCAAGACACATGTGTAGGTTTAACATATTTGCAGGTACAGGTGTAAATACAGGTAAACTGACAAGTTACAATTGTATTTCATCAGTATTTTTGTTTGTTTTTGATGGAAAAGTTCAAATATATCTGCGAAATGTTATATTCTTTAGTAGTCCAACCATGCACATGTTATGTCTGTCACAATGTTATATATAAATTGTGAAAATCACAGGTAAAGGCAAGGTGAAAGTTTTGCAAAAATCCACTCCATGAATGTCAGATGTATGTTTAAACCCACCAGTCAGCAATTAATGTTCATGAAAAACTATCACCTGTTATTTATTATAATATCATCAAACTGAGGTCCATAACTGGTGATTAAACCTCAGCAATGGCTTTATTTTTGTTCAATCATTGGGCTGATTTTGTGAAGAGTCATCTTAATTGTTCTCATTGTCTGACAGGTGTAAATTGCTTGGAATAGCTTGAAATCTATCCCATACTTTTTTTTTTTGCTGAAGTATGCGGTTGATATCACATCATCAATAGCCCATTAGGAATCGAGAACAGACATATGTACCAAACCCATTGTTTTAATCGATGCGAAAACGTTTTAGATGCTCAGGTAAGACAGGCCGCCATTTCTTCATGCGACTTTTTTCGTTCAAGTCTGCCCCATGAACTCTCTAATCTGCATTACGATTTGTTTGATCTACTATCAGATGAAATAGCTCGTCATCTAAGAAAAAGTCTTCAATAGTCCGTAGGTTCATTTTTCACAATCTTGACATTGAATTTTGAATTACCAGTGAATGGGGGTTGACAGGCGCGCCATTTTTTCACGTCAAGCAAGCATATACATCCGACTCCAGTTCCACGTAAATTTCTGGCTCAAAATCATTCATGTGTATTTCCATCAATACCTCGCTTGCTCCAATAATGTCATTTTTCTCAAATTATTCAAAATCACTATTAGCATCACTATCAGAAGCGATTATTTGTTGCAAGAAATCACCGTCATATTCAGTGTCTGCCATTTTAGCTTTGCACAAGTACCATGTGTTTAGAAGCGAGCATTTGTAAAATTACATCGTTAATAATATAGTAAAGTACTGCAGAATGCTCGTTCCTGGCCTTTTTAAACCAATCAAATATAGTTTTACAGGCATTTATGGCAAGATGAAGTTACAGAATGCGATCAGTGTTGCTCACCTCTAGTGTGACTATAGTCGCGACACGCACTACGGGACCACAAACAACAGCGCGACTATAGTCGCGACACGCACTTTAAGGGTTAAGTCCATCCATCCAAATTTACAATACACTAGTCCTGAAGAGGTTGTTTAGCATTATTTTTAAAACACCAGACCATAGATAAGTGCAATATTGTATAGTTACATCTATATGTAGACCCAATAAGAATTTGATAATGACTATTTCTAACCATATTACAACTCGTTGCATCATTAGTACATTGAAATTCACATGTCCATTTTGTTCAGTTTTATGTAATCATAGGTGTTAGTATGCAAATAAGATTAAAAATATTAAAAAAAACACCAGGGACATTGAGAGGACAACATAAATCTGTCCAAATTTTGTGTTCAGAGGGATATTTCTTTGCAGTTTGAACAGTTGACTTGGTTGCCACTATGGCTATCCCTGAGAAGGTCAAACATTGATTGGCTAACTAAGGTCATGTGATGTGAATTGGAGTCAATAAATATGGGTGCACTGGCAGATACCTGTTAGAGTGGCAATGTGTGAACATCTAAATAGAAAAGAATTTCAGCCATATATTCCAAAACCAATCAAAAACGATAAATTAATTTTTCGGTACATAACCAAAAATAACTTTTACACTTGAAAATCTCAAAAGTGAATTCAGTTGTTATAAGACCTTTTAAATAGATTTATTATGTGATTGCTATTGAATAGAATTTAGAATTTATTTAGAATTATGATACAATTTTTTATAAATCTGTTGCTATTCCCCACCACACTGCTCAAGTACACTAGTACTACAATGTTTTTTCTCCATTGAGATCATGATACTATGCCAGAATGTGTTACATTCAATCTAATAAATTTAGCTTGCTGTGTTACAATATGGAGAACAACACAGGGAGTATGCAAAGCAGGGAACCAGACTAGAAATTAAAATTACATATATGATAATCTGCTTTATGACAAAAACTATAAAACACTATAAGCATAGCTAACAGAAAAGCTAGACATTGGTAACACGCCTATTTTTTGAAGAAAAAAAAATAAATTTAGAACGGTTTGAGCGGTTGTTTTTATAGGGAATAAATAAAGATTGGTGGAGTTTTCTGTGATGCGGTTGTTCATTAGTGTCAAAATGCAAATTTTGTCAAGATATCACAGTTGTTGGTCGCATTCAGCAGGTGGTCACTCATAGCAGAGTGTTTATGTAACCAAATTGATCCATGCATTATGATTGTGATTGGAAATGACAGGTGGTTGCTTACATTAGGTTTTACTATATTGCATAAAGTTGAGTAGGGAGAGCATCTAGCCTATTCTGCTGGCACATTAGGTGACTGTAGATTACTGGAGACAATGCTGTTGTGCATTAAATGCTTTATAGCTATATTGGCTTTATGAATATGATTCATTTTGATCTTTTTCCTCCCTGTACTTGACTGTAGTTCCTATTTCTATACACAAATAAGCATGTCATTAGTTTTCAATGTTGCCAACTTACATTTGAGATGAGTACTTTTTGAGTCTCATCCAGTAGCACTTACTCTCACATAATTCATATTGATGCAATCTGTTTATAAAGCAGATAATGTCGAGACAGCAGCTAATTGTCAAAAAAATACATCAGGAAAGTTTATGTTTGATGCTGAAGTTAGGTTGGTGGGACAATTCATTAAATGGCAAAACCAGTTAAAACTCTGACATCTTCATTATTCTAGCAGCAATACTTCTATTAACTCCAGGTATTTGCATCAACAGGAACAGTTATATTGAACAAACAAATCAGGCTAATCACATGACAGACAATGCTAGTGATGATGGACCTAAAATAGCTATGCTGTAACTGATATCTATCAGACAAAAAGATAAAAACAAACAACACTCATTCAATTCAGGCTGTATTGACGTATATCTGTTAGAAAATAGAATGTTGTATTAAAATAAAATCACTTTGTATTCTGTACTTGACTTTTTAATTGGGATATGAAATTTTCTAATTACAAGTTGTTGCTATAAATAGAGTACTGTAGTATCCCTGTTATACAGGTGCTTGCCTATCTGTAAAGCCTTCATCTTTTACAGGGTAATTGCTATAAGTAAAGACAAATTAGTTGTATAATTTTTAACATAAATCCAGGTTAAGCTTATTTTTGATTAAAACATTGTATATAATATACATTTTTATATTGTATGCTAAATGTTGAAGGGAATACAACATTTTATTTTTAAGCTGACTTAATTCTGTATTGAGTATAATGAAGTGTGCTGTATTGAGTATAATGAAGTGTTCTGTATTGAGTATAATGAAGTGTGCTGTATTGAGTATAATGAATTGTACCGTATTGAGTATAATGAAGTGTGCTGTATTGAGTATAATGAAATGTACCATATTGAGTATAATGAATTGTACCGTATTGAGTATAATGAAGTGTACTGTATTGAGTATAATGAAGTGTACTGTATTGAGTATAAGGAAGTGTACTGTATTGAGTATAATGAAGTGTACTGTATTGAGTATAATGATGTTTACTGTGTTGCGTATCTTGAGGGATGAGTAACAATATGTTTATTGAAAACAGAGAAAAAATATTTTGCTAGTATCAATAGTTTAGCCTGGGCTGTTGTTTAGCTTTCTACCACTAATAACATAACAACATTATATATAATTATTATTAAGGCCAGGTTACAATTACAATTTTTAAAAAAAACACTGCAACAAGGCACATTTTTTATCTGGTGTTTGCCACATTTGATCACATCAACATCCTTGAAAATGATGAGCTAGCTGTGTTTTTTTTTGGCATATAACAGTAGCAAGCAAGCTGCATGAGGAATTGCATCATACTGACAATTCTTCACTCTTAAGTTAGGTTTTATACACATTAAATGGATGGTATGTCTTTTTCAGTATGAAAGAAATCTAAACAGTAGCGATGGGTAAGTATTATGTAATTGAAAATAGTTTTACACACACCCCTGAAATACTACATTTTTGGTCAAATGTTGTCTATTTTCAGCAAATTCGGATCAGGAACAGACATATCAAGGAAGTGATAGATAAGATACGGACAATAATTTGGGAAATCAACACCATGATAATCATGAGAAAAACTCCAGAGCCAAACTTTTCATAGGAAGATGATAATTTGTGTTAAAATGGAAAGAAAGAGAAAACATTTCACTGTGCTATGCCAAGCTGGCGATATGATCAGTACTCTAAATGCTTTTTTCTGTACTTTATTTCAAATATGTGTTCTTGGTTGATAATGGGTGGCACATGCATACATGCCAACCATTACGCTTTTGGCGTAATCATTACGCTTTTTGTCACTAAATTACGCGTTACGCTTAAACGTATATGGATTACGCTTTTTCGGTATATCAACCTCCCCAAAAAAATAAATTCTTTGTTTTCTCATTATTATTAAAATTCCATTAATCACACAGACCGTATTTTAGAAAAGACGGCTTTTACGTAACTTCAATATAAGAGTATGCTAGACCGTGAACTTTCGTAACAGTATCATGTTCTATTTATAGCTAACCTGGTTCTACTGTTGACCTCGATTCTATTTAAAGAATCAGCATGCGTAGTGAGGAGATAGAAGACTGGTTTTCCAAATTTAACCTTTACTTCCATATTATAATTCATATTTCTTGCAGAACCAGTCTAAATATATTTTAGCGCTTAAAAAGTATATTTTATTTTATTCTATGCATTTATGTGAGCAAAAATATCCCTTTCAAAAATTTCCCAGATAAATTAGAAAAAGGCAACCGAAAACCCCGAAACAAAATATAAAAGAATCCTCTGAATATTAAGAAATAGAGTACAGCATCATGTGACTTCTATTTCCGGCCGTGTCTAAAGAATTTTAAAATTTAGCGCTAAACGTCTTAAGAAGGTTTCTAGTCGATGTGTGTAAAGCTAAAAGTGCTACATATGAAAACCTGAAACAGTAAAGGATGAGAAGGGAAAATAATCGTTGTTTATTGAAATTTTAGCATGTTATATGTGGATTACGCTTTTTCTGCCAGGATTCCGCTTTTTGACCACTTGGATTATGCCATTTCCTTGTCAGGGGTTGGCATGTATGCACATGTCAAATTGACCTAAGTAACCTAAGTACAGTTCTTGTTCACTGTATAGTTAATGAATGGCAGGAAAAGGAGGCAAGTTATAGCAGTGTGCATTCTTTATGCCATATTATTTAGATTATTGGATTTTATATGCATTCCATTAACAACCATTTTAATTATACATAGGATGTGAGAAAACCTGCAAGGCACTGTATGTGCATTGTATCAGAAAAATGGAATGGATATGTGGTAAGCATTTATCATCAATGCAGGTTGACTTTGGAATATGTAATAAAATGTTCTAAACAGACTTAACAGTACAAAACTTCCTATTCGAATCATTGCCATCTCACCTCTGTCTGTGTGGGTTCGATTCTAGGGTTCAGACAATGTGGGTATGTGAGAAAGCTTGCCAGTAGTTTCTCGTGGATCGGTGGTTCTTTTCGAGGTTTTCCAATATATGAACAAACAGACCATGTTATTTTTCTTTAAAAACTACTTGAAACATCTAAACAAAATGCTTTTCAGAATTTAACCAAATTTTACATTAGGCATCCATGCATAAGGACTGATATATATATATATATATATATATATATATATATATATATATATATATACCGTATTTTCGCGCATATAAGACGCACCCGTATATAAGACGCAGGTTTGACGATTTGTGTAAAAATATTTTACATAAGACGCACCCATATATAAGACACGGGTTTTGACGATTTGTGTAAAAAAAAAAAAATTACATAAGACGCACGCGGCCTAGCCATCTGCCGCACTGAGCAATTTATATCCAGTGGTTTCCTTTCCTTTATCATAAATGAAAATTTGTCGAATGTTTCATCACCTGTCAGATGTAAACAAGGCTTCATTACCATTTTTAGTTTAGATCAAAGAATTGTCTGAGACAGGACCGCAACGATTATCGTTTATTCTTGTCTGCCGCCGGGCCAATTGCGGATGGGTTGAATAACTGGTATCTAGATTCTAGAACAATAAACGCCAGATGTAAAGGCGGCTTCATTGATCTGCTAGGCCAAGTCTTCAGCGAGTGGGATTAGTACCGTACAAAATAATTCAGGGATGGTCCTGGCTTTTAAAAATCTGTCGCCAAAAAAATCGCCAACCTCATTATTTTGTTGCCAATTTTCAAAAAGTATCGCCAGAACAAGTAAGTGTACATTTTTCCAAGTGTTAATTTACTCTATTAATGTAACAGACAATGAAAATTACAAAAGATTGGTTAGTTAATAATTTAATTACAACAAGCATTAACAAAATGTTTTAAAAAAAAGTGTTACATGAAGATCCGTCGCGATTTTATGGCTGCCCACTTGTTGAATGCAGTTTCAAAGTCTAATTTTTCACATCTGTACATGCTGATTCTCGTTAAATTCTCGAGAGATGATATGCAGAGTTTATTTCTGATGTCAGCATCCCGCATCACCGTTTGTAGTTTGAAAATTGATGCTGATTATGAAGTGTTTGCCACATTTTGCCCACCACTGATCGAGTGGCTATTGCGGTCAGCTGACCACCCGCCACGTGATAAAAATTCCGAGCAAAAGACGAAGTTTGCCAAAATCTCCATTAAATGCTCTATTGTTTCCTAAATCCCAAAAGAATGATCACTGAATGCTGTATAAATTTTCTCAACAAGCAAAATAGGATCTCCATTCCCACGAATGAAACTTACACGAGTCAACACCTTGCAATATTGGACCGTATATATTAGCATAAGTTAACACCCAATATAGGGATTCTTTCACTCCTGCATTTTGAGAAATAAATAATTATTTTTAATTATGCAAAACTTGTTTATTTGTTGTTTGCTATTTCTTCTTGCGGAGTTTAAGTCTCTGTAACCGTAACACGGGATTGATGGCAAAAGGAAAAGATCAATGAGTAAAATGCACAAATATTATTTACACCGCCTGGATTCATGTTTGGTGACACTCCTTCTTCAGAATATCACAGCCAGTTGTAAATGAATTGACGAACTTTGCCTTGATACATACATCACAGAACATCTGTTTTAACTTTTATCATATCTCAGCCACAGACGCCCAAGTTTCCAACTGTCTAGAAATTTTTGGGAATTTTTGCCCTGTTCATCATTATGTGGTGTTGCACTTGAAGCACTACATGTAGATGATGTTGGACTGCAAGGTTTATCATCGGATTCAGTGACTGTATTGTCTGATGAATTTGCACTAATTCCAAACGCCGTTAATTTTGTTAACTTAGGAGGATATGATGAACACGCAACGTCTAACTTCCGTTTGCTCATGATAATGTTGCACTGGCGACAGATATAATTGTGATTGAAATTTTTTCCATTTGCTTTGTATGTATACACAGTAGTCGGTACTTCAAAGGTTATCAGTTTTCTTTGAAGGTTCAGCAAAACTATTGGCATATGTAAAAACAAAAACAAAAACAAAAAACAGAAGGATTAGCTATTCAATTAATTTTATCTGTTCTATTCACGTCTTCAGATGTCGGTCAGTTGTAGGTATAGTACGCTAGCATGATTGACTGTATCACAGCATACAGTACTCAGCCCAGATGTCGGCATAAGCAGATTTTGATGTAACAATGCACTGCTGAGATGGGGTTGTCGATACAAACAAAGGATCATTTGTGTACAGATTGATTACAATGCATTGCTTAGTCAAGTTTGTGGCTTCCTTCGTTCTCCCTTTTAATTTATTCAGTCCAAATCCATGATTGTTTGTACAAATTAAATAACCAAAACGTCTGTCGCCAAAAAAATCGCCAGATGGGACATTTTTGTCGCCAATAAGGGAAAAAATCGCAATTTGCGACATTGGCGAAGCTTAGGACGATCCCAGGCCCCTGCATTGGATTGGTAAACGAGGTAATTACTGAACACTTACCCAATTGTTTTTACAACTAGGAATGAAAATCATGAAACGTGGATATCGACCGCAATAATCGTCTTTCAATATCGCACACTGTACCGTTCGTTCGTGTTAAAAAAATACTTATTTTCGCGCATATAAGACGCACCCGTATATAATACGCGGGTTTTGACGATTTGTGTAAAAATATTTTACATAAGACGCACCCATATATAAGACGCATCATGGGTGCGTGGTGTGTAAAATGTTGTATAAGATGCATCTTATATATGCGAAAATACGGTATATATATATATATCATTAGTAAAGATGGCATCTAGGTATACAGCATGAAATCTCATTAATATGGATGGCATCCAAGTATACAAAATGAAATCTCGTTAATATGGATGGCATCCAGGTATACAAAATGAAATCTCATTAATATAGATGGCATCCAGGTATACAAAATGAAATCTCATTAATATAGATGGCATCCAGGTATACAAAATGAAATCTCATTAATATAGATGGCATTCAGGCATACAGGATGATATCTCACTAATATGGCTGCAATTCAGGCATACAGAATGGTATCTGATTAATATGGATGGAATTCAGGCATACAGAATGATATCTCACTAATATGGATGAATGTACAGAAAAACAGAAAGCTTCAACAGAAATTAAAGATATTTGTGCAGCAAGCATGCTACGAACACATGTGTTTGGCCAGCTGTTCTTGCATTCAATGATTAGGCAGATGAGAGCCAAATGAAAGGTTTTGGGCCTATTGTTTTCTCCCTAGATACTTTTACACTTTAAAGAAATAACAAGCAAAGAAATGTGATGATACATCAGTTTTCCTGTAGGCCAAAAAGACCACAGAACAGAAATATGTAACAGGATTTTGAAATGAGGGTTATGTTGTGACACAAATTGCTGAAAATATATAAAGATAATCAGTTGTATTCACATAATAAAAAGATAACTTACATGCTTAATGCTACATGTTTTACATTTGATTTTAAATTGTCAAAAGTAAAAATGATTAACAGTGAACCTCGCATAAAGCCCTCCTATAATTTTTGATAATTTAGAGAGCATCTGATACTCCAGTGCAACATACCTATCCAGTCTTACCCACGTGTACACACCAGCAAGATACTTACGCTCCACTTCTGACAGCTGTATACTCATTGTTCCCACTATAAAAACGAAGTCATATGGACTACGTTCTTTCGCATACCAGGGCCCAGCAATGTGGAATGAATTACCCATTGAAATTGGACACAAAGACACAGTGATACCTTTCAAGAGTGTCATTAAATATTTTCAGCATTGTATTGTTTTCCAATTTGATGGGGTTTTTTTGTGCTGTTATTGTCCATCACTGATCAAAGTGGGTGGGGAGTGCCATTGCATCATGCAAAGAATAGATTTGCTGTTCAAAAAATGATGTTGAGACAGTTAATTGTAATTGCAATGTCCTGAAACATTATATTGTACAGTTTTTGGGTACCTGATTACCGAAGAACCCATTTTGTTCCCGTACAATGACAAGTTTTACCGGCATAAATACGGGTCTAACAGAATCTATGGTAGGTTCGATTCCTACCATCAGATGAACCCAAACTGGATGCCATGGTGTGTCACTGGTGAATGCACTTTGTTTTATTTGTGTCATCACACTCCAACTTTCGTGTATCGTTAAGACGAAGTAACAAAACTAATCTTGTAATGTGAGAAGAAAAAAGTAAAAACAAGTGCATTTTTATTACATTCGACGATTTTATTTAGGAAACAATTAGAGAATCTATTTATGGAATGGTAGGAAAATTAATTTATCTGAAAAAATACAAATAGCGAAATTGTATTTATACAACTCTATTTGGTATGAACTTTAAATAATAAAATTGAATCATTAATAATAAAGTTTATATGGAATGAGATCCACAAATTACCAAATTACACAATACAAAAAAGAAAAAGCAGGAGTCAATTTCCAGGACTTGAGAGTTAAACAAGTAGTAAATTTAATTTCCAGATTAAATAAACTTCAGGAAAATGGAGAATATCACTGGCAGGGCATATACCTTTGCTGGTTTGGCTTGTTTCTATCAATTAAACCAGATGTTTATAGGAATAATAGGATAACAAAATCGCTAGTGCATCCCAGAATAACTTACAGAATAACAAAACTATACAAAATTACAAAACAAGCAAAGAATAATGGACAATGTTTAATAAGAATGAACTGGAAAATCTGATAAAACAATATGAAAGTAAAACAAGATGTAAACACTTTTAGAGATTGGAAATAAAAGCAAACAAACAAAAATGTAGCAATATCTACGTGATGTAGGGTGGACAAGTGAAAACGCCCACCAGAGAAATGTTATCTCAAACATCCCTCCTTGCTGGGGCAAAAATGGACCAGATAGAAAAAAAACAAAAACAAATAACAACATAATAATCAATAAATACAAAACACAAAAACTAAAATTATATGCAAATTAGGCAATTTTGAGCCAAAAAATCTTTATACCCATGAATAACAGAAAACATATTTTACAGAGTAGTGATAGATTTCATTTATAATGCTATGGAAAATATAGGTTTGGATTACAGAATTATAATTTATTATCTGGAAAACCAATAAGCGGCTAGCAAAAACTGCACAAGAAAAATAAACTAACTTACTTTGAGAAATTAATCCCCAGAAAAGCCATTTATAATGAGCCATCTATAAGGACACAGACAGACCTCCCCCCACAACAGGCAATGACCCGACTTCGCCATTTAAAACCCCAGAAACCTTAATGCATGTAACACATTTAGCCTGAAATAGACTCGTTAAACCAGACTATTATAAATTAATTTCAGGAACAGACAGATTTACCATTCCTCTAAAACAAAATGCAGGAGAAAGTGGGCAGGGACGTAATTCGGGGCGGGGGGGTGGGTGGGTGGGGCATTTGCCCCATCCCAGGGAAAAAGCAACACAAGTTTCCTATCTGAATAGGCCCCACATGAATTGATGCCATTATGGACACTTTGCATCATACGAAACAAAATAAAAATATTTTAGCTGTAATACAATAAAACAAAAGAAATGGTAAAATAAAGAAATAAATAAAAACAGTTTGTGAATAGTAAACGGAAACATGATTCTACAGTAAACAAGTAATCGGAAGTGGCATTACAATGAGATTTCATAAGATTCTGCAACCGTCCAGATAAGAGCTAATGTCAATAAATACACAAAAAGTACATCTCTTCCCCATGACGATCTCTATATGGACATAATGACAGACTGATGGCAATATCCACTTTAATTAACGTATCTACCAGCACGTCTGCGTGATGGAAAATTTCAATTCCTTTTCAGGGAGAAAGCAACAAAAGGAACGAAAGTTTTGATCCTTAATAGAACACATATGCCGATTTATTAACGTTGAGGTATTACTAATATGGAAAACAAAAAATGGAAAATATAGAAACATGGAACAATTTTCAACATATGATTAAATGAAAACAGGGTTCGTGAAAAGCCACTTGGAAGTGGCACTCCAAGGAGAATTCACGATGATAATTCAGCAACTGTCCAAACTAGACAATTGTCAAAACATAATTTTAAAAAAAATATTACGCAAAAAATGGAGAAAATAATTCTTCTAAACATACTCAATATGGACGACAGACTGATGACAGTATCCTGGTGTATAACCACAGGTTTCCCCCTCTCGACCATGTGAACTCCAACCCTGCCCACGTAAAGAACAATAAATGTTATCCATCACATCCGAGTATTGAGAGATAACACTCCTGAAACAGGTGCTTAGGCATATTCAATTAAAACTTAAAATAACAATGTTTTCCCTCACGTCCGCATGAAGAGAAATTTCTATCCCAAACAAGCGACAACGGTCAAAATACATAATGGAAGTATATATACCAAAAATTGCCAGGCAGCTACAAGTAAAATTTAAATTCCAAACTTTCACTTTTAAATATTTCGAATACTTGCTCTGATTACCTTCAAAATTGCCGGAATATGTTTTGGAGAAAATTTCCCTCATAATCATCAGCATTAATTGCTATAAATTAAAACCACACAACAAGAGTGTTCTCCGTCATGTCCGATTGATGGGCAATTTCAATTCGTTTATTGCGCTAAGGTGCAACAAGATAACAAAACATAATTTGACAACAATATGCTAAGGCAAATGCACTCATGAAACAAATCACAAAACATCTAGACACCTTATTGTTTTGGACATTAAATACTTTATTTTTGGCTTAAATCTATGTATTCAAAATTAATTTCTTCAAACACAAATAAGTGTAGATAAGAAAAACAACTGTAATAGATTAAACTTACTTAGAGCTGTCCTTACAACTAAAGGGAACACTTACAACAAGGAACTCACTATTCCACAACAGTTGGATAAAGTGACTTTGGCAGATTCGCTATCAATATGCAAAACTACAGGAACAAAAGGAATGGAGTCCAACCATGGGACTTAATAGTTCTAAGGGTGGGTAGTAGAATCCAAAATTACAAGCAAGGGAGGTTAGGATCCGGGCGCACTGCCAGCCTAGGCAAAAGGAAGGAAAAATATCCCCTTTTTTGGGATCATTTAAACTCTATGAATTGACGAACAAAACACGGAACAACCATGACTAAATTACTCTTATTTTATTGAAATTGTATTAACGTAAACATAAAAATGATAACGCTTCGTTGGGAGAACAGGGAAACCAACACCGAAATAGACCTAATCCGGAATACAAGGGTGTCAGCAACCCATATCTTTAAAAACTTGTTGGTATTTATATGTTCAAACATTATTGTAAACTCGCTCATCCAATTAAACCAAAAAATATTATTTTTTGGGGTTAAATTCGCATTTTATGAAGGGTAATTAACCTAGTCTTATATGTAAACAACCACATTTGTATCTGTCCAGCTGCAAAACAAGAGGCCGATAGTTGGAAACTTGTGGCAGCATTCCAATTTGTATATATATCATTTTGGTATTATTATGTTCAAACTTTCCTTTAAACTCGCTGATCCCAATTTTTTACCTATTTTATTTTTATCTTGAAAATTTAGCACACATTCTAGAACGAGTGATTGCTACCCTTTATATGTTGATAGTCGCATTTATCTTTCTATGTGTCAGGCTGCCAAACAAGAGGTCGCAATTTTTTTAACACCTTTTTGTATTTTAATTTCAAATTTTCCTTAAACTCGCTCATCCCATTATATATTTATTTTTGTTTACTTTGATAATAAAAAAAAATTGTGATGAAACTTGTATCACTTCAGTTCTAGGACAGTAAATTGCATTAGGTACAAATAAATACCAAACAGATGCTACTTGGGTAAAATCTAACATTGGCTAAGCAGTCAGCAGAAAGGAGAAACCCCAAGCTTATGGTGTGGCCATAATTGTATGCATGCATTTTATAATCTTTTTTTTTTATGCATTACCGGTATTGTAAATGGCTGCTTGTCTCGATCTACTTTCCTCCTGCATCATTGTATGTTGGATTTGTCAACTACTGAATTGATTCTGTAGTTTGTCGTATGGCAAATGCTATATCAGTCACGGAAGTTAGCATCAAGTAACACCTCATTATGACAAGAGATAGCGATGTGACACGTCAATTTCTTACAATACGGCTACTCTCCTGACCCTACCACATGATGTTATACAATTTTTCTGTCATTTTGAAGGTCTTAGTTACAATATCATTCAAAATAATTTACAGCATTACTGTCAGATGATTTCTGAGAGTATGACCATTCGGAAAAGAGGTGTCCTGCAAGTAGTACAAAACAAATTAAATGTATAATATTCAAAATACAATGACACAGAAGGAAAGTTGATCGAAACACTTGCAAGCACCCATTTAGAGCTTGCATATATGAAAAATATACAATGCATGACTAGAATTATGAAAGTAACACTTGCAAGCAGCAACTGACAATAATGCAGAAGGAAAGAAGCGTGTGTGAACTGTCACATACAATTTACATCAATGAAGAATACAATATACATTGATATGAAAGTAGCACTTGCAAGCAGCTGTTCACAATAATGCATCAAGGAAGATTAGAGAGAGAGAGATCATTTTAACCATAAGGTCTACATGGTATCACTTACAAATCGGTGATGCTGGGTTGTTTTGTTTTGTTTTACATTTTAAAAAATCTGATAGAATCGATCGCCTTTCCATGTTATGTTCATGCATCATTTGTATTAGGACAGAATTTTTAGTAAAAGTAACAAGATTGAAATTTTCCCTAAATTGTATTAAAAGTAATTTTTCATTTCTACTAAAACATATTGAGATTGATTTAATTGAATTCTATATACAACCATATAATGTTATAATTAAGATTAGACCCGTGTGAGCTAAGGCAAAACTCTTAGCACCAGAGTGGTTTATCAAGTTAGTTTTTTAAAAAATTAGTGTTAGAAGAAAAGGATTGTGACTCTAAAACAAATCATCGAACACGAACAACTATTTATTGTTTGTTTAAGTGATTCAGTAAAATAAACTGATATGCCTTCTAGACATTTAATAAATACATGTGTTGGCTATCTGTATACTCATAGGATATATAGCCAGAGAGTTAGAAGTACATAAACTGATTATCCATTTCAATCAGATAATACCAGCAGTACAAAGTAAGCACCAAGTAGATATTATACACCATAGGGTAGTCAAAGAAGGAACTATCTTTGATCTTTGGGTCAGTGATAGTACGCTTGAGATAATGGACAAATAAATGCAGTACATAAACTGATTGTCCGTTTCAATTAGTTGATACAAGCAGTATAACTTAAGCACTAATAGAAATTATAAACCATGGAGTAATTGCAGAACGAATTATCTTAGATCTTAGGGTCAGTAAAAGTACCATCGGTATGTTCTGGAGTTT
Organism: Unio delphinus; assembly: GCA_029339505.1. Lineage (NCBI taxonomy): Eukaryota > Metazoa > Mollusca > Bivalvia > Unionida > Unionidae > Unio > Unio delphinus. The sequence goes on from JAQISU010000132.1 coordinate 10,786,388, forward strand.
ACAGACAAAAAATATTAGAGATACTTCGTGATTAAGAGAGCAGATGTAGCTAATTGACTGACTAATAAGTACATAGTCACCATATCTAGCCTGTGGGATACGATAAAGTCTCAATTTGAGATTCTGACGAAACAAAGAAACTAGCCCTATATAAAGAGTAGTGATATTTGAACGAACCAGCCGTTTCGTAGGGACTCAAAGGAGACTACCATTATTAGTACCATTACAGGTAAAATACTGTCTTCGTACAAATGTATATACACTATATGAATTTTTAGTGTTAAGATGTTAATCTAACATCGGATTAATTTAATATTTCTTTACTATTTTTAAAAAAAATGTATTGGAAAGTTTAATTGTTGTAGAACTTATATTTAATTGTACTTATATTCTTGATTATAGCAAAATACGACGTTCGCTTCATACTCAGTTGTTGTTGTTGTTGTAGGGTTTAACGCCATTTTTCAGCACTCGATAGGCTATACATGGCGGCCAGTATTATTGGTGAAGGAAGAACCTGGGGAAAAAAACCGGAAAGAACCACCGACCCACGAGAAGCTACTGGCAAGCTTTCTCACATACCCACATTTGCCGAATCTGAGACTCGAACACATCCAGACAGAGGTGAGATGGCAGTGATCCGTAATGAAGAGCGCTTTAGATCACTCAGACACTCAGGGCCCCATACTCAGTAATAGTTATTTCAGAAATAAAATACTCTGTTAAGAGAATCATGGAAAACAGCACTGCTGCTAATAGAATCATGGAAAACGGCATTGCTGCTAAAAGAATCATGGAAAACGGCATTACTGCTAAGAGAATCATGGAAAACAGCATTTTTGCTAATAGAATCATGGAAAACGGCATTGCTGCTAAAATAATCATGGAAAACGGCATTGCTGCTAAGAGAATCATGGTAAACAGCATTACTGCTAAGAGAATCGTGGGAAACAGCATTGCTAAGAGAATCACGGAAAACAGCACTGCTGCTAATAGAATCATGGAAAACGGCATTGCTGCTAAGAGAATCATGGAAAACGGCATTGCTGCTAAGAGAATCGTGGGAAACAGCATTGCTCTTAAGAGAATCACGGAAAACAGCATTACTGTTAAGAGAATCATGGAGAACAGCATTGCTAAGAGAATCATGGAAAACAGCATTGCTGTTAAGTGTTATGAAACAAACATTTCCATACATACGGCAGAATAAACTAATTGCATACAATTTGCCAAATGTAGGTTTATTCAAGCATGACCCGTGCTTCTTCGCCATAAAACACATCAAAGGTAGCAACTGTTTATTTTGCACGTAATATTCTTTCAAAATATATTACTATCCCTCCCCCCCCCCATCATTTTCAATACGTTTGGAAAAGAGTGTGGTGTTTCAAATGCACTAGTCGCGAATCAAAATTCTAATTAAATTATATTCAATCTCCAAAAAGAAAACTAAAAGAAGAAATAATAAAATAGTAATGTGTCAATGCAAACTAGATTAAATGGAGGAAAACGAAGAATTCTTAGATATAAAACTTGGACGGATAATGCCCATGTACGTACGGCCAGTAACATGAGACCTACAAAAAGTGTCTGGCAACACATTTTTGGTTTAGTGTGTAATTGCTACGTTAGGCCATTAAACATGGTAATTACTATTGATCAAATAAGATCCAGATTTAATCTCTTTAGTTGATAAATCTAGCCGAGTTTTTTTGAAGCCTTGAAAACTCGCGCAGTACAAGGCAGATTTTTTTTATAAAAAAAAAAAAAAAAAAAGTACACACATTCAGACCAGTTCACATAAATCCAGATCATTTGGAAGCGCAGAACATCATTTCATATTTTGTTTGGTGGTGGCAAATCTTTGCATATTAGACTACATAATTTCATTTAATACTACGTCATTTGGAAACAGATTTCTTCATACCATTTTGTTCCTTAAATCATTTTTTTTAATACTACCAGATCACTTGGAATTTAAATTCATGAATTCATTTTGTTGCGTTAAATCATTTCATTGTAGACTACATAATTTTATTTAATAGCACATCACTTGGAAGCAGATACCACCATTCCGTGTTGTTCTTTATTTAATACCAGATCATTTCATATCACACATCATTTGGAATCTGAATTCATCACTCCGTTTTATGGGCTAAATAATTTCATTTTACTCTACATTTCATTTAATACCACATCATTTGGAATCTAAATTCATCATTCGGTGATGTTCGTTAAATTATTTCACGAGACACCATATTATTTGGAGTCTGGATTTATCATTTAATGTATTGCATTAAGTAATTTGATTACAAATTACTATTACATCATTTGATTAATGCAACTTTGGCGGTGACGGCTGCCCATATTCGGGTACCTGTTGCTAAATGTAGTATTCACACACCCTCCCATTTTTAAAAACAAACGCATCAGGGATAGTTGCAAGAATAAAATTCCACCTGTGATGCTGCTTTACTATCAAATATGTCCACCTTATAACAACTATTAAATATTCCAATGACTTAACTGATGTTGTCATCAACCCTAGAGATTTAGAAAAAACTGACATCATGTTCGATAGAAGTTTTAAGTTTGTATAGTATAACATCATTTGAACAACCTCTGCTGTGAATGATCACCTGTCTTTTAAAATCAAAATTATTTTCCACATATCAATTTTATACCATAAATGCAGTGACGGGTGCAACAATGTCCTAAAAGTGACCATTAACCATGTTTTATATGCAAAATATGTTTTTACACAGCAGTGAAAAACTATCAAAAATCACTTGAATTTAAGTTTGTATAGTATAACATCATTTGAACAACCTCTGCTGTGAATGATCACCTGTCTTTTAAAATCAAAATTATTTTCCACATATCAATTTTATACCATAAATGCAGTGACGGGTGCAACAATGTCTTAAAAGTGACCATTAACCATGTTTTATATGCAAAATATGTTTTTACACAGCAGTGAAAAACTATCAAAAATCACTTGAATAAAGTGTTTGAAACCATGATGACAGATTCTGAAAGCAGATTGTTATAAACTGAAATACACACAGAAAAGCGAAGTTGAATCTGGACATTGATTTCCATTCATGTGCATGGCTACAGATTGTAAAGGAAACATTAGTTCAAGTCACATGGCATCACTTTAGTGCTACAGTTAATTAAATCCCTTCTAAAATTAACCATTGCATCTTATTGAAGCAATCATGGAGACACATGGAAAGATTTGTATCATTTGCTTGCCAGTTATTAACACATTAACCCCTGGAGGTTTTTGCTGTTTTCACATGAAATGTGAGTAAGAAACACATTTTGGGAACTATTTCTGAATATATCCTAATACATCGATTTCCAAGCAATATTCCGTTAGACAAATGGCTAGTTGTGCTTAAGAAAATGTTTTTCATTGGTTAGTTTGCTGGCGTTTGAGCAGAAGGTGAAAGAATGGACTTTCTTTTTTTTTTTTTTTTTTTTGTTGCTTAACGGACCCATCATTTTCGTATGGAGAAGACTATTCAAAATGTCCACCTTATCCTACTTTTTGCAGGTATCACGGTACCAATTGTTTCTCCATAGACCTCAATGCTAATGTTTTGTAAAATAAATCTACTTTTTATCCTATTTCAGCATGCATGTCACACACACAGTCATAGAGAACAATGTTAGATTGTCAATTTGGCAATGAAAGGACCAGGTACTCCATTGCATATGAGAGATAACTCTGTTGGAACTAGACAGGGGTATGAGTTATCTAGTCACAACATACTTATTTTCAGTCATGTGTATCACATTTTCAAAAAATCATAAAAAATACAATATATGATCTATATAGGAATTAGTATAAATTCACATTTTGCTAGGAGGTTAAACTTTTTTTTAAGCCTAACAGAAAGTACAACTGTTACATAATCCACCAATCATAGCTAGTGTTGTTGTTTATTTCTGAATGCAAGGTTCCAAACACCTTAAGCTCAACCCACCTGGACTTGCGCAATTGGTACAGTTATACATATAGCAAACCTTAATTTTTCTAATAATCTGTGAAATAGCTCGGGACTGTATAAGTAACACATGTACTTAGTCTCGCTTGTCAAAAAAAAAATTATGAAGTACTAAGATGTTTTATATGAATGTGTATAGAAATGTTATTGAGCTGTTTAAACTCTTGTTTTCATACTTTAGCTTCAATAGTTAACTTATCTTTTGAAATAAAATGAATTCTTTTAACTATGAGTTGTGTCCTATTCATATTAGCACTTATCTAACTTCACTTTGGTGATATGGGATAAATCACATTATGTCTTACTGTGTAATAGTAAGGTCAAAGATCAATGCACTAGTTAGCATGTACCAGTTCTACTCTTAATGAGACATTTTGATCTAGAAAAAAAGGACTTATATTTGTTTCATAAACACAGAAAGTAACATCAGAGACAGATGGACATGACCCAATCTTATGAAGTATAAGCTTTAAACAATTTACATTGTCTGCAGATACATGAGGTCACTAACCCCCAGTCCTCACACAAAGGTCAAGCTACCCACACCAAAATTGCCTACCCTTCTGCACATGAGATTCTCACGTGAGATCTAACACAGGTTAGTCTCATGTGCATTTTAACATGCAAATTAGGTAGAACTCGCGTGAGAAATTGAATCTAACAAAATCTGAAAATAACATGAGCAGGAATTGTTAATATGTTGCTCACATGAGCAAGATGTTGCTCACGTGAGCAAGATTTTGCTCACATGAAAATTGCAGGATCTGAAATTAATATGAGCACAATTTTCCTCATGTGAGCAAGAGTTTGCTCACATAAGCAAAAAAAACTCCAAAACAACTAGTATTTAATACGTACATTTTTGACAAAAGTTAAAAAAGAACAAAGATTACTATCATAAAACTTGCAATTTAATAGCATTAGAGACTTTCAAGGTCATATTTAAATCTAACAAGGATGAGCATCTTTGAGTTCAGTTATGGATGTTTTAGCCAGGTTTCTCGCATGAGCAAAAAGAAAACTAGTGTGTGTGTGTATGTGTATATATATATATATATATATATATATATATATATATATATATATATATATATATATATATATATATATATATATATATATATGCATATAAAATTTTCAATTATTGTAATTATCGTATCACATGCATTAAATAATCAAAGTTCTTAAAGGTCATCATTAAACATACTGCAAATAAACATATTTTAGCAAGCACACTATACAAGTTAAAGTTCCAAATCTGTATGAAATTCATGGCTTCACATGAAGACCATTCTTCAATGTTCCAGAAAATTTAACGCAAACGAAGCGTGTAATTAACAATACTGCTTCAGAGTCTTTCATCATGTACACACAGTCACATGCCAGTCTGCAAAAGTATTCATTTGGAAATTTTTCTCTTTGAATCGAGGCACTTCCTGTTTACCATTGAATTTAGGTTAGCTGGGTCTGTCTTGAACTGTTGAAAAATAAAATCTGAAATTGAAATGAAAAACTTAGTGCAAGTTTGTTTTGTTCCTATTTTTGCATTTGTGATATTTTGTAAAAAGGAATGCATTTGTGATATTTTGTAAAAAGGAACTGGTGTAGATTCACTGGACAAGGCAAAAGCAAAACACAGTTATTATTGGTTTAAATGGCACTTTCAACACATTATTGGCTATCTCACACTGAGGAAATAGGACACACTGAGGCAGCCGACTGAGCCTGACCCAAGCAGGTATTGAAAACGCAACCCTTCGATTAAGTCTGATGCTCTATCAATTGAGCTACCATGGCTCCCTAGCAAAACTGATAAACTGTACTGCTGTTCAGATGCTTGCAGATCACATCTGTATGTTCCATACTTTTAATATTTCTGGAATAATCCTCAGGGATATTTCTCCTACACTTCCAGGAGAATTTATTTTCTCCAAAATAATAATTCAAGCGCTTGAAAGTACTGGGCAGAACCGGCTAATTAGATGCACAAATCAATTTCGGCAATGTGATTTTTTTTAACTAAAAAAAAAAAATTGGGGGTGGGGGTGGGGAAAAGTGCTAGGGTCAGCAACAAGAAACAGGGAATGTCGACCAACTGGAAACATGTATTTACTTTTTTGGGGGGCCTTAAAATGTACATTCACAAAGTAAATCCGAGTAACATAATTCTTTCTCAATTCAAGATGCCTTGTACATATTTACTAAAAATGAAAAAAATAAAAAACAATTTGAGTGGTATTCGATCTTGAATCTTTTGCATGATATATCTGCATCATGTTTCATCTGCAGTGACTGATATGTTGGTGGTGATATTTCTACACTTATGTTTTGGCTGTCTATTTAAATCAAAATTCTGCAATGTTACAGTAAAATCGAATTATCAACATTTTTTCTCATGGGAAAACCGCTAATTCACGGACTAGCCTTTAATTGTTAATTGCACACCATATCATAATTATTGTAATCCAAACTGAAACAGACGCTGGTCGCAGTGCGAATATTGTTAGCGAACTAGCGAACGTCAAACATGAGAAAAGTCATTGTAAAATATAGTACATGGCCGCCATACAAAATAGATACCAAGGAACCCTTTTTTTTTTATGGTCGTGGTATTTTGTAGTCCGATAAATCAGCTGCCAAACTTGTAATGGTATTGATGGGTATATATGTTATGTTTAGCAGAGTCTACATCATTCGGAATATTTTGGACTCGTCCCTAATGCATTGATCGGTCGCCGTACGTCTGTAAAATAGAAGGTCTGAGAGCATGAATTATTCTGATTTAATCGTATCCCTTTTCCACACAATGAGCATAACATATGTGAAAATAGTAGAACGAAATGAGTAAACGTCACTTACCTTTTTCAAGGCAAAAAACCAGTCCTTCATAATCCTGAAATCTTCTAATATCCCTCCCACTTTCATCGATGTCTTCTGTTTCGTACTGGACTTTAACATCAGTACCGACGTGGAAATCACTAGAGGTTGATTTTATTTTATTTTTGTTAAAAATGTCCACACTCTTGTCGTCATAGAAATATATAATGTCAGCGAACATGTTGCAGGAGAACAATAAGTGACTTTCTTTCTAAGCAGCGTGGTCCTTGCTAAACGTTGCCCGCGCGCGAAATTCAGTCTCTTGGTTCAAATGTACTCTTCTACATGTACACTACATGCCAGCGAGCAGCATCCGTTGAGTTCGTTTGAGGCGCCAAAGAGGGCGGACTGTTCGTAAACTTTTTGTTTTACGTGCCTTTGTATACATATTCACTCAAGTATGGCTTAATTTTATAAATCAAATAAATTGTATTTTCGTTATCAGATATTTCTTAACAACTGGACTATATAATAGAATTCGTGTCTTTCGTAAGTTAGTTAATATTGCTCTAGTTCATTTTTGATGTACATACAGTAGAATGGGATGATCCATGCCCCACAGGACACTCTAATTGGTTCCAAAAAGCCCATCCTTTCATCATGTAATCAGATAGGTTGACATTGGGAGATTAAGTTTCACACCAGCATCAACAATATTATCCGGCATCAATGGTTAGCAAAATGAAGCTTTTTATATTTATTCTAGCCAATTTTTTTTAAAACTTTATTGTTATTGCCGATTTTAACTGAAATAAAAAGTAACAATATCACTGGTTTTAATATTGTTTTTTTTTTTTTTTCGTGAAGTTAATTAAAGTTTACAAATCATACACAGATGCACTAAGCATAAAGAAATGTACAAAGATTAAAAGACAAATGAAATGACTGTTGAAAAATAAAACATTACATCAACATTACTATTATATAAATCGTGGACCGAGTATGTAATGGGGCCGAGTACGTAATGGGGCCGAGTACGTAAATGTGCCGAGTACGTTATGGGCCGATTTGGGTGGGCCGAGTTTGTTATGGGCCGAGAACGTTAGTGTGCCGACTCTGCTATGGGCCGAGTTACCCTGTAATCGGTTATACGAGACTTCAATGCCAAGTTTGTTTTGAAGAGTCTTTTGTTTTATGAATAGTGTGTACATTAATATGTTCAAACAAATTCCTTGATACTTGTATAAACAATGTTCAAACAAATTCCTTGATACTTGTATAAACAATGTCAGAAAATTATAAGATATCTGGTTATTGCTTAATTTGAGTAAAACTATGCATGTGCGAGACAAAGCTGTCACAAAAATATGTTTTCCGGTATCTGGCATGCATCAGAATTTTACTTTTCGGTTAACCGTTACGAGTTTATTTGTTATTTTTAAGACCACATCTTCATGCTTCAACGTGTACATACTTTTGCAGTCCAAAAGAGATGATTCTTGGGTCAAGGTAAAGAGTCAAACGCACTGTCATTAAATAAATTGACAGATTTTTTATATATGAAAACAACAAAGTAACAAGATTTGCAAATCAGAAACGATGTCTATTTGACGATACTTTGATCAGAATCAAAGTCCAAATTTCTCACGTGATAACTCACATGAGAAATTAGAACTCTGCCTTATTTTGAAACATGGTCAGATGTAATGGAAAAGAATGTTTTCTAAGTTAAACTTTCTCATGTGAAGATTCAAATTCTCACGTGAGCAAACTCCGCACATGTGAGAATTTGGTTAGTTTTTCCATGGCTCACAAGATCTAACAAACTGCACACATGAGCTTGCAAAAACTACCCAATTTGCATACGTTTCTAACATGGTTCTCATGTGCAGCTTATGAGAAGCTCATGTGAATTGGTGAGATTTTTCTGTACGGGAACCCAGCCTCTTTGTCATACAAATAGAAAGCTTCTCTCCTTTGTGTAATAAATAAAATTGATGCAATAAGCCAGTCTGAGACCAAATATAGTAGATAACAGCTTTCTAACTGGTTATGTTGGATCTGAGGGTGAAAATTGGGGACTAAAATACAGAAAAATGCTAAAGTTTAACAATGAGTATTGCGAGTCCAATGGATTTAAAAACAGAAGGAAAGTGTGTATCTAAATGGGAGATGTAGCTTATGATAATGGAATTAAAGGTGACAAAAGCAGCAATGAGAAAAATGAGAAGTGAGAGCTTGATGACATTACCTTGGACAATATAGGGAAGCAGTGCACCATAGGTGCAAGGACAGTTCAAATGCACATGTGCTATTACATCCCTTACAGGTACCGAAATTTCAGGTGAAATGGTGTTCATCCCCAGCTAATATAAAAGGGTGAATAATGTAGATAATATAGATCCGTATAATTTATATTTCTTCTACATAAGAAATTACCAATAATGGGCTTCAGTTAGGCAAAAAAATACCTAAACCAAACAAAACATACTTGATCAGTCTAAATATGTAAACTTTACTGGGAGAAATTATTAAAGTACTTCTAGTTAAATTTGCATCAAGACCAAGGGCTAATATAATACTTCACAAATCTTCTCTTTATTTTCATAAACAATCACTGATGCAAGGTTCCCTACACCTTAAGCTCCACCCACCTGGACTTGTGCAATTGGTACTGTTATACCTGCACAGGTTCACCTGTCTGTGTGCGCTTCAGACTGGTCTGCCATAGATCTGAGGCCATAAAGTCTAAAATCTGGACACAAATTCAGATTCCAAACATGGGCAAATTTTGGGTGCAAAAAGAAAAGGGGTCCAAAAACTTACATTTTCCTTTCTGTATTTTGTAGTGCAACTAAAATGTCCAGATTATTTGCTATCATTGTAGAGCTACATCTGTCTACCGTTCTATATTACCACCCACTTTAATGTATCATGCATGACCTCGATGCTACAAACCTTGGAAGTAGACTACTACCTCATGCCCCATAAAGTCGTCGCTAGGGGTTAATGTGTTAAAAGCTACAGAACACTTGCAGATATGTGTGTAGAAGGTGTGTGTAAGAGAGCTGGATGCATTTTGGTCATAAATTATTGGATACATGTACATGGTATTATAACAAACATAATATAAAGAATTGTGTGATCCCAAATTCATATAATTAATAATAATAATATCAATAATAATACAAATAATAATATAGCTTTAATTATAGAGGGCGACTCATTAGTCAAGGACTATTGTCCCTTGAGGCCCTCTTATGAAGAGTATAACAATGCACATATATGAAGATAGCAATAATTACTGTTTATTTTAACATGTTTATTTAAAAAAATACTTAATTCCATTATCTATTAGAAACACATACATGCTTAGATCTCTTCTTAAATACTCTAATATTTTCAGAAGATTTTACATGTAGTAGAAGCTTGTTCCACAGAACTGAACTAGAGTATTGGAAGCTCTTTTTAAACTGCGCTGTTCTTGTTTTTGGTGCTAGAAGGTTTCCATGTGATATTGATCTCAACTGGTATTGTGTTGAAAAAGGCCTTAATAAGTCCTGAAGATATTCTGGTGCAGTTCCATTTAGACATTTATATAAAAGAACAGCTTTGTAAAAAATCTATCCTGTCATATTGTGAAACATTTGAGTTCTGTAAACAATAGGTAAATATTTATTGATTCTGCCAAGTAGGGCAATTTTTGATGATAACTTCAGTATCAGAACTAGAGGTATACATGGTTGCATCGACTGCAAACAAATTTGTATTTGTGGATTCATTATTTAATGGTAGATCATTGATATAGATACGGTTGTGGAGAGGGCCCAAAACTGAGCCTTGAGGGACCCCTGAATGAATAGTGCAAGTTTGAGAGCTAATATTGCCAATGCTTACTTGTTGAGATCTTTGGTTTGTGTATGATCTAAACCAGTTTAAAGGATTGTCGAACCTGTAACAGTTAAACTTTTGCAGCAGAATTTTATAATCAACAAGATCAAAGGCTTTCTTGAAGACATATAAAACAATCCCAGTCTTATGTCCATTATCAATTTCCTTCAAACAAAGATCAATTTTGTTTGTCACAAAGTGGTACTTTCTAATTAGTCCTGATTGCGCTTTATGAAATAGAAAGTTTCAAAATATTTATAGACCTAAATGGCTTCATGCTTTTCAAATAGTTTTGACAATAAAGGTAGAATTGATATTGGTCTGTAATTCTTCTTTTTCTCCTCACCTAAAGATAGGTGTAACCTTTGCACATTTCAATGTTTCTGGAAAATTACCAATCCATACACTTAAGTTTACGATATGCATTAGTAACTTTGTTATTACTGGTGCAGCAATTTAAAAAATTTGTGGACCAATACCATCCATTATTTAATATTCACCATAACTAGTTAACAAGTAGTTAGTTGAAAACTGGCTGTCCATTTGTAGACTTGATTTAAAAAATGAAGAGCACCTAAATATTGATTTATTTCAGCATAAACACTTTTAAGTATTTTATGTTTTTGTAGTTTTGTTTCATTGATGAATAAGTGAATGGTCTCTTGCTCAAATTTGACTGGTTGAGTATATTTACCTAAAATTAAAAGTATAAAGCAAGTATCAGATGCTAATGAACTGTTGAATGGAAGACATTGATGGAACATATAGATAATGACTGACTACAGGACCTGGAAGAAAATATTGCTTTATGTGAGACATTTTTAGATCAGAGCCCAAGTCAATTTTATATCTGAAGTACAGCAATTGCAATATTGTGTAGTGGCCTAGTGGTTAGAGTGTGTGCCTTGGATGTGCAAAGTCATGGGTTCGAACCCCAACTAAGTCATACTAAAGACTTCTTTAAGAAAATGGTATGAACTGCTGCCTTGCAAAGTGCTCAGCATCAAGAGGCTAGTGTTAGGCCTTGTCAGCCTGGTGTCAGGATAATGTGACTGGGTGGGACATCATATTACATGTCTGTGGCATGCTGCCCCAGTGCTACACACCACTATAAACTGCCACACTGCAGACATCATAGTAATATGACTGAAAAATTGTTAAAGCAATTGTTACAAATCCAAATCACACACACACACAGAGACCAACATTAACGGAAAAGGTCATAACAATGAGACTCTAGCATCTCTGTTAGGCCCAAAACAATGCAGATTTTTTTCAACTAGAATGTTGAACAAAATGATGCAAAACAAATGTCTCAAGTAACTTTATTTTCAGCTTTGAAAAAAAAATATAAATAGAAACAATGAAAATCATTTTCACAGAAAACTGACATTGTAAATAATTGATGGAACAATAAATTAGGAGGTCATGTATAAATAGTTTGAATTTGCAAGATATGAAGAGATTTTTGCTAATAAAACGTTACTGCTGTCATAGCAAATCTACATGATACAGTGTAATGATTGTTATACTACCATTACATACATGCAATTAAACCTTCAAGGTGAATACTAGGAACAATAAATCTTCTATGTGTCTTAGAACTGCTACAAGTACAAGAAACGAATTCCTCAAGAATGCTAAGATTTGCCTGGTTCAAAAAAAAGTAGTATGCAATGAAACCAGAGTCAGTAGAATGCTTTCTTTTGAAGTTCATTTCAATACTGTTGATTGCAAGGAATGAAAACAGCGGTTTCAAGATTTCTCTAGCTTTTATATCATTTCCATTTCCAACAGTACATTAGCATAATTTTTATTGTATTAAAAAGCCCTAGTGCCAAGATACTTTCTAAGTTGGTCCAAATTGATTCAGCATTTCTTTTAATTACATGTTATTCTTTCTGAATTTGATACATCAGCATCATTTCTAAAAATACAAAAGATATCAAATTAAGTCAAATTCTGTTAAGATTTAAGCTTTTATATATTTAGCTGAAGCAGGCAAACTTTTGGTATCTTTTGCACAATTACACTTAAAAATTGTTCCTGTCAAGATGCTTTCAGTCAAATTTGGCTAATGTATCCCGAGTGTTTTCTGAGACCTGTTTACTGTAAATGATTTTCTCTTTTTAGTTATGGCAGTCATATTTGATGGCACATCTTCTCATTGTTACATATTTTTAAAAGCCTTTCATGTCAATGTTTCTTCAAATTTGGTCACAGATTAGAATTTACAAGAAGTCATTTGAATGCTTTTATATTATTCAATAACTGAATTGGTGTTGGTTTGGCATCATTTTTAAATAAAAATCTTTCAGTCTTTTATACCAGAATCTTTTCTGTAAAATGTCATTCAATTCAGTTCATTTTAGGACAAGATGTTTTTAAAAAAATTCTAATTTTAGTAGCAGTGGCTATCATTTGTGCAAAATTAAAAGCCATAAAGCATCCATGTTAGATCTGGTCATGTTATATTTTCAATAGCACCATATCTGATGATCAGCATCAAGTTTGAAATTTTGAAAGCCATCATTGCCTGAATTTTTTTCTGTCAAATATGGCCCAATTTGTTGAGTGAGGTTTTGAGAGTAGTTTTTTTTAAAAGTATTTCTTTTCTTAGCAACAGTGGCCATATTGGATAATAGACTGAATAAATGTTAAATGGCAAGATGCCAGAATACTTCCTGCAAGATGATGTGCCAAATTTGTCAAGTGGTCTTTGATATATTGTAAGCAGCAGCTGTGAAAGTATTATGAATGACATAGAAAGGATCATAACATAAATTTGCCTGACCTTATGACTGAGATAAAAATTATGTCAAGTTGCTAGAACATGAAAAGTAGGTCATCAATATGTTCCAAAATGAAGTTTCATGATTGTACATATAACAGCATCAGAGAAACTGAACCAAATGCATGGTACATCACAATGACCTACTTCTGCCTGTATGGTAAATGAAAATGAGAGTATTACAAACTTCACATTATATGCCTGTTGTGGGTTGAGAAATCTTCTATGTAAGCATGTCAGGAAGGGACCATGGGTGGCTAAATGTTTTAAAGCACTCGCTTAACAGATCTCTATCATCCCATTTGTCTGCCTGAGTTTGAATCTTGGGCTCATCCAATGTGAATATGTTAAAATGCTAGCTTTCTATGGGTCAGTGGTTCTTTCCTCGTTTCTTCCTTCATCAGATATAATGGCTATTATGTATTGTCTATCATGTGCTTAAAATTGGCATTAACCCACAAAACAACAAATCACAAGTCGTGAATTTTCACTCCAGAGATTATTTGCCAACAGGTCTTGATAACCTTGACCTTTCTTCAAGACATGTTGTCTTGAAATAATGAGAAACTATTATTTTCCAGATATATTTAACATGAGTGACAAGGAAAATTTGTATCCCAAAATGTATAGACTTTAAAATTTAATCCAAGTCATCTAAGAAGGAACTTACTCAGAACAAATATTATTCTGTTAAGCGTCATTTTTCCTTAAAAACATTTTTCTTATTTTAGTCACAATGGATTAGGCTTCTTTCCTTTATAATCTTTAAGTTATCCAACAACTCTGTAAAAGAACATGGTTGATTTACGAAATCTGTGTGCAAAAACCATATTTCCTTGTTTCTCTCTCCCCTGTTGATGCTTCTTCCTTACTCCAAGGGTATGCCACCCACAAAGTTATGTCTGTGATGTAGAACAATCAGTAATGTGCTATTTGTACTGAAACCATTTTTCTCCTGTAACTGTGACCTTGATCTTTGACCTATGAACCCCCATAGGTTTTTTCCTTACCCCAATTGCAACCCATCATGATAGTAACTGTAGATGGTGGACAACTTGAACTATTGTACAGAAATGAAATTGCAACAGACCGACATCATATAATGATAGGAAAGTAAATAAAGATTAATCTCTAGAACATGACAAATATGTCCCAATGTACATTTGCCTGTTTTGCATAGTACCTTTAAAGATGACCACACCTAGGAAGTTTACTGACTGAACATATAACATTGTCTGTAAAAATATTTAGGCATATGCCAACAACATTGGAAAACTGATCACTGTTTCATTTATGCTTTACAAGAAAAGAAAAAAAAAAACAGCTTTGGCTGTGACTATAACAGTTTTATAAGTCAGCAGTCAGTCCATCAGCTGCTTCCAATGGCAGAACATGACAGCTGAGGAAATTCTGCAATAGTAAAGCTCACCTGTTAGACGTGATAACCTGCAAAGAACTATTTTGTTGAGCATGCCTTTTTAGCTAAAAGATAAACATTACCACTGCACTTAAGCTTTAAAAAAAAAATTCAACATTAACAGTAATCTAGAGAGTTGCTGAACACAGAAATGTACAAATTGACATGCACCAAGCTAGCCACTGTGCTGAGCTTCTGGAAAGGTGGATAACATCATATATGCATATAATCATCTTATGATGACTTATCTTTTTAAGAGACCAAGACCTTTTTTGGATAACTGTGCTGAGTCTGAAGTACCCCCACCCCCCAAAAAATATGTGCCTATTCACTTGGTTTCATACAATAAATTTTCATATATTCTTAAATTCATGTATTTGTTTCCTTAAGGGTTTGCATATTTGGCATTTTCTTCAAGAACAACCTCTGCATTTATACTTTTTAAAAATATTCCAAAAAACAAGAAAAGTGGTGACTTTAAAATATGCCAAACAACAAGAAAAGTGGTGACTTTAAAATATGCCACACAAACAAAAGGTAGTGACTTTAAAATATGCCAAACAACAAGAAAACTGGTGACTTCAATAGTTTAAATAATATAATCACTAGTGTGATATGAACACCTGTCAAAATCAATTCCTAACAATGTTTTTGACCAAAAGTTAACATCAAACTAAGCCAAACAACACAAAGCCAAGCTGTAACTGAAACATATCTATACAATAATTTCCTTGAACCTCTATCTATAACACTGCAAAATCAATACATTGTGGGTAATATCAACCATATGTGATCAACTGTCAATGCAATCGGCACACAAAATTCATAGATCAGTCCTAGTTATTGTCGATTGCTTTGAAAAACATGCATTGTTGGATTTTTTTATAAAAACAATATGTTTGGATCAGTTTTTTGACAAATGTATGAAAAGACCTGCTTAACACAATGTTTTATTCAGTGGTTTAGTATAAAAAAAGTTTAGTTTTATTTGTGTAGATATCCAGTCAACTCCGCTTATATGCATAGCATTGGGACCGTACCCAAGCTATGCATATAAACAGAGTATGCATTTAAATGGAATTTGTGCATATTAATGAAGGAATAAACGGACCATATGTTTGCTATGCATTTAGGCGATCTATGCAAATTAGTAATATGCATTTAAGTGGAGTCGACTGTACAGTATTTAATTATCACTTCAAGCAATAGTTTTAGTACTAAAGTCTTGCTGTTCCCTTGGATTTTTAACTGTGGATAAAATGAGATATGCTTTTAATATGATTTAAATATTAATAAGTATGTAATCAGAAACATTCATCTGTCTTATGAAGCTTATTACACATTCAGATGAAACAGAACTGTGCTTAAATCTTAAATTACAGATAATAAAGGTCAATACTACATTTTCTCTCTAGCTTAATGATCTCAAAACACGTTTCTATTTACGGCAAGCGGAAAAGCTACAAGATACATATATGTGCATTGATTGCTAGGAATGTAATAGTAAAAACTCAAGGTGTGTCTGTAGGTATCCTCTGCATCACAAGTGGCTTGCTTTTTGCAGTCTTTAATTTTTTGTTTGGAGAACCTAAACAAATCCATGAAAATTGGTACCCTCACAAATTATAGTGAAAAAACATAAATTAATGGGACAAGCAATGTGTAATGAGGAACTTTCATAAGAAATAATGTATTGCTGTCATTTATAACAATAAACTTTTAAGAAAAGAATTCCACAACATATACTATCCAGGTTATCATTTTGACTTTTGTCTATATCTTTTATATTGCCAAACAAGATTTCATAAACAAATTTTAATCTGTGGTCTAATAGTAGCTTAGCATATAAAGTGTTTGTGTGAAAAATGATAGAATCTTCATCATTAACAACCATTAATCTGGTCTAAAAATGGCTCAAATAGTTAATTTGATTAGTTAGTTCTGTTTGAGTATTCTCAGAGTGACCAATTTGTCTCATTCCAAATGTGCACTGCACTGAAACATGTCCTATAGCTTTGTTTATATTGACAGAATGAAACACAGACAGTGCTGATCCTATAGCTTTGTTTATATTGACAGAATGAAACACAGACAGTGCATGCCCAATAGCTTAGTTTATATTGACAGAATGAAACAGACATTGCTTGTCCTATAGCTTTGTTTATACTGACAGAATGAAACACAGACAGTGCTGATCCTATAGCTTTGTTTATATTGACAGAATGAAACGCAGACAGTGCATGCCCAATAGCTTTGTTTATATTGACAGAATGAAACAGACATTGCTTGTCCTATAGCTTTGTTTATACTGACAGAATGAAACACAGACAGTGCTGATCCAATAGCTTTGTTTATAAAGGCAGAATGAAACAGACATTGCTTGTCCTATAGCTTTGTTTATATTGACAGAATGAAACACAGACAGTGCTGATCCTATAGCTTTGTTTATACTGACAGAATGAAACACAGACAGTGCTGGTCCTATAGCTTTGTTTATATTGACAGAATGAAACACACACAGTGCTTAAAAGCTGAAGCAATATGCTAACAATCTGGCACAAAAATCCTTCTTAGCTTGAGCTGTTAGGATTTTTTAATATGTTGGCAAGAAAATGAAATCAAACTCAAATTCCATAAATTTGAGGTCTGAAATTTTATAAAAGTATTATAAAAGAGAGAGTATTACAGAATAATTTGAGGCAATTCTGAAATTTCTAAAATTATAAACTAGTTCTAATAAAAATTTAGGATTTTATATTGAACCATAAGTTTTGTGCTAGTAAACGTTCCAGAATAATGTGCTTGAATGTGTACTATATATTAATGTAAATAAGAAAAAGGACATCCTTACAAAGTATTCACACAAGACTATATGGCACTAAGAGAAAATTGCAATAATGGTGCACATAAAAGAAAGACTGTAAATTTTTACTTCAAACTGGTGCATGTTTACCTCTAGATTTAATGAAAAGAGTTAAATACACCCAAAACGATGAGGCCTTCAGAAATTTCCAAGTATACTTTAAATCTACCTCCACAAAAACACTGATGGTGTTTTATTATTTGATTTACTAAATGAAAATATGTCCATTGTAAATCTTGCACTCGTTTAACTTTTGTCTTCATGGATTATCATAAAGTGTTTTAAGTAATAATAGATTTTCTTAAATATGTCTTACAAACTAATAATTGATTCAGTGCTAGATTACCGTATTTTCCGGGGTATAAGTCGCTACTTTTTTCGGTTTTTTCTTTGAAATGACGTGTGCGACTTATACGCAGGAGCGACTTATACGATAAATAATTTTTTTAACCACTGATATGACTGATGCGCAGTGATGCTGTGTTATAGCGAAATATATCTACGGTATACCGGCAAGCCAATT
The DNA here is from genome assembly GCA_029339505.1 of Unio delphinus. NCBI lineage: Eukaryota > Metazoa > Mollusca > Bivalvia > Unionida > Unionidae > Unio > Unio delphinus. The sequence continues at coordinate 10,804,706 of JAQISU010000132.1, forward strand.
GCTCGAAACTTACATACACGTATTAGACTACAAGAATATCAAATTAAATAATCAAATAATATTTAGTTATAATATATATGTGTTAAAATTTGTTGTTATTAATAAAAAAAAATATTGAAATTACGATTGCCATTGTTTTTCTTTTATTATTCACCACGTGCTTCAAGCAAAGTGTTGGTCAGATGTTGCTACAATATATGTATTTAAATGTACCGGTAGCGCTTCATAATTTACTTCAATAGTTTATAAAAACTCTGGATTAACCCGAGACTGGCTTCATGGAGAGAACTCCAAAGTAATTAATAAAAATAACTGGAAGGCTGGCGAACAATTTCAGTTGTCGTATAAAATGCCTTTGAAGTTCGCTCTGGGTGTGAAATTGACCGGAATACCGAGACTGGCTTCATTGAGAGAACTTCAAAGTAATTAATAAAAAAAAAACTGGAAGACTGGCGGACAACTTCAATTGTTTTATAAAGTGCTTTTGAAGTTCGCTCGGGTTGTGGAAATTGACCGGAATACCGAGACTGGCTTCATTGAGAGAACTTCAAAGTAATTAATAAAAAAAACTGGAAGGCTGGCGGACAACTTCAATTGTTTTATAAAGTGCCTTTGAAGTTTGCTCGGGTTGTGGAAATTGACCGGAATACCGAGACTGGCTTCATTGAGAGAACTTCAAAGTAATTAATAAAAAAAACTGGAAGGCTGGCGAACAACTTCAATTGTTTTATAATGTGCCTTTGAAGTTCGCTCGGGTTGTGGAATTGACCGGTATATAAATACAGACCATTCATACCATGGAGCATCAAAAAAAGATAGTTTTTTTTAACGTTGTATGATTTAAAATTGTTATATTAGCGTAAGTCAATACAGTTTAATCATGGCACCTACAACTACCACGCGAAAAAGTTATGATGCAGAATTTAAGTTAAACGTCGTAGCATTTGCGAAAGAAAACAGAAATCGTTCAGCAGTAAGAAAATTCAACGTAAGCGAGAAGCTTGTGCGTGACTGGCATAAAAAAAAAAGACGAGTGGCGCTATTATTTACCTAATAAACATTATTTATAAATCTTATTTGCTTATATTTCTATTTTTAAAATTTCAAACAAGAATATACGTACACGTTGGAAATTACCAATTCGTATGCAATGGCTGGCGGTATCAAAAACGTGATTACGGTTAGTGCGCAGGAGCGACTTGTACGCAGGAGCGACTTATCTGTTGAATTTTCCAAAATTATCTGGATTTCCCCCTCCCGCGACTTATACCCAGGAGCGACTTATAGGGCAGAAAATACGGTATGTACTTCTACAAGAGTCTTCCCTGATTACTATATTTACTTCTATAATTAATTCAGTTTCAAAAATAGGTTAATTTAGTAATGACAATAATCTTTTCAATTTCCATAGTTGTAGTTTTTAACTGAAATGAATCACCAACTGAAACATTTAATCTTCAATGGCATGGTTACAAATAGCATCAACATTGCCAAATGATAGGTAATGTAATCTATACCACTTTTTAAGGAAATCTAACACACACACACACAATCTCTTAGAAAGTGATAAGCTTGCTCTGGCACACCTATCCAAGTAAACATATCTTATTATATAACTGCCATTAAGTTATTCTACAAATAGGTTTTTCAGCACAGATTCTTACGAGACAGGACGAAACTCTCAGAGATCTTACCACTACCTACACCCCCCCCCACCGACACCAGACACCCAAGTGGAAAATAAACACCCCAAATATCACTGATCTTAATTCCTGCATGAAAATAGCAACTGTCATCTTTTGGGGGCAATCTGGTCAAGGCATAAAGACCATAGGTCAAGAAATCAATAAATCTGGAATTAATATTGAATTTGAACAATCTGCACAACAATTCAGTGGATTTGAGACCTCTGCTAGGAATCAGATACATGGAGGTGATTCATATCTTGAGACATTTTATCAATCTCCAACTTGTCTGAATTCTTATCAAACATATCTGTCAACTTAAGTTTCACAAGGTCGAGGTTGAGATTATCAAATGATCTTGACCGTGGCAGAGAAATATCACTCATTGGCTTCACTGGAGATGTTGAATTGGATTTAGACTGCTTAGACTCTGTATCAGAAACTCTAAGTTTATGCAGATCACTCTCTTGAAAGGAATGATACAACCTCCATGGGACTGCATAAGGCTTTCTGAACCTTCTTGATTTTGCATGGCGAATTTTGGACATCAGTTTTCTCTGGATTTCTGACTCTAGTAAATTGGGTAGCTTACTGTAAGAAGAGCCATAGTCTGCTACGGGAGAAGGATTACTTTCCAAACTCCTGCCAATATCAAATGATTTCTGTGGACTTGTAGAACATCGTGCATTGGAATTTACAAAATCTGAGATTCCAGTGACATATTTTTTGTCAATGTGAATGATCTGGTACCGATTAGGACTCAAAGGAGCCAGTTTCTCTTTCGATGTCAATGAACTCTCACTCCTGGTTCTATTCCGTTCTTGAAGGTACTGTTTTCTACTCTCTGTAATAGTGCTAAGCATTCCAAGTTCGTTGAGGGCAGAGTCGATATCCATTTTGTTGGAGGGTCGGCTACAACAGTAACATGCCTGCTTTACATGAAGTGCCATCTTCAAATAAGAACACCTGAAAAGTAGAGATAAAATAGAACAATCAATATTTGTAAATAACATTCAAACACGACACTGTTTTTCTTTATCCCTTTGTAATGCATAGAGAAAAACAATGTATTCAACTTGCACAACAGATACCTTGTTTTGAAGGTACATGACAAGAACAGTAGACATCGCTAGTGTGCAATGTTATGGTTGGTGAGTAGACATTGATTGAGCAAGACCCTTGCAAGCTGTAGTTGCTTAGTACAAAGTCATCAATGTACAATCCTATATTGACAAGCTGAAATTTGTTGGGCTTTTTTTTTCATTTTAATGTTAAAACAATACTTCAAAATTAGACATGAAGTTAAAAAAAATGGAATTTAAATGACAATATGCATAAAATGTACAGCCAAATATATTAGACAATGTACATATCATATTGTATTATGCTGTTGTGGGTTTAACACTATTTTTCACATGATGACCAGTGTAACTGATGAAGGAAGAACCAATTACATATAAGAAGCTTTCTGACATACCCATATTGGTTAAACCTGAGACTTGAACCCATGCTGACAGGTGAGATGACAGTGATTGGTAAAGTCAAGCACTTTAGACCACTTGGGAACCCCACCCCCATATTGTATAATATATATATATATATATATATATATATATATATATATATATATATATATATATATATATATATATATATATATATATATATATATATATAACATTTTCTGAGCTATAATGATTACTAAAATCTGCTGTAGTGTAGAGTATAACATTGATAGAAGAGCGCAATCACTATCAAACTTAGACCTGAAAAGATGAAACCGTGAAAGGTACATCTATATGTAATTAACAATTCATCCAACAAAACGAAGCCACTAATATGAAATGGTATGGGTTACATAGCTATGCTGATTAAAAGAAATTAAAATTGAACAGATGGACAAATAGAAATAGTGATTGCTGTACGGCTTCCACAACTTGATGAATGGACATAACTAGAATTGCTACCTTGCTAAAGTCTAAATTATATCTTATCTTCATCTCTGAAGTGGTGTATGTACAAACACTAATGCTAATATACTCTCATGGCAAGACCTCACAATAATACTGACTGATGCACTTACAAATGTGGTTATTGCCATGATTCCAGTCAAGACCAAATATAGCATCTATGACCAAACACGAGTACTTGTAGTTCATGAACAGCATGGTTCTTTTGATAATTTCATTTTGCAGCTGTTGTTCCACTTCAATTGTTTTTTCATGATGGTAAGACAAAGGGTCTGTAATATTAATAATATATTTGCATATTTTAACTGAGACAGACCTTGCCTGGTACTCATCATCATGTACAATACATACTCACACTCCTGACCAGTTATTTTTTCCCAATGACACAATTATCATGCAGTTATAAAACACCTCCAACTCACAAATACTTAAATCTCATGCAATCATGCAATTGTGCATTCTGCAAGTTTGGCACCCCTCTCATTAAAAACACTGATTATGACAGAACCTTTGACATTTAACAAATGTCCACCACCACCCCCCCAAAAAAAAAACTGTCACTCAAACAATAACAGTTAAGACCTTATTTTTCTTAGCTGAATCAATGTTGGTTTAAAATGTTTGATGATAAATTTAACTGAGGTGGATGCATCAGTGAATGTTACTTCACCAATGCTGAAAAATCCTGGAGTATTCTTGAACCTGGTGCTGCAGTCAGTGCTTCAGTGTTTTCACACTGAGTTGGTATTGATACATCAGTGTGGTTCTATCTATCAATTTCTATTTGACCCTGAACAAGTGTTTTCACATTGAGTTGGTATTGATACATCAGTGTGGTTCTATCTATCAATTTCTACTTGACCCTGAACAAGATTATATTTCAGTGCATGCAAGGGTCTGATAATAGTTAAATGCCATTTTGACACAAATATTAACCTACAAGTGAATAAATTGTTATTAATGCTTATATCTGCTGCCAGCTGATCCAACAGCCCATTGGTAGATTCTGCAACTTCATCAACACGGTCAAATACCTTCATGTGTATACAATGTCAAAAATCTAATCTTAAACACAAACACCACTGACTGTTAAGTAGCCATTTGGATAAATGTTTCATCCTTTGAAATGAATAATATCTGGCAACTACTGGAAATGCAACTGCGAAAAGATTTGTAGTCACTGTTTGGTTTGGAAATATATAATATTCTTGGTGTAAAAAAAAAAGGCTATGATGTTTTCTATCATTTATCAACATTCCTATTTCACCCTTCATATAATACACATGTGTGATCCAGACCTGAGCACTTTAAGATGCGACACTGAGGTATATCAAAACCACTGTTAATAGAATGGAAAATAAGTCGACCATACCCTAAGGCATTGTGAAAATCGCGTTTCACTCCTTCAATGACTAATAATCCTTTAATTACACCCCACAAACTTGTCACTCATGTTTGTGCAGGTGCATGAGCAATTTCTTTTTGCACCAATGGTTTTACTGCAATATTAGCATTATTAACAGTCTTTGATAAATGCAACAGATGTGCCACTATCTCTGATTCTGCCTTTGCCAGTGAGCTCAACCAGATTCTTTAACACAAAGTTGCCTTTGAGTTGATATTAATATCCTGAATGTCTTTGTTTGACATTTTCAGTTTGATCTTCAAAAAGCACAAGCTCACCTAGATCAAATCCAATAACACAACTAGTAAACTCAGACAAATCGGCTCAGATCTACATAAACATCATGTCACAGAGCAGACAAATATCTGTAAATGTTAACATTCTTGTATAATATTACAGGCAGTTTAATGTGGAGTTAGAGAGCACTCCAGTGCATGCAAAGCTTCAACAAGATGACTGCATAAAGGACCATCCAACTGTGTGAATGAAATAACTGTTGTTGTCCACGCTTGGATAAATAATTTAACAACTTCAACTAACAGAAAAAGTAAATGTGAGTAAAAAACAAACTATATAGCGATGTTATCTTGTATGTGACCCAGTGAATGCCAGGGCCTGTTGTTGAATCTAGACTGACAATGCCAGTTCATCTCGCATAAAAGCGCCACCAAAATGTGTGATCTGGTTTGCTATCATCAATGGATGCTTTCGAGAAGCTTTGCTTCTATCAACAGCATGATCTTCTGCACCTGATTAATCAAAGACCTCTGCACTAGTGTTGTCAAATGTCATTTTACTCTATGCTTGTTCATTATATTGTGCCGTAAGATGAAATGCCACAAACATGTTTTGGTGCAGTTAAGTCGTGCTGAGTACTTATTTGCCAAGTAAACTCTCCCACAATAGCAGCTGAAGGATGTGCATCTGTAGAATGTGAGAAATGACAACGATGAAGTGGTTCCGAAACACTGTTTTGCTCCAAATATCACCTTGTGAACATCTCTACAAAACCCAGTGATGTGACTGAGGAGAATTGCTCAAGACAATCTTGCACCAATGAATCACCAATGGTTTGTCAATGATCCAGTTAAAATTAGGATTAGGATATGGAAACTTTTTTCTGCATCTGCATCAGCATTGCCGGCATTAATTCAAGGTCATCTGATTTCTATCATATATTTGGTCTATGATATGCATCTTTGACTAACATTGCTGGGCTGACTGTTCTCATGTAATAATCACTGTATCTGGTGAGTCTGATAATTGTTTGACTAACACTATTGGGCTGGCTGTTTTCGTCAAAATCATCACTGTATCTTGCAAGTACGAGAATTGTTTTGGCCACATCAACATTCTCCAGAATGGATTTGATTTCTTTTCCATCAAAATACAATAACATTTACTGTAAAACAATGCCCTAATTCCATTGTTAACAAATGGTACTGGCATCGTAATTGGCATTGCTCTTGTGTACCAATGTTCCTTCAAGTTTTATAAATGCCTCACCTACAAGGAAAAACCTAGATGTGTCATGTACTTGCGAATCTATTTTTAATTGGGGTCTCTAGCTGGATATGAGTAATAACAGAAATATCTCTTGCTTCATTCCACTTACTCAGGTGCACCCATATCAAATGCTGGATCAAATACCTCTTTGAACTTAGCCATCATTATACATTAATGGTTTTCTTTAATATCATACAAATCCACTCACCACTGCCAAATTTGCAAGTGCTGAATCTGATATTTGCTGTTTTACTCTCTGTAGATGGCATTTGATTCAGTCAATGTAAATATAATTGAAACTGTCATTGATGGTGCTTATGTTACTAATCACCGTAATCTGTCTCGCATTGACTGCAATGCTTGTGATCCCAGATATTTTAATCAATCCAGTGACATTTTTAATACTATATGCTCTACTTTGCAACTTGTTTAGCGATGTGTACAGCTCATAATAATAAGATTGTGAGGGCTTTAGGTGCATCATCACCAAGTCCAGTTCAAATATTAAAATATGTACATATATGTTTACTCTCATTAATAACATGAACAAGTTTCGCACATACACACACACGATTATTATTATTATTGTTTTTATAAACTGCTATGTTGATCTCTAATGTATAGTGGTAGCACCAATGTTTCACCCTGCAGATCTATCATGTGCTGTCATATCTATAATAAAAAATTAAATAAGGGTCAGCTGATTATGGCATAACACATAGACATGTGCTGTGGGCATAATTAATATCAAATCACCTGGTTCCATAGTTAGTGAAACTCCAAACAGAATATAAACTTGAACAACTATGCTTTCATACCTGTCATTGATGACATCAAAGCTAAATTAACCACTTAAGTAATTCTCACAATGTCTGTAAGAATCATTTATTATCTGAAGTAATTCTCACAATGTCTGTAAGAATCATTCATTATCTGAAATGTCCAACATAACAATGATCTTATGGACAACCAAGCAATATCAACCACATACATCAACCACATACATGTATGTTTGACATTTTATGTCAATGACAGAACTGAGTGTGGGCTAATGAGTACATATGGAAATTTTAGTCTTTGCCACTTCATAATGCACCATAGTCAAGTTTAAAAGTATGCCAGTTAGCACCAGTGTCTGCTGAAAATACAAATGCATTGCTGACCACCAAATAGCTGTTATAAAATATTAGGGCAACAATAATACACTCAAAGCAATGCTAGTGCAAGCTGGAGTGTGCACTAGTCCACAGCAGTCACAGAAAAAGTTACGGTGAATTCTGGTTTGTACACTGGATGGTAAAACATCAAGGTCATGTACTGTGTTGTATTTATAACCACCTGTTACATTGATGCATACATTTCACATAGCATACACACTGTTACAATCATGTCTGAACTCATCATCAACTCAATGTCGTATATATCATAAATATACTCAGCAGTTCATGAATCAGTGCAGAGCCTATAGACCCTTAGTGAGCTGAAAATTTGACGTAGCTTCATTAATGATTTTGGGTGCATAAACTGAATCCATGAATATTTCCAATCGATTGTTAGGGTCACACAGTCCACATTGGCTTTCTCTTTTCTTTGGTATGCATTGTTGGCATCACATTAGTACCTGTTATATTATCAAGCAAGATTGTTAGTCTTCTTTCAATGTACATTTTGGTGTTACTGGTGGCAGTAGAAGTGCAGGTTGTTCTTGTTGTTCTGGTGTTTTTGCAAGTTTAATTTTGTAACTTGTACTGGTTGAGATGTTTCTGCTTCATCTAAATATTCTTCTGCCTCAATTTCAGGAGTAAATAATGTTTTTTTAAATTTCATTCAATCATGTACACTATTAAAAGAAATAAAGACCTTGCCATAGGTGTTTTTAAAACCAGTAAATTCCCTGTATACCCATTTGGCCAAAACATTATATATCCTTTGTTGCTTCTTCGATGACAAAATCTCTCCAGTTGGAGGATATACTAAGTCATGCATGGATGAGTCTCTGTTCATTCACTGGTGACATTCTTCATTAAAATTTAGTTTCTGGGTATGCATCATTAACCAGTATCTGGTTAGTAGTGGAGAAAGTGACTTAACAGGTTCTCCAATGTCTTCTTACGTTTTTTTTCTCCAGCCACCCTATCTGGCAAGCATGTAAAAAAGAACTGCAGTCGCTTTATTGCTAGCCTTGGTACATTTAGCCATTTTAAGAACTTGACTAGGTGCTTCTTTTATTCTTATTGTTCAAAGTTGCTCTTGTGGCCTTTTTAATATCCTCATTCTCTTCAGCAATTTCTTTTGTGTGTTTAATCAATGGCACAAATATTCGTACAAACCCTGATATGAAGTGTTCTCATGCAGTCTGTTGCACAGTCACATATCTTTGACTTTTTTGTAGCCTTCTATCATATTTTAAAAAACATCTTGCCTGTTCTTGAGCAGCTTTACAGCAGACATGCACATTACTTCCCCCACCCCGACTGCAAATGAATGGTGAGAAATTTATATGGGTTTGAGTTAATCCTCTGGTGGTGATATCACAGCTGCATTAACAAAGTTACCAGACACATGATAGAGTAACTACACTGGCGAAAGACATCTCTCTAAATACGATTACTGTATCCCTGGTATATCCCTGAATCAACAACTCAATTTTAAAAACCAAAGTTTAGTGATGCATCTATTAATTGTGATGATGCTGCTTGTTATTGACATAACCTTGCATACATAGCATCAAAAGATATGACCCATGGCTTAAATGTGATTAATCCAACAATGGGAGAATGAATCCCATGATGGGTTGTCAAGGGAGGTGTGAAAGTCAAGATTCTATTATGAGTCTCAGTTTTCCATGGCTCTCATTAAAAGTAAATTATACTGATAGAAACAATGTACACAAGGAGCCAAACATTATCCTAAATACACTCAAGTCCACATGGGTACTGAAGAAGTGAAACTGCGGTGCCAGTGCAGCCAAGGTCACTTGTAGGATTGGCCAAACAAGCACAGTGTCAAATTGATTGACCAGTACCTAATGAGGTTCATCAGGCAAATTTGTTATTTCTTCCAGATGATTTTCTCCATGATTGACAAGGCTGATTGTAAACCAATAAATGCAATCATGATTACTGTTACCCAGAATTTGATTTCATATCCATACTTGTGAAGAGTTATATGGTCATCAGTATGTACAGAAACTGTCTCACACGAATGGGTAACCTTGAACAACGAAGTCACAAGCACAAATGGATTAAAACCAGTCAAAGCCATTTAACTAAATACCATTAGCTGTAATGGTATTCATTGAATGGTGAACCTGTATACAAAGCCCAGAATGTCTTTTTCACACAGATGGCCATTAATGAGTTTTGATTGTGCACAAACAATATATATTTAACTGAAACAACAGTGTAATTATTTTAAATGTTAACCATTACTTTGCAAAGTGACCATTAAAGATATGAATATCAAGACCCTGTGTATCCCCTAAGGGTGCAAGACTGTTGAGTCCAAAATCGCCTGGGAGTCAAATGAAACATTTGTGGGCCTCTGAAGTACAAATGAGGGTAAAGGGAAACACTGCTAATAATAAAATTGTTATGGTTATTTTCATTAAAAACTGGGTATATAGTTTCATCAAGAGGAGATAAAATTAGGTCAATCTTGATAAAACAATGATCTGTCTAACCGAGTGCACTGGTAGTGGTTTTAACAAGTTTCACAATATCGATTAGGTTATGCTAGTGTATATAGTTTAGGTTAATTTTGAATATACTTACTTCAGGCTGTTCCTTTCTTCTCCACTTTTGATTTTAGACTGAGATCATCACTGTCTCCTTTGGTATGATTATGATACTCTGATGGGGAATAAATGATCACCTGTAAAAAGTAAATTATATGCATCATATTTACAGCATGGTATTATTTTTGACAAATGAATACAATCAAGATGGAACAACAAAGTTACACCATGCATTGGCATGAAACATACATTTGAAACTCAAGCCAACTTTTCATTAATTAATCAACCTTACTATAAATTTGAAACAAGTAGGACACTGTGATCTCAATGCACCTGAAGTAATTCAATATAACAAAATGCAGATTATAATGAGCTATGCATAATTATGTACAACTGACCTCTCACTCTCTATTGTCTCCATAAAAGTGATCAGTGCTAGGGAGTGTCATGTAACACTAATTCAAACAAGACTATGTCATGATACAAACACAAATATATAACATGTGATGTCAAATTATATTAAAAATAATTCGCCCAAGTCAAAAATTTAACTGAATCCTGACCATATTATCATTTAAAAGGTTTTAAACTTCACATTTAGGTCCAAAACATAATGACTGTTTCGAGAGAGATAGAGTTTCAAATTACTGAATGCTTTAGGAGATATTTCTGAGAAAATATTGCACAAAAAAAGAAATATAGTTTATGTAAAAATTGAATGTGCTGTGTAGAAGAAAGATCACCTCAGAAGGCCCAGGTATGAAAACTTGTAATTAACATTTAAACAATTTCTACCATTTTAAATTTTACTCTCAAAGGTAAGACACAACTGTCATCTGGTTTAAGCTTTTAACTCACTTGATATAAGCCACCATCCATTTAATTAGTGGATGGGTTGGTTTGCTGGCATTTCTACCAGTTGGGAGTATTTTTCTTCAGGGCACCAATGTTTCATCCAAACATATTAGACATGTATGGAGAAAAGGGGAGCAAAACTGTCATTTATTCATAATAGAACTCAAAGATTTTTCATACCCCAACTCACAAATTAAATGCTTTGGTAAATATTTCTTTTGTTTCTGTTAATATCGGATGGATAAACACCCTAACATTCAAGACATCCATTGCTAAAATGTGTTGCATATCTATCCATAAATGGAATGGTACACTGCACATTGTGAAACACTGAGTGGGCATTGCAAACAACATTCCCTCTTAGCGAATAGTAGATGTGTGTGTAGTGCTCGCTGCATTGTGCAAGCATTACAGAGACGAGCAAAATTTAACGATGGATTGAGCAAAATTTAACGTTGGATTGACAATTCAGAAGTGCGGTGATGCCTGAGCATCTGCACGTGCGTGCACAGCTTTGAGGGAATGTTGATTGCAAAAGGTTGTGTGTTTTACCTACTGACATGCCAGACTGGTATAGCACGCACACAGTTATCAACATATTTATATACAATTATGATCCATAAACGTCTTTTGTTTACTGTTACAGAGCTGGAAATTCCTAAAGCCTGATTTCCAGACAAAAATTTTTGATGGATGAACAATGAAAAAGTAGGTCATTTAAAACTATTGTCCTTAAAAAGCATATCTAAATGTAACCATTAATTAAACAAGTCTGTCAATGAAAACCTTGGCTCTGCATTCAGTAACTTGCAGCTGGATTTTCACATATAAAGATTCAATGAAGATCATTTACTCCCTCACAACTAGACCATTCATTACAACAGGATTCTTTTTACAAGGCCATTCATTATATGCCATGGTTTCTTTTACAAGGCCATTCATTACAACAGGGTACCTTTTACAAGGCCATTCATTACAACAGGATTCCTTTTACAAGGCCATTGATTATATGCCATGGTTTCTTTTACAAGGCCATTCATTACAACAGGGTACGTTTTACCAGGCCATTCATTACAAAAGGATTCCTTTTACAAGGCCATTCATTATATGCCATGGTTTCTTTTACAAGGCCATTCATTACAACAGAATTCCTTTTACAAGGGCATTCATTACAACATGCTTTCTGTTCTAAGGCCATTCATTACAACAGGCTTCCTTTTACAAGGCCATTCATTACAACATGGTTCCTGTTACAAGGCCATTCATTACAACATGGGGGCCTTGAGTGGCCGAGTGGTCTAAAGCACTCTCTGCAACGGATCACTGCCAAAACCTGTCTGAGTGGGTTTGAGTCTCAGATTTGGCCAAAATGGGTATGTAAGAATGCTTGCCAGTAGCTTCCGTGGGTCGTAGATCTTTCCGGGAATGTTCCCGGGTTCTTCCTCCACCATTAAAACTGGCCGCAATGTATAGCCTATCTTGTGCTGAAAATGGCATTAAACCCTACAACAATTACATTACAACATGGTTCATGTCACAATGCCATTCATACTGATTCCTATTACAAAGCACTTATGGTTGTTGATACCACTTTGCTATATATTAATTGCAAAATTATAATACATCAAGTATCGATCCCTGGGACAGCATTATGTTGTTCATGTACCAAATGTAATCATATGCTATATCAGATGACTATAACCACCCCATCAAAAACATGAAGTTTTTTCATTTATTACACACCTGCTATATTACACTTTTAACAATTTTGTTAGCTTTTCATTGTGAATGAAACTCAAGATAAATTGAGATCTATACAAGTTTGATTCTGTGTATCTAATTATACTGATGTCCTGATGAAGGAGAAAACACCTAAAGTTTCATTCTGTGTGTGTGTGATATGAAAGCATGGACTTAACAACTCATCAAACACCAAATGAATCATGTAATATTAAATGCTAATTTATTCACCTTAATTACAGTACAGTTATAGTATGATTATTATTAGCATTGCTGTTACTGCTAACTGGCACTTGGGGCCCAGGAATAAGCATTATTAGGTCATAGTTTGAAACCTCTATGAAAGAAGTATTACAAATATGTGCTTAAAATACAGGTAACCTAGAAAACCCCAAATGTCTGATTCCCAGTTTGGTTCATTCTGATTTTGTTTGCCAAATACTGGCTGATGCTAGTGATGATGACAACAACTATTAAAGTTATAAAGTTCATTGGATTATTGGACATGAGAAAGTGTTAATAGAGATTATTGGATTATTGGACATGAGAAAGTGTTAATAGAGATACCAGTAGGTATCCTGCAGAGTGGTCTCGTTCATTAGTTTCAAGTTTGAATGGAATCAGAACTTCATATATATGAATCTCTCAACCTGGAGGATTTTCATGTGTGGTTCCCATCCTTCCCATGACTCAGTGAAATCTCCAGTACATACCTAACTACTTTTAATAAATTTAATTTTTTTCCTGGTTTCATACCTTGATTCCAGTGGAGTATGTTTATGGTAATACTGCCTGTGATCAAGCAACTGTCAACTGACTTCAGCAAGAAAACTGAGTTGCTTATTTCAAGCAGCATAAAACAATTAACATCCTTAACAGGATTGTCTGGCTTCAGTGTTTGATGCTTTCTGACATTGATAATACTATGTGTGATCAGAAGTAATTTCAAAGAGGGTTAAATGCATTAATTGGTTACAGGTGGATTACAAAAGAGTTCAATCAGCATGAAAAATATATTACTTTCTCTCCACAGGGCAGGATTAAAAATTATGCCCGTGTTCTAAAATTAAACTGTCAAAATGGTTTACAGTGTAAACAATTCACTGCATGTATATATACAAAAAAATTATAGTGTAGTAGCCCATGAAACTTCACATATGCTCATACAGACCATTTTCCTGAAGTCAAATCTGGGTTTTACCAAACTAATATTTAATGCATGTGCAATCAACATAGGGCAACTTTTTAAGCAGTCATCATAGACAGTGTGCATGTTCATGTTGGAAGTTTCTGACAAAGGCGTAAAGGTTTGACATCTGTACAACATTTACAGAAAATGTGTCTTTGCAAGTCATGAGTGAATAAAGTTTCTTTTAAAATTTTGAGCACTTCATGTAATAAATTGACATTAAATCCATTTTAATCTTTAAGAATCTAACACATTTTATTTATATTTGTTTACAGGTTTCTGCGGCCACATTGAAAGAAATATTCTAGAAGCCCAGATGTGACAACTTCCACAACAAAATGCCAACAACTGTGCAGATTGTGGAACCAGCCAAGATTGCTGATACATCAAGTTTTGTTTAAAAGCTGAGGAAAACAAATCCAAATGCTTTGATATTTAGTATTATTAACCTCAGCCAAAGTTGTGTGGGTCATCCCTTCCACCAGTTCTTAGTAAACTGTACAGTGAGGTGAATTTGGCATTCTCAAATGAGGAACTACATGTAGTTGCACAGTGCAAAAAAGTACTTGCCAGTCTACATATTACTTCAGCACAGGCAGACAAATTGAAAAAAATGTCAAAGCTACAAAGCAAATGCTTACTCTGGTTTAAGTACTAGAAAGGGAGGTTAACTACATCAAACTTTCATGAAATTGTACATACTAATTGTGAGCAATTATCAAGCACCTCATTATTAAAGAAAATAATGCAGTATAACCCAGCAACAGATACATCTGCAACTTGTTGTGGTATTAAACATGTAGAAGATGCTCTGAAGATGTAAAAAAGTGAAATTATGGAACAGCATGTACATTCTGAACTGCAATCCAGTGGGCTAATTATACATGAGGATTATCCGTTCCTGACTGCATCTGATGCTGTTGCAACATGTGCCTGCTGCGGTAAAGAAGTAGTCAAGGTGAAATGCCCCCACTCCTGCAGAGAGAATGATCCCTGTAGTGTTATGGACCCTTTGTTTTCTTGGAAAAACATTCCAAAAGTGACAAATTGTGCTCCCAATCATTGAAACCCTCACACAAATATTACACACATATCCAAGGGCAAATGTCTCTTACTAAATTAAACTATTGTGACTTTATGTGTTGGACAACCTGTGGGTTGCATATTAAGCGTGTCTGAGCTGATTCTGATTCTTTTAAAACTGAAAATGAAACAAACTTTGCGACTATATTTCCTCAACATCATTCTTCCTGAACTTTTGACACAAAAACTCAAGAAATGGAATCACATGATATTCCCAAAACATACTGTTTTTGTGGTTTTGGTGAGGAACACGATGATATGATAGCATGCGATAACAAGAGCTCTCCTACAGAGTGTTACCATGTTCAATGTGTAGGACTAAAATTGGCACCAATGGGAATATGGGTGTGCTTCAAATGTAAAGATTCCAAGACATCCAAAGGGAGAAAAAAAGAACTGATTGCACAAGGATGTATTCTACAGAATTGTTTTAATGTTCATTGTGACAGAATTGTAGCAAGTTTCAAGACTTATAATTTGTAATAATACACCAATGTTGTTATTAATGGATATTATACTTATGTATCATCTGATAGGGTGAAATGTGAAGAAAATATTTACTATTTACACATATATGAGCAAAAACAAATGTTAATTTATTGCACTATTGTCTAATGGATGAGTAAAATTAGCTGCACATGACTAGTTTTAACACAAGGTCTTATAAAAATCATTGAAATGCATGTTTAATAAAAGATACATACAATATGTTACAACTGTGTTAGTTTTCTTTGAGAATAATGTTTAGAGCTTGCAACTTCTTAGGCATCCAAAATACAATTCAGAGAAAAACATTCTTTCCAGGTTAAATGTATACCAAAAATAGTATTGGTAACATAAATATCTCATTTCCATGGAAAATACAATGATTACCATCAAACCTGAGATAAAACAGACAACACTGTAATTACAAAGCTTAAGAGAAATATTGGTGTGTGGTCCAAGAAACAAGCTATTTACAAAAGTGGGTCATTCATGTTGACAATAGCACCAACTCTGTAAGAATTGTATCACAAGTTTTCTCTGCATTACAGCTATATCTTTTGGCTAGTGTCAATGGAAGTGTTCCTTGAAGAATGTCAAAATCTTTGATCCGACCTATAAAACGTTCAACATGTATCCTGGCACGCGACATAAACCTAGATTCTTCCACCTCTTTTGCCGATAGTTATTTTCTTTTTACTGAAAGCTGGTACCATTAACTTTGTTCCCCTGAAAAAAATTCTTCCTCCACTGTGAACCCACGATCAGCAAGGACAATGTCCCCAGGCAGTAGCTTCTCCAGCAGCCCTGATTTAAGAGTTATCTCTCAGTCTGACACTGGTCCGCCCCAGCATGCTGACAAGAATATCACTTCTCCAGTGGGACTAATGGCAACAAGCACCTTCACTGTGTTGTGTCTCTTATAATTAAAGTACGTTTTTGCCCTGGCCTTTAAGGCTGACGGTCTTTCAATGAAAATTTCAATACAATCAATACTGCACCTAACTTTTCTAAGCTTAGCATTCTAAAATACTTCAGGGATTTCCATTTCATCACTTTCTGGCCACTTGGTAAGTAAACCAACATGAGCATGAGTACACATTTCTTAAAATAAACACAAAAAGGTGTCACAGTTTGGAAGACCTGTTTAGGATTTTATTTGCTTGTCATCATGTTGCATATATTTAAATTCTATGTACTTTCGCTTCAGTGATTTCATTCAAATGGTATTTTTTCATCAGCATCCTTTAATTTCTTCATAAGTTCCACATTTTTTAATTGCACTTCATTAAGTTCATGTAACTTTGCCACCAAATCATTCAAAAGCACATCTTTCTCTTTCTGAAGTGTACCGAGCTGGACTTCAAAATTTCTGTTCATTGCTAGTAATATTATCCTTTGCAGAAGTGAAACATCAATGTCTCTCTGTGTTGAAGAATCACACATACTTCTTTCTGTCTGTATCGATGTACCAAGGCACATTGTTATCTTCAACAGCAACCGTATTCAGACACAGCATAGCTTCAGCTGTAAGTGTTTCCTTTTTTGTATGCTCCCTTTCAACCAAACACTGATGATGCTCGATTTTGGCCTGAAGTACATGGGCATTCTTTTTGCCAACAGGGGTGTAGCTGAATATTGTTGGCACAAAGTCTGGGTCTCCTGGGTCTCTAGGTGGTCAACCTATATATATATATATAGAAAGAAAGAAAAAAATCATCTGGTTGATACAGAACAGAAAAGTAATTTGTATGAAATCTAACTGCATTTTTACATTTTAAGCATTTTTTCGTCTTCTTGTTACCATTTGTGGATTGCCCAATTATTTTGATGTGAATACCGAATAAACACAAGAAACACAGTCCTTAAAACACCCACCCATCCTGACACTTTCACCACAAGGTTTTTGAAAGATGAGAAAAATGAAAACAAATTAATTGGCATAGACATGCAATGGTATCACATATATATCTAAATTTATATGCAAATCTTTCATATATATCTTACCCTTAATGAAATGCTTGCTGCATATCCTGGTATGATCAGTTGCCAGTCATATTTCTCTGTGGATGGCAGCAATCTACTTATTCCTTATGTCCTCCTTTGGAATCCTGAAAAACTTTTATCTTTGTTTTCGGCTGTTACAACCAACACAACAACAATGGGATGGCATAATTCTGATTACTACTACCTGCAGCAATCTATAATGACAAATTCTCTATTGATAAAAGACATGTAGGTCACTGGAGTTGCCCTATGTCAAATGTGCATGAATATACCGGATGTTGTTATGGGATAGGTTTGGCAAGTTAAAAATAGTAATGTAAAATAGAGAATGCAAAAATTACAAATGACTTTAGTTTCCAATCTGTGCATGTGTTAAGTTATTATTCAAAATTATTGAATTATTGTAGCTGCAACTGGCTACATTTTTCCACATTACACATTTGTGTCTGGATATGCCATCATATGGTTTAACATTTGTGAGGTAAGAAGGAATTAAATAATTCTGAGCTATCTTGTAATTGTAGCAAGTAATTACTTTCCATTATTTAAGGGAGGGGGTAGGGTTCAGAATTAAATGGACGCTGACTATATGAAATATTCCAACCTACTTCATCCCCTGCCACTACTTTTGCAGACCAATCAAACAATAAACGAAACAATGCGAGGCCTTCCAGCTTTTGTACAAATTTACTCGTTGTTTGTATGTACGTTCACTTATATTCTGAATACCTTGTGTGATCATACATATTTCAACTTTTTATAAGTTTAAAAGCACTCTGTCATGCAAGTAAAAACAGCGGTCTACGGTGCTCTTTTCTGACGTACAATGTAAAGTTACGATTGGTGAAAGGTCCTTAAAGCTTCATTCCCCGGCAACGATTTTGCTGTTCTGACAGAATCAGTTTAAAGTAGTCTACAACTCTGAGAAAAGTTATAAAAAAAAATATTTTAAATGTCGCAGATATTAAAGAACTGTTAGAACATTTGTAAAATTTGTAATTTCCATAGGATTGTTTTGCCGGGAATTTTTTACTCGGATATCGTTCAATATTTTCCGTTACAAACAACCGGAAATGCAAATAATGTCCGACTGGTTTTTTGGTCAGATTTAGTTCTTGAAAGAAAAAGAAAGCACAACCTGAAAACTGGATAAAAATACCGGAATGGGCTACTTTGAGCCGACGTAGCGGATTCAGGCTGGTCCAATGAGAAAGCTGCAGCTGAAATTTCGATGTCGTATGTCGAAAAATCCATTATCACGTGTTGGATCAAATTACATATCCTGAAGGTTACATTTTCTAGATCGAGATTTTATATTTTATATGTTGAATTATACAATGGTGGTTTAAATTATATTTTCTATGCCCACGTTTAACAGTGTGGATGTTTATTGGTCATACCGATGGTTATCTTTCTAAAAATAATTAAATAACAATCAAATAAACTATTCAACAATCAAGAAGGATTCTTTGGCTTCGATACTGGCATTACAACATTTTTTTAAGTTTACATTAGTTCAGCCCCTTTTTTTATTAATGTGTTTAGTGACCACAACCCCCTTACTTTCATCGGCATGATGAGAAATTAAAATATACAAAAATAATTTTTACATGAAAATAATCTTGGCATCAGCACATCAAGGGGAAAGATACTTTAAGGACACTTTCTCGTGTGTAAAAATGTATTTTTCATGTACAATACTTCTTATTTTTTTCTTTAACATAATGTATAATTATTGTATAGTTTAAAAAATAATAAAGCTTTATCATATAAATCTTTCTTTATCTTTATAGTGTGAAGGGATTAAATTTATGTTTATATTAATTTAATTGTTTGTCATTTTAAAACGTTTTTTGTTCTACTGCATGCTATTATAATCATCATCATCATCAGTCTCTTGACCTAATGTGGTCATTGAGGCACTGTGCTGCTGAACATCTGACCATTTCCCTCTACTTGTCTTGATTATGTGCCAATGCCTGTATCTCCGCAAAGCTTTCCCTGGTCCATTCTATGATGTTGTCTTTGGGCGATGGAGGCCAATGATGTCCTTGGCAGCTGTTGTCGTGACTGTTAAAAGTGTCTGTCATCACTTCAACATCAACATCCATCAGAAGGAGTGGAGTAAATTTTCCTCCAATTGTTGCTTGGAATGACTTGCATATGTTAGGGTCCTTCAGTTGTTCAAGGTTGAATTTGAGCCTGATTTTATTTGGTTTTTAAATTTTCTTCAACCTTACTCAGAAGTTTATAATGACGAGGTCGTGATCATTCCCAAATTCAGCACCTGGGTACGTTCTTGTTTTTGCTCTATTGATGTCAGATTGGTACCGGTTTTGAACCAGTATGTAGTCGATCTGGTTATGTAGGATTCCATTTGGTGCGTACCATGTCCAGCATCGTGAAGCTTCATGTTGGCCCAGGGTGTTGGCTAGTACCAAGTTGTTGTAGCTTGCGATCTCGAGCAGCCGTCTCCCTCTTTCATTGGTAAGCGTATTGCAAGAAGGTCCACAATGATCATCCCAGTCTTTTAGATCATCCTTGGCAACTTTTGCATTCCAGTCTCCTTGGATAATGAGGATGTCTTTTTTACTTGCCATGTTTATTCTACCCTGGAGTTTGTTGTAAAACTCCTCTATTTCTTTATCATTATGATCAGTAGTTGGAGCACAGATTTGGATAATTGTGATGTTAAAGGGAGATGCTTCTAGACGAATGAAGATTATTCTGCTAGATATGGGCGACATTCAAGCACAGATCCTTTGATGGCTTTGTTTACAAGGAAGCCTACTCCATATATGGACTTTTCCAACTCTCCACTATAGTATAATGTATGCCCATCTTCAGTTTGGTGTTCTCATAGGGCTTGCCATCTTACTTCACAGAGTCCCAGTATGTGCCATGTGTAGTGTTCCATCTCATGTGTCAGTCAACTCTTGGAGTCTTCCAGTTTGCGCCAGAGTTATAATGTTCCAGGTGGTGATGGCAACGCTGTCTCTCGCTCTTACTTTATGCAAAGTACCAATAGCACTCTTGTCACCTCCGTCCTGGTGGACAACGGCAGTCGCAGTCCTTGTTGACCCGGGCAACGACCAATCCGGTATGGTAACTTCAAATTTGTCCAGCATTATCAGTGTGTCTTGGAAAACGTCGTCTGGCGGAGCCCTCCCTGTCCAGACCAAGGAGTTGCCATCGTCCAACTGCCTTAGGGTCTCCACTCCGGATTTTCTTTTAAGGTTTACTCCCTTAGCCTTTGGCTAACCAAAGTTAACCTGCAAGGCAGCAGGAGACTCGTGTATGCGCGGGTTTGTCCATTTCCCGAGCAGATGGAGGATCTGCCACTGTGCAAGCTATTATAATATAATATTGCTTACGTGATTAGGAATCTTTCTGTAAACACCTATGGCTAACCTAGATACTGACCTTAATTCAAATATTATGACCGCCACTCAAACAAGTGACCCTAGACTTTTGGGTATTTTTTGGTGAAGTAAACAACATTTTAATTTTTTATATCTAGTCTCAACAGTAAAATGATTGGTTGTTGTCAAGGTCATGATGGGGCTACGTGATTTAAAATGTAAATGTAAACAACTTTTTAAAAAATTCGTTATTATTGCAGGTTTCAGATAGAGTGACACCGAGGGTGTGTGTGTGTGCGTGTGTGTGTGTGTGTGTGTGTGTGTGTAAATATTTGAGTGCACATACATAATTCTTGGACAAAGACAGCTCTTAACATTTTTATTCGGATTTCAAACATTGGAGTGTTATTCCTTGCGTTTCTGTTACGAAATGTAGATACAATACTATACCGATTACAGCATGCGTCACTATACAGACTACAGCATGCGTCATAGTCTTCCATCTTGGATTTTCATTGGGATTCATTAGAACATTCTATTACTAGGACTTCTAAAAATGAATTCGTGGATTATTCTTGGATTTTTTTAATTTGATTCTTAAAACCGTTTTTACCTTCATATTTACATTGTTTATCCGGGAAATAAATTATTTGTTAAATTTTACAAGGTTGTTGTTTTGAAACTTTCTTTGTTATCAGAGCCTAAATACGTAAGAAAGAAATTTGGCTCTTGTCCTCGGAAATTTTAATTTTTGCCAAATATTTTAGTAAACTTTGCGCTGTTTTTTTTAAATTTTAATTCTCCTAATTTTGGAAATCATTAGATAAAACGACAAGCTTTTTCTAAAATCTCATCAAAAGTGTTACTCTTTCTTTTAAATCCTTAGATGTTTTCAAAGAGATGAATACAATATTTCAGAGGCATAAGTTTCCTTAAACGGCAAGACATACAAAGTTGGGTCCAGTATGATAGAAAACATGTTTTGGATAAAAATGCATTGGTTTCAGTCAGTAAGTCTGTATCAGATTCTGACATAAAAGCAATAGAGAGAGAATATCAATTTAAATTAAAAGAAATGCATCTGGCATGTGAAAAGCAAATTTATATTTCAAATCCAAATTTTAAGTTTTCATCTTGCAAAGAACATTACGTTAGTGCTTCCATGCAGAGAAAGAGAAGTAGACAAATATTTTACTCGTTATGAAAACGTTGCTGAATGTTTGAAATGGCCAAGAGAGCACTGGAGTCGATTATGACCATGTGTACTCATTGGTAAGGTTGGTGATATTTACAATTCACTGTCATTTCACCAAAGGGGTGACCATGGTGTGGTTAAGGAATGCATTTTAAGAGGTTATGAGTTAGACACTGAAGCTTATCGGCAAAACTTATGAAAATTTAAAAAAGAAGCTGTAAAAATTCATATTGAATT
Source organism: Unio delphinus (assembly GCA_029339505.1). Lineage (NCBI taxonomy): Eukaryota > Metazoa > Mollusca > Bivalvia > Unionida > Unionidae > Unio > Unio delphinus. The sequence continues at coordinate 10,827,159 of JAQISU010000132.1, forward strand.
TGCCAGAGAAAAAAGCAGTTATTTGATAGATGCTACTTGGTCGAGAACGTTGAAATGATTATGAAAATATCAAACAACTTGTATTACTTGAAGAGTTTAAGAACTGTGTCCATAGTGACATTGAAAACTCGTAGACGCATAAAGCTCCTTTTGTAAATAAGAACTTCTACTCAACAGTCTTTTGACAGAAAAGTATTTCAGCCTAATACAATTCCTTCTAAAACTTAAAGTAGCACATCTACAAATCAAGCTTCAGACAAGCGTGTAGATCCTTGTTTGTTCCTTTGTGTACCTATTGCAAGAAAAAAGAACACGTTATTTCTGATTGCTACAAATTGAAAAATAGGTATCTGAATGAAGACAGACCTATTCCTAATACTCTTGATTCTAAAAGGTTAAGGTCACGGTCATTTATTGAAAGCGATAGATTCATCTAATAAATTCCACTCTGATTTTAATATGGAGAATCATGAACCATTCATATCGAAGGGTTCTAAATCACTCTTGTGAAATTCGGCCAATCCGATCCCTATTAACATTGTAAGGTACACAGGAGCCTATCGGAATCCTTTATTATCGATGCCATTTTCTGAGAAATCTTCTTCAAATGACATTGTTCGTATTTAGAAAGTAGAATGTGGATTTGTTAATGCTCCACTCCACTGTGTAAACTTGTCATAATACTTAGTCTCAGGACTGTCGGAACATTGGTGCTTTTGTTACGTATATTTGATTTAAATAATTTTTTTTTTATAATTATCAAATTCAAATTTGTCATTTTTGGGTTTATAATTCATTAAATTGGGAATTGTTTTCTGGAAAATTAGATTGATCTATACTTTATCTGTAAACACAGGTGTTGACTTTGCTTGTTAACTTCATTTTCTGACCTTGCTTCAGAGTGATAAACAGGCCTTAGAAATAATTGGTTGTTTTCCAAGGACATCTTTTTATTTTTAGTTCTGGGGGGTGAGAAATGGATGATTCTTATCTGGATCTTTTCGTGTCTACGTGTTTAAATGATCTTACGTTTGTTCTATGACTTTCCAGAAAATCACTGTTATCCCTTGTTTACATAATAACAGGTATTTAAATTATTGTTTTGGAGAGAACAGTTCAGTAGATGTTTGGCTTTTATAATTAAGTTGTGTCTTCTTTTTGAGTTATTTTTAATTACCGTGTACGGGAAATTGTGTCAATTTGTTGGAGCAAGAGGAATTATTTTATTTATCTGGAAAAGAATATGTGCTCATAGATTTTTATTTAGATTATTATATTAAAAAAAGAACTAAATCACGTGACATCGTCGTCCATATTAGATTACATCGTCAAGACTCGAACCGGGAACTATTAGGACATTTATTTATCAGGACTCTTACAATTCCATTAGTGGATTATTTTTGTGAATTCTATATTGGATTATTTTTGGACTTGATTCTCTAAAAAGAAAAAAAAAGTTTATATATTTTCTCTTATGAAAATATTTGTACTCAATAAATGATTGCTAAAGTTTTTACAAGCTTGTTATTTTCACTTCTTTCTGTGTTGCTGCTTATTCGAGCCTAAGCACGTAACACTTTACCCATCCATCGTATTCATTTATGATTAACTGGATATAAAGTTGTGGTTAACGCACTTGTCAATGATAATCCGTGTTTTGATCAGGAAGTCGATCCTATTAAAAAAGAAATCCCTGATTTATACACAGCTTGTGAAGTTACTAGTCCTATGGAGATGAAAGCTCTCAAGAATAATGATGATCACGAAATTACTCCTTTAGCCAACATATTTATCGGCCAGGCTTTCCATGATGTCAGATTTCATACTTGTACAGTTCAATCGAAAGGCAATGATCACAGTGACCCTCCTTTGTCTACTCTTTCTCTTTATTCTAATCAGGATGACAAGCGACAATCACTCACTGTCAAACATGAACAAGATCCTGTGATCTCCTTTTTGTTTCTGAGAGAATTCAGCTAAACTGTAGCTACAGAAGTATCTATTTGATCATTTGTTGAAAATGTTTTCCTTATGTTGCAATGGAGACCACATAAGCTGCTTGCTGTTGACTAGTGCTTAATTAGCGATCTAATTTTTCTTCCTAAGTCGTATATATTAGAAATCCTTTGTCGAGCTCATGGAACGCCTTGGGCTGGTCATTTAAGGGTCAATAGGACTTATCACAAGATCTTAAAAACATTCTACTGGCTAAAAAAATAAATAAAAATCGATGATATATACTGTATATTTGATCACACTTGTCAAATGGTAGCAAAATCCTATCAGGAGATATCCAAGGCTCATCACCAGCCTGTTTCTGCATTTCACAAACTATTTGGAGAAAAAATAGATTGCGCCGTTCCATTACCTTAGATTAAGTCAGATAACCAATATTTCTTGATCATAGTGTGTGCGTCTACAATATTCCCATAGGAAATTCATTTGAGTGATATTGAAAGTAAACCCATAGTTAAAGCTTTTTTTTTTTTAAAAAAAAAATACACAGTTTGGTCTACCCATCTATGTCTTCTCTGATTATGATTCAAATTTAATGTCTGGAATAGTACAAGCAAATTATGCATTAATTAGTCATCCAGCATTTTTTAAAAAAAATAAAAAAAGTCTTCTGCCGATCACCATGACACCCAGAGCGCTTTAAAAGATTTAATCAAACTTTTGCAAATTATTATTCAGTCAAACCTTTTTCTATACCGGAAAGTTTGGGACGAATGGATTCATTTACTGTTGTGTACTATTTAGGAATCAGTTTAAAAAATTGAATTAGGTTCTCTGAACTAATTTTGGGACCTACTATCCGTGAACCAGAGAAGTTTTTAAAAGAGAAAACTTAGTTTAAAAGGAAGATAAAGGTGTTATTCTTCTTGACTATATTTCTAATTTTAAATATCACTTGTGAAATGCTTGTGAATTTGCACGAACTAATATGCACTGTACTGAATCAAAAATGAAATTTAGGTATGAATAAACTACAAAGTGTTCAGTCCTGGCTCTCTCGCACTCGTTTCAAAATCCTCTTCAGGGTAGGTACAATAGTCAAGATACAGGTGAAAAAGTAAGTGATTTAAAAATTATAATTTATACTCATGGGAGTTGAGAACAAAAATAACTTTGCCATATAAATATGTTAAAAGAGTATGTTGATAGAGATAGCCATAGTAATAATGCAGTCAGTTTATCTCTATATGTCCCACACAGTTATGATTTAAGCGATTGAGCGCAATCGAACCAATATAAAGAATTCAAAAATATTAAATAATCTGAAACAGAAACTTCACTTCTACTTGCACACAAAAATAATGATGTATAACATATATTATTTAATATCAGCACTTGTTTCCAGATGTTCCAACACTAACAAATAAAATCTGTCACGACGTTAAAATTGCAGATTCCACAGTAATGTTTGAAAAAATAAATCTAGTATTTGCTGGAGAGTGGTTTCACAGAACCGAGTAAAAGTGTTTAGGAGTTCACCGTGTATTCCTGTACCAAAAGCATATAATAATTTCCGCATGAACGCCGCCTATAGAAAAGTGAGCAGTGTGGCCAAAACAGATTAATTTCCATTCCCAGGATTCGATAACTGCATTTACAAAATTAAAAATGAAAAATATTTTACTTTTTGAACAGATTCAGGCAAATTACACTGACGGAAAAGGCAAACAAAACTTCATTCATAACTCTAGAAGGACCTTATCAATATAAAGTGACGCTTATTAGGATGAAAGGTTCGCCTCGTACGTTTTTGACGTTTAATAAATATATTTCATATGGTCTATATAGCTGAAATGGCTACATCGATGACGGCATAATCTACAACTACATCTGAAAATATAAATTGGAGACTATTCGTAATTTTTTTATAGAGTGACTGATAGAGTGACTGATGCATATTCTATAATTGATTGATCCAAAGTGAATTTTGCTGTATTGTGTTACATTTCTATGAGTTAACTCTATGGAACTTAAGGATAAGGCTTGTATTAGTAGAAAACAGCGGATGCGATTTTTAAGCATGGAAGGATATATCTCCGATTGTTTTATTTAGTTATCACAACCCTCCCTATTTCATTGGCAAAATGAAAAATAAAAATCAAAGATAATAATGGTAGAGTTTGATGTTGCAGGAATACAATACTGACATCCGACACATCAAGGGAAACGATACTCTAATTGTGGATATACTGCCATGTGTATGAAGTATTATAATGCTTCATCTATACTACATGTCATTCATAAGACCTCATCTTGTATAATATTTAATCACATGCATATTTGACAAATATTAAAAATAAAGCTCAAGTGTATTACATTCACTTATCATTTGTACTGTTTATTATATATGGCTTACACTTAAGAGCCGTGGTACATTAGTAAATTTCCAAACTGTAGACACGTCAACGCCTTATGCGTCCATCTTTATATATAAAATCACCACAAGAACTGGAACAAATTCTCAGTTACTGAAAATAATACAATAATGAAAGAAAATTTGAAAAAGTTACCAAACAAAATCATGAAATGTTAATACTTAACCCTGGTATTGCTGCTAACACCTGTTTACTTCACATAAAGACTTTTGTCTGCTTGCTATCCCTGCACTTACAAAGCGAGCAGATCCAGATTCATCTGTTATTGCTTGTTTATAGAGTCGTGAATTTATTACGTATGGATAAAAATCTTGCCCGGCTGCTTAACCAATATAGCAAGCACGAAAAGTAAAAAAAAAAATGCATGCAAATTTGTTATGTATTTAGCACTCAACAACTGCTTGTCGGTCAAAACTTTTATATCGGTCGAAGTAGTGAAAAGTCGCAACGTAAAGACTCAGTACTCTGTATCATATATGCGGACATCGAATATCGCAACATTCTAGTCAATGATCAGGACAACAAAAATACGACACAACTTGCCCAATAAGTTCCATGCCAATTTTGTAAAAGATTTCAAATGTTATGGGCAATGTGAGTCAGTTAATCGGTTAATGTTTTCTAATCACTCGCGGTTGTAACAAAATGATTCAACTTCGCCCGCCGACTTGATTATAACCAGTGTTAATTTTATAGCCACTCATGTCTGGACCTGTGGAGCTCCTTTCGATGGAACTTAGTTCCAAAGTGCATGATCACTATATCAATACTGGCACATATAGAGGAGCTGCACAGAGTGCATGCAATTTACAATTAGAAATTAAGCCAAGCGGAAGAAGAAAGACAAATCGTTTAGTGCTTGATGACCTGCTTCTTAATGGTGGTCATTTTAATAATGCAACTAGTAGCATCAGTGTAAAAGGGACAAATAAGTGTTATTCCAAACAGCATGCAAATATACATAATGTTTCAGCTCGAACAAACATCCATTTATTACAGTTTCTAAATTCGGCATTGGACAAGTTATTTCAGCGACATAACGTTTTCAAATCATTAGTCAATATTGTAATGACAACACTGACTTGTTAACTGGAAAACAGGCGTACATTCTTACAAATACATGAGCTCTGAAAGATGTTTTCCGAAACGGAATTGCCACCAATCGAGGCATTTTATTCATCAGTAAATTGTTTTGTATCAATTTTATGTACCTTTAACAAATACCAGGTACGATCCTGACGCTCATATCGTCATTGATTATAAATCTATGGATTCGTTCTCCATGCATGGGATTAATCGCATTTGAGTCTTGAATAAAATCTATATCGGCCAGTTGATTAACACGGACATTATTGGACGTTTGTTAATATAAAAAGGTCATATCGGTAGCATGGAGTATCTGCACAATTAATATTGCATCACCAGGCTTTATTTGATTGTTAAAATCAAGTCGTATAACAAGGTCTGTACTAGGCTTTATTTGATTGTTAAAATCAAGTCGTATAACAAGGCATGTACCAGGCTAATCAAGTCGTATAACAAGGTCTGTACTAGGATTTATTTGATTGTTAAAATCAAGTCGTATAACAAGGAATGTACCAGGCTTTATTTGATTGTTAGAATCAAGTCGTATAACAAGGCATGTACCAGGCTTTATTTGATTGTTAAAATCAAATCGTATAACAAGGCATGTACCAGGCTTTATTTGATTGTTAGAATCAAGTCGTATAACAAGGCATGTACCAGGCTTTATTTGATTGTTACAATCAAGTCGTATAACAAGGCATGTACCAGGCTTTATTTGATTGTTAAAATCAAGTCGTATAACAAGGCATGTACCAGGCTTTATTTGATTGTTAGAATCAAGTCGTATAACAAGGTCTGTACTAGGCTTTATTTGATTGTTAGAATCAAGTCGTATAACAAGGTATGTACAAGAATCAAGTCGTATAACAAGGTCTGTACCAGGCTTTTTTTGATTGTTAGAATCAGTTCGTATAACAAGGCATGTACCAGGCTTTATTTGATTGTTAGAATCAAGTCGTATAACAAGGTCTGTACTAGGCTTTATTTGATTGTTAGAATCAAGTCGTATAACAAGGTCTGTACCAGGCTTTATTTGATTGTTAGAATCAAGTCGTATAACAAGGCATGTACCAGGCTTTATTTGATTGTTAGAATCAAGTCGTATAACAAGGTCTGTACTAGGCTTTATTTGATTGTTAGAATCAAGTAGTATAACAAGGTCTGTACCAGGCTTTATTTGATTGTTAGAATCAAGTCGTATAACAAGGCATGTACCAGGCTTTATTTGATTGTTAGAATCAAGTCGTATAACAAGGTCTGTACTAGGCTTTATTTGATTGTTAGAATCAAGTCGTATAACAAGGTCTGTACCAGGCTTTATTTGATTGTTAGAATCAAGTCGTATAACAAGGCATGTACCAGGCTTTATTTGATTGTTAGAATCAAGTCGTATAACAAGGCATATACTAGGCGCACATTCATTTTGTCCATGTGTATCTTTTTCACCAGCATATTTGCTCAAGGAATTTGCAAGTAATTTTTTTTAATTCAGCAGCGATACAATCTTCGATGATGCTCTTTTTTTTGTATCTCCTCCTAGTTTAAGGCCGATGGAACTAGGGGGGAGGGGGGTCCAATACACGTTTACTTCTTTGCCCAACACGGAACATGAATTTCAGTAGTCGCATTTGGATGTTTACATTTTTTAACTCGGGCTAGATGTACAGTATGAGTTTTCATACGACATCGCAGTTAATATGAAGAGAACACATGTTTCATTTATGGCATGAAGAAAAAAGAAAGCCAGCGTCAAGGACTTCTCTACAATCATCACATACACCAATTAAGTATAGTTCCAATGGAACCAGTTCAAAATTTCCTGCTTCAGTTAGCACACAAATACGAGATCCCCCAGGATCATCAACAACTCAGATGTGACAAAATATGATTTTCAGATGGTTAACATGGAATCAATTGTACGTTATTGCGTCGTCAGCTGATGATCAACAGTGTTATGGTGTCAATGAAAACGTTATGTGACAAAACGTCGTTCATTAGAATGAAAGTTTATGTTGATTTCTTTTCCATAAGTGTCGAAGCACCTATTATTGATGGTCTAGATTTAAGTGAAAATAATATTTTAGTGCACAATAATGTGATTATTGAACACTAAATCAATCCTCCAAGAATATTTTCACCAGGTGGACGCAAAACACGGATGAGATCTATTTAAATTAATGATGCCAACGAGCGCTTAGTGTAACAGGCTGATGTTATTTCGTTGTATTAACGCGCATAATCTTACAAACATTTATTGCATCTCGAGTGCCGCTGACAACTCTAGGGATAAATTTCGTGATATGCTTGCTGAGGTCACTAAGGACCGTAAAGTTTTACACATGCGGTTGGGGGAAAAAAAACATTGTGATTGTCTGGACGCGAACGTGTCCCATATAACAAGTTAGCAATCATGATAAATATACAAAATGTCAAATGAGAAAGCACCGCTTTTCGCATATAATGTCATAGAAGAGTTTGAAAAGCGACACCATAAAGCCGTTAGTGTACACCAGAAATGATTCGTTATGTGATAATAGGTTCTTAAAGTGTCAAAGCTATGTTACAATCAAGGCAAACTGCACGAAAAGATCTCAGCGGAATTTGAACAACATTTGAACCGCTGGTCAAACTAACAAGAGATTTTAGCCAAGAATGTTGAACCCGTGGAATAAGTGAAGAAAGTTGCGGGGGGAAACCCCGGATGCTGTGAACAGAAAGATACCAAAGTCTAATTGTTTGGAAAGATAGAGTTATTAAACAGTGGCCATCTTTTTCTGAAGACCCAAATATCCAAAAAGAGCAGATTGTGAGGACAAAGGTAACAGTGTAGCTCAAGCACAAGTCAAAGTTACCACGTGTTAGAATATTTAACGAAATAAAGGTAAGAAATCGAAATGGATTTTGTAACATTTGCAGCTAATTTTTCTTACGGAGTGGAGAAAAACGCGTGGTTATAGCTTTCGTTCCCAAAAGACTGAGGCTGACAATTGGACTAAGAGGGTATAACAGGAGCGGTTTAATAAGGGTATGGCGATATATGAAGCGTGGACGGAATTTCAAGGTGAAGCAGAAAAATATTTAAGAACATCAATATAAGAGGAAATACACTGAGAAATATGACCAGAAGAACAACAACCGAAAGAAGAATATGCTGGTCAACGTACTGACAAATGCACAACGACAAGGAATAAACTTGTTGACAAGATAGAACTAAGTGTGGGATCGGTTCGTGCACCAGAACTCATAAACGAGGCCGCGTCGATTTGTCAGCGAGGGGAATCAATGCAATCCCTCTCAATCACATCTTTGCATTCTCTAGAGATGAGCGCAAGTTTATTTTTGGAGCTAAACAGACCGTCACCTTATTTCGTAAGAACAATTCCAACGATGCAATTAGGTGTACAGGAATAGCCTTTGCATTGGAAAGATTAACATCGTGTATGCCTGTACTTACCACTTCACCGTTTACAAAATCATGCTTGTTTCCTTGACGCAGTCTGTAACCGTTTCGTCGTAATCATTTCTAGCATATACCATAGAGATATACACATCTGGTAATATTGTGAGACTATTTGGATTGTAAATAGATACACAACATAGCGTTACCGTACCAATATCTGTGTTCTTGGTGTTCAGACTATAGTGTGAGACAATAACCAATAAGATGATATTTGACCATTTAGGAGTGTCTGAGATTTCTTTAGTGTTAAACGGTGAACAGGAACCATCTGAAGAACGTTCTCGCAAGTCAAACCGCAGATGAACATCACAAACGTTTGGTAATAAACTGACAACAATCGAAACATTGACACTGGCTTGCAAATTTCCCAATACAATTTTGTGCATTACACACAATTTATTACTTTTCTTTTGGACATCTGGAGTTGTTTAGGCTATCCACTGACGACATGCGTTTTCATGTAACTATAGGTGGCAATGCTTGTGTTTGTCGATGTTATTCCGTGATTCTTTCTGTAAGACTTTGTCGGAGGGCTATGGCGGTCGACTGAGAGTCCTTGATGCGCCTGTGGGAAATTTATACATGTACTTTTCAAAAATTGAACCTATTACTTTTTCAAATAATAATGTCATATTATGAAGTAAAGGTCGACCCGTGTGAAAACAATCTTGCTAACAACAACCCCTATGTTTCATGCTATAAATTTGTATTGTGCACTACGTTTCACTAAATTATATGTAAGTGCACGCGCTTTAATCCTTGTCATTATTGCTTTTAAACCACTGGTATTGGTGTGTGCTCTGCATCGAACACTATATAATTACATATACTTATTATATTTCTAGAACATGGATATTATTTTTGTCTCAGCGAAACGAACGCAAAAGCCAGTCAAGCACCATCCAGCTCTACCAAATAAAATCAGAGCAATTATCATAGCTCCTTCTGGATCTGGTTAGAAGTGTTACTTAACTTATAATAAGATGGCGTAAGTGGGATAAATTGTATTTAGTGGCACCATGTGAGATGACCAGCAATGCTACAACCAATTTTAAGATTTTAGTAAAAATGCAAAATCATTGAACGAGGACGGCATTGCTGTTATTGATTTCATCACCTACCATATATGCGCCGTCGGTAGATGATCTCAACGGTCGATTCAACAATCTCCTAGTACACGATGATGACTGGTAGCTAAACAAATACAGCTCGTATATTTTCCGCAGGCAGACACAAAAGCACCGATATATATTCTATATATATATATATATATATATATATATATATATATATATATATTGTTATGTCTATTGGATTTAAATTATTTATTTTCAATTTTCAAATCCAAATTTGTCATTTAGGGTTTAAAATTCATTAATTGGGAGATTATTCTGGAAAATTCAGGCTGACCTATACTCTAGCTGTAAACACAGGTTGACCTTGGCTTGTTGACCTCATTTCTGACTCTTCTTTAGAAAGTGTAAACAAGCCTTGGAAATGATTGGCTAGACCCAAAAGTATCTTCTTTTTTTTAGTAATTAGTGGCTGGTTTTCTTCTGGATCATTTTATTAGTACGTGACTTAGTGAAAGTAGCTTCTTTCTTTGACCTTCCATTAAAATCACGTGATCCCTTGTTTTTATAAAAAAAACCGGGTATTTAAATTATTGAACTGGGAGAGAGATTCATTAGAATCTGGGCTTTTAAAGTTAATAGTTGTGTTTTCTGTTTGAGTTATAATTTTAATTACCTTGTACTGGACATTGTGTCATTTCGTTGTAGCAAGAGGAATTATTCCATTAATCTGGAAAAGGACATGTGTTTATGATTTTTATTTGGATTATATTAAAAACAAGAACTGCATCACGTGACATTGTCAGCCATTTTGGATTAAATCGTCAAGATTCGAACCTGGAACTATTAGAACATTTATTTATCTGGACTCTTGCAATTCCATTAGTGGATTATTTTTGTGAATTCTATATTGGATTAATGTTGGATTTGAATCTCTAAAACCGTAAGTTTATTTATTTTATGAAAATAATTGTACTTAATAAATTCATTGTTAAAGTTTTACAAGCTTGTTAGTTTTCACTCTTTCTGTGTTGCTGCTTATTCTAGCCTAAGCACGTAACTATATATATATATATATATATATATATATATATATATATATATATATATATATATATATATATATATATATATATATATATATATATAATGGCGTTGATACACACACAAATAAACATCCACCAGACTTGGTATTCAGGAGACATGGGTATGATCAAGTTTTAAAACTTCTCAAACGCGCAAGCGATTCCTCATGGATTTATCACGATAAATTTACGTGATCCTCGATCGCGATATCACATAGATCTTGCTACACCTTTTGATCGAGAGGCCTGTCACCTGAGTGTGCTTTTTGTTTACACACAGTAGCAGACGTGGTGACGACCAAAATGTTCGTGAACGAGGACGCGTAAACATTGTCACAAACAAAAATGCGATAACCCGGCTACAAGCCTCCGTTTAGTGGTATTAACACTTGTGTGTCATTTTCTTAGGAAGGGTTTATTTCACAAATGGACTCCACTAAAAGCGGTCTGTTCAACCTCAATGCTGCTATTTTGTATCAACAGTAACTATTTTCTAGTAATGTATATATAAGGTTCCAAATTCTTACAACTTGAATCAAATTCCGTATCATCTGATTTAATTATATTATTTCATCTTTTTTTTTTTTAAATGATTTGGTGTGTTCTTTTACGGGCCAGTGCACGTGCCTGATTTTCTTGAAGATGTCGTCGGGCATTGTCATGCATGTATTTGGTAGACAAAAAAAAATTTTGCCTGCGGAAATTTGTCTTTCAGGGCGTTCGTCGTGCTCTTTTCTTCATCACTTCCAATGATTAATCGCGCTTTGTGTTCAAATCGATCGCTAACGTCTAAGAAAAATTTCCCGTCCCGTAAGTTTCCTCTTCAGCATCAAAATGTATGATGTACATTAACGGAAAATCGTTGGTTCTATTGCTTATCACACTTCTGTTTTTGTAGGAAAAGACTGTGACAGAGAAATGTCCCAAGTTGAAAGTTCTTTCAACATCTAGAACACTCCCGTCATCTCCTTCATATTTTCTGATCGTATCATCCATCTGTTGGTTGCTATAAACAATGAAAACAGGTTTCTTGTGTCTCGTCTAAATTATTTCTTGGATGACTAGATTATCGTGAAGCTCACTTAAAACACTGACCACATCAACAGCTATATTTATTCTGGAGTTCATATTTTCTTCTGATTTTGTTGTCGTTTATTTGTTCTATAGATTTTGGAGCAGTGAAACTGTTGTCTTCCATAAGTTTTGTCAGAACATTGCTGACTTTCTTGTGGTTTCCATTTCAGCTGCTCCCTAAATATTTTTGAGTCAGTCCTTACACATGGCTCCGATTTAATAGAATTTCCGTGCTTTTTAAAGATGGTCGGCATTTTGTCGCAGTATTCTACAACGGCCAGCATTTTTTTTTTCTCTACAGGAAAGGAATCGGGCTGTCCAGCAATTGTTGTTATGCGATTTTTGAATGATTTATCTTCCATCAACAAACAAAACACCAATACAAATTAAACTTAGTTCACAATATGTTTGAATTTGCACGTATGTAATAGTGCAGCTTTTGTTTCTTTTTACATTATGTTTATTAGATAACATTAGGGTGTTATTGGTTTTTTATTAGTACAATGTCGGATCTAATCCTCATTGCGTAAGTTTTATTTGGCTGAATAGAGATTTTGTTAAACATGTGGCTCTGATTTTGTATAGAAATAGAACAGTGAAAAATTAAAACATAGAATTAAAACTATAACCAGTATATAATATGTGTATTTATCTCATTAAGCACGTCTTCATTTGTGTCTGTCCGTGCGCCTAATGCCTGCCTACACGAACATTTTCCATATAGGCAATATTAGTTACACCAATCTTTAACAACCACCGATTCTGACAAATTTGATATCAGTTTATATGTTTTTCATCAGTCTAAATCGATATAAACCAATAGAACTGTAAAAATTCAAATAAAGTTGGTATTTTTTGTTCATTATCGCTTGCGACTTTATCAATATTCACATCCTTGATATGTGCTTCTACCCTTGCTTTTTGCGACTGTGACACATATATCAAATCTAACAATATAGATTTAAAGTATAAAATTAATACTATACAACAGTATATGATATGTATATGTATCTTATTAAGTATGTCTTCATTTATCTATGTCCGTACATCTACTACCTTAATACAAGAACGTATTCATAAAGTCAAATAACTCACATTAATCTTAAACCTTTACCGAATTTGGTAAGTAAGATACAGGTTGACTTTTTTTTTAATTTGGAAAAAAGTCAGTTCTAGAAAAGAATTGTTTAAACAATAAAGGAGGATATATTAATGTACATAATGGCCTAGTAAGTACTGTAAAAAGAAACGAGCACCAAGATTAGCAAACACGTAACATTTAATTACACTGACATAAAACGTTGTTAAAAATCAAAATCCACTTATATCCACTCAAATCAACCCAAATCCACATCAAATCGCATTGTGCATGCCATCTCATCTATAAATTGCAACGCTCCCCTCTCCTCCTTTATTGTTTAAACAATTCTTTTTCCCGAACTGACTTTTTTCCAAATTAAAAAAAAGTCAACCTGTATCTTACTTACCAAATTCGGTAAAGGTTTAAGATTAATGTGAGTTATTTGACTTTAAGTTTATGAATACGTTCTTGTATTAAGGTAGTATATATATATATATATATATATATATATATATATATATATATATATATATATATATATATATATATATATATATATATATATATACAGTGGCGTCGCTATGGGGGTGCGGACCGCACCGGGTGACACCATCTCAGAGGGGTGACACCAAATGAAAAATTGCAAATTTTAAAGAGCACACACTGCTCGGTCTAGTCGGATTTCATAAGCGGATAACCGATCACAGTGGCGTCGCTAGGGGCGTGCGGACCTCACCGGGTGACACCATCAGAAGGGGTGACACCAAGATAATTGTCTATAAAGTTTTTGTATGGTATGTTACAGAAGGTGGTCCATGGGGGTGACACCATTAGTTACCGCACCGGGTGACACCAACCCTAGTGACGCCACTATATATATATATATATATGGTACCTGGACGTTTCGCCCCATGGACGTTTCGGCCCAAGACATTTCGCCCCATTTCAATGGACATTTCGCCCCACTTCAATGGACATTTCGCCCCACATGGTTAATGGACGTTTCGCCCCAAGGACGTTTCGCCCCATGGACGTTTCGGCCCACATCAATGGAAATATCGGACATTTATAAAAATTCACTACCATTACACTTTTGTCTTCATTTTACTTTAGGGGCCTTCCGTTAAGATTTAAATTATTAAATTCTTAGATTTCAATTACATTCAGCATGCCGTTATATCAGACAATATTTTCCCTTTTTTCTTCATTTATCTAATAATATTGATCAGAAATTAATCTATCGTTTACAGTGATCAATGTCTATACGGCAGTACTTTTATTTTCGCTGTTACTAAAGTTTTATTTTCGCTGTTTCACAAGCTGATGAAAACCATTTTTTTTACCGTTTGTAGGAAATTGACATATCGTCACTTATCAATCATGCTGTTCGTTTACCCAATCAGCGAGAGTAATTTTTATCAAGATCGGTTTAATTTGCTTTTCATCTCTTGCCATTTATTGGCATTGTTACTTTGGATTTTTTAAAACTAGCTATAAATCTGATCTAATTACTCGACTTAACTGCTGACAGAAACAGTCCAAATTAATGTACTTCATTTCTATATCCCGAAGGTTCTTCATTACATCTTTTCAAAGCTGTGCACATAATAGCCCAACATATCGCGAACAATGAGAAACACGGGGGCGAGGAATGTTAATTTTAATTAACAATAACGAGATATAAAAATGGTTTCTGAGATTTATTTTTTTGAAATATGAGGCATGTATTTGTATTTTTAAATCAACACACATAACTAGTCAAAATTACACTCCAATACAGGTTAGAAGTGTCAAATTGTGATGTGCAAAAGTATACTTCTAAACAGTAACTATCTATGATTTTTAAAAAAAAATGCATTTAAGTAAAACATCTGCTACTAAAATAAGAAATTGAAACACAAATACAATAATAATAATAATAATAATAATAATAATAATAATAATAATAATAATAATGAGGACTTTATAGAGCGCCTAATCTTTAGAAGCTCTAAGCGCTCTACAACATTAGACAACTGCTCTGATCCCTTGCCAAAGACCCTTTTCGAAGTCAACAACAAATGAAGTTACTTTCGATTCAGGCAACAGGTCCTTGATTGACTGAAAAACCTGAAAATGGAACGGAAAAAGTAAAACTATTCATGGATATACTGAAATTTAGTATAGTTTAGTGTCTTTTATTTGCTTGTACAATAATTAATTTGATAACCGATTTTCTTTCATTCCTAACTGACCTGAGGAAAGGAGAAAAATCGTGATTATCAAAAAAAAAAAAGAAAAGAATATTTTACACAAAAATTAGTTATGTACATCAATATTACTGAAATAAATTGTTTCGAATTTCTGCGCTTTCTTGTCCGCTCCGCTTCGCTTTTAAACTTACGCTTCTTCTTCTTCTGGTGTCAAAGATCTGTGTGGGCGCTCAACGTCAAATGAAGATATGTCGGCTGCAAATGTTGATGCAGCATCATTGTTGACCGTAAACTCGTTCACTTGTTGATTTCTATCCAGCCTGTAATTAGAAATATGTATTAACTCGTCAGAAAATGTTGAAAACATACAATCAAATATATATAAAAAAAACAAGTCGGACTATACCGAATATGGTATTTACACATAAATACGTATGGAAGCACCCGTACGATTTTAATAAATAAAATAACATTCACCTTGTCGAAATATCATCTTTATTGATAGAAATCGACGTCGAATTTCTCGTGCTCTCCATCGGCCCCCGTGCTGTAACGGTATACATTTCAAATCTGGCAGATGTATTTGGTATGCCGCTTAAGTCCATTTCGACATCGTAGCCATCTGCCTGTAAACAGTATTAATGTTAAAACGTGTAGCCCAAGAAAAAACAACGAAATATTTGATACAAGAAACATTATTTTTACTAATCTACCAGCATTTGTGATAGGGAGAAAGCAGGCAGCGTTCCACGTTTTGTTGGCAATTTTTATTTTACCGTAGCTTAAATACATCGAATGCGAATGGGAATCAGCTACTGTAGCATGTCTTTATTTTTAAAATATTTCGTTTGTATGAAATCTTACCTCAGGTTTAGAACTGCACAGGTCACACATAAACTGAAAAGATATCTTTTTACGTCTAAGAAGACCATACTTGTAGCTTGATAAACCTGTAAATAGAAACCATTTCGTAGTATCAGTTAGTTAATTATATTTGTCTTATGATAACATTTATTTTGAAAGACATTTGGATATACTGAAACACGAACCATAACATGCGAGAAAAGGTCACTAGATACATACAATTATTATTTAAAAAATGTATTTATTTTGTTATGCCCATTCAATTACGGAATGATCTATGATGTAGAAATAAATAAATAAATAAATTTCCACATGCTCTGTGCTGCCATAGGCCGCAAATATGGCAATCTATGGCTTGCTGGCGACGTGTAACTGGTTTTCTGCAGTAAATGCACGAAGACATGGTTCGATCTATTGATTTACGTGATTTTAAAACAACTAGTACCAAGAAAAGGAAATACTGCAATTTATAGAGCCACTGATAAATCTCCATGCAAACACATGCACGAGCTTCTATAACAAACTATCTGTTGGACAATGCACTTGAAAAATCCTAATTTTTATCCTACAACTCAGATTTTTATATACTAAGATCAAACGTTTATTTATATGTCATTATTTTAGTTATTAGTGAACGCCATAACATATGTGCTAAATTGTAATTTCCTTTTCATAAAAGCTAACACGACTTACTCAAAACCCTGGCAGCAGCTTAATTACCTTGATACCACATTTAGTAGATTATTTAACTATGAAGATCAAAGAAGTTACCTGGCTGTAATTAAGTCCTATTAACACTTGCTGTGAGCAATAGTGAACGCCAGAACATTTTTTCTTTATGGCACCAGACAAATGCACCCCTACTTATAAAAAAGTTGTTTTATATGGGTATGTTTTCGCCAAACGTATGTCGTTTGTTTACTTTATAAAATATTTTTGAACAAAAAATGTCAGTTTTCCGTGAAGGGACAGCCACTAAGTCAAATTACCCATGTTTTATTATTATATTTTCTTTTTGGATACAATCAATACAAGGATAATTTGTCATTGTTTTATTATATTAAATTTAATTGGGGATTTTTGCTGTTGTATGCTTGCAGATGTGTGTCGTTTCTTGCATTACCATTATACTGAGACAGAATTTGGGATTTTTTTTCTTCATTTTTATGCTTGCTGGTGTGTGTCATTTCTCTCATTACATTATATTTTTGATCATTTTGTAATGGTTGTGAATTTTTATAAATGTCCGATATTTCCATCGATGTGGGGCGAAACGTCCATGGGGCGAAACGTCCATTAACCATGTGGGGCGAAATGTCCATTGAAGTGGGGCGAAATATCCATTGAAGTGGGGCGAAATGTCTTGGGCCGAAACGTCCATGGGGCGAAACGTCCATAATCCATATATATATATATATATATATATATATATATATATATATATATATATATATATATATATATATATATATATATATATATATATATATATATATATATATATTCTTACGTTGAACTTTCGTCGTCAGTATTAATGAAATAAAATAATCTACAAATACAAATAATGATGAACTTTTCCTGTATCGTATTTTAAATGTCTTTTTGCGCGTCTTTGCGGAGTTTAGTAGGACCGCGATGGCGCGATGGAAAGGCAACTTCGAACATGACTTAAAGAAACTTATCAAGCTTATTACAGAATTCGAGGTCTGATTTTTATTTATTAAAAAATTTAAAATTACATGATTTACAGCGAGTATTACTGTAATCAGTATACCACTTAAATTTACTTCAAAGTTCAAACTTTGCCGCTGGCATTATGTATCAAATGGTGCTAGGGACAGTATTTATACACAAATTTAATGTCCCATTCACCGACAGAGTATACAAAATTCATACAAAATTAAATACACGCAAGGTCAAGAATGATAGTTATACTAAACAAAGCTTAAAAATATTCACTTTACCAAAAACGTCAATGGCAGTTCATAAAAAAGTAGCTTATGTACACCAACCCCAAATGTATACCTGTATTTTTAAAGTCCAAGGTAATTTTTGACACTATTTGATGCTCACAGTGCAAACACAAGCTCTTTTCCTAGGTGATAATTCTGCAAATATTGTGAACTAAACAGGTTGAATCAAATGAAAAGAGTTGCCATCCTAGTCCTACATGCAAGACCTCGACGCTGATATTTATATTGTGGGCGTCAAGCACTAAACCGAAATAACGTGCTATATCTTACCAGAGGTCTCGCTAGGATTTTAAAACTAGGAGTCCAGGACTTCCATTTTGGTAAAAATAGGAGTCCCACCAGCAAAAGTTGCAGTCCCATCCCAATTTTTTTTAAATTTTGCAGTTAGAATAACTGTTGGTTGCCATAGAGTTTAATTCCTGCATTCTATATGACACTGACATTTACAACAACTGTATCAGCTTATTTGGCGTGTCTGGTAATTCTGCACAACAATATGTCATTTCTGTAAATATTCGATAACGTGCCTATTTGGTTATGTTTTTTAATAAAAAATTGTTTCTGAAAGGCAGACAGAAAGATTCCAAAGTAATGTATTTTGCTTCCATAGCCTGATGCATAAACATTACATCTTTTCAAAGCCATGCACATAATAGTCCACTACATCAGTTCTAGCAATCAAAGCATAGTTCTGAATCTCATTTAAATCTTCATCATTTTTTCGTTTAACTGCAAAATACTTGTCCAAATTTGCAAATGGCATTTTGTCCAAGTCTCGATGTATCTTGGTTTCAAGTTCGCATACAATATTTATACAGCTACAATCGGAAATGAAATAAATTACTGGATCACGGAGCTTCACCAATGTAGCAAATTGCAATTCTGTTTTCCTTTTTGGTGACAAAATATACCATCTGGAGATATTTGTGTCAACACCAATTTGGGCTGATAAAAACTGTATATACAGCCTTGCGTTTGGAGGAGAGAAAATCAAAGGCACCAGGACAGAAAGCAGCAAACTTGGATATAACATTGCACTGTTACATCATAAACATAATCCGCTTATGCTGATATCTGGCCTTATTCTACATATGCTGTATTCAAATCAAAATAAGCATGCATCTGACTAGTTAAAATCCAACACCTCTGAAGGTGGAAATGTGAGATGAGTAGTCAACCAGATGATGCTAATTTTAAAAAAAATAGACGGAAGAAAAAATAGTTTTGCTGACACTTCAAGGAAAACTGATTACCTTTGATGCACCGATATATACTAAACAAATGAAACAAATCTGTCTTAATGTTCTACAATTATCTGATGTTGCCGCAGCGATAACGGGTATTTGTTAGGTCCTTCAGCTGGAGCCTTTAGCGGTGCCTTCAATAACAAATGTACCATCATCAAAGCAAGCCGACGACCTTTGCTCAAACAAACTCAAATAAAAGCATTGCTCACCTATTTTCAAAAGGTATAGCCTGGAACTCTGTATTATTGTGGTACTTAATATTGTTATCGATACATATATTAAAACCATTTTGCTATTGCTGCATGGTTACAATTTGTAAAGTTTCTATGGCTTTCCCTCTCTCGATTCCTATTAAAAAATATGTCAGTTGAAGTGCATAAATGTAAGTAAAGCAGAATGTGGTGACTGACCTAATCTTAAATTATAAAACATATCACATGTTTTATGTTTTTGGTGAGTTACATTATTTCTGCTTCAATAATAGCCTTGTATAGCATCTTCTGATGTTGATTGACATGACAGACCAAGTGTGTCCATTTTTACAAGAATATTTCACAGACTTGGCATCACATATTACAGTCAAATGTTTGTGTTTTCAAGTTCTGTTGATTACATTTCACTTGGTTTGAATGTGTTGGAAGCAAGGAATAAGAGTTTATTAATATTATTGTTGATTAGAAAGAGTTTAACTGTTATTGTTTGCTTGTTTATGTAGAATAAGTAATTTGCCAATCTTTGGTCCATATTGGCTACCATGGAATGAAATTGCAAGCATAACCTTGTAATGACATGTATGTACCATTGGTATATGACATAAAGTCATGTAAATCAGATGATACACTGAGTATATTTCATAATCAAAACCAGGGTAGACACACTGAGTATATTTCATAATCAAAACCAGGGTAGACACACTGAGTATATTTCATAATCAAGACCAGTATGGATGATACATTGAGTATATTTCATAATCAAGACCAGTATGGATGATACACTGAGTATATTTCATAATCAAGATCAGTGTAGATTGAAGTTCAACAAGAGTTTTGAATATGACGATCAATGGAATTGCATACACTTTACAAAATAGTGATGTTTAATTTTTTTAGGATAGACTTACCAAATATATTGACATTTTTTAGGAAATTTTGTGTTAGTGTATACTGTCACTAATGATAACCAATTATTTTTTTTACAGTTTTAACTACTGAATAAAATAATTTGCACCATGCTAACTTTCACAAGATATTATGCCAAAAATGAATGATTTTGGGTAGTTATGACTTTTTGTTTGATTTGGGTAGGTTTTCTACTGTGACTTTTTAAAATCATGTATCAATTTTTATTTCAGAATTGTGATCAGTGATAAATTTCTACCCCTGAATAAATTGTTTAACTTTTTTTTATAGCATATCAATATCTCTTAAAGTTTTTTTTTTAAGTAAAGAAATATTATGAATGCATAGATTTGTAAAACATAAATTCCCTTTTATGGTACATATGCACATATCAAACAAGTAACACTTTATTATATCCTATTTGGCAGTATTATTGATTGACAGCACCCACATTAATTCTTGACTGTTTGCCATAAAAAATGTCAGTATTATCTAGAAATTCTGGCTCATAAGATTGAAAAACACATTTATTAGTTTAGTCGAGGTATATGAGACCACTTAATAACCAACTCAGCTGGTTCAGATCCTTCAATCTAGTGGTATTTATGCCTCACTGTGAGTCAGATGATCCAGATTCGATCTCCGACTGCAAGACTTGGAATTTTTCTCTTGTCCTGTTACATTTAGGGACTTGTGCAAATGTCATTAACTCATGACCAGGTTTGGAAATGGGATTTAACTGTTCTTAAGAGGGGAATCTGGGTGACATTTAAGGATGAATGTCAAGGTCATGGGAGTGGTGAAGTGGCCAAGTTATATGAGGCTACTTGTTAACTAGACTGAAGTTTTATTCTAGTGGAGTGTACTTCTGACTCTGAGACAGGATTTGATTCCAGGCCATGACACAGAATTTGGCTCCCCTCCTGTTTCTTTTGTCTGTTGGTTAACTTCTCTAATGCCATGCCAAGGCAACATATGAATAATGGGCAAATTTCTGCTCTTAGTATAAACAAAATATATTCTACATTATTTTTTTAAAAAAAAACTGAACATGCTGAAAAATAAGAAACATCTATAAAATATAAAACAGTATCATTGGTTAAAATTATGTTCTTATTTAAGTACACTGTAATATTTCAAATATTTTCTGTTTCTTTATCAAAGTTAGTTATCACTTTAGGCTTGATCATGTTTATACTGTATTACGTTATGCAACATTTGTGATGATATCGAATTCGGATTACTTTTCTTGCAACTCATTAAAGCTTGTTCATATTGATATTTAGTTTAATATGTGTACTATTTAATAATTTTTATATGTTACATTTTTAGGTTCTTACAAAAGTAACAAGTCAAGTTTTGAAATCTTTACTAAATGCCATTTTTAATGAACTTTCCATAAACAACTGAAATATGGTTTACAATTTTAGCAACACCAACATTAAATTCACACATTCATTACAAAACCTAAGTGTTATTCTAGACAATACTCTCACATTGCACCAACATGTCATGAACATTATGCAGGGCTGCATATCTTGAGCTGAGATGCATCAGCTCCATTCACAAATGTGTTTCAGTTGATGCCACTAAAACACTTGTGTGTTCATATTCATATTCATGAACTTGTGTGTTCAAAGTGCTTTCAAGAGTGGACAATAGTCCAGTCTTGAAAGTACTTTGAACACACAAGTTCTTTGAACACTCAATTCTGTCAGGTTCATCTCAATATCTACTCTAGAAACTTAAAAAAGTTCAAAACACAGCTGCTCAGATCATCTTTAGAGTACTTTGATCAGAGCACACCTCCCCAATACTCTATAGCCTACACTGGCTATTAATTCTATACAGAATCAGACACAAAATTTGTTCTCTGTGCTATGTTTCACTGACAGACTCCAGTCCAGCATACCTATCTGGCCTTACCCATGTGTACACACCAGCAACATACTTATGCTCCTCTTCTGATAATCATGTACTCATTGTTCCCACTATGAAAACGAAGTCATATGGACAACGTTCTTTTGCATACTAGGGCCCAGCAATGTGGAATGAATTTCCCATTAAAACTTGACACAAAGACACATGATCCCATTTAAGAGTGCTTTTAAAATTTGCCTTTTTCGACTGCAAGAACAAACTTAAAGACCTAAAAATGATTCCTATCTTAAATATTTTCAGCTTTTTTGTTTTCCAATTTCAGTTTTTGGGTTAAATTTTTAAAAGATATTCAGATCATAATAGATGTTGTAAAGTGCTTAGAGCTTCCAAAGATATGGTGCTATACAAAGTCATTATTATTATTATTATTATTATTATTATTATTATTATTATTTATTAGGTAATGTATTTATAAGTGAAGTCTGTATTCTCTGCAAAATTCCAGTTATGGTAATACATGTACAGTGTTATAAAGAATGTGAAAACTAAACTTGATGGCACCAAAAGTTCTTCTAATCTGCAAAGTTCAACATTGTCCGGGATGGGACTGCAACTTTAGCTAGTGGGACTCCTATTTTTACCCAAATGGGAGTCCTGGACTCCTCATTATAAAATCCTAGCGAGACCTCTGCTATGTATGAAGTAATTTTTAGTGTTTAATTGTGATTGTTAGTTTGCCATTGTGGTTGGGCTTTTCCATAATCCTTACTTTGCTCTTTTCACCTTCATCACATTGTGTAGAGAAATGAAAAATCATGTAAGCTGTAGAGATGATGTTTGCTATACACCAGTTCAATTTATGCAATTCCATTTTAATGTGATAATGAAGAAATAATAATCAATTTGTGCCGCCAGCAAATATTTACACCATCGCTGGTACCATGTACTGTAACTCAAGAGCAGCTCACGTATTATATGTATAAATTTTTTTTAAAATTATGCACATTTTGTCAGTATTTGAAAATCTAGAGGTATAATTTGCCCAAGAAGTTCCTTAAATTACAAGTACCCCTCAGGAAAATTACTTTTGATTTTGCCAATTTTTATATATGCTATAACCTCAAAAATGTATCTGGTGTACATTGAGCATAACAAGTACTGTGTGATGTTAAATACAAATGACAAACTATCAGTTGTATTCTCTTGTTTCACTTTTGTTTAGGATAATGATGAGAACTTCCAGCTGTGTGTGAATTTTAGTACTTCAAATATCAAGCATCACAAATTCCTTGATGTGGACAGTCATAAGGTTATGAGATCAGTTGCAGGGTAAGTCCTTAGTGCTTCATTGATGTTGTAGCAGATTCCACATCAGAGTTATGCATTCTTATTAGCTGTAACATTATTTGCTTAATTTTATATGTTGGACTTGAAGATATTCTGAGCTACTGGATATGGTCATATTCAGTGTTGTGTCTAGTTTGGAGATTGCTTCTTTGTTAAAGCTCTATAAGTGAATGATTACTCCAGGGTCTATACTACTACTACTACTACTACTACTAATAATAATAATAATGACTTTATTCAAAGAGGGTAACACAATTAGCTAAGAACTAATCTACCTTGAGGCCCTCATACAAGGAATTTAATTAATTTAACAGCATCTCTGAAGCCACTGGATATATTGGGTTTGGAAGATGGAAATAGAGTGGGCATTTCTAATCTCAACTGGAATACTATTCCAGAGCAAAGTTCCAGAGTATTGGAAACTTTTCTTCAATAATTCCTTATTTGGTTTGGGAATTTTATACTGTTTTGTAGATATTGTTACGTGCTTAGGCTCGAATAAGCAGCAGCACAGAAAGAGTGAAAACTAACAAGCTTGTAAAACTTTAACAATGATTTTATTAAGTACAATTATTTTCATAAAATAAATAAACTTACGGTTTTAGAGAATCAAATCCAACAAATATAGAATTCACAAAATAATCCACTAATGGAATTGCAAGTCCTGATAAATAAATGTTCTAATAGTTCCAGGTTTGAATCTTGACGATGTAATCCAAAATGGCTGACAATGTCACATGGTACAGTTCTTGTTTTTTTAATATCATCCAGATGAAATTATTAAACATATGTCCTTTTTCCAGATAATGAGAATAATTCTTTTCCAACACAAGTCCAAAACAAGATAATTATAACTCAAACATAAATACACAACTTATAACTTACAATAAGCCCAAAATCTACTACTGTTAGCTTCTAAAACACAGCTATATATATTGTAATTCCCTCGTAAACAAGAGGAATCATGTGATTTTCTAGAAATTGATAGAGGTTCATGGAAGGTCACTGCCTTCACTAAAAATCACATACTCTAGATATTTCCTACCCCTAAGAACTAAAAATAAAAGTTATCCTTGAAATCAACCAATGAAATTGAAGACCTGTTGACAATGTCCAAAGCAAGGTCAGGAACTAGACCACTGTAAGCCAAGGTCAGCCTGTTTATCAGTAAAGTACAAGTCAACTGAATTTTCTAGAAAAATTTCCCATTTAATGAATAATAAATCCTAAATGACAATTTTGGATTTAATAATTAAAAATAAATAAAATTAAATCCAATAGCCGTAACAATATTGATCGCAGGTTGGGTGTATTACCAGGTAGCCTATACTGGAATAGGGATTGTAAATATTCAGGAGCACTATTATACTACCAACATTAGGTAAGTCACTCATACTGCAACTTTAGAAGAAAGTAAAGCTCAAGTCCGAATGCCACCTCCAGAAACTAGCAACAGCTTTTATTATATCATCCTCTAAGACTTATTTTGGAACCTGATCAAATAAAACTTTAACATCTGATCTTGCCAGAAATGTCCATTAAAATATGTAATTGTAATGCATATCTTTTTTGGTAATACATAAGTTTGTTATCAATGAAAAATTAATTCTTTTTAAAAACAGTATAGTGGAATAAGACATGGTTGCTGGGTGAAGTTCTGTAATATTGTTACTGGAAAGAATAAAATGTTTTATAAATGCCAGTACCTCCAAAAGAAGCTTCATACAGAGAAATTAAATATCAGAAGCACAAGGTACAGCCAAGCCAGTACAAAGAGATACTTGAAAGGAAAAAAAAACTTTAGAAAAAAAAGAAAAGATTAATAGAAATGATTTGTCATGGCTGCAAAAAGAGCAAGAATGGCTTATCAGTATCAACAAATAATTGCCCATTGAACTTAGACACAAATACAGTGATCCCTTTAAATGGTGCTCTTAAAAAAACTATTTTGATTGCAAGAACAAACTTAAAGACCTAATAATGTTTCCGTTGTTACGTGTTAGGCTCGAATAAGCAGCAACACAGAAAGAAGTGAAAACTAACAAGCTTGTAAAATTTAACAATGAATTTATTAAGTACAATTATTTTCATAAAATAAATAAACTTATGGTTTTAGAGAATCAGATCCAACATTAATCCAATATAGAATTCACAAAAATAATCCATTAATGGAATTGCAAGAGTCCTGATAAATAAATGTTCTAATAGTTACAGATTTGAATCTTGACGATGTAATCCAAAAAATGGCTGACGATGTCACGTGATGTAGTTCTTGTTTTATAATCATCCAAATGAAAATCATGAACACGTGTCCTTTTCCATATAAATACAATAAATTCTCTTGCTCCAACGAATTGACACAATTCCCAGTACAAGGTAATTAAAATTATAACTCGAACAGAAGACACAACTTAATAATAATAAAGCCCAACATCTACTGAATTGTTCTATCCCAAACAATAATTTATATACCTGTTTTTAGGTAAACAAGGGATCACATGATTTTGCGGAAGTTCATAGAAGGTCAAAGAAAGAGCGTACGATCATAAAAACACGTACAAATGGAATGATCTAGATGAGAATCAACCATTTCTTAAACCCAAGAACTAAAAATAAAAAGATGTCAAGTGGATTTAGCCAATCATTTTAGAAGCTTGTTGACACAGTCTGAAGCAGGGTCAGGAATTAGGTCAACAAACCAAGGTCAAAAACATGTTTACAGATAAAGTATGGTCATAGAGATTTTTCTAGAATAATCTCCCAATTAAGAAATTTTAAAACCCAAATTGACAAATTTGGATCTGACAATTAAAATTAAATAATTTAAATCCAATAGACGTAACACCATCCTTAAATATTTTCAGGATGTTTTTATGTTTTGTAATTTCATGTTGTTTTTTGTTGTTGTAGTCAAATCATTATATATGTTTTTGACTGCAAGAACAAACTTAATGACCTAAAAATGTTTCCTACCTGAAATATTTTCAGCTTTTTTTGTTTTCCAATTTCATTTTTTTGGTTAATTTAAAAAAAATATTCATATAATAGATGTTGTAAAGTGCTTAGAGCATCTAAAGATTAGGAGGTATATGAAGTCCTCATTATTATTATTATGATTATTATTATTATTATTATTATTACAGTGATCTAGACTCGCTTTCCAAATAAGATGCTTGAAGTACTAGAGCTTAAGATTAGGTTGCTCATCACATATTCCTTGCTCAATCTGTTTTGCAACCTTATGAAAGAGTAATTTCTGCTCTCAGTTGCACATCAGCACTGGCTTGAGGTTGTTAGTGAAACATCATGGCATGCCTTCTCTATGTCCATGGTATTGCATTTTTCTTGACCTGTTGATAGACCAGCCCAGGACAATCAGCACAGGTGTGGGTGTGTGTATGGTGTCTCCTCTGCATAACAGGTGACATTACCCACCTTTACATTTGGCTTATATAAGGCAATTTATCTGCTGTGGCATGTTTCTGAGCCAGGTTGCCTATTGCCTATTGTATAATTCAGGCCAGTAGAAAGATTACGTGCAAGGTCTGTGATGAAAAGTGGAGAAACTTTTTGGATTGGAGGAGTATTAAATGCGTTAGTCCTGTCCCACTATGAGTGCAGTATATTCTTTAATGTTGAAGAGATTGCTCAGATTTTACTATATGGGGTTTAGAGCAGCCTTTTCCAACTGCTCAAATCCCACAAAGGTTCAGATACTCTTATATCCAATCCTATTGGATATTCTGAGCTGTAGAGATGATTGTCTTGCTCACTGCATGTTGTGCTTTTTGTTGAAAGCCCCCTCTTATCAACCATTGGGTGAAACTTCTTTAGAGAACCTTACCCTTAAAACTTTCTGTTGTTCCAGTTCAGCCACATTTACAAATCTGTTTCCATCTTCTGTCAAGCTGAACTCCATTTTATTATAGATCCCCAGTCTTATTCATAACTTTTCATGTTAGGGCTTTACATTTTGTATTTGGCTGCTTTTAAAAGGAAGAAGTGAAGAAGAAGTGAAGGGTTGAAAAATGTTTTCATCCTTCTCAATGATGCTGCTTTATTTTGGCATCCAGTATTGTTCTCATTATCAAGAAGACACCAACCCCCTCCTACTACATTTTTTGTCCCACTAGTTTAGTTACAATTTGATCATTGACAACAAACATACTTATGTATACTGTCTTGATAATGCATGGCATTTAATCTATTGATATTTCCTTTAAAATTCCATGGTAAAGTTTGATTTACCGTATTTTCCAGCCTATAAGTTGATACTTTTTTACTTGAAAGTCAGGTCTTTGTCTTATACTCCAAATCGACTTATATATGGATTGTGTCATTGAAAGTTTAACTAAGTTACATTCGTAACTACAGGTAATAAAATGAACTACAACATGGATGTGCTTTCAATTATAATAAAAGAAGCATGGACTGTTTATTCAGCTGTGTCAAGTGATAACAGAATATAGCAGTGATTTGTTCAGAAGTAAAATCACAAGCATGTTGGCATCAGTAATGCAATTTCACGATTGCCAGTAATATGGAATATCATACAATGATACCATTACTTTTGAAAAATATGAAGCCAAGATATTGACCGGACCTCGTCTTTTGCTCCGAATCGACTTATATATGGACGAAGGATGGAAAATTTACACTCGGAATCGACTTATAGGCCGGATTATACAGTAATCAGGTCCTCATATAAGTGTTGAAGTATGGTAATTAAAGGTAGATATTGTTGTCTGTATTTTTGCCTTTTTACTTATGGCCTAATGAACATCTCTGTTATTTTGTCATAGTATTAAGTTTGAAATAAATGTTTGACTTATTAGGGCCTTGCTTGACAGAATGTGCGAAGTATTATAGTAATCATAATTGATCTGTCAGGAATTGTGTTTCTACAATGAATGTGGTATGTGGCTTTATATTTACGGGTCCATGAAAAGGTTCATTTTCTAGTTTTCCGAGTTATGACTTATAATTACTTAGCCTCCTAACTTTTGTTTCTGCAGTATAACTTTACTGAGTATTGTTAAATTTCATCCAAATTCACTGCAGTTTTATATTGAGGAGACCATTGTCCACCTGTCTCATCTTCCATCAGTCAGTAATTTCTGTAATTTAATTTGGTTTCTATAACATAACATGTTGGGGAATTTTATGGATTAAACTAAATTAAACATGCATTTTTATGGTGATAAGACCTTGAATTACTTCAGTTTCTAGCATTCCAGAACTTCACTTTCATGAACTTTGTTCCCTGATTGTTCACCTTTTTTACTTTGGTTTCCAGCATAACCAAGGTTTCTTGAATTTAAACAAATCTTATCTTTGCCTTTATATTGATTAGACCTTGAATTTCATGCATTCGGTGATTTGCATGGACTATATTACCAAATTCCTCAGCCAGCTGTCTTGGCTATCTGCAACATAACTTTACAAAGATGGTTGGGTTTCAATCAAATTTGGCATACCTTCTTATTGAGACCTTGAATAAATTTGTTTTTCATGATTTGGCAACTTCATTTACAAGAGTTCTTGCCACCTGATTTTGCATCCTCGTAAATTGTCTTTGCAGGATACCTTTACTGAGGATTATTAGAGTGTCACTAAACCTTTTATATTTTTTATTTATATTTGTCAACGTCATATTCAATAGTTATGTCCCTTGATTAGCCTTGTCCTGACTTTAATTTTGTCAAATAATGCTGACTATAGAAAATTTCCTATATGCACATAAACTAATATGCATTTTATATATTTGTCTTCCGTCTTTCATTTATAGTCCATAATATCAAAACTCTTTTAAGTTTCCAACTTTTATTTTTCAGGATTTGTGAGAAGCTGAGAATACATAATGAGATTAAAAATGCTGAAAAATTAGAGAAATATGTGGATTTATTCCTTCAAATACCTGCCTTTGAAGGGAAAGATATTGGAAAGGTATTATTATATTTATTTTGAATGAAGAGTATTCATAAATTTAAAGAATTTAAAACTGTTTTTATAGTTGACCTGGCTGTAAGCATAAGTGAGCTTATGGCAAGGCAATGTGTCCGTTGTCTGTCTCTGAGCATTTGCTCCCTTAACACTCGAGGCCTAGTTGTGTTTTTAAATCTGAATTTAGTAAAACTTGGAATATATGCTATGTCATAAATATCATTTAAGTGCAGATATAAGAAATATTTGTGTATATTGATATGATCTTGCATATGTTTGGCTGAACTTGTCACTAATCTGGAGGCCATAATTTTTCTGATTATTATCAAACTTAGAATTTTTGTTTTTGTCATCAAGAATTCTGACATTGTTTTTAAACTTAAATGTTTTTTCTAATTTCTGGAAGGTAAGAGCAATAACCAATTTTATTGATTATTTCATTGCTATCTCTTTGACTTGTTCCCAGTCCAAAATGAGTATTCCCGCTAACAGTTAGTACTTGGATGTTTAGAACAAAATCAACATGATCCCAGTCTGATTCTTTAGTTATATCTAGCATTTGGAATATCACCGTTTTAATTGACATTTTGTAGTTCTGTTTGGGAACGTAGTGCTTTCCATCATCCAAATATGACTCTAATGCTTTTTTGCTATAACCATGGTCCCAGCCCCAGTAGCACTAAGCTGTGTCTAGCTGTGTGTGCCCTGTATAGTTTTACTTGTTTAGACAATTTTGTAAATGTCATGCACATTTATTCACTATCACCTTAATTTCTCTTCTTATATCCAATAAAAAAAAAGTTTTCACCCATTTTTCCAAATGAATTTGTTTACCCAGTGATGTATCTACTAGATCTGCAATCAGAATCTTCTTTTTCTGACGACTCAGTCTCAGAAATTTTCGATGTACAAATCTAAATTTTGCAAAATATCCAGCTGTCAAACATATATTTCCTTTCCTTGCTCAATATTTTTTAGATTAAACCCAAGAAACTCCTCATTTTCGCTCTCACGGTCATCAAGTCTTATGTCTGCCATCATTAACGATTTTTCATGAACAGAACATGTGTAGCATACATGCCAACCATTACGCTTTTAGCGTAATCATTATGCTTTTGTTCACTAAATTAACTTAAATGTATATGGATTACACTTTTTTGGTATATCCACCTCCCCCCAAAAATCAATTATTCATTTTCTTGTTATTATTAACATTCCATTAATCCCACAGACCATATTTTTAGAAAAGACAGCTTTTACGTAACTACAGTTTTCCTATTTTCCGAACAATATCATGTTCTATTTATAGCTAACCTGGCTCTACTGTCTCCAATCACATTCACATCTGTGTTGCAGACAGTTAAGATTGGCTTCTTACTCTGGTTAGAGCCTTACATTTCTATGTGGTTGAAATATAATGGAATAAAAATAGTTTTAGCCATCTCAGATATTTTGGCAGCCACCTTCTCCTGGTTGATTATTCTGATTATCATAAAAGCTTATCAGACAGATCTTTCAGGAGAATCAATAATAAGGTTATAACTGTTGATGTATCTTGGACCTTTCACAGTCATTCTTCCCAAGATGATGTCATGAAAGCTGTTTTCTGGTGATCTTATACACTTTCTCTTTCTTCTTACCTGTGATCATTGTTACACCTGAGCTAAGGCATTTATATTATGACCTAATTGTGTAATCCAAGCAAGCCTACTCCACATAGCAATAGTGTGCCCTACAACAGCAAATAATTTTAACAATTTATATTTAGGCCATCAGTATCCTAATGAGCCTGCAAATTCAGAAATGCAATAACAGTAGGTAATGTTTTCCTGCGATTAACCTTTTAGCTGTTGTGCAGTTTTACTACAGTGGGACCCCGCTATAACACGGTAGTTGGGAGCCATAAAATCCGACCGTGTTATGAACTGAGCCGTGTTATAAGCAACCATGTACAATACCAACACATTTTGGGATTTAATTTTGGGGTGGGGTGGGGTACATAAAGACGGGTGCGAAAATGCATGGCACAATTACCATTTTTGATCAATACATATTAAATGAGAAAAACATTTGCTGTGGTAACAGAAATTGCAGATATAATATACAGTATTACTTTATTCAGAGAACCATGCATTGGTACATACACATGTCTAATTTATATATACATGTATAATCTATTGCATGAAAAGAGTATCAACACCGTGTACTCACCAGCGAATCTTGTAACATACATTGAATCCATAATACAAATATTTCCATCGAAAATATCCACATACAGATGTAAAATATTCAATAATTTTGTCACAGATCATTATGTGACTGAATTCAATGAAAAGAAAATAACAAAAGTTACGTAAGGGGTGTACGTAATGAATGAAGAAATAGTACATGTCCGTAGATTAAATAATGGAAGCTAAAGTGTATTCTTATAATAACCACATGTACATCACAGGATCTTTCTGTCTCTGAATTCAGTCATTGTAAATTTCAGAACATTTCCCACCCAAGCTGCTAGTCAAAGTCCTTTGAACTTGCCTCCCAGCTATTGCATCATGTTCTTTTGATGTACTCTAATAAATACAGCAGGCAGAACTGGCTGTATTTTAACCACTGCATTATATCACTGTAAATATCAGTACAGCTAAAATGATAACGTAGTCACCACTACCTTTGTCTCCTAGCTAAGGAGGACTCCTGCATGGAGTGATTTATGTGTTCCAAATCAAATATTTGCATTCAAATACGCGTAATTAAGCGTTTCCGAAACCTCAGTGTTGTATACATTTTATACCATTATATTTCTCATCTGTCAATAGTTATTATTTTTTGAAAATCTCTGATTTTTATCTGCTTTCTGCTAATGTCACGTTTGCTCTTGGCAAAGTCAATTATAGTTCTCAGTTGCAGAATTCGAATTTACTAGTCAACAGATTGCATAAAACAACACCGCTAAGCCATGCGCACATGCTGGTGGCTTTGTTTCTTTGATGCTGTATAAAACCGTTGCCCCATGAATTAAACAAGTTTAGCTCGGCAGTTCACTTTGATGATAAATAATGTACTTAAATTAATTGATTTATATATTCTGGTGAGAATCTTTTATCAACTGCCGCATTGGCTGTTGCTTAGATGTGTATGAAATTAAGAGAACATATATCGGAGATTATTAGAGCAACGATTGTATTCGGAATGCATTCGAGACAAACACAAAGTAGACACGATGGCTTCATTACTCAGGAATCAGTAATTATAATATTGACACTTATGAGCTGTAATTTTTCAACAATAAACAAAGATCAAAGTTCTCAGTAGGCCCAGCAATTGGTTCATATTTCCGACGTTTATTTTGGCACAAAACTAGAAGAAATTTGATAATACATTTTCTACACGTTCTTTTTCACACTGTTTAGACAAATATGAGAATGATAATTAAACTCTTGACGTATTTTTTTTTCATACTTAAATTTTTTTTTTTTTTTTGGTCTTTGAGAAAAATACCTGTAATAAATTACCCGAAATTTTGGGAGCCATGCCACGACCGGGTTATATCCGAATTCGTGTTATAACAGGGCGGGTTATAGCAGGGTCCCACTGTACTGCTGAGTGCTGTTATATCAGTTACTGAGACTACTGAGGCTGATAGCTAGGCTGAATACTAAAGCATCATCAAATCTTGCTACAGAAATTGACAATAAAAACATGGTTACATTTATATTCATTATTTCAGTAGTATAGTGTGTTACGGCTATTGGATTTAATTTTATTTATTTTTAATTATTAAATCCAAAATTGTCATTTAGGATTTATTATTCATTAAATGGGAAATTTTTCTAGAAAATTCAGTTGACTTGTACTTTACTGATAAACAGGCTGACCTTGGCTTACAGTGGTCTAGTTCCTGACCTTGCTTTGGACATTGTCAACAGGTCTTCAATTTCATTGGTTAATTTCAAGGACAACACTTTTATTGAGGGTGGGAAGTGAATGTTTTCTTTCTAGAACATTCCATTAATACGTGACTTGAAGAAAGTACTTTTTCCATGACCTTCCAGACTCACATGATTCCTCTTGTTTACGAGGGAATTACAATATATATAGCTGTGTTTTAGAAGCTAACTTTAGTAGATGTTTGGGCTTATTGTAAAGTTGAGTTGTGTTATTTTCTGTTTGAGTTTAATTATTTTATTCTGGACTTTATGTCAATTCGTTGGAAAAGAAGAATTATTCTCATTATTTGGAAAAGGACATATGTTTATGATATTCATTTGGATGATTAAAAACAAGAACTGTACCACGTGACATTGTCAGCCATTTTGGATTACATCGTCAAGATTCGAACCTGGAACTATTAGAACATTTATTTATCAGGACTTGAAAATCCATTAGTGGATTATTTTGTGAATTCTATATTTGTTAGATTTGATTCTCTAAAACCGTAAGTTTAATTATTTTATGAAAATAATTGTACTTAATAAAATCTTTGTTAAAGTTTTACACGCTTGTTAGTTTTCACTCTTTCTGTGTTGCTGCTTATTCTAGCCTAAGCACGTAAAATAGAATTGGTGGCTATCGTTCGGGATTGAGATTGAAATAAATTTGAATTTAAATTTGAATTTCCCCTAGTTTTTGAAAATTTTAAATCTTTAGTGAGACTGACACGCTTGTATCAAAATGACATCTAATGTAGAAATATTTCTTTCTAATCCTACCCAGGAGCAATTAGATCTTTTTAAAAAAGATGAGTTGGTTCAACTTGCCAGGAAATACGATCTTTCCGAAGTGAAGGCTTCTTTAACGAAACAAGATATCAAAAAGATTTTGGTCCAGTATTTGGTAGAACAGGATGTTTTGGAACAAAGTGCTTTGATTCCAGTCAGTAAGTCTACATCAGACTCTGACATTAAACTGAAGGAATTAGAATTAAAATTCCAGATGGAATTAGAGTTAAAGAAGCTGGAGTTTCAGGAAAGAGAGAAAGAGAAACGAATTGAATTACAAAAAGAGCAAATGCGAATTGAGAGAGAGGAGAAAGAGAAACAAATTGAATTACAAAAAGAGCAGATGCAGATTGATAGAGAGAGAGAGAGAGAGGAGAGAGAGAGAGAATTAGAGTTGAAGAAGCTGGAATTTCAGGAAAGGGAGAAGGAAAAACAATTACAATATGAAATTAGAATGAAAGAAATGGAGCTGGCAAGTGGGAATCATCATCATACTTCAAATCAAAATTTTGATTTAGCAAGGAATATTAGATTAGTGCCCCCTTTTAAAGAAAAAGAAGTAGATAAATATTTCATTCTTTTTGAAAAAGTTGCAGAAAATTTAAAGTGGCCAAGAGAGAATTGGACTCAGTTACTACAATGTGTAATTACTGGTAAGGCTAGTGAGATTTACACTTCACTGTCTGTTCAGCAAAGTGGTGATTATGACGTAGTTAAAGAATGCATTTTAAGAGGTTACGAGTTAGTTCCTGAAGCTTATAGGCAAAAATTTAGAAATTACAGAAAAGAAGCTGGACAAACTCATGTCGAATTTGCTAGACAAAACGAGCAGTTGTTTGATAGATGGTGTTTAGCCAAGAAAGTCGAGCAAGATTATCAAAATCTCAAGCAAATTATATTAATTGAAGAGTTCAAAAACTGTGTCCATAATGATGTTAAAACTTATCTTGATGAGCATCAGATTGAAACCTTGGAAAATGCTGCTCGAGCTGCTGACGAATATTCTTTGACACATAAAGTTCCTTTTGTTAACAAGACTTCTACTCAACAATTTACTGGCAGAAAAGAATTTCTGCCTAATTCAAGCCCTTCTAAAACTCAAACTAACACAACTTTCAAAAATCAGACTTCAGAGAAGTTTGATTCTAGATCCTTGTCTCTTCCGACGTGTAACTTTTGCAAGAAAAAAGGACACGTTATTTCTGATTGCTACAAATTGAAAAATAGGCAACAGAATCAAGATAGACCAGTTCCAAATGCTCTTATTTACAAGAGGTCAAGGTCACAGTCATGTATTGAAAGCAATACATTTGTTGGGTCTAATAAATCCCAGTCTGATTTTGATATGGAGAATTATGAACCATTCATATCGAAGGGTTCTGTATCACTTTTGGGTGATTCAGCCAATCCCACCCCTATTAAAATTTTAAGGGACACAGGAGCCTCTCAGAGTCTTTTATTATCAGGTACTTTGCCTTTATCTGAGAAGTCTTCTTCTAATGAAAGTGTTCTTATTCAGGGGTTAGAGTGCTGCTTTGTTAATGTTCCTCTCCATTGTGTAAATTTGTCATCAGACTTAGTGTCAGGACCTGTGACAATCGGAACAGTCTCGGTTTTATCCGTTGAGGGAATAGATTTATTGCTAGGCAACGACTTAGCTGGAGACAAGGTTGTGGTTAATCCACTTGTGACTGACAAGCCTAA
Source organism: Unio delphinus (assembly GCA_029339505.1). Taxonomy (NCBI): domain Eukaryota; kingdom Metazoa; phylum Mollusca; class Bivalvia; order Unionida; family Unionidae; genus Unio; species Unio delphinus. The sequence continues at coordinate 10,863,396 of JAQISU010000132.1, forward strand.
TTTGGATCAGAAAGTTGATCAAATTGAAAAAGAAATCCCTGATATATTTCAAGCTTGTACAGTTACTAGAGCTATGGTAAAGAAAGCTCTTGAGAATGAAGTTGAAAAGGGCAGTATTCCCTTCACTGACACATGCGTGGGTCAGGCTTATGTTGAAAAAACCAGTATACCTTCAACTGACACTTGTATAGGTCAGGTTTTTGATGAGATCACTTTTACTCTTGGTTTAGATCAATCAGAAAGTATTGATCATAGTGATCCTCTTTTGACAACTCATTCTCTTTATTTTAATCAGGGTGATGATTTTGAGAGTGATGTTACAGAAGGCAGCATTCCTTCAACTGGCACTTGTGTAAGTCAGGTTTTTGATGAGATCACTTTTACTCTTGGTTTAGATCAATCAGAAGGTATTGATCATAGTGATCCTCTTTTAATAACTCATTCTCTTAATCAGGGTGATAAACGACAGTCACTTGTCGTTGAACAGGAAAAAGATCCTGAGATCTCCTGTTTGTTTCAAAGGATCATAAATGAGACTGAAGTTATTGAAGTTCCTGTCTGTTATTTCATTAAAAATGGAATTCTTATGAGAAAATGGAGACCTCCCGAGGTACCTGCTGGTGATAAATGGTCAGTGAACTATCAAATAGTAGTTCCAAAACCTTACAGACAGGAAATACTTAATCTGGCCCATGAAACTCCTTTGGCTGGTCATTTAGGGATTAATAAAATGTATCACAAGATCTTGACTCACTTCTATTGGCCAGAAATCAAAAGTGATGTTGTCAAATACTGTAGGTCTTGTCATACTTGTCAAATGGTAGGAAAAACCAATCAGAAGATACCTAAGGCTCATCTGCAACCTATTCCTACGTTTGATGAAACATTCAGTGGAATTATGGTAGATTGTGTAGATCCCTTACCTAAGACCAAGTCAAGTAAGCATTTAAAGTTAAAAATGAAACTATTGTTTGAAAGATCTGAAAGGGAGAGAACTTTTGAGTCTGATAATGGAGTTGTGTTACTCTTGTTCATTCTTCTTACTTTTCTTCCAATTAGATATTACGGCCCTTACAAAGTTAAGAAGAAAATGAATTAGTTAAATTATAGTATTAGTGCTCCTGGGATCTAAATTAATTATAGGAGTACCAGTGTATTGAAAGAAATAGCCATGTTAAATATGTAATTAATTTAGTTGTACCAGTCCTACTTAGTGAAGGAATATCATCAGGATTCGACTGATATTGGAGCGACGAATTGTTGGAATTCAGAAATTATAAAAAAATCTAGACCAGAAACTTTTACATTTGCAAGTGCAAGAAAGAAATGAACTGAAAATTATTATTATATGACCATTTATGTCCAGATATTCTTACAAGGACAAACAAAATTTTCTTGACGTTGAGATTGAGAATTCCATGCAGGATGAGTCCACTCAAACAGGAATACTTGAAAAAGGAAATTCAGTATTTGCTGAAGAATGATTTTATCAAGCCCAGTAAAAGTGATTGGAGTTCACTATGCATACTTGTTCCTAAACCAGATAAAAACTCTCCGTATGTGCACTGATTGATTATAGGAAGGTGAACAGAGTGACAAAAACAGATTCATTCCCATTAACAAGAATTGACTATTCTATTGATAAAATTGGGAATGCCAAGAACGTCACCAAATTCTGACCTTCTGAAAGGATTTTGGCAGATTCCACTACGGAAAGAGCAAAGGAAAACTCAACATTGCGACTCCAAAAGGACTCTACCAATATAAAGAAAGTCTATTTCAACGTCTCACAAAAACGATTATCTCTGGTCTAGAGATTTGTGACGTCATCATCTACAACGACACCTGGAGAGAACATCTAGCAACAATTAGAAAATTCTTTGACAGACTCACTAATACGTGTCTGACTGTTAATTTATTTAAAAGTGAGTTCTGCCTTGCTAGAGTGTTTTTTTTTAGGACATTTAGTGGGACATGGACAAGTTAAAAGTTTGAGGCTATTTCTTGATAATATAATTGTAGACATTCTTTCCCGTGTATAATTCATTATATTGTGTAATTTTTAATTTCAGATGTAAATTGGTTTGTGATAAAAAGAAAGTTTTATCATATAAACCTTTCTTTTTATTTTATGGGGGAAGGTGTTACGGCTATTGGATTTAATTTTATTTATTTTTAATTATTAAATCCAAAATTGTCATTTAGGATTTATTATTCATTAAATGGGAAATTTTTCTAGAAAATTCAGTTGACTTGTACTTTACTGATAAACAGGCTGACCTTGGCTTACAGTGGTCTAGTTCCTGACCTTGCTTTGGACATTGTCAACAGGTCTTCAATTTCATTGGTTAATTTCAAGGACAACACTTTTATTGAGGGTGGGAAGTGAATGTTTTCTTTCTAGAACATTCCATTAATACGTGACTTGAAGAAAGTACTTTTTCCATGACCTTCCAGACTCGCATGATTCCTCTTGTTTATGAGGGAATTACAATATATATAGCTGTGTTTTAGAAGCTAACTTTAGTAGATGTTTGGGCTTATTGTAAAGTTGAGTTGTGTTATTTTCTGTTTGAGTTTAATTATTTTATTCTGGACTTTATGTCAATTCGTTGGAAAAGAAGAATTATTCTCATTATTTGGAAAAGGACATATGTTTATGATATTCATTTGGATGATTAAAAACAAGAACTGTACCACGTGACATTGTCAGCCATTTTGGATTACATCGTCAAGATTCGAACCTGGAACTATTAGAACATTTATTTATCAGGACTTGAAAATCCATTAGTGGATTATTTTGTGAATTCTATATTTGTTAGATTTGATTCTCTAAAACCGTAAGTTTAATTATTTTATGAAAATAATTGTACTTAATAAAATCTTTGTTAAAGTTTTACAAGCTTGTTAGTTTTCACTCTTTCTGTGTTGCTGCTTATTCGAGCCTAAGCACGTAACAAGTGTCTGTTATTCCAATATTTTCACTTTATATATTCCTACATTCCATCATAAAAGAAATTCCAGTCATGTAAACTGTTTTGAATCCCACAAAATAAATCCAATATTTTTATAGAAACATATAAAAGCATGTATGAAATCCACACTCAGATTACAATGTTGAGAGTGGTACCTCTCAAAACAGTCATTATATACACAATAATGACTATATTATTCCAAGATATCCCCACATCTCCTGGAAGCTGATTTTATACCATTTCCTGTATTGCTTTTGATTCCCTATTTTCTTGGAAAAATCATTTGTTTCTTTCACAGGCTTTTTCACCAGACATTCAGTGGCCAAGTGGTATAATGTGCTTTCTGTTATGGATCACTGCCATCTCACCTCTATCTGCGTAGGTTCGAGTCTTAGATTCGGCTAATGTAGTTATGTGAGAAAGCTTGCCAGTAGCTTCTTGTGGGTCGTGGTTCTTTCCGGGGGTTTCCCGGGTTCTTCCTCCACCAATAATACTGGCCGCCATGTATAGCCTATCGTTTGCTGAAAAATGGTGTGATACCCTAAAAAAAATAACATACCAGACATTCAGGAAAAAACTTGGAGAGAAATATCTCTCATTGCTTAGTGGTTCAAGCTCAATTGTTGTACCAACATGAGAATCAAAATCATTGAACTCGATTAAAAATCACCTGCATCTAGTGTTGACTAACATCTAAGAATGATCAATTAAACTCTTCAGTATCACTTGCACTTAAAGTCGCTCCTATCAGAATCAGAATCCATCTTTGTTTATCTTAACTACACATGTTGCGTAAAGTTTGGAAAATCCTTTACAATGCGTCTAAATTTAACCTATCAGTTTTCAAACTTGTATTATAATGTTGAGCAAACAATCCTTTCATTGGTTTTGATAATCAAAAATATATAAACTTCTGTCATTTCAACCAATTAACATTTAGTTATCATAGCGGTTTTGTGCGCACGTAAGTGACTGGAGTTTCATGTATTGCTGAACTTTATGCGCATAAGCGACACTGTGGTAGTGAACTAGGCTTATCAACCCAGCATGTGGGGCCCAGAGTGGTCAAAAGCGCTTTCCGTTGCATATCACTGCCATCTTACCTCTGTCTACGTGGGTTCTAGTCCTAGATTTGGCTAATGTAGTTATGTGAGAAAGCTTGCCAGTAGCTTCTCTTGGGTCATTGGTTCTTTCCAGGGGTTAACCTGGGGTCTTACTCCACCAATAATACTGGCAGCCATGTATAGCCTATCATGTGCTGAAAAAATGGCGTTAAACCCTACAACAACATTAACCCTGCATATATGTGTCTGTGGATTTCAGGAGCTATTTACAGGAGACTCATATATTTGGTAGTCATTGCTATGGGTTAATATGGAGCTTTTGGTGGTGGCGGTATTTGATGGAGATAAACTAATTTTAACTAAACTTTCATGTTGTTCTGGTCTGATTTCCACTGTGATCTGATATCTTTCAGTCTTTGTTCAAAATTAGGGAAGGATGTTGTGCAGAATGACCCAGAAATCTAATAAATCATAAGGGATCATGTTAAACTTTGTTCTAGATCTCCAGTTGCTAATTGGAGGAGGGGATAATCACCCTGTATGAAAGAGAGATAGGAATGCAGTAATAGCAGGTAACTATTTATTAAAATTGATTTTATCCACAAAAAATATATATTTTGGACTACACAGAATTCTCCCCTTTCAAAAAGATTCAACATGGATGAATACTTTGTAAAATACAAGATGAATAATTTCAGTGAACAGTTTATACAAATTGGCAATATGTACACCTTAAAATGATTAATTTTTAATTTTTAGTTAACTAAATATTGTTGTAGGCTATCATAAGCCATATATGTTGTTGTAATTAATGATCAGTATTTGACAGTTAATTTTTGTAATATGAATTTATTCCAGTAGAAACCTATTTCTTGTCAAAATCACATTTAAATTTATTTATTTATTTGCCGCGAGTCATTTCCATAAACACTGTCACATTTGATATTCTGAAATATTAGGAAGCAACTTTGATCCATTCATTGAAAAAGAGTTTTGACAGTTGCTACTTATCATGTTATGGTTTTGTGTACATGAAGTGTCATTACTTAGAAGTTGTAAATTTATATTTTGTAAAGTTTTCCTTAAGAAAATACCACCAATAGACTTATCTGCTGAAACTCTTCCAAATTTAATTGCCAAGAGCAAAGAAACCTGTGGCCTTAAAAGAAGACTCGTGAATTATAACTCCAGCTTGTGTTGAAACTATGCTTTTATGTAGACCTCAAATTAAAGATCTCAGTTAACTTTAGTTAAGCACATAAGACCATGCACATAAATTTTCACATTTATCTTTTTAAAGCATTCATATCAGAGAATTGTAAAATTGGTATTATGTATTTTTACATTGGTTGTGCTTATACTATACATGTACTTCAAAAGCCAACTTAGTGTGATGACTTTTATAAATGAGGTGAGTGTTATCAGGCACACTTTGTCCTCTTGTTACAAGAACATCCATGAGTTTACTGAATTTAAAATTTTGTTATTTTATTATGAGATTGCTTTCTGTTGTCTGATGTACATAATTACAGTGATGTAATTGTATACTAATGGTATTTCCACAGGGTCCAACATAATTCAAACTCAGTTGGAAGATCTGTCTTGAAAATGACTTTTGAACCAGCTGAAATTCATTATCCCAAGAAGGAATAAAAGGCACATAAATCTGTAACTACTGGTTTATGACAATTGTTTACCTTGTGTGTGTAAATAATTTTTATGTTTTCTTAAGTTATTTTACAATCCTATTTAACATTGGGATATGAGAGGCACCAATGTTCTGCTGACCATTTGATTGACAAATTAAATTGCAACTTTCATACGTGATGAAAGTGAACAATGACATTTCAAACACATACAGTATTACTGAAGATAACTCAACCAACAAAATGTTAATCCGACTGACTACAAAAAAATCCCTAGACTGGAAATTCCTAGATAGAATCTTGAACTTTTATTGGTTCTTGTCAGGTCTCCTTTATGTCAGAGATCTCAGTTTTACTCAGACTGGGTGTTTTGATGGGTATATTTTTGAGAAGATTATAAACAATTCATATTAGTTAATACCTACTAATGTATCTGAATTTAACATGTGTATGGTATTCTGGATGTCCTGGGGCTCTGGGAACAATATTTTGTAAGAGCCTGTTACATCAGAAAGGACAGTAAAGGATGGTGCATTGACAAACCAGTAAACCAGAATTTTCAAGTATAACTTAATTTTAGCCCTAAATTAATTTTTTTCAGACCCAGCAGTGATAATGGTGGTACAGAAGCAACAGCTCCAGTAATAGTTGTAGTGTTAGTAGTAATAATAGTGGTTTTAATGTCTAATATAAAAATTAAGAGTTAAGAAGGAAGATATTCATATTTCAGACTGACACCCACTATGCCTTGCTAGCTTTACTATTGAATTTGGCTGAATCTCCAGTATTTGCTGAATACAAGGAAATCGTCAAAGAAGTTGAAGGTTTGTTCATTTTATTACATACCCATTTAATCTGACATGGTTGATGTAGTGTTTGATACAGATGTTTAAGTCCATATTTATGTATCACACCCTGGTTAATCTAGTGTTTGATACAGATGTTCAAGTCCATATTTATGTATCACACCCTGGTTAATCTAGTGTTTGATACAGATGTTCAAGTCCATATTTATGTATCACACCCTGGTTAATCTAGTGCTTGGTACAGATGTTCAAGTCCATATTTATGTATCACACCCTGGTTTAATCTAGTGCTTGGTACAGATGTTCAAGTCCATATTTATGTATCACATCCAAGCTAAAAATCAGTGACATTCACTCAAACTGTTTGATTTTACTGTTGTGTTGTATAATTGATTATACTTAATAGGCCATACTACTTATGGTATGCATTTTTGTCTGTTATCAACACTCTAGAGCCTTCATTTCTGATCTGATTTGAATTAGATTTAGTATGTAGGTTATTACCATGAATACTTTGGATGAATTTCATTGACATTCATGCATATTAATGAAATGATTGTGCATCTGGAGGCTGGGCTTGTAAACTCTCTAGAGACCATATCAGATCAGACTTTGATTAAGCTTGTATCTCTGAAGACTTGAATTATTGGTGACATCCAAGCATAAGGTGTTCTTGTATCTCTTTGGTTGAGCCTGTGAACATTCTAGAGGCTGTATTTCGAATAAACCTTTGGGTCAGTAAGCTTATGTCATGAAGATATAAACCAATGTTTATGTGTGGCATCTCACACACTAATGATTAACTGATGTTGTGAACACTCTATCAGTCATATTTCTGATGACATTTTGATCAGATTTGGTATGTGAACTTCCAGATCTCATGGATTTTATTGTCATGGAGTGACAGCTTGCAACTGATTGGCTTAGATTGTGAACACTTTGGAAGCCACATTTCTAATTAGAATTTGATCAGATCTAATATTTAAAATTGTATCATCAGTATCTAGGATGAGTTTGCTTATGAGCAATTTGCATCTTTATTAATAAGGTGGTCTTGAAGTGACTAAGGTTGTGAAAACTGTTCAAGACTAATGTCTACTAGGGCTGTCAATGGGTACAAGGGTAATTGGGTACCTGACCATAGTGAAAAACACAGGCACTGAAATTAAGCGCGAGTACCCATTCACAAACATAATTTGTTGAGAACACTACCAAAATATCATCAATTATCAGCAGTATGCAGTAGCTTCTGCAAGACAAAGAAATGAGATTTATGCCTTGTGAGTTGACCAACCTTACATTGGATGTCTCTGCTTTCCAGCAGGTTGCACACTCCCATTATTGAGGTTGGGCACAGCAACAGTGGTTGTACCCTTCTGTTTGAGAGGTACAGCATGGCAGTGGAATGTGCCTGCCCATTATGGATATTCACTGCAACAGCTCCCTTCCATTATAAAGTTCGAATGCTGCAACACATCTCATGTTTTTCTTCTTATCTATGTCCCATATGTGGCTCAGAGAGACATCAACCTTCTATAGATGGACCTCTTCCTTTATGATGAATACAACTGTTTCTGTTTTTGATCAGTTTGAAGAGAGCATCAGCCTACCCACCTAATTGACAAATTCAGCTACACATGGTAGCTGCAGGATAATTACAGCTATTAAAATGTAGTTGGGGGGGGGTGAACCTCCTCCCACCCCACACTGCTATCTTGTATAATAATTGTCTGGGAAAAGATGACTGATACTATCTATCTTCTATAGATTACCATGTGACATACAGAGTGGTGTGCAAAAAGGTCATTGTGACTTTTCTCCATTCTCTGGGAGAATATACATGTATTTTGATGGAGTGGACATTGAGTATTTGGAATTAAAATATTTTAGCTATATAATAGTGGCAGGTAAGTATTGCATTAAAAAAATTACTTTATCCCCCCCCCCCCCCCACTCCTCAAAACTACATTTCTGAATGTATAAAGGAATTGTCCATTTTGTGCAGGCAAAGTGATCTAGATGTATGGTCTTGGGAATAAAATGACACCAACATTATTAGTTTGTGTGTCAACCATATGCACCAAGCTTTTCTTGCCTCTCTACAGATTAATTATAAGCATGGATTTGTATCCACAAAATGGCATGTGTCAGCTACACTTGTGAATGATGGCAGGCCTATTTGGGGCTCTTATTTTTATTATGTTGAATATGTGATGATTATATTAATTCTCAAGGAAACATGAATTATTCCTTTGGCATAATGTTTAGTAGCAAAAGTTAAAGACTTATTTTTCCTTGTTCCTCAACCTTACATTGTTAAAATTGTAGTTTTGAGAGGTCCACTATTTCTTTTCAGAGGCAAAGGACGAGTTTGATTGGAGAGCATATCTCTTGGAAGGAGAAGAAATATATGTTCCCTCAGATGGAGAAACCACTGTAAGTATTGCTTTCTTTTTTCTTCTTTCTTCGCAGGCAAAATGATTGTGAACATAATTCTGAATAGTGGAAGTATTTATTTGCTGTAAGTTGGAGTATGTTTTGCTATGATGCTGTTCTTTCAACCATCTGTCTGTCAATGGCAGAGCTGAGTACCACATCAAATTTTGTGCTGCGGTCATTCTGAATATACCACAATACTTGCCATGGTATACCACAGTTATATTAGGGACCAACACTTTCATGTTCTAGGGCAGGGCCAGACACTTTTTTGTTTAATTTCTGTCTGTCAATAGTTTCAAAAAATATTTTGCTCTAATTTACAGCAAAATAACATTATATATCCATTATATTAGTTTGACAAACTTCTAAATATATTAAGATAAGAGAAATATTTTATCTCTAAAGAAAATTACATCCCCAATCATATTAAATATCTAACATATTATAGTGCACAAATTTACTATGTGTATGTTAATTGCTATATAAGTTGCAGCATAAATTTTGTAACTATTGTGGGATGATTGATCTTACACTATATCTGATATAACTGTTCAAGACATCATGCTGACATTCTAGAGTCTATTGAAAAAAAGTGTTGATTCGTAAGTCAACAATTTACTAGTTACATTATTGACGTAATAGGCAGGGAAACTTGGAGTGGGATGACAACACTCAGGCAAGATATTTTTCAGAAATGGCCAGTAAACATAAAACACACTTACTCCACATACGAGAAAATGTCTATTGGACTTGATACAATTATGTCAAGTTTAGACAGAAAGCAAGTATGTGCCTTATAATCACATAATGAGTTGCAGCCTTACAAAGGAATACATATTCTTAACAGATTCACTTACACCAGTGAATAACTACAACATGATGGCTTTTTTTGGTCTCGAATTTGTCTGAAATATGCTTTCCAACATTCATTTGGACACAATGTTGACATATTTGGTACGAAGTCAATAAATCAGCTCTTCCACCGTGATGATATTGATTTTGGTTTTGGGCTAATGTTGCTTATTTAATAAAAGCTGCAAAATTTTAACTGCACACATCAGTGTACATTTTATACACTTCCAGTAATTCTTGTGGTTCTGGAGCTACTGTGGGTTGCAAAGTTCTTTTGGTGAAATGTACATTATATTTCCAGAGCAAATCTTATGTTTGGTGACTTGTAAATCCACTTGCAATAACACAACCAGCTGTCCTGTGGCCATTTTGAATTTTATTCTAGATATGGATATTTCCGGTATGTGTCAAAAAGAACATAAAGCTGATTATTTTACAGTATTTTCAAACTCTCTTCTTTTATGTTTTCATTACATGAAATTATTAATGCATTGCACTTTAGGACATAATTTAAGAATATATTTTTAACATGGAAAATTCAATATCTTTCTAACATGCAGACTAGATTTTTAAGACTCATTTGAATATTTTTGTGAAGAAAACTCTAAGTAAAGTTCTGTTTTCTGAATAAACCCAACAGCAAACACCATGAAATTAGAAAACATTTTTAAAAAAATGCTGAAAATAGTTACGGTAGGGAACATTATTAGGTCATTAAGTTTGTTCTTGCAGTCATGAAAGGTGACTTTTAAGTGCACTCTTGAAAGGGATCACTGTGATTTTATGTCTAATTTCATTGGGCAATTCTTTCCATGTTGCTGGGCCCTGGTATGCAAAACAGTGTTGTCCATATGACTTCGTTTTCATAGTGGGAATAATGGGTATACGATTGTCAAAAGAGGAGCGTAAGTATCTTGCTGGTGTGGCCAGATAGGTATCTTGGACTGGAGTCCATAGTGAAACAGCACAGAGAACAATTTTCTTTCTTCAAAGCATGTCAGATAAAAATGGACAAAATACCACCACTCTGCAAACTTTAAAAGAATGTACACCACTCAGATCTGTAGAAGATAGTCTTTCTTATTGAAGAAATCAAGATTTCACAATCAATAAGCAAAAGTTGCATATGTAGATTAGTTAAAGTGAATGCTGAATATAAATAATATTTAAGCATATTTTGTGTTTGTATTCTGGTTCTAATCCATATGGATTTTGTTCTGTGACAAGAATTGTGACAGACTGCAGAACCAGGTTAGTAGTAAAAATAAATATACAATTTTCATAGTAAACAGTCCTACCCGTTTATGTCGACATCCTCGGGCCCGAGGAAATATTGTCGACATAGGCGGTAGTCGAGATAAGTATGTGGGGGGGTCTGAAAAAAGATAAAAGTTAAAATTTGTCAGCAAAGGGTGACCCGTCGTCAGTGAATAGCATTTACACTGAGAAAACAATGGAAATTTTGAGAGTACATGTAGACAGAATCAGTGTGGAATGCATTTGCATATTAGCAAATTACATTTTGATTACCTTTGTGTAGTAAAATCCAAATTAAAATATTGCATCGATCACATCCTGATACGAAAAACATTACGATATTCAACTCCGGGATATACACATGGTTAGATAGTTGTTATTTACATGCTTCATGTACATGTACTTAAAATGGACTAGATTTTGGTCAGTCCTTCCAATCTTATTGAGGCTACCAAGGGGATGAGGCTATTCACAGGGAAGTGAAAAACTGTCAACAGTACATGTATTCTCCACAAATACTTTTGTATCTGATGTTATGACGAACATTAAAGTGACAGAAAGTTCTCCACACTAAGTTTTTTCGCAAATGCTTCATTGAACCATTTTGATGCTTCCTCCACGTCTCCAAATGTAGCAGTTTTTTGCTTCTTCCTTTGGGGAGCACAGTTACCTTCAACGTAGTCTTTCGTTATAGACTCGGCAGCTTTCATCCTTCCTGAACGGATGTTATTTTTTAAGTGAAAAATTTCACAGACCTCTGCGAGATGTTCATCCTTCAACTTCCTTAACAGCCAGAAATTTAGTTTCTAGAGACTGTAAATTTAATTTGCGTTTTACACTGCTGTTGGTAGCCATTGTAAATGTAAATAAAGTTAAAAACGAAACTTTCATAGAAAAAAAACCCTTGTTTTAATCACTGATCACTTTCAAAGGTCTCGGAAATGCGTAATCCGTATTTTCACGCAATTTTTATATCTGGGATTCAGAAAATCACATATACAGGAGTCCTTTGTGCACATCAGTTTCCTGGATGGCAAATTTAAGGGCTTGCTAGTCCTGCTTCAGCCACCTGTTGATTGGGAAATTGTGTTGATCAATTGATCCTTTTAGCTGTGCTGATATTTACAATCAGAAAATTCAGTGGCTGAAAGACCCACAGATGTACATGTTGTCATTGTAAGAGTACATCTGAAGAACATGACCCACAAGCTAGGCGGCAAGATCAAAGACTTAACTTATAGTCTGTGTCTACATCCCCATTTGTACCCCCTGCCAATTTCAGTAACAAAAAGCATAAACAAGATAAAAAGTCAATAAATCTTACTAAATTCATTCATTGATTTCTAATTTCTAACCCGATTACGACCAGTGTGTCCATAAAACCTTTATCATCTGTGCGTCTGATGCTTGACAGAAATTTTCATACTAACACGATGTCATTGCTCCTATTTGGTTACTCCCGGATACTTTCGTCAATTACGGTAAGGTCAAGAGTTATATCCCTTTGCCACCTAAAAAATCTACCTTCTATGTACATACATGCATATTTATGCATCTGCCCCATTGCTAAAAATGGACTTGTCGGGAACAGGAAATTGATCTCAAGGATGGCCATGGTTGTAATGAAAATTTCTGTTAAGCAGCAGACGCGCAGATGATAAAGGTGTTATAGCTGCAGAGTGGTGAGAAAATTTGCATCTATGTTGTTTTTTTTATCCTACCGCAACATTAAAGCTTGGCGGCAAGATCACTTAATTATTGAACAAAATATGGGTCGGGACTGACAGCTTCAGGGTCCGTAGGGAGCCTAAAAAACCTAAAAAAGCCTAAGATTTTATTTTAGCCTAAAAAACCTAAAAAAAGCCTAAATTTTTATAAGAAAACCTTATAAATTAAAAGAAAACCTAAAAATTCTTCAACACGAGTCAGCAGTAAAAGCTAAAATTAAAGTTTCTATAAGAAAAAGTCGGCACTGCATGATCGAGGAGAAAAAATAACGTAACCTGCACCTGAAATCAACTACAGCTGTCATACATCCGGGTTGTCAGTAACTTGCACATCCGGTATATCCTGGCTTGCAGTAATGGCAAGCAAGACACGTTTCAAATGAGTTGGCTGTCAAATCCGCAGTACACTCCTTGGTTGGAAAAAGATGAAGATGTGTTTTCTGCTAAATGTAAATTATTGTTTAGTATTAAGAGATTGGGTGAAAGCAGCTTACGAATACACGTAAGAGGAATAAAACGTCAAACGAACGAGAAGAGCGCATCCTCCACATTCGACTTGAAGAAAATCTTGACTGTGAGTATAACTATACATTATCTATTTTTTTCTCTGTCTGAACTATAGCTTCAAACATAATTTTTAATTTTGCAGATATTACAATGAATTTGAAGCCGGTCAGACTAAGTAGTTACAAGTGTTTTTAAAGGGAAACAACTGCATCATAACTGTAACAATAAGCTTACCTCCCCTAATTTCTAATTTTACAATTTATATATAATTAGTCAAGATGTTTACCTTTTATTACTTTTATATGGTGGGATCCATATAAATTAATAATGCATGAAAAAGCTAGAATTAAATTACAATAAATAATATTTAATATATTCTTAATGATACATAATTAATTTGTTTGTTTTTTCTTCTTCTTTTCTAGTGTCAACAGCCTGATTCAGGAAAAGTACTGTCACCACAAACTCCGAATTCTCAGCCACCCTGTTCATTGGTGTCTACTACCTCAGCATCTATGCATGATCATGTAGCAAAAGAAGACACATTGCAAGCAGAAATTATTTGGACATTGTATACAATAGATAGACACTGCAGCTTTTCATCAAATTCCGGAATAACAAAAGTATTCCAGTCCATGTTTCCAGATAGTGCCAAAAAAAAAAAAAAATCGGCGTTAACTTGTGATATAGAAACAATGAATAGTTTAGCTGATGACTATGCATTAAAAGCAGAACATCAGAGGAACCTTTCTTTCATCGGCACATCAAATAGCTTAAGGACATCTCTGGAGAAAAAAACCTGGAAGATCAGTTGAAGCTGGACAAGCAGATCGATGATAAGCTTGAAGCATTGAAATATATATGAATTTTGCATGACATTTTGTGCAGTGTACATTGCTCTACTTTTGTAAATATACGATTTAATCTTTCCATTCTTGTTCATTAAGTTCATTTTGATCTTACCTTGCTAAGGATGTGGTAAAGAAGTTCCAAGTTATATTATTAAAAATAATGTAAAATTGATGAGTATGCTATTATTTGTGTGCGTGAAAGCCTGAAAAGTGCAATTCTTGAACCTAAAATTTTTCACAAAATCCTTAAAAAAACCTAAAAAAAAAGCCTAAATTTTGTAGATCAGGATTTGCTACTAACCCTGCAGCTTGTCGACACAAATGATTAGAAAACAAAGGATTTGTTAAAGCTGGGACCAAGGGCTTCTGTCGACATGTACGTTGATCTTTTATCTCTACATTGACATAAGCATGACAATTTGATAGTACTAGTAGACCAAGGGACTGGGACTTTGCTTTTTTGTCGACATAGGCGGCTTGTCGATATAAGCGATGTCGATATAAATGGGTAGGACTGTACTGTATTTCATGATATATATAAAGCTTTTTATGCCTAAATTATCCTTTTTGCAAATTTTAATTGCAACACTTACACTGTGTAGCAGGCATATAATGTGCTCTTACGGTACTAGTAATTGTTGCTGCAAACATTGACATTAAAATCAGATGAAATATGATCTGATAAAAAATATAATTTCAGGATGAAGAATGGATGGATGAATATAAGGACACCGATGAACTGAGTGGTGAAAAAACAGTAGTATTGAAATTTGAAGATGACAAAATCAAAGAGGAAACATCTGCCACTGAGTTACTTGAATCAAATTTACTTTCACAAGATTTGTCCACACTAGCTGAATCAGGGTATGGTTGGTTGATCAACAATGTAGTGATCCAGTATTGGCAAGGCATGATAGATGATAGTCGGGAAATAGGAGATTTTCCCTCATCAAACCTTTCCATTGATTGGTAAGAAATCTAAGTTGTCCTCAGTAATTTTTTCTTTGTGTTTTCTTTAAGTAAATGACTATATTTCTGCTTGAATTATGAGTACCAGTTTCTTATACACATTGTAGAGCTTTCGTAAAATTAGCTTCCTTGGCAACCAGGTGGAAAAATTACTTTCAGTACCTTCTCTTGAGTTAATATTGATCAAATTTGGTTGAAATGTTTCATAAAGCATTCATATCACAATGGTGTGGCTTCCATAGCAAAAGGGAAAAATGCATTGCATGGTAGCTAAAAAGCAAAACCAGACAACCAGAAAACAATATTTTGAATCAGTGGTTTGCAGTTTCAGACCTGCCAACTCTTATGATTCTGCCATAAGTCGTATGAAAATTTACCTTAAAATACAGACTTATGACATACTAGCAAAAACTACTGAAAAATTATCGTTGCCAAAAAATCTAGATAATTAGCTCATCCGTGTCGAGTTTCATCTCAGAGATAGTGAAATTAGTCAGTGAACTCAACTAACTTTACAACATCACCCCAGATGGTTCAAACTGCACCTATTTGTTAATGCGAAATGTCTGCATGATCAGACTGTTGATTATATAATTTAAAAATATTGCTTCTAGAAAGTGATGCATGTTTAAGGGCACAGTAGCCAGTTTTTATGTACAAATTTAATGCCACAATCAGTGACCTATAAAAATACACATAAAAAAACCCATACACAAATGAGGTAAAAGAAAGGTAAATTTTTTTGAGACATATTGTTTTTGTTTTTAGGGTTTAACGCCATTTTTAAGCACAAGATAGGCTGTACATGGCGACCAGTATTATTGGTGGAGGAAGAACCCGGGAATATCCCCGGAAAGAACTACTGACCCACGAGAAGCTACTGGCAAGCTTTCTCACATAACTACATTAGCCGAATCTAAGACTCGAACCCACACAGAGGTGAGACGGCAGTGATCCGTAACGGAAAGCGCTTGAGACCACTCTGCCACTCGGGGCCATGACACCTTTATTAAAACAAAGCATAGGAGCAGATAAGTCAATGGTAGTTCATAGCAAAATAAGTTTATGCTGCCAACTCCAAATTTACAACTGCAGTTTTCAGGTCTGAAAGTGATTTTGTACACCATGTGATGCTTACAAACACAAACTCTTTTCCTCGATGACAGTTCTGCAAAACAATGTGTACTAAACAGGCTGAAGCAATTGAAAATATTTTTAATCAAAGCCATTTCTGAGATATTCTACTTGCCCCAAACCAATGTGCTTATTGCTATGGGAGGCTATCTCTTCTTCCTAGCTTACTATTGTATTTCACTATCAACCTACTGCAGAATAACTATGAATGGTATACATGACTGATAAGAATTTCAAGATCAACTCAAGCCTGAAACACATTACACGAAGATATCCATATTTTTATAAATAGTAAACAATAATAGCTGAAAAAGTCACGACATAGCCTCAAGTTCAGACATTTGCCACATGGCCAATTTATGAAACTGGATCCTGCCACCTGAAGATGAAAAGAAAAATAAGCTTCTTGAAAAGTATTAATAATCAATGCAGAAGAATAAAAAGAAGTATTCAAATTCTTTGAACAAAAGCTGGAAAGACCACAATTAAGTTTATTGGACATCACATGCCATTTTTAGTATGTCTCATGGGGGGAGATATGATTGCCGTTGTCAAGTGAAATGGAAAAGAATATCCCAAGAATTATGTCAAGTTGAGAGATAGCAACAAGTCATTGAGCTGCATAGTGTTTGGAACTAGAGTTTGTGCAACTGTACTAGTGGTAAATAAAGTCTACACATATTTTACAAACTTTTCAGGTGAGCATAATATTTATTGTCAATGCTTCAAACTTTCTATATTTTGTTACATCCTTTATGAAAATTGGTCAAACTATCGGGAAGAAAATCAATTGCCTTACTGAGACAGACTTGTCAGGGTTGGCAGGTTAGCAGTACGTATACTGTGATACAAACTCAATATCATTTGTTGTCTACATGAAATGTTTATGAAAATATTTTGGCTTACTTCTAGTTGGACCTAAGTAAAAATGTGACATCCATTGACTCCTGAAGTACGGATTTAAGGAATAAAAGCGAAAAATTATCAGAAATATGATTGTTTGTGGTAAAATCCAGATTCTGGCTTGACTGTGTTTGATTAAGATCTTGTTTTTCATATTTATGAGGTATAAATATGATGGCATACCATTGTAATTGCTCAAATTTATGGCATACTATTGTAATTGCTCAAATTTATTTCATTTAAATTTGAATTATCTGCTAATTGGAGCTTTCCTTGTCATAAAATACCATATATTATCATTTTCCTTAATACAGTCTTGTAATATCGTAGAATGTGACCTCATGAAACTGGTTACTTTAATGGTTCCAATGGAGAGCATTTTAAAGAGATCCCTGTTTATTCAAATTAGAAATGTCAGTTCTTTTTTAATTGATACACTTAGGCCTGTTCCATTTAGACATACTTGGTACCCAGTGAAGCCAGTTTTAAAAAAAAATATGCCAGAGTATTTTGATTTCACAGAGTTCATATTAAAATGATAAGAAAATTTTAAATTGCTTCTATGGGTGAGTACCCTACTTAAAAAGTGCCTTCTGTTGGGGTCCCATGTATTGTTGAATGGAACAGCCCTTAATTATCATTTCTTTATTCAACGACACATTTTTCCTGTGATATTTTATTTTCCAAGTGAAATTTGTGTCTATTTTCCAGGGAGAGGCACCAGGAGAGAACAAATCCATTATACTCTGTTGGCAACATGCCTATGCTCACAGAGATTCAGTTTATGAGAGAAATTATTTGGTAGGTAGGATGCAAAGACAAGCCTTCTGGTAAATAGACCAGAAGAGATTATGTAAGGTTCTTTCATCTGGCATTTCTTAGTACAAGTTTATTATTGCTACTCCTAAACTACTGAGAGGAGTAAACCTTTCATCTCAACATCTAGTCTATATTAAATGACATTGGTACCACATCAGTGTGAAAATCCAGCCAGTGAAACTCATCCTAAACATCTAGTCGATATTGACACCAGTTCTGACAACAAGATGTTTTTCTTATCAAGTTGGGTTTAAATGAAAATGGTGCCAATTTGACATCCTGTATGGCTTCCATGGTGGACATCCTGAAAATCTTGTTGCTTCTCCTCCTGAACAGATGGTCATAGTGTCAGGAAGTTTGAGAGTAAAAAACAAATTTATTTATTTTTATGAAACACCATGCAAGTATGCATACATGCCAACCAAATTATGTTTTCTGCTAAATTGTATATGGATTATGCTTTTCTGCTACGTTAGAAAAAACATAAAGCAACAAAAAGAATTTGTCAGTTTTATTATCATCTCTTCAATTTTAGTCATAAATTTGAGAACATTCTTAAAAAGGTGATTGCTACAAAAGAATAACATAAGATCACTTTCCTTTTTTGCTATTTATAGCAACTGTATATGACATATTTCTCCTTTGAATACGTTCCCCAATCACATTACTTTAGGGATATTAGCCTGCTACCTCGCGAATCCAGCCCTACCAAAAGACGAAAATTCGTCTTTCCTGTCTATGTCATATAGACAAAGGGCAATAACTCTTGCCCATTACCTCCCCTTGCCGCCCGTTAGGTGTCGCTTCTTTAGTTTTTTAGCTTCGCTTACGCGAAAACACGTACAATTAGACCTCCAATGAATCCAAGCCATCTTAGTGTAAATTCTGACCATCCGAAGTTAAATTTGGAATTACTGTGTTGGATAATCATTCCTACTACAGGTCGTATACATTATTTTACAATATTTTCCAATTTGAGTGACTTTGTCACCTTTTCTAGACTTCGGACCAGGTTGCAACGTGGTCAAAGCATGTAATACATGTAGCACTCAATAATTTCGCTTATTCCGTATGTAACGTTTACGATATTAGCGACTAATAACGTGCTGCATTGATAATGTGTGCTGTATTTATCTTCTTTGACGTTCAGTAGACTTCAAAAAAGTCTTTGATCGACCAATTGCGACTATTTAATGGCGGACTTCGTGTTGTAGTCACGAATTCACGTGACACTTAATCATTTCGCTTCCTCCGTTAGTTACGGTTATGGAATAGCGACTTAATAGCGTACTGAATTGTTAATTTGTGCTTTGTTTATCTTCTTTCCGTTTCAGTAGACTTCGTCTCTGAACGACCAGTTGCGACTATTTAATGACGGAATTTCGTGTTGTAGTCACGAATTCACACGACACTTAATCATTTCGCTTCCTCCGTTAGTTACGGTTATGGAATAGCGACTTAATAGCGTACTGATTGTTAATTTGTGCTTTGTTTATCTTCTTTCCGTTTCAGTAGACTTCGTCTCTGAACGACCAGTTGCGACTATTTAATGGCGGAATTTCGTGTTGTAGTCACGAATTCACGCGACACTTAATCATTTCGCTTCCTTCGTTAGTTACGGTTATGGAATAGCGACTTAATAGCGTACTGAATTGTTAATTTGTGCTTTGTTTATCATCTTTTCGTTTCAGTAGACTTCGTCTTGAACGACCTATTGCAACATGCTCACGGTGATAACTAGTGTGGTCATTAAGAGTTAACATGGCACGGAATAATTTGACTACTCCGTTAATAACGGTTATAGTATTATCGAATTAATAATATGCTGAATTTTTTTAATCTGTGCTTTGTTCTCTTCTTTTGTCATTTCAGTAGCAAAGTCGACAACGAAGGCATGAATGGCAAAATGGGTGTTGGCAATGTGGAAATGGAGGAAATTATGTTGACATGGTTTAGGCTGCCCAGTGGATGTAAATTTCACCGCAGGTCCGTGCATGGCTTTCGGGCCTGTAAGTCCGGACGCATGGAGTCTAGGCTGGATCAATTGGATCCATTTTATTATGCACTTTCGCCGGCCGTCCAGCCGTCCATCCAGCCGACACCGTCAGTTCAGCCGGCACTTCAGCAGGCACCAACCGGCACTAGCCATACATCCGGCACCGTCCGTTCAGCCCAAATGGCACCGGACGGCCAGCCGACCTTCCAGCTGGCATCAACAGGCACCGGCCGTTCAGCCCAAATGGCACCGGCCGGCCAGCCGACTTTCCAGCCTGCATCAACAGGCACCGGCCGTCCACCCGGCAACGACCGTTCAGCCCAAATGGCACCGGTCGTCCAGCCGACCTTCCAGCCGGCATCAACCGGCACCGGCTGTCCTTCCGACAACGACCGTTCAGCCCAAATGGCACCGGTCGTCCAGCCGACCTTCCAGCCTGCATCAACAGGCACCGGCCGTTCACCCGGCAACGACCGTTCAGACCAAATGGTACCGGTCGTCCAGTCGACCTTCCAGCCGGCATCAACCGGCACCGGCCGTCCATCCGGCAACGACCGTTCAGCCCAAATGGCACCGGTTGTCCAGCCGACCTTCCAGCCGGCATCAACCTATGCAGGCCGTCCATCCGGCAACGACCGTTCAGCCCAAATGGCACCGGTCGTCCAGCCGACCTTCCAGCCGGCATCAACCTGCACCGGCCGTCCATCCGGCAACGACCGTTCAGCCCAAATGGTACCGGTCGTGCAACCGACCTTCCAGCCGGCATCAACCTGCACCGGCCGTCCATCCGGCAACGACCGTTCAGCCCAAATGGCACCGGTCTTCCAGCCGACATCAACCTGCACCGGCTGTACATTTGATTTACGGAGATTATAGTGATGTACCCGTCAGTAAATCTGTACTACTGGTTACATATCACTACCATGAGAGAGATGTTATAGATGTATCTCCGTCCAATCAGACCATTCGAGAGGCAGGTGCCGGTCATAGCCGGACCTTCGCCGACATTCCGGCCGACCATATACCAGACAAATCAGTCGGTATCGCCGGTGTACACCTCCGGTCACGTCAAATACGTGTCGGTGTGATTTTAAAACAAGGGAGAATTAGTGACATTATCAGAGATGACGGAATTGAGTTATCTATGCCACTTGGTATGCGCTACCCAGATATGGCAGCTTTACCAGAACAGGACTTTCAGGCCGACCATTCGTCAGTTCAATCAGCCGTTAGTGCCGGCCGTCCATATGTTCATGGCTTCTCCACAAGGGAGATTTAGTGAAAGTGTCAATTATGACAGAATTGCGTCATCTAGGTCACCTGGTATGCTGTACAGATATGCAAGCTATACCAGAACCAACATTCCCTCTGAGCGAATGGTAGATGGGTGCACAGTGCTGGCCGCACTACATAAGCATTATGTAATTATTATTACCTTCTAGCCGGCACCGGGCGTCCATCCGGCAATGACCGTTCAGCCATATGGCACCGGTCATCCAGCCGGCACTAACCGGCACCGGGCGTCGATCCAGCAATGACCGTTCAACCCAAATGGCACTGGTTGTCCAGCCAAGCTTCCAGCCGACACTTGCCGGCACTGACAGTCCATCCGGCTCCGGCCGTCCAGCCCAACAGGCACCGGTCGTCCAACCGTATGGAGATTTTAGTCATATACCAGTCCGTCCGACTGTACCGCTGTACCAGCACGGGGATTTTTATCATACCGCAATCCGCACAAATCGGATTGACGAAGATTCTAGTGATGTTTCCGTCTGTCAATCCGTACTACCGGTTACATATCACTACCATGACTCTGATGTTGGCGATGAATCTCTCGATCCAACCCGACCATTCGAGCGGTCGGTGCCGGTCATAGCCGGCCCGTCGCAGGCGTTCAGGCCAAACATATACCAATCAATTCATTCGGCATTGCCGGCCGTCCATAGGCTATCAACTCATCCACAAGGGAGAGTGAATGCCTTTTTTAGAGATGACGGAATCGAGTCATCTATGCCACCTGGTATGCATTACCCCGATATGGATGCTTTACCAGAGCAAGATTATGCACATAGTGAGTGCGATGAATCACAGGCAAATCAGCTGTATGCAGATCCAACTATGGAACGGACTGAGTTCAGCTTCAAAGCCGCAGTGGAGGAAATTTTTAGGGTGTTAAGGCCCCTTCAGAATGCCCTCCACCTCCTGCTGCAATTACCGACTATAGGGTTAGTGCGTCGGTCGATCTGGATGAAGGGGAAGAGATTCTATCCTTCCGCCTCCTTCCCCAGTCGACAAAATTAAGGAAATTAATGACCGTCTGTCGACACGTATAGGGGATCCAGGAAATGCTAAGGCGTTCTTTTCTGAAAGCCAAGTACCAGCGTCGTTTTCAGGTCGATGGTACAAAACTCACTCCGATGCGTTCAATACTGAGGTCCTGGCTCGGGATAAAATAGGGCAGCAGTCCATATGTCTGCGGCATTGTCTTATAAAGTGGACAAAACTGTGTTCAATGCCACGTCCAAGCTGGTTCGAATGTAGTCGCTACGTCTTCACTGTTAGACCTAGCCTCCCTAGCCATTTTCAGGATCGCTGAAAAATCTGGCAATGAACATGCTTGGGATTCGACGGCCCGGTTAGCTAGGGTTCTTAACAGGGCAGCTCACCATTCCATGGCCAATGCGCTGACTGCTTCTGCCAACCTAGACCTGATACGTCGTGACGCATGTCTGAAGGGCACGTCGCTTAAACCCCATCATAAGCTGGCTATATATGACCGACGCACATTTCACGTCCCTATCCCACGAGTAGCGGACATTCTCCGTTGTGCTTGTCGGGACTAGGCTTATCAGTTCCATGTCATACCTTTTGGCCTAAATTTAAGCACTTGGGCTAGTACCAAGGTTATGGGTTACGTCGTCACCCTGTTCCGCTCGACTTCATCTATTGCGTCGGCAGTATATTTGGATGACATCCTCCAGAAACATCTGTCAAGTTCTATTCTGCTCAAAGGCAGAAACGATCTTATATCACTTTACGTCATATAGGCTTTCTCGTGAACTGGATAAAGTTTGATCTCTGTCCAATCCGGATTTTGGTCCATCTGGGTGTGGAGTTTCTCCCGATCTGAATCTGGTAAGGCTTCCTCGAGTTTGCGATTATCCAGATAATTGCACTTTTAGAGTCCGTTTCCGACAGGATGCGCATTTTAGCGAGAGAGTTGCAGATCCTCGGATTATTCAATGCGGCAGCAGACTTGATCCCGATCAGCCGTCCTTTTATGCGCCCTTTACAAAGGACGTTGCTAGCGTAATTGCGCTCTTTTCAAGTCCCTTCGATCCCAGAAAACAGTCATGCTCACGCCAGAGATACAATCATTCTTGAGTCAATGGCACAACCCCTGTAGGCTGTCCACAGGGATTACTCTGGAGATACCCCAAGGGGATAACGGTATGTTCCGCCACTAATACCTACGGTTGGGGTGCCCACCTGTTGCCGAACTTCGATACTGTCAGCGGCACGTGGGTGCCAGGGGCGAGCCCTTTCCACATCAACCTTTCAGAAATAACGGCTGTCATCAATGCCTTTCATTTCGGGCAGGATCAACTCTTATTACAAACTGCCCTCATTATGTCAGACAACATTGTGGTGGTGCCTTGCCTCAAAACAAGGGGACACCAATCACCAGACCTGTGCAATCTGAACTGGCAATTTCTACATTGGTTCGACAATCTCCACCTCAATGTACAATTCAGACACATTCTTGGCAGACTCAATGTCTTGGCTGACACTCTATCTAGTCATTCACACAGAATGGTCACTCCATCAATCGGACTTTCTTCCAATTGACACACTTTGGAGACGTCCGATGATTGATCTTTTGCAACAAGATGGAATCGCAAGTTCTCCACCTTTCATCTCACAAGGTTCCAGACCCAGAAGCTTGGGTCGTGGATGCTCGATCAATCACCTGGGAAGGGTTGTGGGCATTCTCCTACCCTCCCACGGTCTTGGTACTGGAATTAATCCAGAAGTTAAGGGGTCAGAATTGTCAGATGGTTCTGATTACCCCTCTCAGATGGAACAACTCCTGGGTCTCCGATCTACTCAATCTAGGCGATAGATCTACCCAGGAAGATTACAGTCAGCACAAGTATTCACAAGCAACCGCGGCCAGGGGTGTTCCACCCCTGTCCGGACCGTCTTTATGTTCAAGCTTGACTCTTGTCCAGACAGCCTTGCAAGACAAACAATTTAAATCTTTGATTGCGGAGAGAATCTCGAGAGCAAGAAGGCCCTCTACTCTGAAGGTTTACGAGGGCAAGTGGCATGTTTTCAGAGACTGGTACCATATCATTCACATTGTTCCTCTGAGTGTCACAATCCCTCAACTGGCCAACTTTTCTCTGGCTTTTCGAGGAGAAACATCTGGCTCCAGTTATTCTCAAATGTTACCGCTCCATGATATCAGACACATTCCGCCATTCTGGTACATGTGCTATCAGCCATGACAAAGATTTGTCAGATCTTTAGACATTTAAAAAAAAAAAAAAAAAAAAAAAAAAAATTTAATCGACTTATATCCCTCACCCTGTTTTCAAATGGAATCTGTCCTGGGTTTTAACATGACTCAATTCAGACAGTATTGAGTCTTTAACCCACGATTAGTTAAAGCTACTATCATACAAATTGGGTTTCTTGATAGCCTTAGCTTCAGCATGCAGGGTGAGCGAGTTACATGTCCTTTCTAGTGACCCGAACTCTCTTTCGTTTCGATCAGAGGGTTTGATGGTCCTCTTGACGCAGCCAGGCTTCGTACTCCAAAATAGATTACCATACATTGCGATCAACGAGTCGTCATTAGCTCGCTTTCTTTATAGATAAGTCAGGATCAACAGCCATGTAAGATCCTGTTTGGGCACTCTAGCACCATTTCAATGCATAGAGGTGAGTCAGGTCACATACTAGCACCTCTTTCTTCTGGTGATAGCTGGGATATGAGATATCACCATTCAAGCCCTTGCTTCATGGCTGTAGTGGGTTATACGCTCGGCGTACTCTGAGAATTCGCAAATCAGTCACCTTATAGAAGCTGTTGCAGAGTCAACCTTCTACAGTTTTATCTTCAAGTTTGTACTCGCAGAGGCAAACATTGATTCTAGTAGGTCCGGTGTTGGGCAGCCCAGACGCCCACCAGACCCATGTGCAACAATCAGCACAGCCTATTAGCTTCGCTGGATTCGCCAGATAAATTTTCGTAGGTAAGAAGATTTCAATAACTATCTTCTTAACCGCATAAAAGGGTCACATATCACGTGACCCTGGGCTGTGTTGCTGATTGAAAATTAGGAGACCGGGTTATCATTCACATGGGGAATTCAACCATCATTCCCTAGAGGATACCCGGGGTGGAGGTCGGATGCTCCGCATTCCCTCCTCCTATTACTTATTCTCCTAAAGTAATGTGATTGGGGAACGTATTCAAAGGAGAAAGCAAATTTTTTAGTAAATTATGTTTCTCCGAGAATACTTACCCAATCACATTACTAAGAAACCCTCCCAACCACCCCGCCATGCGAGCATCCTCGTGTTTTATATATCGCTCAGCTTAAAAACTAAAGAAGCGACACCTAACGGGCGGCAAGGGGAGGTAATGGGCAAGAGTTATTGCCCTTTGTCTATATGACATAGACAGGAAAGACGAATTTTCGTCTTTTGGTAGGGCTGGATTCGCGAGGTAGCAGGCTAATATCCCTAAAGTAATGTGATTGGGTAAGTATTCTCGGAGAAACATAATTTACTAAAAAATTTGCTTTCCAAGAAAAGAGATTGATATCTTCAAAAATCAACTTTGCCTAACAGAATCATTTTATGCCAGTGAGTTAATGAACAAGTCTATATTTTTTAATTTAAAAATTGCCAAAAAGTGAAATGATTTACTGAGTGGATTTTATATGATGGAACACATGAAAGCAGATGAGTCTTTCAAAGATCAGAACATGTTAGGTCAGAAAGAGTTGCAAATCAACACAGCTTTATAAACCTTACAAGTGGAATATGAGAGTAATATAAATCAGCACCTCACCATGATCATTGCACGATTCCAGTTGACAATCATTCAGCCAAAGTTACACATATAGACTAGTTGAAGTGAGTGCTAAATATAAGTAACTTTTCAGTATATTTTGTGTTTGTATTCTGGTTCTAATCCATATGGAATTTGCCCTTTGTCACAAAAATGTTTACTAACTACCAAAATAGGTTAGTAGTAAAAATGTTTTTCTTTCTTTATATGAGCCCTATTTCTGGCATGTAACTTATAACATATTTTTTACACCCAAAGTATGTCTTTTGCAACTTGTAATAGCAAATATTATGCTTATACCTCTCAACGATTTTGGCATGTAAGAATATATACCGCATAACTAGACTGTGACCTCTAAATCATCTGTTATTCTTTCATTCTTTTATTTGTTATAGGATGTTTTCAGGCGTGTCCAGTCTCTTTGTCTTCCAGTTTGACGGGATGCAGTTCAAACCCAGGAATGACATTATGCTGTCACATCTCACCACAGTAAGTATATTCATTTCAGTCTGAGGGGTCACCACGGTTATAAAGTCCCCATTAAACTCCGTCATTCTCAATGTACTTTTTAATCCATTTAATTTTAAAAATATATACATAGACAAAACAATTATTAGACTTGAGAGGTCACTTTATTATATGTAAGCCATCTGGTAGAGTATTATGCTTTGGCACAGTCTGTCAGTTTGTTAACTGTTCCTACTCAGCATTGTAAATTACACATACATATGAAACTCCCATCTAAGTAGGTTTTCTCCCAAGAGTAGGAGAGTCCACCATCACTCACTTGAGTCTCCCTTGTTTGAAAAATTACTAATGAAAATTAATTTTGTTCCATTTTTTCCTTCATATATTGGTTCTTGTATAGCATGACAATGTACTTGTAAATTTCACCCTGTGATCTTGTTGGCAGGGTTGGATAGTTTTTATGAATGAAGTTTTGTCAAAGTGAATCATACTATATGCAAGCAGAACTGATTCTCCTTGGAATATGTTCCCCAATCACATTACTTTAGGAATATTAGCCTGCTACCTCGTGAATCCAGCCTGTTAGAGAAGTATAAAAATAATGTTATTTGTCTTGTAGAGAATCAATTTGCAGCCTTGGAAATAACCATTTTACTCTTGCAGAACTAAATTCACCAATGTCATGTGCTTAAGTAAAAGAACCAGTTTGATTATATTTGGCATTATTTGATTGGTCAATTTGTAAGCATTCAACCAGTTCTTAGAACTTCATGTCTGTACATTTGAAGGTTATTTTGCATTACCAAACCATGAATGTTGAATTAAATTGAATTATATGTGATTCAGAATTTAGCATTAATGATTTGGCTTTCTTAAAATGCATCTTTTGCTGGTCCCAAAAAACTTTCTATTAAAAGGTGGTCAAATGCAAATTTACAAACCCAAAGATGCTGAACAAGAACTGACTTTTCTCCACCCCCACATTTTAAAATATGTTCAAATTTAGGAATGCCTTTATTAGTTGCATTTTTTAGGGTTTCAGGTTGAGAGGTACCAACTGAACATTTCATTCTTAGGCATTGAAAAAAGGGCTGCTGTCCACATGTAATACATCCAAAATCTGCACCATGTTTTGTTATGCGTTACAGGAAATAACAAGTTTGATGTTACATAGGGTTCAGGACTTCAGGCCAAGATGTACTCATAATATCAGCCATTTGGATGTAGACAAGTTTCAGTCACTGCATCACAATATATTTATACTTGGATGTCAAAGAAGACACCTAAGTAGTTTGAATCTGGGTGTGTGGTATGTGTGGTAATTTTTATTGAAAGCATCTATTCTGTCCATCTTTCTGTATGACCATTTATCCATCATCATGCATTTATTTAAAAAAATTCTCCCTGTAATTTAAGGATTTAATATTGATACTTTTTGCCTTCATTTTCTTTTCTTTAAACTTTTCACATAAGTTTAACGTATTAACCATTTATTTTTTATTATTTGGCTTGCTATTCAATTTTAAATTTACTTGGACAGGTTTATGTTTCTTTGAGTTCTTAATTATAGATTCTTTATCTTGACATTTTAAATTTGTTAATAATCACCGTATAGCCAGTAATTTTTTATGTGTGCCTTTAAATCCTGTACATACCTGCATTCACATACATCCCCTCGATAATGTGCATGTTGATAACTCACAAACCCGCTTGTGACGTGGGTTCATCATTGATCCCATTTTTATTACTATAAAGTACCAAATATATGACCCCTATTTGTTGAAATAATTGCGATCAGATTTGGTTACTGAAACCTTCACTCATTTTATCATAAAAAAAAAACGTTTGACATCACATGGAAATTATAATCAACATTATGAAATTATTAACTTTTAATAAGAGGTCTATTATTTGGTTAGCATGTGTTTCCAGTCAACATTCATGGTACACCGTTAATAACAGTATGCAACAAAATTTTGATTAATGAAATTGTCACTAATGTATCCTTGAGGCAGCATTTTAATAAACAAGTACAAATTAAATAAGCATTTTTTGCAATTGAAATATATGTTTTATTTATATCCTTTAGTTCAGTTTAAGTGTAGTGATCATAATTACAATGCCCTGTTGGATCCATTAATGAAATATGTTAATCTACCATAGAAGTTATATCTGCAAGCATTTCTATGAAAACCTAATTAAGTGCTGATGGTGTTTTGATACCAAATTTGTGTAAGTATCTGTTGTATTGTTGTACTGAATTAAAAGCTGACTCTTTGTTTACCATGTTAATTATGTCTTTTGTATCAAAATAAAGTGGGTGGACTAACTGAAAAAAAAAGTTAAAAGTTAAAAATCATGCAAATCCAACCTGAGTAAGAGCTAGAGGTCCCAGTCTAGTGTCGGGTCAACTCATTTCAAGTGATAAATCAAACAATGTTACAACTTTTGGGGCTAAATGTAATATAATTGAACTACCTTAAATTAGCATACTCATTAACAAATGTGATCAAGATAGCAAGACAAGCAAGCAAAATGAATAATTGATGATGTAAAGTTCTGTTTCACAGATTTGTTTTATTCATGAAATTCTAGTTCCAGAGTTTGTAGTTAATATGTAATTCATCAGTTGGCTCCTGGAGATTTTCTAACAGATTACCATATTTTTGCGCAGACGATGCTCGCGTTATACGTGTTTTTACAATCATTGCAACTCCCTGACACAGTATATGCATAAGTGCGTTATCTCAGTGGGTTTTTTTACAGCCAAAAGCGCATCGATGAATTTCGAGTAACCACCCCAATAAATCGGTGACAATTAGTAAATGATTTCTTTCATACACATAAAGTATAAATGAGGTTTATTTAAATCTTTAAATAGAAAATAAACAATTCGAAGTTGACACCGTGTTGTGCGTCTGTACGTTATGGTATGTAATGAATATCTTTTATTCGCACGAGGCATACACTAACTTGCATTATAAGAATATATTTCTTGTAATTTCTATGTAGAACAAAAACCAATAATTGGTTTAAAATCAGATTTCTACAAACAATAATCAGTTTTGAAAAAAAAACGATATTGACATCCCTATACCAGCATGTGTGCAGTTTTATTGCAGTTGCTATATTACCTCTGTTTGTGCGAAAAATATTACGACATGACATTTACAACTGTACCAGGAATACCGGTATTTATTACGAGCAGAAAGGGATAAAGGTGCCGGTGTTAAATCGCTCAATGGTAAGTGAGAGACGATAAACAGCCTCGTAACACGTATCAGATGAGGCACCTCTGGCAGTCCTGTGTTCTAGTAGGCCTGTGTTGGTTACCGTGTGGTATAGGCATGTGCACGCAATCCAAGATATTTTTTACACAAAGACCGAATTTCTGTGTGTTATCTGCATGTGTGTGTTATACACGTAGGCACGTTATATGCGCAATAATATGGTAGAAGAAATTTCACTCTGACTTGCAATGAAATCATGCCATCAATATTTTTTTATAGAACAATAAAAAATGGACTTGAATGGCAGCAGTTATATAAACTAAATGTACAATTTATAAAAAATATAAGGAATCTTGTTTTGATTGTGAATTTGAAAAGTCTGGTTACCCTGCTTACTATGCTCCTTGCATTGCATTCCACAAGAGTAGATAGCAAAGCAGGGAGCTGACATGTTAAGGAACCAGACTACTCACCAACAACATAAAGCAGTGATGTAATATACAGTGTTGTCACATCCACGTGAAGGTTGTTGAAACCACTTGGAAGTGAAAACGTCTTGTATTCAGACTTTGACATTTTACTTCTTTTCAGAACAGTTTACAGAGTTTATTGGAAGACTTTGCAAAGTATGGTACTTATGTGCAAGTTCTCTATAAATGTGTTCAGAAAGTCGTTAGCCTTAGTTTTGGTGGCAACAGCCAGAGTGCAGAGACAGTGGGACAGACTTATCAAGCTTTTGCAAATGCAGTCACTCAATTCCTGATGAAAATGAAAGTAGACATGGGGAAGATGGAGAAAAGATTAATTGCTGAAGGTATTGCTAGTAAACATATAAAGATCATTTTAAAGTTAGGCATATCATGACACACAAAAAATAAACTATTATTGTGCTCATCAAGTATGCATTTATTTATAGGCTAATTATATGTTGTACAATCAGTAAGATTTGAAATCTTCATGAAGGTCATAAACATATATTCCTCATTTGTTGTAAGAGTCATTATGGTCTTCTTGCTTGTGACAGTTTAATTTAGTTAGAAGCAAAGGGTTTCAAGGGTGCATATTATTTGTTGACTTGAGAACATAAAATCTATTTTAATACTCTAAGATCCTTGTGTACAAGAATTGTTCTTTTATTAAACTGCAAATATGCAATTCATGCACAAAATTAGAGCAGCAGAGAGGGTGAACAGACCACCCTTTTCAGACAAAAAATTGATTGAATCTTCAAAACGGAAAATAGAGCCTTCCTACAAAATCTCATATTTTAACCCCCCAAAAAATAAGTCTCCATTTATCAAACAGAGACTTTACGATTTTTCAATCAATTTTGGTCGCAACGATGTGGTCATTCACCCTCTCTGCTGCTGCAAGTTAACAAAAAATAATAAATGATTTCAACCGAATATTAAATCGAGTCTTTAGGACTTTACAAACAAACTAATCGCTAACACCTCATCTTGTAGATCAATTAAATTATTTGACTGGTCGGTGAGTCGGAAATTAATTCTCGTTAACGAATTATTATGGCATCGCATGTAGACAGGATTAATTGGGTTTTCAATAATTAGGAATCCTGGAGGAGCTGTTGGTGCAAACGAATAAAGAATATATCCTTGCTGAGCTTGATTTGATTGCTCTAGATTAATTTGATAGCTTCCTTCAATTGCATCACATGTTAAATTGAGCGCAATCACCGTTGAAATATTCACATTATGCGGGGCAATATGCCTACCGCCACCATCTGGATCATTATTATACCTGAGGAGGACAGTTGAATCTGGTTTTTGTAGCGCCTTGATATCGGTTCTAACAATTCTTGCTAGTTCATCAGCGTTGTATTTGGGAAACTTGAAATTACGCAGATTGTCTTCTGTGATATTGTAATCGGTTAGGAATCGTTGTTTACTGTCGCTGTTGTCATTAATTATTGTTTGAATAATTAGTTCATAGATATATTCCATGTCAGATATAAGTTGATTTATTATTTCAACGTGTTTTTGCGATTTTGTTTTCCGTAGTTGTTCTAGTTGTGTTTCATATAATTGTTTAATTTCATAAAAATAGCCACGGACGTCAGTTAGCGTAAATGAAATAGTAACAGATGAGTCGGCTGTTCTTTTAATGATAAAATCCCATTGCAATGTGTCTTTGTTGGTAAATATAAATCTATCGGCAATTTTTCCTTTTCTTATATCAGATAAATTATCTCGATAACTGGGATTGATTTCATGATATGATTGTACGTCTGTGGTTAAGTCGGTGGCGGATTTTTCCGGTGGTTTTTCAGGCCATCCTAACACTGTTCTTAACGAGCTGTTATAGATATCTACAATATATCCCTCTGTGCTTATTTTGATCGACGGCGAGAGCGTTGGTTCATGAAGTTTAATAGCTATTTTTGATTCTTTTCCAGTAATTGATTTTATTCTACGCTGAATTTCAGCATCGATTTGTTCAATTTCGTACGACCCAGTTGGTAACGAAACAGTTTCCCACGTTGGAGTACCATCAGGTTTATTCTTATACGAGAACACCAGTGTGTTATTGGGTTGCTGACCACCAAATGCAACCGATCTGATATTAGGCCAGCTATGATATACTCGTAATTTTGCCAGCGCGATCTCGCGCACTGGAATCGGAGAAGGGAAGTTCACACTAAATTGTGGGTTTGTTGATGTTATTGATATCATGCTTGTTCGTATTGGAGTGGTATTCTCCGCGATTCGTTGAAGCAGTTCGAGTGACATTATTGTTAACGCTGTCTTCAATTTCCAATTTCAACATCGCGGAGTTATACAACTGGGTCATCGTGGAAAATTCAACATCGGATATGAACGAATTATCTATCGACAGCGAGATCAACTCGGATAATTTCGAGTATGCATCAAATACCACCCGGTACCGAGCTGTATAATCACTGAGTTTTTTCTGAGAACACGATGATAACTTTTTAGTTATCGCGGTCGCAACTGCCGCAATTGTTGTTGCCGCGGAGATAGCAATTGGAACTGCAATCGGAGCCATCATGGTCACCGTCGACAAAATAACCCCGGCACTGGCCATCACACCGGACACAGAGTACACGGTGATGTCGATGATTGCTATGCTGCGTCGGAATTTTTTCATTTTTTCACGATAACGATCAGAAAGTTATTTTAAGTTCGGGGAAAACTCTTTCACGGTGTCGAATCGATATCTATGCGATTGTGATACCTCTGGGACTATTATCGGTTCATTTGATTTCATCGATGACTTCGTCATTGACATTGTTATTTTAAACCCGCTAGTGTTTTCAATTATTCGCCATCGCCCGGGTAGTAGATCAGTGGGTAGTCTACTTCACCTACAAATTCTAAACACCAGGTTATTTCTTTTCTAATGGTGTTATCAACCGCAACAATCTGAAATTCTTCTTCACCCCCGATAATTACTGTCGCGGTGCCACCAAAGTAGGTTTTACCGCTCATGATGATATCAAATTGCTTGTTAGAGATTAATGTCATCCTGTAGATACCATGGTGCCACTCCCCGATATTGACTTTCAATTTAGCATTAGAGTTTTTTACCCAATCAAAGGTCCCATGATCAACCATATACACGATATTTTTAATGCTTCTGTGTGGATGCGGAATCTTTACTTTTTTTAAATTTTCTTTTAGTTCAGAAATATCATTGTAAATTTCGAGATAAGTTTTCTTCATTATCCTCCCCTTCTCCTCATTATTAGAAAAAAATGCAATTGGAAGGTTTCCGATTCCAAGATTATTTTGTTCTGTAATATATCAGTCGATGTCAGAAAATGTTGTCGTGATATATTTGGGGCTGCCCTCAAAGAACTTATTAACAATTTCGTTTTGTTTGTCAATAGCGCTTTTAATTTCCGCGAGAGTCATACCTGCCACAAGTGGGGATCCAAAGAACTTATTAACAATTTTGCTGATGGGCTTTTGTTCGTCAATAGCTTTTTTAACTTCAGCGAGGGTTGGGCCTGTCAGAGATGTGGTTTCAGAAACAGGTGTTCTCCCTAAATATTTATCAACGATGGTATTAAGTGTTGTTTGTCTCACCATAAACATATTAATATCTTTGAGAGCCATTGTAGATGTAGCTGGGACACCAAAGAAACTATTAGCGATGTAGGCATTGTGAGTATGCTTGCCGATAAACTCGCTAATTTCAGCGAGAGTCATGCCTGCTACAAGCGGGGTTCCAAAAAACTTAACGACGTCGTTAGTGGGTTTTTGTACCTTTTCAAGATTTTCTATTAGTTTAGAAATATCATTGTAAATATCGAGATAATTTGCCTTGATTTCATTTTCATTCATCATCCTTCCCGTGTCCCTGTTAAAAAAGAATAAAGATAGAAAGTTTTTAATTTCAGCGAGAGTCATGCCAACCACAAGCGGGCTTCCAAAGAATTTATGTACGACATTTTTTGCGAAAATTGTTATAACCTCGTATATGATCATCCAGTTCACGGCCGCGGGTGGCAATCATGCTGTCGTGGGCGTCAATCGCGTCGGTGATCATAAACACAAGTTCGCCTGGTTTAAGTTGTCCATCGTTGGAATACAGCGCAATAGAGTTTTCAGCGGCATCGCGCTGCCATATAAAAATGTCACCCGCGGATATATTACTGCTTTTCAGTTTACCCTGGCGATCTTGAAATACAACTATTTCGTTAGGGTCAACACTTGCTAAATTTAACGTCTCAGCGATTTCATCTTCAATTATTTTTTTTACATCCTTGATAGAACCCGCAGATGTTTCCGCGGTGGGTTTCGACATTGACAGAGATTGTCCCCAAATATTAATCATTATTGTTAGCGCAGCTCGTATTTTCAATTTATTGATTCTCTAAAATTACCTTGTAATTTTCCACTTGTGTATTTATTTACAACCAGATGAGGTGGTTTCTGTGACGATGAAATCTCCGCGAGGACATTTAATACTTCACGGCCGCATATCGGTGCATCATTTAATTGTTGTATTGGCAGCGTGGAATAAAAAATCGGAAACTCTTTGAGTTTCATCGAAGAATTTATATACCGCATAAACTCGCTTGGCGGAGCTAACCCATATGAATCAAAATAGACAATCCCACGCGGATCGATCGTGTATGCAGCCCAGTGAGTTCCCGATCCGCTGCTGTTATCAAGATTGATGATACTGGTTTCGACGCGTTTAGGTTTCCTCGGTAATTGATCTCTCATAAAAACCCCTCTGAAGTTTTTTATCGCAAGTTTTTTAGCAGCATCAATTAAATCAAAATTGGACATAGGGAGAATTGGGCTTTCAACTAATAAACCGTTCCTGGTATTCTTAGACCTTTCCGCTGTACCATGAATACGGGGTTCCTGGTAGTCTTAGACCCTTTCCCTTTTTTTTATATCCTTTCCCAGTTGCCTTTTTCAACGCCATCCCTGCCGCGGTCCCAACGGCTCCCAACGCCGCTGCTTTCGCCACTGCTGGGGCAGCCGCTGCAATTAATGCTGGTATTGCAGCTAACAATGGAAATATACCACCTGATTTTATCATGTTGGCGACTGCAGCTTTTGAAAATACAATTTGAACCCCTCTCTTATTCTTTAGCGCATCATTGAAATGTTTTATTTGATGATCCGTCAGTGATATTTTATGTGTACCGCCTGACATCTGCGCTGGTTTTAACGTTATTGTTGTTCCACATTCTTTAGCGGATTTTGATCGCAATTTCTTGACCTGACCATTAGTCAGCTTGTCACTAACAACACTATATGTCATTTTATTGTAAAACACATTTATGCTTTCAATTGATCTAATTGGAAACTTTTCAAGTTTCATTTACATATTTTCCACTGGTGCATCAATGATTCTCATTCGTCCACCAACACCTTCAAGTAGCATTGATTTGTCGCTGAGAATAACAGCAACCGCTCTATAATCAACACCACCAGGATCTATACAAGCCCTAAAATGTATGTCAACAACGGATTGCCTTGTTAAATCAAGATGTTCCAGCGAAAAGTAATAAATTGGATACAAGTTCTTAAAATCGAGTTGCGATATTTGCAAACCAGTATCAACATTTTGATCACGACCCATATATGACAGCATCCGATGATACACACGTGCTATTTGGTTGTTTCCGTAATTAAGCTGTATATCCTCAGATGGTTCTTGTTGTCCGTTTATTCTCAGTGAAACCTCACTTACCCCTAATCGATCAAATATCATATGACTGCGTTCTTGGGAGCGTAATCGATTCCGATTCTGCAGCGCTATAAATATATGACGTGGAGCTGAAACGCCTTGTTTTGATGCCAAATGCCATGTAAATGTACCATTAACATTATCCTCTTTGGCATCAGTTGTTGTTGTTAGCCAACTTAGCAATGATTTGCCGCCTGCGTCCATAAATGAGAGTAGCCGCTCTTCTGTGGCGATTGATGGGGTCATTACTGGCATCCACAATGCTAACTTAGTTAAAACAACTTTACCATTGACACCATTAGCGCGCCAAATTGCCTCGTTGTCATTGCCTTTTCGTACTAATGCGATTGTGTGTTTGGCTCCATAAATAACTTTTCTGACATTTCTGCAGAATCCAAATATGTGATGGAGTGGAATCGCACATGAAAAATATCGCTGCTGTTCTTGCAATGCTCCTTTTCGTGTTGCAAATCCTAAATTGAAATTACCATTAACGCCTCTGAGAATGTCAAACGCAGCTCCGGGTCTAGCTCGACGTTCTGGATTAGCTGCTTCTTGTTGATTTGCTTCTGCAGTATCTTGTGCTGTCAACACTTTAATGTATTGAAGGTGGTCAGCGTTATCAGAGGTATCCTTTGCAAACATCATAGATGGACCAGCCGATCTTCTATAATCATTGGAGTATCTTGCTAGTCCGATTATTGTTGTTGCAACATCAACTTCATGGTCTATTGATTCAATTTCTTTTCCATCAATGAGATATCTTACACTTTCAGATAACGCCAATATGCCATTATTAACAAAACCAACTCGGATATTTGGATCATTTGCATATGGGGTATCAGCTGCAACATTTGTTACGAGTTTTCCTTCTACTTCGATAAATGCTTCACATGGCTAAAAGTATTTACTGGTATCTTGAACTTGAAGTTCAATTCGCGATCGTAGGTCAGGTTGTATTGCATGAAAGGAATAGTATTGATAATCGCGGACGGAATTGTCCTTGGGTACTGGGGCTTCCATATCAAACGCGGGATCAGCCTGTTGTTTAAACATTTTATTAACATACTAGTGTTTTCAATTGTAAAACTCTTTGTAATCATCGTCGTTTTTGTTTTTGTTTCAAACCACTTCCTGCTATCGCGTTCATGATAGCGCTATCTGTTACCGGCGAATCCGTCAATGGCGACGGAGTCACCGAAGCAGCCAACGACGCTAGTTTTTCTTCCACTGCGCTATTTATTGCTTTGCTGATTTTTGCAGGCATCACTGTAGTTGATGGCAGCACCGTTGGTTTCTTTCGCACCAATGATGCTATTTTATCTTTCGCGGTAGAAAATGCCTTTCCGGCAAGATTTCCAACAGCGCTGATTCCCTTATCACGAATAATATCAATGGCTTTCATTGATAATTGTTTAGCTAACGGCGCCACTTTTGGGGCCATTCTTGTAAATAGCCCCGCATTGGTATTGCCGAAACCGTCTCCGTAATATGCTCTATAAACAGGCAATCGTGAGTTCACCACATAGACGCTTACGGGTTTATCATGGTTGTAGTGTATGATCATCTTGTTATAAAACTAGTAGTTTTTCAATTAGTGATCAATCGCTGTAATAACCATGGGCATCTTTGTGATTTTCAACTAATTCAGCAATGAGTTCTCGATATACATTAATGTCCATGATACCACCGGCAAATAATCGTCTACAGATATCAGCTGCTTCATTAATTATTTCCGGAGAGTTGTTTCCGGCTCGCTTCCCCCCGATGAGAACTTCCAGCCGTGATATATCACTGAGAATGTTACCAGGACAAGTAACGCTAGTGTTTTCAACTATGCCGCTACCTAAATATCCATCTCCAGTTGACTCCTCTTTACCAAAAAATCCAGTTGGATACTCTTTATCTACTCTACTCAATATTTCGTCTTTAAAACTCTCAAAATCATTGCGGTTACTTTCTGTGATTCTAAATCTATCACGGTTTGCCAGGTATACTTTTTTTTATCCAATTCTCGTCGTTTTTTATATACTCTTTATATACCCTTTGTTTACAGCTATTTCTCTTTGATTGAGTGAAAAATTCCGCACGATAAAGTTAATTAAATTATTTTCATCTTTAAAATTTTTAATTATGCTGTATGCAT
The DNA here is from genome assembly GCA_029339505.1 of Unio delphinus. Lineage (NCBI taxonomy): Eukaryota > Metazoa > Mollusca > Bivalvia > Unionida > Unionidae > Unio > Unio delphinus. The sequence goes on from JAQISU010000132.1 coordinate 10,901,465, forward strand.
AGTGTGTAAATATACTTTGCGGTGAATACATTTTTTCTATAGTAATGTCTCCTTCCTCTTCTTCTGGTTTTCTTGCAGTAGCACCTAGTTCTTCTAGTACTCGCTCTTTTTTTTGTTGTTGCCGTGAAGTAGTTACTATATCTACTGGAAGTGTTTCTAAAGACTTTTTTGTTTGTTCGGTCTCTGCTGCAATTTTTTCAAGCACACCAAGAACAGGCACTTCTCGTCGCTTGCCTTCCTCAGGAATATCTCCAAATATTGCTCGTTCAGTTGCTGTTTTCACATCGCTGGTCGCCTTAGTTACCGGGGCGAACAGTTGTTCACTTGACACAGAAAAGTCAGTCTGCGCTTGTTGTCGTTGTTGAAGTTTCTCACGAAGTCTGTCTCGAACCGGTATAAACTTTTTAATTGCTGCTAGCCGCTCTCGGGCTAATTTAGTTGTAAGCGATTCACCTACCATATAGTGTTTGTGAACTGAGTTTTCAAATGTGAAACTATCACAATTAAAAGCTGAGTTATTAAATAATGTACCATCAAGCTGACGTATCCATCTCGGACAAGGTTAAACTGTACGACGCTATTCGCGAGTGTTTCAGAAATAACATCGCTGGGGGTTTCAGAATTGTAATATCTGAGAACGGCGATGAACGATTTTTGTTAACGATGCGGCAACAACAACAACTACGTGAAAATGGAGGCGTCACGGTGATTACTTGCTACCACAACCAGATAATCCAGTATGCACATAACTGCATGAGCAAGCCCAAACTGCTGAGTATCCTTTCAGGAGAAAATCCCATGTGAGTGTTACAAAAAACGCTAAAAAAAAAATTATTTTTTACTGAAAATTACTGAAGACCTATTTTTATAGTAACGCTCACGTGGTTAGGATACTGGTTTTTCCTCGTTTAATATTTTTCTAATATCACGAACCTTAGAACTAATTTCAGCTCGTTTTTGATACTCTTGGCCGAGCTTTTGACGTATTGCTTCAACGGTGCTAAATAGCGTTATAAATACATCAATATCATTACCGTACAAACAAGCATAGATGGACTTTTGAATTCCTTTCACGAGTCTGTACATCTTAGGTAAAACATAACGACCCTTACTAGACTGATACTCAATGTCTTCATATTCCGAGGCAATCCTGTCACAGTCGAGATCTTTAGATAATATTATCCCTTGATTCTTCAAAATTGAAATTTCAGCAATTATAGAATTTACATCTTTGATATCCAATTTTTATAAAAATATAAATATAATACATTTTACCTCTAATTATTAAAAAAATAACACTCATTTGGCAATCCCGCTGGCGCCTTATGACGTCAGAGAGACCCAGAGGTTACTTTATTAACTTAAATAAGGACAGCACAACACGCATCTTTGGAACTCCTTGGGTGCCTTCACATCCAAGTATGCCCGAAGTAACCCGAAACATACATCTCCGGCAAGAGGCCTAACGTGGCAAACACCATCTTAGACCGCCCAGAAGATATGCTTGGGGGACACCACTACATATACTTAATTAAGTTAATTAAGGAAAACCCCATTTGGCAATCCCGCTGGCGCCTTATGACATCAGAAAGACCCAGAGGTTACATATAAGAGACAATACATCTTTGGAACTCCTTGGTTGCCTTCACATCCAAGTAAGCCCAAAGTTGGGGGACGGCACAATTCCATATATACTTAATTAAGGATGGATATTTACAATGAAACGATGATGGAATTTGTGATGTAATGATGTGGGGATGGCACAATTCCATATAAGGATGGTATATACAATGAAACGATGATGGAATTTGTGATGTAATGATGTGGGGATGGCACAATTCCATATATACTTAATTAAGGATGGTATATACAATGAAACGATGGATGAAACGACGGGCAGATTTTCTACGGCCAATCCAACCAATCAAAAGCAACCCAATTAAATTAACCCGGTTGCATGATTGACAAAAGACAACCACACGCCCGTGTTAATGGCGTTGGTTAGTTTTGATTGGTCAGATTTGGCTTTCGAAAGCCCAAGCTTATTACGAGTCATAACATATATAAGGTGACTAATACAGCAGCGTTGATTCACGGGTGTGTTATTTTATTTCCTTGAATTACTTATTAATGCTGTTTCACAACAGTTAAATGAGACAAAATATTTAAATAAAACACTAAACAAAATAATACAGTTGTTAGATAACAGCGTGTATTTTCCCTGTTCTAATTCTCTAGACAAAATACATAATCGATTAGATCATAAAGAGCTGTATACAGAGGAATTTTAACCACGCCCACCTACTTCAATGAATGGGAAACACTGTTCCGGCTGAGCGAACATAGGTATTGCGCTGGATTATAAAGAACGTCTGTACTAAAAGTGTATTATAGATGGTCTAAATAAATACAACTGTTTAAATAATGCAGTTTTAGCCAAAGCGACAATAAAAGGTTTTAGAAATTGTTAAAAATACAACTCCACTGAAACTATGTATTATACTCCATTACAGTCACGTGGGCGCGCCTAGTCAAGGTATACAGGTAATAGCAGACGGCACAATTCCTTTGACGTCATAATACAAGGGAACTTAGTAGAGTGTGAGTTGCGGCGGATTTATCCATAAAGGATTTATCTCCCTTGAATCGTTTCAGGTGTATACGAATTTTATTTTATGACCATTTTTTTTAGACAGAGTTAATTTAGTTATATTCTCTGCAACAAATCGTATTGAAGACCTACAAATGTCAAAGTATCTACTAGCTTTATTTATTGATTGAAATATTTTCTCCTCTTTGGTTTCTAAATCAAAGGATTTGACCCCCCTAGGGCGTTTTGAGTGCCTACCAGCGTTGCTTTTTAAAAGGTTATCGCGCTGCGAGATAGATTGAAGATTCTCAAGACAATTATCAGTCTTCACGCCATTTATGTGATCAACCACAAAGCCATCTTTAATCAATCCATTATGACATTCAAAAATAATTCTATGACAGAGATATTTTTTATTTCTAACACTAAACAGCAAATATCCCATATTATTCAGAAATCCAACCAGTTTTTTTAGTCTGCGGTGCCTGACAACACCATCACTGGAGGCTTCGTAATTAACAAGCACTGGATGGGGTCTGAAATCTTGGCTCATTTGTATAATAATACTACTTATCTAATTTATTATCTGCTTTAATTATAAACCTCTGGATATAATCTTGAGGGGTTTTGATGATTTTGTCATCGTTAGGGTCAATGACGGTATTTTTTATTCGTTTGTCATAATAGCGTTTTAGTTCCCTGTATCGTTTGCCACCGCAACTGAGACATAATTGTGATTTTCCTCTAACGCCCACCCCACATCGGAGGCATGGGAGAGGACCGAAAGAACTGTTGTGAACGCTTTGTAAATGATACCCACAGAATTCGCTTCTGCATAATTTGTTACACGGGGTTGTTGATCCAATCATTAGCCACTTGCAGTGATTCATTATACTATATTTTTCTATTTAAATACTTGTTTTAATTATAATATGAAGGAGTTCAAGAGATTATCGAAAATTAAGCCTTGGAAAAATACTAAATTCATTGATTATACCATGAAAGAATTCCAAAGATTATCGAAAATTAAGCCTTGGAAAAATGCTAAATTCAATCTCAATAAGGAGTTCAAGAGATTATCGAAAATTAAGCCCTGGAAAAATAATAAATTCAATCTCGATAAGGAGTTCAAGAGATTATCGAAAATTAAGCCCTGGAAAAATACTAAATTCAATCTCGATAAGGAGTTCAAGAGATTATCGAAAATTAAGCCCTGGAAAAATACTAATTTTAATCTCGATAGAGTCTCTGATACACCAAAGCGTCTAATTGGTGATAGAACTATACTAAGTAAAATCAGGGAGTGTTTTAATGAATTCTACCGAGACGGAGCAGCATACTGTTGGTCGACATTTCGAACTATTGATGAAGATGTCAATGTACCCAACATCGATGCTACTATGAACGATGAAAGAGCAGCTGAGATAATTTGACATCTTGGCTGGAAATTCAAGGGTAAATTGCAAAGCAATTCCCATCAGAAGTATTTTTTCAGAATAAAATTCATTATCGAAGTCGAAGGCAAATGGATTATCAAGGATAAATTTGAACCAATCCTCAAGGATAAAAAAACTGTCATTGTAAGTAGAGATTCCAAACCAGGAATTCTAACTAGAATTGACAAACCATACTACGAAAGATCTTATCCTGTAACAGCAATTGTTTATGGGATATATCCGTTAAATGATAAACCCGATATTGCAAAACTAGCTCCTATGAAATATTCTAGTTCACTGAATTGTGTAGCAACACGGGTAATGGAACACTTCACAAATGCATCCCGAGGAAATAAACTAACTGATCTGCGACGTAGGAAAATAACCGAATGGGAACTGACAGTGAAACAGCACGGTGCAAAGATTTCTGATATAGCTAAATTAGAAGCATCATTAAAATTCCCAATATCAGTAACGACAATAACCGGAGAAGTATTATACGAACCGAAATATCAATCGCGAGGAGCTCCAATTAAAATTATTGATCATAACGAACACGCGTGGACGGCTGCAGTAACAATATTTCCACGAGATAGAACCGTGAGATATATCCCTAAGGAGTTCGTCGGGGATGTTTTCTATGAAGAGAAATTATTTGATGCTATTCATGCGTTGTGTAAAGATGATCCTGTGTCAGTGTGGTTACTTAGAAGTGATGAAGATCCCGAAATAGGATTTGATCAATTTGTAAGACCAAATGGTGAATTATATCGCGTTGAAGAATTAGATAACAGAATGAGAAAAATCGCTAATGATTTTTCACCTGAAAGTTCCCATGAAAAACTATTAACGGATAGTTTTACTATTCCATCAGTGGTAGCTCACTTCGCAAGAGAAAAAAACTCATGGCGTCCAACACGAAGTGATTTTCTCGAGGACGTTAAATTGAGTTGCGTCGAATTTGGTCATGGAGGACTGTGGAATACAAAATACCATAGTGGCGGTATGATTTCAATTGATATATCTGCGTGTTATCCTGGAAGTTTTCTCGGGTATGGAAAATGTAGTAACTATTTTAAACGATTTGGACACCCCAAGCATGAAATGACTCGTGTTGCGAATAATGGACCATTACCTGATTTTGATTTAACCGGATTCGCTCGTGTGATATCATTTGAACTCGCTACAGGGTTACATCTGTGTAGTTATGTTTGGCTTGGTAGACATATATCTGAAAAGGCCTGGATGCCAATAGTGTTACTACGATATATGATTGATTGTGGTATGCTAATATTGTTGATTGTTTCCGAAGCTATTATATGCTATCGACCTCAGAAAGAAGTTTGGCTACCACAACCAGATCTAGATCATATAATTAGCGAACAGCGAAAACAGTTTCCAGATTTCAATGAAGAACAAATCATGAATTGGTCTAAGAAGTTATTTGAAATTAAAAAAGAACAAGCAAAAGATTTTGGACGAAGAATAATCGGTAAATTTACCCAGGGTGGAAGATACGACAATGCAAAATATTCTTCGCGGTTGATCATAGACATCGCTGAATACGATTTTATTGTAACGGATTTAACGAAACAGGGAAAACTTGTAAATCATAAAGACGCTTTCCTATCCGATGGAAGACGATTAGGTACAATTGTTACCTATTGTGATGGATATATTAAACAATATACGCATTTGAGAAGTTCTATGCTAGCTTATGCTTCAATCAATTTATTTTCGATGATAAATAGATTTCCTAGTACCGCAGTTAGAGTAGCCACTGATTCTATGTATATCCACGAGAAATACAAATCAGATGTAGCAAAATTCACAGATCAGGAGGCAAATTGGGGATGTTGGAGATTTAAAAAGGAGACGCTACACGAGTATTGTGAATCGGCAGATGTTACCATGGATGAAAAGTACTTAAAGTGTGATGAGATTCAATCCGAATTTTCTAATGCACCACCCGTATCTGATCCAATATGTAGATACAAGACAGTTTATTTAAACGGTTGTGTTGGGTCAGGAAAGACAACTCGTGCAATTGAATTATATCATAGAAACGCTAGCGTTTCAAAATCAAACATGATTGTCCTAACACCTACTCACAGACTCGCCAGAGAGATGAAACAACGAGGGGTAAATGCCTGTACTTATCATAGTTTCTTTCGATGGAAAGGCAATGAATGGACCCCTGATCGAATGGGTGATAAATTCATTCCTGAAATCATAATTTGGGATGAAATATGCACAGTGTCATTAGATGTATTACAAACATTTCTTGAGTGGTTGTTATTGAAAAATACAAAAGTCGTCATGTGCGGTGATCACGGCCAACCACCACCATTTGTCGGTGCATCCCCACATGAATGGCTAAAGGGTTTTGTAGACTATTATGAAGAAATTACCACTGATTATAGATCACTTGATGAACAATTACGCGAGTTCAAAGCGCTAATTAGATTACAGCCGGATAAAATCCAGTGTGAAATAGCGCGTGAAATAATTTCAGAAACTCCCATTAATGATTTTTGGGAAACGTGGAGATCAAACGATTTGATAATTGCAAGTAGAAAAATAGTCAGAGACACACTTCAGATGAAGTTATTTGAAATGCATAAAGAAAAATTTGCAACACTTCCAGTACCGTTGTGTTATAGGCCTTCGGATACACGAAAACAGAATATAGAAGTTGATATTCCAGGACAAAGTGAAAAACAAATTCTCATATTAAATGATATTGTGCTGGTTGATATCAGCGTCGTTGAAGATGCATTGCGTGCTAATAAATCCCCATGGACGCTAGGATACGCAGCGACGATACATTCTTCACAGGGATTGACTATATCGGATACAATTGTTTGGATGGTGGATAATCACATCGAATGGTCGAATTTAGTCTATCTTGCAGTATCCAGAGTACGAAAAATAAATCAGCTTCAAAGAATTGTTTTCGATGATGACACCCCAATGGATGATGCTAGCATCGTTGATGTTAAAATTATCGATAAAAAACTCTCCGGTTACAAACAACAAGACAAAAAAAAACGAGAATTTGGCATTGATGCTGAATTAATAATTACGCTGAAGCAACAACAAAATAATCACTGCGCAAGTTGCAATTGTATAATGCGTTGGCAGTATTCGGATAAAGATCCTCGCCAATTTACCGTAGACAGAAAGAATAGCAGCATTGGTCATGTCAGAAACAATGTGATGTTAACTTGTCTTGAGTGCAACAGACGCAACGGCGCTAGTTAAGACCCCGCAGTGGCAATTGAGCATCATCAGGAATCACTTGTAATTGTTCGCATGTAAAACCCCGCTGAGGGGCAGTTGAATCCAATTTATAGATTGGAGGTCTACCAGTTGATCGTGTTATAGTAGATATCTTGTGTGCAGTAACACTCCAAATAGGATCAGTAGCCCTTTTTTTACCACCTTCAAGCTCTCCTGGTTCATATAAATATCTCACGGTGACATTACTACCAAGAATTGGTTGGGAAACGCTATCCCGCTGTGGTTGTGGTATATACTTTGTTTTATTGCGTTGTTAGGTTTCATATTGATTGCTCTGGTAATCTCGTTATTTAGCGCTGTAACTACCCCTGGCAACCTTTTGACCCATTCACAGGATCGCTTTTCTTGGATGAATTCTTTTGCGTATTGATATCCAAATAACCGCTCAGCAAGAGTCCGATTAAATCGTTCAACAATTGCCTGATCGCGATGTAACACAGTATGTCCCCGTCTGATGGTGACATTGTGATCTTTCATCGCTGATAAAACAGCGCCTTGAAATTCCCTGCCAGGATCAACTTGTAACAGATTTGGCCAGCATAGTGGGCCTCGTCGATAAATCTTTTCAAATGCAGAAGCAACTTCAGGTGATGATTTTGTTTTTAGCAGTTCTGCTTGTTTGTATCGACTCGCAACGTCAACTACGGTTAACGCGTATTTGTAACCGTTGTCATGTGGTAAAAACAATAAATCAGCTTGATGAACTTCAATGGGTACAGTAACATCAAAATGCGAGAAATTGATTTGTTTAGGACGCGGTAGATAAATTTGCCATATAGCCTGTTTGGATAACCAATTAGCCGCAGTGGCCTTTTTCACTTTTGCGGCGTTGGCGAGTTTATTAATTGCAGCGTTACCCCTCCAGTATCCTTTTGGAGAATAATAAATAGATTCCATGTTGTTATTAATTACCGGCACCTAACTTCAATTTGCCTTTCATAGCCGATTTTACCAATCACGAAGCCAATTTTTCTTTCAAAGATTTATCAGGAATAGCATTTAACGCATGAATTAATTTCACATCCGCGAGATGCCTGTTTTGCAGATTGCTGCTTTTATATGCAACATCATGAGCATGACACGCCTTATCAATAGCGTTTATCGGATGCTCGCCGGGTCGGGGTTGATTTTGATCATCAAGTCTGATATCTAATCGTGTTCCGGGGCCACAGTAGCTATATCCTGGGAGGTGCTTTTCTCCGGGGTACTTTGCCCATGGGGTTCCAGGGAGCTTTGCCAATTTGGCTGCGATATCACCTCCTCGTTTTTTTTAAAAACATCTCCGGGTTGTAAAATATTTGATTTTGTAGAAATAAATCTAAATTTTTTTGTACCACATGTTGCACATCTACCAGTAAGTGCTGATCTGTTATTTTTAGTTGTAACCGTCGTCACATCATTTGTGCTAGTACGCGTTTTACACTTCACACAATATAGATCCATAATTTATGTAAAGAGATATGGATATAATTGATTTTTCAGCGACTAAAACAAAAGAACCAGTTAAGCATCATGCAGCGCTACCAAACTCTATCCGCGCAATTATAATCGGGCCATCTGGATCCGGCAAGACGCAATTGTTGCTCAATTTAATAGTGAGATGGATGAAGTGGGATAAGTTGTATTTAGTTACTCCTAGTGTAGATGATCAGCGTTGCTATGAAGTGTTAAAGGATTTTAACGAGAATGCATCAGAAATTAAGGGTGAGAACGCCATTGATTTTATAACTGATATTGACGAGGCACCATCCGTGGATGACCTTGATGGGAGCATTAACAATTTAGTCGTATACGACGATGTGATGTTAGACAATCAAAAAAACCCAGCTAGAGTATTTTCCCGAGGCAGGCATAAAAACACTGATGTAATATATGTCACTCAACGCTACACTCAGATTCCAAAAGTGATCAGAGATAACTGTAATATTCTTGCTGTGTTTAACGGCGTTGATACACATACGTTACGAAATATTTGGCAGACATGGTGTTCCGATATGGACTTCAATCAATTTAAAAATTTCTTTAGTAACGCATGGATTTATAACAATAAATTTACATGATCCTCGGACACGATATCGTATCGGACTCGATCAAATATTCGGTTGAAATCATTTATTATTTTTTGTTAACTTGCAGCAGCAGAGAGGGTGAATGACCACATCGTTGCGACCAAAATTGATTGAAAAATCATAAAGTCTCCGTTTGATAAATGGAGACTTATTTTTTGGGGGTTAAAATATGAGATTTCGTAGGAAGGCTCTATTTTCCGTTTTGAAGATTCAATCAATTTTTTGTCTGAAAAGGGTGTTCTGTTCACCCTCCCTGCTGCTATTGGTATTAATGTAAACATCAGAGACGGTAACAAAATTAGACTCGGATACCTTCAGACTATTGCATTTTATGATGATAAGCCAGCTTCTAAAACAAAAGCTTTCCAAATGTTTTGTCCCTACATTGTATACATGTATACACAAAAAGAGAGCAAGAGAGAGAATTTTCAGTGGCAGTTCAATATATGTTACGAACTTGATATGAACATCTAGTAAATCAAGGTGTTATATGAGAGATTAAAAATAAAAAGAATAAATTTCCCTGGGTTTTAAAAATCAGACTGTCAGTACTTTGTTTAATTTCAGAAGAGACTATTACTATGTCATTGCTTTATGGCGAGTTGAAGCCATGGCTAAGAAAGGTCATTGCCCTTCATGAAGTGTATGTCAAGGGAATTAAGAGGGGATATGGCTTTCCCTCCAACAGCCAGCGGGCCTCAAAGCTGTTGTCTGCCATTTATGAGATAGTGATGGAGTATGACACTATGGGGCAGTATGCTAGAGAACTTGTAAGTTTAAAAACATACTTTTCCTTTTACAACAGAAATGGTATATTGTCTTATTATTGACTGGCCTCAGAGCACCTTTATTTTCCATCCATTTTATGCACTACTGCATATTAGTAACTCTGATAGTCTTTTGTAACTTTCAGCACACACTAACTCACCATAGTGCATTTAATGTCTAATCAAGCGTTGACCTGCTTATTTGTTTTCTTTCATACAGTAGATAGACTTACTTAGGGGAAGCAACTCCTGGATGAGATGCAATACATATCAGTGTGTTCATTTAGTAGTCTATGCAGTCTTGTAAACTTTAATAATTTTTTTCAACACAGACTGTAACATTTAAAAACAATAAGTCAGCTGTTTCAGAAAATTGTCTTCATTTTGGTCAATGATAAGAAGAATTATCTGTGATCTGAGGCATTTTAGCGACATTCTTACCCCTTCATGTCAATCAAACATTACTTAGTGGACATCATTGTCCGATGTCACCTGTTTATGAAGCCATTACAGTGATACTTTTGTGCCAATGGTGGCCAGAACTTTGCTCCTGGTAATGAATTTTCGGTTTGTACAGATGCGAGCATAACAGATTGGGATGCAAATCTCCTTAATCATTCTAGGAGGCCAGTGGACAGGGGCTCTCTCAGGATTGTCCTGTACAGATCATTATATTAGAGGTGAAAGCCATATTCAAAGCATTCCATTAGTGGTTGGAGAATCTATATTGAAAAGGCATTCTAAATCAGCCCAACAACTCCATTATGGTAAATTATCTCAAGGCAAGGGCAAACAAAGTCCCGAGACCTTTGCATGCTTTGGGAATTTCTGAGCTGGTGTCTTCAATGACAGATCCATGGACAAATTCTAAACTCACTTTTTGTACCTGAGGAATCAGTTAAAACTAGCAGAATGCACACTTCATCCCCCAATGGATCTATTGGAAACAGTGGGGATGCAGAATTCCAAGCCTTTGTCTCACCAGTTTGGGTTCCGATGGCCTAGGCAGTTGGCACTCTTTACATGGGTTATAGCATATACAAGCAAGCTGTTGCATTCCAGACAGGGGCCCCGAGTGGTCAAGTGGTCTAAAGCGCTGTACGTTATGGATCTCTGCCATCTCACCTCTCAATGTGGGTTTGAGTAACAGATTCGGCCAATGTGGGTATGTGAGAAAGATTGCCAGTAGCTTCTCATGGGTTGGTGGTTCTTTCCGGAGGTGTTCTTGGGTTCTTCCTACACGAATTAATACTGACCGCCATGTATAGCCTATCGAGTGCTGAAAAATGGGGTTAAACCCTACAACAACAACAACAATCCAAAACAGGGGCACAGAGTGGTCTAAAGCGCTCTCTGTTATTGATCACTGCCATCTCACCTCTGTGTGGGTTAAAGTCTAAGATTTAGCTAATGTAGTTATGTGAGAAAGCTTGCCATTAGTTTCTTGTGGGTCGGTGGTTCTTTCTGGGTGTTTTCCCGGCTTCTTCCTCAACTAATAACACTGGCTGCCATGTATAGCCTATTGCATGCTGAAAAATGACGTTAAACCCTACAACAACAACAACAACAATCCAAACAAAGCCATTCCCAGAATGTGATGCAGAAAGCAAGAGAATCGGAGTTCAAAAAACCATAGATCACTGACCTCATCAATCAAGTTGCAGAAAACCCCTATCTCTATTTCCTCATTTGCTCTCGAGGGTTCATTGGTCACCTCATATAAGATATGCATCCTACTACACTAGCAATGACAGGCAGAATTAGTGAGATCCATGCTGTCAGTTAGAACTATTAGCAGTTCCACCAAGATGAATCAGTATGACTTTTGAAGGCCCCACACTTTCATTGCCAATAACAGGCATCTCTTCTTATAGTGAATCAGACATTTTTAGTGAAATCTCTGCCTACTCTGGACACTAAATCTCAAGGTCGACTGTTGATACACCAACACTTTAATAGCTACTACAGACATGTCAGTTTTGAGACTTTTTCTGGGCTTATACTGAATTTTATGCAGGACTTTAGATTACTAGGATTTGTGTCTGTAATTCTTGGATTATTTTGTGATTTAATTTGCAGTACTATAAGGTTTTGTTTTCTCATATTTACTTTGTATTCAAAGGATATAAATATATTTATTACATTTTACAAAGATTGTTGTCTTTTACTCTTTTCTGTTACTTATTTTAAGATCATATACTAGTGTGCGTGTGTGTGTATATATATATATATATATATATATATATATATATATATATAGTCCTACCCACTTATATTGACATCACTTATGCTGCCTAATTCGACAAAAGAGCAAAGTCCCAGTCCAGTTTCTTGGTCTACTATTATAACCAAAATTCTCTTGCTTATGTCGACGTTGAGATAAAAAAAAAAATGTACATGTCAACAGAAGCCCTTGGTCCCAGCTTGAACAAATCCTTTGTTTTCTAATCATTTATGTTGACAAACTGCCAGTTCCAACCATACTTTGTTCAACAATTTGTTGATTATGCCACCAGGCTTTTATTTTTCCTCTTTAATGTTGCGGTGGATAAAAAAAAATAAAACAACAACAGGCTTTTGTTTGGTCCTATAGAGCTGGCCTCTCACAGCGACTTAAATAAAAGCAATGAAATCTGATGGATTCTTGCATTTTTGAAAGTGATTGATTAAAACAAGTTTATTGTGCTGTGAAAGTTGTCTTTTTAACTTTATTTATATTCACGATGACTTCTGTAATACATGTACTATTTAAACAAACTAGTTGACAGGTTTTCACTTCCCAGTGAATTGCCCCATCCTCCTTTGTAGCCTCAATAAGATGGGAACAGACTGACCAAAATCTAGGCTAATTTAAGTACATGTACTTGAATCATGTAAATAACAACTGTGCAACCATATGTTGATACTGACAATGAATATCATAATGTTTTTCATATCAGGATGTGACAGATGCAATATTTAATTGTGGATTTTATTACACAAAGGTAACCAAAATGTAATTTGTTAATATACAAGTATAATTCACAATGGTTTTTTCTTCATGTACTCAACATTTCCATTGCTTGTTTTCTCAAAGTGTAAATGCTACTCACTGAAAACAGATCACCCCTTACTGATGAATTTAACTTGTACCTTTTTGATACACACCTCCAACACTTGTCTTGACACACCTACCTATGTCAATATTAGTTCCTTGGTCCAGAAGATGTCAACATAATTGGGTACGATTATATATATATATATATATATATATATATATATATATATATATATATATATATATATATATATATATGTCAGTGGGGGTCTGTAAATTTAGTCAGGACTTTTAATTTTCCAAGCTTAAAGCTACAAGATGTTTGACTGACTCTTGCAACAGGGATAAAAAGCAATATCTAAAAGACAATACAAATTCAGGACAGATATGTTAAGTATTTTCTCATAATTATTTTGTCAGTATGATATATAAAGAAGATTGTTCCTTTACTGATTTATAGTTTTAAGCATAGAAATAAATATATTTTGGGTGTTCTCCATTATTTAAAACATTATTTAATTTCTATAGTCAACAAAGTCTCAGTTTCTTTGTAAACAATATATTGTGGGCAGTTTTTAAACTTTGAAATATATATTTTTCATTTTGAACTCCCTAATATGTAAACTGAAATTCACCTGTAAAAAGGTCACCTACTTGAGTACTGAGAAAGTATTGTTAAAATTTTTGGTTCCAAATGTTAAAACCTATGTAATCTTGTAAATTTCATACTTGAAATTTCTCTTTCAGATATTTTTGATATTCTACCTATCTCAATTTCAGTTGCTATCTTTATTCTATGGGTTCAATCTTTACAAAGTCCCATTCTTTCTGGTCTCTTGGGGCCCCAAGTGTCAGAGTGGTCTAAAGTGCACACTGTTACGGATCACTGCCATCTTGCCTCTGTTTGCATGGGTTCGAGTCTTGGGTTTGGTCAATGTGGGTATGACTCTTTGAGAGAAATCTTGCCAGTAGCTTCTCTTGGATCCATTGTTCTTTCCTGGGTTTGCCCAGATTCTTCCACCACGATTAAATTTGGCTGCCATGTATAGCCTATCTTGTGCTGAAAAATGGCATTTAACCCTACAACACCAACAATAATTCTCCTGTCTGTCATTACTTTGAATGATGACACTGTTTATATACAAAGTTTGCACATACAGTCAAACCCACTTATCTCGACCTCGGTTATCTCGACAACCCGCTTATGTCGAGCGTTTTGGTCCGGTCCCGAAAAAATTCTTCTTTGTTATGCTATTTTTTACCCGCTTATCTCGACCTCTGTAAAGTCGATAACCCGGTTATGTCGGGCATAAGTTTCGGTCCGAAGTAACATGTGGACCCGCTTAATTCGACGAAATGCAACTTTTTAACGTCAATCTCACAGAAATTGTACAAGAAATAGTCAGCAAAAGCGATCGATATTCAGGCACAATTTTGGTCCGTTACGGCAGTAGTCACATGTTTATTTCATATTCTTTCTATTTTTGGCTCGTAAGAGTAGCTTAATCGATTAGTTTATTAAGAATATATCATGTTCACTACATAAAATATTCAAGGATTCACAAAGACAAGAGTGTGCACAAATTACAATGTAACTTTATTTTACGAAAACGCAGAATCTTAGATGTCAGCTACATGCGAATGGATAATCTCAGGCACTTGGCTTCTATACAATGGCAGTCGAGGCCCCATAATTTAGTTCTCATGCTTGAGGTCTTCTTAATTTTGTTTTGTTTTCTTATTTGTAATATATCTTATTTAGGTCTGGCAGAAAAATTGGCTTTCATATGTTTTAATTTATTTTCAAAATTCCTGTGAATACCAGTAAAGGGGAACCCAAGTCGGCCAAAAAAAAAAAACAGAAAAGAAAATAAGAATCGGCACACTTGAAAGAATCAAAAGTCAGTTTCCAGGGTCGGTTTGCTTTGCAATAAAATAACCTTTGTATTTGATATCCTGCCGGTAAGTTCAAAGAATTAGTTTACTGCTCGATGTGTTTATTCACCACCCGTGCATCTATTTATTTGCCATCTGAAATCATAATTGATACAAACTCGCATTGATGCCTGCGGGGTAAGTAGTCTACTCAACATTAACTTGCTTTAATAAATACTCTTTGTAACCCATGCTAGCGAAAGGAGTGTCATTTGCACTCACAGTCAATGTACAACATGTACATGTACATGTATTTTCAAAAACATTTATTGATCTTTATCTGCGAGATACTGTCATATATTAACCTGGATATAATACAATCTTGGTTATTTTGCACCTAACACCGCGTTATGCCTGAATGGCGGGTGCCTGAAAGCAATCGGTGGATGTTTCTCTCTCACTCTCTCGTTTGTGATTTTCTTTGATCCATTTTTCAATATGATAATATATTCAAACCTCTGGGTACAACCAAACATGATTTGTTTTTCAATATTCACATCAATTATAAAAATGCATTGTGTGTTATCTGACATAAGTGATGCACACTACAGTAATGGATGCATACGCTACATGCATACATGCCAACCATTACGCTTTTGGCGTAATCATTACGCTTTTTCCCACTAAATTCCGCGTTACGCGTTAACGTTTATAGATTACGCTTTTTCGATATATCCATCTTGCAAAAAAAAAAATTTTTTTCGTTTTTATTAGCATTACTTTATTTTTTACATACTGTTTTATTTTTAATTAAAAAATACCCCGCTTCTACATAACTACGATATACGAGTATACTTGTCCGTGGACTTTCCTAATATTCATGTTCTATTTATAGCAACTATCATGTTACTAAGATACTTTCAAACTTTCCACCTCATATTCTATTTATAGCGGCTTAGTGAGGAGAGAACAGACTGGTTTCTATTTTGTTTAAATCATTATGCACATACTCTTTGTTCTAATTTTGTATAGTGCAGAACCAGTCTAAAAGTTTTTTTGCGCTAAAAAGTATTAAAAAATTCTCAATGCGTTTATGAGTGCAAAAAATATCTCTTAAATAATTTCACAGATGGGTTAGAAAAAGTCAATAATAAACAAAGCAAAATGTAATCAATCCTCCAAACACGACGAGGGCATCATCACGTGACGTCTAATCGTTGGCGCTAAATGGCTTCAGATGTTAAGATGGATTCTAGTCTTTGTGTATGTTAGAGCACATTTTTTCCCCCAAAAATTTCGCAGATGGATCAGAAAAAAGCAAAACAACGAGTCCTCCAAAAATTCAAAGATGAATATATGAATGGCATAATACAGCGTTCCATTCTAGGACAGCATAATGCTCATTGCAGACTGCGGAAACAATTTTAGCATTGGTCATGGTGGTAAATTTGATGTGGAAAAACACGTGAAAACAAGGAAACACATCGAATTAGCTCGCCTTACGAACTCTAATACTAAGGTAACTTCTTATTTACCGAGGTTTTAATAGAACACGGACTACCATTAGCGGTAGCAGACGACGTTGGTCCCTTGTTGAAGCGGATGTTTCCTGATTCGAAAATTGCGGGAAAATATGCTTGTGCAAGAACAAAATCATCTCATATTGTTCGGTGCCTAGCAGAAGATACTTCACTTAAAATTGCAGAAGCAATGAAAATTGGGCCGTTTAGTATTGCCACAGACGGGAGTTGTGATTATGATGTTAAAAAGTTGTACCCAGTATGTGTTAGATACTTTGACAGTGAAAAAGGCAAAGTCATGAGTGTTCTTCTTTCTTTACCAGAATTAACAGTAGATTCCACTGGACAAAACATTTTTGATTTGCTTGACAATGTTTTGAAGAAACATGACATAAGTTGGCAGAACTGTATGGGGTTTGCAGCTGATAATGCATCAGTGATGACTGGAATTCATAAAGGAGTTGCATCCTATATTTTGAAAATGTCTCCATCAGTGTTCATAACAGGTTGCCCCTGTCATTTGATGCACCTTGCTGCTGGTAAGGCTGCTGATAAATTAGAAGTAGATATTGGCCATTTATTAATAGATATCTACTATTATTTGGAGAAAAATAGTAAAAGGAAACAGGCTCTAAAGTTGTTACAAGATCAGTTTGATCTTGAAGACTATAAAGTTATAAAGCATGTGTGTACAAGATGGTTATCCCTTGGCAAATGTGTTAGCCATTTACTTGAGCTTTGGGATGCATTACAAGCATTCTTTCAAACTGAAAGTGAATCTGCACAGAGAAAACATGGTGGAAAAGTGAAGAAGAGTGGTACAAAAGCAGAATCTGTTATTGCAAGTCAGAAGAGAACAAGAGATGAAAGTATAGACAGACATACTAACAATAAAGAGATTGGTGTAGCAGAAAGAAAGAAATTTAAATCCATGGAATTTTTATTTGAGAGGCCTCTATCTATCCAGCTAGAGGGCCTCCAGGCTCAGACCATGACTGTGAAAGATAAATCTTTTGACATAAAATTCATCAGCCATCTGGATCAGGTTCTTCAGAGTATGAATCTGTTAAAAAGCATACTGGATCTTCTCATACTTCCAAGGGCAAAACTAGCATGTGAGATGGTTTACAAAAAGCTTAATGATCCAGTTACAAAACTGTACTGCTTGTTTATGAAGAGTGCCATTCCATTGTTTGATGCAGCAAATGTCTTGCAGAAAGAAGAACCATGCATTCATATTATGCACAAGATTCTGTCAAACCAGTTGTCAGATTTGCTAATAAGGTTTATTAAGCCAGAAATCATCGCATCAGCCAAACTTTTAACTGATATTGACTTTCATGACCATGCAAACCAGAAAGATAATGAAGATCTAGCTATTGGTGCAGAAGCAAGAGAATTCATAGAACACAATTCTACTCTTCCTGTGATTACATGCTCCATAAATTCCCATATGGAGATGAACTGCTTTTAAATGCTTCAGTTGCTTATGTAAATGAGAGACAGTCAAAAAGCTTCAAAAGTGTTAGATTCTTTGTCAAGAGATATCCCTTTCTATTGCCACCCTTGTCTAACTTGGATCATCTGGAAGAAGAATTCCTGAAGTATCAAGTTGGGATTCTACCTGACAATATACTTAATGCAGATAGAGTTGATGTGCAATGGCACCTTATTTCCCAGCTAAAAGACTCTATCACTGGAAGAAATAAATTTCCTCTTCTTTGTCAGGTTATGAAAGGAATATTGGTTCTTTACCATTCTAATGCTGACTGTGAGAGATTGTTCAGTGTTGTTAACAAAAATAAAACTGAATTCAGGTCCAGGCTAAGTAACCCAGTAATGAGTGCTCTACTGGTATGCAAAACATTCATGGCCTCAGCTGGTACAAAATGTTTTGAAATGCAACATGACAATCTGTTGCTTTCTAAAGCTAAAGTGCTACATATGAACACTTGAACCATTAATGAATGATAAAAGACGAGAAAAGCAAATAAATCATTGTTAATTGTAATTGTAGTATGTTATATGTGGATTACTCTTTTTCTGCTTGGATTCCTCTTTTTGACCACTTGGATTACACTTTTTCCTCGTCAGGGGTTGGCATGTATGTACATGTGATATTAGGAGTTCATAGATATATTTTTTCTTTAATAAATTACTTATGATGATAAAAAAGGAATAAATGATAACAACACCAGGTTAGTTCATTTCATTTTATTATCAATTAAGCGTTTTGTTTATTTTAATGTAACATGCAGTGGGAGGGGATTCCAGTAAACACCAGCAAGAGACAGGAGTAATGCTCAAGGACATTTTTAAAATTACCGGTTTTTATGAACCCGGATATCTCGGGACCCGGTTATATCGACGATTTCTTTACACCCCCGACGTAATCGAGATAACCGGGTTTGACTGTATTTATTCTAGTAAATGAAGTATGGATTAGTCAGTATTGCAGTCGATTGGCCAATTCAAAATGACAATGCTGTTGGAATGTAACAAAATGACTGAAATGCTTCAATTCACCTAAATTCACATGATAATAGAAGGTATGCTCAGTAATGACAGACTTTCCAGAATATTTGAATATAATCTTTGACTGATTGTTGTTGTTATTATTGTTGTACAGTTAATGCCATTTTTCAGCACATGATAGGCTGTTTCATGGTGGCCAGTATTAATGGTAGAGGAAGAACCTGGGACATAACCTGGAAAGAACCACCGACCTATGAGAAGCTACTGGCAAGCTTTCTCACATACCCACATTGGCTGTTTGTGCAGGTAGTTTTATTTTACAGTCTTGCATTGTTGTACCAAATACACAAACGGATAAAGGGCATTTCAGTATACAAGAGAACATCTCAAAATGGATATGCTGTACTGACATGTACAACATTTGATCAGATGATACACAAAATACCAGCATAGCAGTATAATGGAATACTTTGGGGGGGGTCCACTTTAATAATTTACAAGTGTTTTTTGATGATTTTATTGATATTTTGGACATGTATTTTATGGGCTGGATTGAAGTGATATACATGTTTAACAAACACGAATTTAGTTAGAACTATATAAATTAGCATAAAACATATAAAGTTTAATTTTGATCTTACAGCTTGGACTGTTGCTTCCCATCTGGCTGCAGACCAGTCGGCCTTATATTGACATCATTGACAACTGGATTACATATGGCACACTGGTGGATCCAAAAAAGGAATTTGTCATAACCAGGTCAGATAATATTTTAATAGAGAATCTTAGTGTATGCCAATGAACTTTCTAAATGTGTTACAGCAGCTAGAGGTAGGTATTGGATTAGAAGTCTATAACTTACCTTTGATGTCATGTGACTAAGGATGTACAGCTTCCAGGGAAGATTTGCATTAAAGTCTCAGATAGTTTGAACCTCAGTGGATGCTGGTATCCATTTGAAGAACTTTAATGCTTTACCCATTTTATCCTGGTTACCAATTTCATCTGCAGTGCCTCATTCCTGAGAAGCAATTCTAAACACATTATGATAAAATGGAGCAACAGAATCATAAATTGTGATGACTTCCACCATGTTTGCTAAAAATGTTGTACAATTGTTATTTCCATTTTAAAGTGTATAAAACTAGATATCTCGGAAAAGATAATAACATTTGCAACACAGTGATAGATGTTTTGTTACCATTTATCAATGTGTGTGCTCATAACTATATTTTGAAATATGACTTTAAATAAGAAACAAAAAATTAAAAAGCTTACCATGATGTTCAGTGAATCAATTGTTGATTAGGATGACTGAAATGTTCCTAATAGTATATGAATAAAATAAAGATAATTCTATTTCTAGTATTTAGGTTCAGATTTGAAGTTTCAAGCACAGTTAGTTCAAAAGTTATAATAATTTTACTAAAACTGGACAACAAAACACCTTGAACAATTTGTTTACTTCACACTCAGGGGGGCCCTGAGTGGCTGAGTGTTCAAAAGCGCTCTCTGTTACTGATCACTGCCATCTCACCTGTCTGCGTGGGTTCAAGTCTCAGATTCAGCCAATGTGGGTATGTGAGATAGCTTGCCAGTAGCTTCTCGTGGGTTGTGGTTCTTTCCAGAGACTTTCCTGGGTTATTCCTCTGCCATTAATACTGGTTGCCATGTATGGCCTGTTGTGTGCTGAAAAATGGCGTTAAAACCTACAATAACAACTTCACACTCTAGAACACGTACTTCATCATGCAGTTTCCCACAAAAACTCTTCACAAATTAATCCTAGAAATCTTTCAGTAATTAATCAGAATAATTTTTGTCTAAATTTCGAAGTCCACATCATCACTATATCAGTAATAACAATATTCCATCAATTTAAATCATGGCTGCAATCAAGGTGAAAATTTGTCCCGGAGCCATTTCTTTTGTAGCTTTGGAAGCCTTAAAAGCCAGCTTTATTTTCCATCGAAAAGTGCATAAAACCATACATCATCTCTTTCATAAATCTTAATAAATTCTAACCCATCATTTAAGTCAATATTATCATCAGAATCATCCAAGTCATCAACTTCAATGTCGCTACCCTCGTCAACATCCATGTTTACATCTGTGTTGTCGTCCATCATTTTATCAGTTGATATTCCAGATAACAATTTTTTTCCCACCATGTTTTTATAAATATTTAATTGTGCATGCGTGCTTAAACCATTTCCTGTGTTTGTGAAGAAGTACACAACTATTTGTGATGTAGAACACATGTTTCTAAAGACACTATGCATTTACGTTGTAAAGTACAACCACGGTCATATTCAAGATAAAATAGGATACTATGAGTGCATGTGTGTTCAGGATAGAATGAGGCACTATGACTGTGGTCATATTCAGGATAAAATAGGATACTATGAGCGCATATGTGTTCAGGAAAGAATGAGGCACTACGACTGTGGTCATATTCAGGATCAAATGGGTTAACTTATCAAATGTTTTCTTGATTAGCATTTCCAACTTTTACAACAGTAATTTTATTCATGTTTGATCAATGAAGTATAGTTATTTCCAATCACATCATTTTTATTCCCCTGCCACTAAGTTGAGGAGGTAATAGAAATCGGATCGGCATCAACACAGTGACATTTATTGATTTGAAAATTCATTTTCACAATAGCTTGGATGAGTCTGACGAGTTATAGCCATTAAGCATTGTAGCATTGGCATTACTAATGCATAACCTTGTGAAATTGTATGTTAGATTGGTAGGCACTTTTACTCTAGACTCAATATTCAATGTTGCATGAAATATAATACTTGTATAGTTTAACCAAAATCTAGTCAGTCCTGATTGTTGAATGCCCTGCACCTAAAATGTCAGAAAAAATGATTGATTGCTTGCCATGGAATTTTACATTGTGACTAAGTACTAAACTGTGTCATGAAAGTTGATGTAGGGTCTGTTATAACAACTAATGGTTGAATGAATTTTTGTCAAAATACATTTTTCATTATGACATCACAGTGTGTGACATTCAGTCTGATTTGTACTGGATCACATTTTGATATTGACTTGGTCTAAGAATGTTGACATATTTGAACATTGATTTTCGCATATGTATTTCTTGCATCTTGTATATAATGACCTTCCCATGGAATATGGTTATATAAGGATCCAAATAAAGTGAATGATTGCCATTTAAAGGTACACATAATCATATTCTAAAAAATGTCTCCCATTATGGAAAATAGAATGCATTGCCTACATAACCTCAATGGGTTGTACTATAGCAACCAAATTTTCCACATTACATTGAAGTTTCATCTTTTCAAAAGCTATGATGCATTTGGTGTTGAACAGAGTAGTTTGTATTTCTGTGAGTATTATTGTCCTTAACAGAGTTAGAATATGTACTCATTCACTCATAAGTACTTGAACTTTCACATCTTGTTTGAAATAAGTCAGATTTGCAGTGATGCTACAGCTAAGAAGTGCATTGATGATTTCCATATATTTTTTACCATTTGTTTTACATAGTTATTACCCTTGATATGCTTAGAATATAGACTTGTGAACACTTGCATTTCCATTTTTTGTTTGATTTCAAGTAAATTGGATGTGAAGCTTCACCTCAACAGATTGTCAAATTTGATTATTAGATTTTTACTCTTTTGTACAGATTTGTTGCCCATGATCACCTTAGATTGAGGATCAGTTCCATTTACAAATATCTTTCAGTTGATGCCACTAAAACACTTGTGTGTTCATTAGTACTTTCACGACTGGACTATATTGTAACTCAATTCGGTCTAGTTCATCTCAATATCTACTCCAGAAACTTCAAAAACTTAAAAACACAGCTGCTCAGATCATCTTTAGAGTAGCTCAATTAGAGCACACCTCACCACTGCTCTGTACCCTACACTGGCTTTCAATTCGATACAGAATCAAACACAAAATTTGTTCTCTGTGCTATGTTTCAGTGACAGACTCCAGTCCAACATACCTATCTGGCCTCACCCCTATGTGTAATACACCAGCAAGATACTTATGCTCCTTTTCTTATAATCATATTCTCATTGTTCCCACTATGAAAACGAACTCTTATGGACAACATTCTTTTGCATACCAGGGCCCAGCAATGTGGAACGAACTGCTTATTAAAATTTGACACAAATATACAACAGTGGTCTCTTTTAAGAGTGCTCTTAAAACTCACCTTTTTCGACTGCAGGAACAAACTTAGAGATAATGTTTTGTATCTTATATGTTTTCAGCATGTTTTGATGTTTTCCAATTTCATTGTTTTTGTTTTTTGTTTTTCTGTAGTGTAGTCATATCATTATAGCTATAAAGCGCTTGGAGCTTCTAAAGATTAGGTGCTACGTTAAAAATCCCAATCAAACAAAGAAACTACAATCTGCACCAAATAAACCTTACATTTATCTAAGGTTTATGGATTACATTTTTATGATATTTTTACTCTATAATTCACTAGTCCCATCTTGACCTTAACAACCAAATCATTTTAAAATAAAAAACTAAACCTGTTTATGTGGTTTCCACTAATCTTGAATCAAGGCCAGGGTCTAGGTTAACATTACTTGTTTACCAAAGAATAAATCAGGTCAACCAATTTTCTGAAAAAATATCATCTCTAGTGAATAAATTTACATTACTATAGCATGCAGTGAAAAATAAAAAAGAATTTAAAACTGATAAATCAGGTATATACTACTAGTATACCATTTGCTTGCACATATATCATCAGTGAGAATTTGATATACCCTGTATGCCAAATAGATGCACATATATCAGTAGAAATTTGTATAGACTCGGTATACCAATTGCTTGCACAAACATCAGTAGAAACTTGTATATACCCAGTATACCAATTGCTTGCACATACATCAGTAGAAATTTGTATATACCAATTATACCAATTGCTTGTACATATATCAGTAGAAATTTGTATAGACTTAGTATACCAATTGCTTGCACATTCATCAGTAGAAATTTGTATATACCCAGTATACCAATTGCTTGTGCATACATTAGTAGTGAGAATCTGTATCCGTTGTTTTCACGTGACGTCACAAAACGTGTGTACTTCCATATCCACCATTTTGAGTCCCTATCTCACATAACCGGCACGTTTCATTTTGTAAGAATATAAGAATACATCACATTCTGTTGTGCATGTCAACCTCGCGAGATCGAATCGCGTGACTCTTTTTACGTGTTTCTTCAAATAAAATATTTATATTTCAACCATATTTGTTATTCTTGCCTAAACAAATAGATCGATCAATAAACAAACGCATAAACAAATGGATGTACAACCAAGTAGAAACATTTAATGATTTTTGATTTTCACTGGCTTAAACAAGCATTTGATTATTGTTAAAGTTTAAAAGCCAATTGTTTATATACAATTTCATATTTCTAAAAGCATTTGAGGAAAACATCGTTTTGACATTCGAAACAACGTCATGTTCCGTCAGACACGTGTTTCGTTTGAATACACTAAAGAAGAAACTTCTTTGATCGGTTATCGCTTTCATCTAGTATAAGCCTACGTCCACAATCCCCTCCACAAATACAATATTTGAATACACTAATTAAAATGGTTTCTCAAATATTCTATGGCACAAACACATGTTGTCGCGAAAAATATTTGTACATAAAAGTTCTAGCATAAAATACATGCTATGAAATTTTAATTCGTGACTGATATTGTATCCAGAAAATCATGATCGGGAAATACTCTTTCAAGATGACAAGCTTAGGGATATGATACGAATGACTTTTTAAAAATGTCAATATTGTCTGTTTGTAAACAACAACAAAAAGTGTATTTCTTAGATATCAATAATATACACTATTACGGTTCTACTTTACTATTCTGTCTTTCGATATAAGCAAGGGAACTTCCAACTTTATTTTTTTTTTCTATAGTGCACTTAACTTAATGTATAATCTATGTATTGTGTCAAAAGAAGTAAATATCCTTATCGATAGTTAAATCAGATTATTATTCTTGAATATACATGATGACTAATGTTGACAACGGTTTGTTAGGGGCTCAAAATGGTGGCAGAAGGTGCGTGCGCGTTGAATTGTGGGTATTTGCGTACTTAATCGTGATGTCTGTGAAAACAACCCATATACCCAGAATGCCAATTGCTTGCACATAAGTAGAAATTTATATATACTCAATATACCAATTGCTTGTATATACATATATCAGTAGTGAGAATTTGTATATACCCAGTATGCCAATTGCTTGTATATACATATATCAGTAGTGAGAATTTGTATATACCCAGTATACCAATTGCTTGTATATACATATATCAGTAGTGAGAATTTGTATATACCCTGTATACCAATTGCTTGTATATACATATATCAGTAGTGAGAATTTGTATATACCCAGTATGCCAATTGCTTGTACATACATCAGTAGAAACTTGTATTACCCAGTATACCAATTTGTCTATACACAGTATACCAGTTGCTTGTAAATACATCATTAGTGAGAATATTCAAATACATAGTGTACATTATGTCAGTCATGGTGATTTGTCCATGTAATTTTAATTACATCAACATTGAGGGCCTCTGAGGAGATTTGTTGTTACTGGTTTACCTTCAAATTTATACCCTTTCGTAAGGGGAAAACGTTTTGTCGTCAAGATCAGTTTAGTCTGAATTTATTTTGTGCCTGATACTATTTACAGTTGATGCTGATGACTTGTACAATCTTCTTAGAAGTAAGGTACATAAACATTGATTACACTTTATAATAATTCTATTCACTAAATATGCTAATAGAAGTCTCCTTAGTGAGTTTGACAATAATTACCAGTTTGTGGCATTACTTGATTGAGTTGTTTTTGACTCCCATGAATTTTTAATAATCTTTTGTTTGATATCAGCTAAATTACCTGAAAAACTTTTATCTTTACAAGATCTTTGAAGTTTGATAATCTGCTGCTTTGGACCATCTCTTACATTATCTGGTCTGACTGAATATTTTGATGGTGTATAAAAACTAGTTTTCATTTTATTTTCAATCATATTACCTTTGCAGCTTCAAAATGTAGCATGACTGTTGATTTTAAGAAACAGGGTGACAGTGTCTTATACTGTGTTATTTCCTACGATTGATTCATTACTACACCCAGCACCTTTAGTAGCGATGGCTGGAGAAATCACCACGTTAGAAGCAACTTATGTTTGTCTCCTAGCTCTCTAAGTTTCAAATTTTCGGACATGTTTGCAGCAGCAACACGGATGACATATTGCTTTCAGATACGTTTGTTGAGATGATAAGGGCTCAGAATGCAGACAGTTGTAGGGCTGGTTTTTATCACATAGTCAACAACTTTTTGCTTCAAGTTTTTCCTCTCTGATTTGTTTTGAAGACAATTCTTTGTGATTTTTTTCAGTTTTTGGAGAGGGATTTTTTTTGTCAGGAATTTGTCCTATGTACTAGTATATACATTTTGTAGAAATTTCTATGATTTATGAATGAACTGACAATCCAGGATCCATCATTGTAATTCCAGGAACAGAGAAGTCAAATCTTTAGATGAGACGTTTTGGGAACGAGCATTCACACTCCATGCCTCAGCTAGTAACAACAATGCAAATGAGAATTCCAACTTAGCACAAAGGACAAAAAATAAATCTTGTGTTCAGAGGTCAAAACATGGCACAGCTGTCTGGGCTCCATTATTTCTGCAACCCATTCTATTACAAGTCATATTGACAGGCAAATCCATGGAAATGTTAGAGAGCCTTGGAAAACTTGCTGATGTGGTGGACAGAAAAGATGGCCTTTGTAAGTTTTATAAATTGGTTTTCTCACTCAGTTTACAAAATGAAATGCACAGAGAGAGGAATCTTACCACTGACCCAATAGGCTGAATTCTAATTTAAACTAGACTCCCAAAAATCATGCCACATAAAAGGTGCTGTCAAAATCCTACAAGGTCTCTCAAATAGACTGTCCAAATCTTCGGCCTTTACACTGCATGTATGTAAACAGATAAAGAGAAAAAAAGAGATTTGTAAGTAAAATGGACATGCATCATATTGTCACAACTTATTATGAAAATTCGTACTATCATGTGTCAAAAAAGTCAATATTTAACAATTATTTTTTTTGAAAGAATTTTGTAGAAAACTTTTGTTTCTTTATTGCTGAATCAAGAATTATGTAGAAATCAAAAGCAGATATTTACCATCCAACATATTTACCATCAAACATTTTCTGATACTTACCATCCAACATTTTCAGAAGTTTTCATAAAAAAATAAACTTTCATTGCAAAGTTAGTGAAACTTAATTACTGAAGGAACAAGAAGGCTAGACTTACTATACAATTACACTTTGCACTGAAGGTATTTTAGATATCCCCATGATGTTTGGTATAAACATGTTTTAATATATTACTAATTAACTTACCCTTACTCGAGATAAACTGCTCTCACTACATCTTCTCATATAAGCTGTCTAATGTTCAGTGTATCATACTTAAGATTTTTTACTTTGTGGTGCTTTTGTATTTCAGCTTCCAAACAAGAATCTCTGTATGAAAAATTTGTAAACTCTTTGCAAGCTTTACTTTGTACCAAGAGAGTTGAGGAGACTGTAGATTCCGCTCAAGCAGAGGCTATACCAAGTAAATTTGCAATGTTCTCAGTCCAGGTAGAGCAACAGATGAAATTAAAAGGAGTTTATGACCCACTGCTGAGGATAAATTTTGAAACCATATTTTTAGCCTGGATTAAAAAGTCGGAAAGCAAGCAGTCAGATGAAGATGATATTTCACGGTAAAAAATTTGTTTCTGGTTATGATTATGATAGCGCATGTTACAGAGTCCTTTACATAAATTTCTGATTATATATCACATGTTATGACTACAAAGTCCTTTAGATAAATTTCTGATTCCTTTAGATAAATTTCTGATTATGATATCACATGTTATGACTACAGAGTCCTTTAGATAAATTTCTGATTATGATATCACATGTTATGACTACAAAGTCCTTTAGATAAATATCTGACTATGATATCACACGTTATGACTACAGAGTCCTTTAGATAAATATCTGACTATGATATCACACGTTATGACTACAGAGTCCTTTAGATAAATTTCTGATTATAAATAATATCACATGTTATGACTTCAGAGTCCTTTAGATAAATTTCTGATTATGATAGTGCATATTATGACTACAGACACCTTTAGATAAATTTCTGATTATTAATAGTACACATTATGACTACAGAGTCCTTCAGATAAATTTCTGATTATAATATCACTATGACTACAAAGTCCTTCAGATAAATTTCTGATTATGATATCACATGTTATGACTACAAAGTCCTTCAGATAAATTTCTGATTATGATATCACATGTTATGACTACAAAGTCCTTTAGATAATTTCTGATTATGATAGCACAATGTTATGACTTTAACAGTCCTTTAGATAAGTTTTTGTGTCAGAAACAAATGTTTGAGTGACTTACACCAGCATTCATGCTGTATTTTTTATAAGATGGATATGTTCATAATATTCAGACTTGGTGTAAACCACTTTCAAATGTAATCAATTATTTGCAATTACAGTTGCTCACTTTTATCAGAGCAACGAATTTAATTACATTACTTTTTGAGATGTTATAATTTATTTATTACACTGGATCTAATGTTTTTAAAAAATATGTTTTATCGGTTTATAATACCTTAAGAGCTACTAGTTTTAGAAATATAAAAAAGGTCAAAGTCATCAGTGGGAGTCAGACAAGAAAGATCTTCCCTTGGATTGGCACTGAATCCCATCCATACTTCAGCTGTTATTTTTATTCATTGTTGAAAGCACATGCTTTTGGAGACATTGCAAAAGATTTTCAATTTGTGCTTTGTTAACATTTGGAGCAATTCTGAAGAGCTTACATCATTAGTATTTCTGTCTAGTTCAAAGCTGATTCTTTCCAAGACAACAATTCACACTTTATTTATTTAACTTACAATGTAATGTACATGTTGTTGCGATTTTGGTTACCTGTTATATGGTCAGTAATATGTTCATTTAGGTAATTCATACTTTTCATAGTATATGAATTCTAATGAAATTGTGGCACAGGTGAACCTGTGTTCATCAAAGGCTGAAACCATGACATACAAACTGGCAACAAATATGATCCTACAATAGAAATATCAAGTTGTGTAAAAAAATATGTTGAAATATCATGAAGACCACTTCCCTTTTGTTTTGGTTTAAATTGGCTAAATTTGCAGTGTTTCTCCCATTACAAAGAGCATATATTTTAGAAGGTAGGTAGTTCATAAAACAGAATTAACACTTCTGTAAACATCAGAAATAGTTAAATGATTTAATGACATACAGTGGGGCTCTTTGAACTATTTCCCATTTTCAGAGGCTTTGGAGAAGGAGAGTGATAAGAAACAGAAAATATTTACTAGAACAGCATGCTAAATTTGGTATACAAGTACTTTGTATATTTATTGCCAAAGAAGTGATATGAAGTTAATATCTGCTTATCCTAAATTAGGTATGAATATACCTTATAATATACCTGTAGTCTCATCAGTCCTATTTGGCATTCTCCTCCTGACAACTCTCCTCTGTAGGTAGCTGTATAGGGCCTGCCCTTTTAAGAAAATTCCTGGCCGCATCTCTGTTTTTGTGACATCAACACTGTCATCTATGTTGTCTCCGTGAATAAATTTCTACTGGCAGGGTGCACTTGTTGAAAAGAACATTAAATGGGCCATATCATCAGAGTAACAGTTTTTTTTCATAGCACTTTTATTAGCAATTCCATCATGGTTAAGTTGCTTATCCATGTATGGTGCTATATTGGACCCATGTCAGTTTCGCAGATGTATGTCAGCCTGGTGCCACCACAATGTTGGATCTGTGCCATTATTGACTTGTGTTAGTCAGTGGCTAGTATGGAGCCAAGATGGTCTGTTGCCAGCTAGCTAAGGTTCATTCTGGTTCAATGCTATTAAAACTTGTATTGGAGAGGTCTAGTACGGTAACAGTATTTGTTATATCAAATATTAGAGAAGGGTAAGATAGAACTACAAAAATATGCTGAAAGGGAAAGGATAGAATGGGAAAGGGAAGCAGAGAGGGAGAAGATAGAACTGCTTAAAGAAGTAGAAGATAGAAAGTTTGAAAGGGAAAAACATGGATAGTTATCTTCGTTTGTTTGAGTAGTATGCCGAGAACCAGAAATGGAGTCAAAATGACTGGGCACTGAATCTCAGTGCTGTATTAAAAGGTAAAGCACTGGATGTGTACCACGACTTCCTAGAAATGATGTGTTTAATTACGTCTTGAAGCTATGAGCTCACTGAACAAGGTTTCTGTAAAAAGTTCAGGTATAGCAAGCCCGAGAAGGGAGAAATCTTTGGTCAGTTCATCATTAGAATAGCGAACTATTTTCCGCGGTGGATTGAATGTGGCAGAGTGATGAAAATGTTTGAAGGGTTGACTGATTCCTTGCTCAGAGATCAATTATTGAACACAGCTGGTCAGGAAGTGAGTCAGTTTCTGAAAGAGAAAGTCTTCTCAAACGTACAGGATATGGCTAAGCAGGCCGATTTATTTACTGATGCTCATGGGAGAACCCAGAACGTGGTTTCAGAAGATTTTAAGTCTGGAAAACACCAGTCTGTGAGACCAATGCCTAGGGATCTTGTGAAATCAGCTGAGGCAAGTAGGTCAGTTAGGGATACAGGGCATCAGGGTATACAATGTTACTTATGTAAGGAATAATATCATGTTCAAGCAAATGTCCAAAAAGAAAGGGACTTGTACATAAGATACAGAGTAAAAGTTATTCTTGTGCATGTAGAACCAGGTATTCATTTACTTGGCATGTGGTTTTTCCCCGAAGAGAGTACCAACTGCGAGAGGTTTTGTGAACGGTTGAGAAGTAGTGGTATTATGTGACACTGGTTGCATGGGTGTAGTGATCATACATAGTCTCGTACAGGATAACCTTATGCTCTGGTGGGACTCCCCATGTATGTTACTCGATCAGACGATTGGTCATATTCCTGTAGCAAGGATCACAGTAGAAACACCATTCCTAACCGGAACTGTTGATGCCCTTTGTATGGAAAACCCTATTTGCGATCTGTTGATCAATAATGTTGAAGGTTCCCAGCTTCCAACCATGGCAGATTTTAAGATACCTTTGGCCCAGGCAGTCAAAACACGGGCACAAATTCAATGAGGGAAAAACACGTTTCAGAAATTAACAGTCCCTAAACCGATCTTAAGAATTTTGTGTGACGAGTTCAAACAAGAATTAGAAAGTGACTAATCTATCAAAACTATTGTTAAGAAAATCACGTCAAGCACAATTAAACACTGCAAGGGTGGGGGTAACTCGAGATGCATTCGGAAGAACGAGCTAATTCATAGGGAGTTTATCACTCCGGAGGAAAGAGGTATTAGCAAGTGGTTGTACCCCAGAGATATAGATCTCAAGTACTTAGGGTGGCACATGAGTCTAGCATGGTAGGACACCTAGGTAAGGCGAAGATCACCAGCAGAGTAGTTGCTGAATTCTGTTGGACTGGTATCAATGGTGACGTCACACAGTTCTGTAGATCATGTGACATATGTCAGAAAACCCTGTGTAAGGTAAGGGTCACAAGGATGCCATTATTACAGATGCCATTAATATATACACCGTTTAAAAGAGTGGCGGTGGATATCATAGGACCAATACAACCAGTTACTGAAAGAAAGAATTGGTATATTCTTACTCTTGTGGATTATGCACCAGATATCCCTGTAGCGTTACCAACTATTGAAATGGAACAGGTGGCTGAAGCATTGGTTGACGTCTTCAGTAGGGTAGGGGTGCCAGAAGAAATCCTTACGGATCGTGGTCCTCAATTCACCTCTGACCTTATGGGTGAAATAAGTAGGCTGTTGTCCATCAAACAGCTAAACACTACCCCATACCATCCGATGTGCAAGGGACTGGTAGAGAAGTTTAATGGTACTCTGAAACACATGGTATGAAAAATGTGTGTGGAACGTCCGCAAAACTGGGATCGCTATTTAAACGCGGTTCTGTTCACGTACCGTGAAGTACCGCAAGAAAGCTTAGGGTTTTCACTCTTTGAATTGTTGTATGGAAGAACAGTTCGAGGTCCGATGCGGATACTACATGAATTATGGACGGGTCACATAGCTAACGAGGAAATAAAAACTACCGGTACATGCCAGATAGCATGTGACGAATTAATGAAATCGGGACGAGGATATGCCAAGTATTATAACCGTAAAGCGCGAAATAGGAAATTTCATATAGGAGATAGGGTTTTATTGCTACTTCCTACTAGCAAAAATAAGTTACTAGTCCAGTGGAAAGGTCCCTATGAAGTTAAAGAGGTCAAGGGTGACATAGACTATATAATTGACATAGACAGTAATATAAAGACATTCCATGCTAACATGCTTAAGCTGTACATCAAAAGACGGGGCAACAATGTTGAAAAAGGGGTCTCAAATGTCATTTGTACTACAGTCATCAACGACGACATTTTAGACTCGTAAATCGAGGTTTCCCTTGAATGTTACTTGGGTGCTGCGAGGGAAGGGGTAGATAAAGTCGGTGAGTGCGGAGTTGACCAAATACCAGTGTCAAGAAATTAATACGCTCTTGGTTAAATACTCAGACGTATTCACTGACAGACCAGGTTGTACAACCTTGGTAGACCTCAAAATTAAACTGAATAAATCTGACCTCACTAGAATTTAAGGTTATCCGGTACCCTACCCTTTCTTTTAAGGATAGATGCCTCTGAAACTGGGTTGGGAGCAGTTTTACTGCAAGAGCAAGATAACAATAAGTTACCCATAGCTTACTCAAGTAGCAAATTACTGCCCAGGGAGAAAATTTACTCCATTATTGAGAAAGAGTGTTTTGCTGTAGTGTGGGGAATTAGAAAGTATCATGCTATCTTTTTGGAAGAGATTTTTTTCTCGAGACTGATCACCAACCCCTATTGTATTTAAACAAGGCCAAGGTTGCTAACGCTCGATTGATGCGTTGGGCGCTGACACTACAACCTTATCATTTCCATGTAGAGGCAATAAGAGGAGTTGAAAATATTGGGGCAGACTACTTGAGTAGGGCATGATTGGACATTCGGATAAAATTTTGCCCAGTTTAGAAAATCTAGATTGCAGTATAACCAGTGTAAATATTGTAACATATTGTGAGTAGTTATTTTTCTTTTATTCTGTGAAAGTTTTTTAAAAAAATGCTTACATTTTTTTTTTCTTTGAGGGGGGAGGTATTGTCACAGAACTAGAAAATAGAAGACTACCATGACAAATTTTTTACTGTGATATTTTTTTAACATACTGCAATACATACCATGTTATACTGCAACTATATTAGGAACCAACAATTTAATGCTTTAGTGCTGGGGCCTGACACTTTTTAAAATTATTGTTTTGCTTGTAAGTAGCTGGCAGTAATATCTTGATCTGATTGATAGCAAAATAACGCAAGGTTATATCCATTATACCCCCCCCCCCCCCAGCCTGATTGGTCATTTCCTTATTGCATATGAATTTGATATGTGTATCTTCATTGTATGAATTGTAGTTGTAACTAAAGTGGCATGATTAAGCTTACACTACCGCATTGTGCTGACATTAGAGAATTTGTTGATAATAATAGGAAGTGTAGACACTGAAACCTGCATTTTACTAGCTACACTTTTGATATAATAGGCAGGGAAACTTTTAGTGGGATGCCATCACCTAGACTCTATGATTATCAGATAGGCCCAGTAATTTTAAAACATGAAAAGAAAAGAAAAAAAATTAATGGACTTGAGAAATTGTGAAAAATTAACATCGGAAACAACTGCCATCCTGAAAGTGATAAGATTATTTGCAGTCTTACAAAGGAATACAAATACATAACACATTAACATACCTTAAGTAAATAACAAAAAAGTCGCATTCAGTCCAAATATCTTACATCACATTTAGCAGCCATGTTGACATATCACCCATGTAAAAAATAATATTTATAGGTTACTGCATTTGTATGGGAAAATTTGAACAAGTTTTTGGTTAGAAATACTGCACAACCTTGGGAGTGCAGTATGTCCATCCGACAAAACGAGTTAGTATTTTCCATACAAATGTAGTAACCACTTTATTATGTGCTCATTTTCTTATTCTTCCTAAGGCTTAATTATATAAACAAAAAGTAAACTACACAAAACAAAGTAACTGTATGCCATATTCCAAACTAAATACACAAGCGCAGATTCATCATTGCACAACAACATTATTATTGCATACATAACTTGCCCAGATAAATTTGAACTTAGTCACACACTAGACATAACGTTTGATAGAAAATGTCATTTTGGTATACTTAAAATTGTAATTTGGAATCATATTGTGAATGAATGTGCATTGCAAAAAGATTTCCCTTTGATATGGAATAAAATCTTTTTGGTATTTTTATCAGTTCTTTAAAATTTTGTGGTTATGGACTGGATTTATGTGAAAATTCTACATGAAGTACATCAGATTAAAGCAGCAAGAGAGAAGCATGTTGACATCTGCAAGTGTGTTTCTGTTCTGTCATTGAATGTTTTAAATCATAATGTGGGGAAAATAGGAAATCTTTCAATTGCAATTATCAAAAAGACTGTGTATTTACTTTGCTGAATCAGCTAATTGCTAGACATACATTAAATAAGCCGGTGCTGCCAACATCAGCAGTATTAGGAAATTGTGTTATAAATTTTACAAATTTGTACCTTGATTTACATGCCAGACATTTTGTTCGGGTGGACCTTTATCATTAACAATTAATACTCGAGCATTGATACATGCTAGCATCTCAGAGGCCTTGGGCCATGCTATAATATCATTGTTTTGTTTTTATCTTGTTGCAGAATTCTTGACCCTCTAGACACAGAAAACTTGCAGCCAGTAGAGTTGATACTGCAGCAATGTCTGTATCCCCTGATCATCGAGAGATACCACAAAGTGTGCACTCACCTTGTCAGGATCTTGAAGGAGGATTATAACCTGATGGAATATCTGGCTGCTATGAGAGTAAAATTTACATTCTCTTTACTTCCCTATCTTTCTATGTATCTGTCACAGTTTGCTAGAGAGCCAATTTTAGCTTGACTGTTTGAAAAATATGAAGAACTTTTTTGATGCAGGCTATTATTTACAGGGTTCCCTTGCTCCCAGGAAATTGGGAAAAAGTCAGGAGAAATGATAACAAAAATTCCTGATTGTGAAAAGTCCTTAAATTTTGCAAATATTGATGAAATTTGGGAAAAACCCTGGAATTTTTGCCAGCTCTTGACACCCAAAACAATCATGTAATTAAGTCTTAACTAAACTGATCATGAGTTAACTTTATCGAGTTCCAACCAGAATATTTGGAGGGTGCAGCATGGATCATTTGGGTGCTTGCAATAAATATATATGCTGAGTCAATCCAAACGTTTAGTGGATTAGATTCACCTAGTAGACTATTATTTTCAAAGTCAGCTCAATATCCGTATCTTTCTTTACATGGAAGATATAAGAACCAGTCAAGCATCACAAGAAGCCATCATGGTGGTGGCAAAGTTTAGCTGCTTACCAGCTCCCCTACTCATTTTTAAACTTTGTTAGATCGAGTGATACATGCATAAAATTGATATGTAAAATTACTTATTCTCTCAAAAATTGTGACTATTATAATCGTTATGTCTTTAATCTGCTGAAGGAC
This sequence comes from Unio delphinus, assembly GCA_029339505.1. Classification (NCBI taxonomy): domain Eukaryota; kingdom Metazoa; phylum Mollusca; class Bivalvia; order Unionida; family Unionidae; genus Unio; species Unio delphinus. The sequence goes on from JAQISU010000132.1 coordinate 10,937,372, forward strand.
AAGATAAAACTACTACTTAAATGAAATGTGACCCGGTACTCGTCGTGATTGGCATTGTTAAACACACGAGTACACAAATCTAACAACCACTTTTTCAAATGTAGTAAAGAATGTATATTTAAAAAATTAAATGGAAGTTATATACTGGTTGCAATAAAAATACAAAACCAAAAGAACACACATTTTTCCAAATTTATATATTGCGAAAACAGCTTCTGGAGTTTTATTGTATCACGTGACTGCCACGTTGACATGTGCTCTCTGCTTGATAAATCAGACTGACCAGAATGCTGATTTTTACAAAAAGTATTTGACTTTAATTTAATATAATTGAATTTCTGTATAACAACATTAAACAGGAGTTTGTTGTTTATATCACATGACTATTGGACTTCTGATGTCGTCATTTGAGATTTGTGAAGTCATGGGATTAGTAATACATATGGTGTTTACTGGGTCAGGTTTCATATATGCCGTAGTTTCATCAATTTTATTGGTAAATTAAAGACATGCTGATTATGATACTTGCCATTCTGAGAAAATAAATAATTTTCCTATTGATTTCATATTGTTATAAGTCGATATAACATAGGTCTACATTTTCTGGGCCCACTGGTTAGCAACTACCACCATATGTCGCTACCATGCAATCGTGGCAAATTCCAAATTTTCTATGTGCAGTTGCAATGACCCCACACCCCTACCTAGATTTCCAAATATGTAAAATGGTATGGGAATATTTATAGGAAACCCAGGTTAGAAAATCGTCTGCACTTCGTTTTTGTAGTTCAATTGTAGTTCAATTGTAGTTCAAATTGTTGACTCTCAGATTAAATGAACAATCGTTGTCCCCTTTATTATATATTAAAAACAATATGAGCCCCTGTATCAATACAGGTTTGGGGAAGGGTTTAATAAATAACAAGACAAGTTGATTTTACCGAAAATTAATTCCTTATTTATACAACAGCATATAATTTTGAAGGTCTTTGCCAAACAGTGTAATAAAATTGATTAGGATACAAGCAGTGACCTTGTTATATATATTTAATTCAATTGTTTGTTTGTTAGTTAAAAATTTGTTTATATTTCATTGCATGCTTTATAATGCAATGTATGCTGGACTTGACCTTGTCCAAAATTTAATTCATTTCTGCTTGACTGGATTTTTTAAAAAATTTCATTTTTTTAAAACAACTAATACATAGCTTTATTATTCTATATGTTTATGAGCTTAATATCAGAATTATTATATACAGAAGTATGTTGATTTGGGTCACAGTTTTGAACTTTGCTAAGTGAAGTTTACAGGTTATGGTTTTGATTTTGTAAACATCAGGATCATTCAAGAAGGTTATTTTCCATTAGGTAAAAAAATGTTTTTTCTTTGTTTAAAGCTGCTAATTATGGCTTGAGGTCAGGTAGAGAACTGTATAATTTTGTAATTGTAAGGACATGGTTATTCATGCTTTAACATATAGCACTTTTAAATTGTGTATTTTATTTTGTGACCAGTATCTCAAGTGAAATATAAAAATGTTAATGTGTTCAAATGGTTAATGTAGTTCAAAAATGTTAAACTGTATGGTATTACATTGAAATTATTTTTCAGCATGCATATATATATATATATATATAGAGAGAGAGAGAGAGAGAGAGAGAGAGAGAGAGAGAGATACCTTTATGACTGCATTATATTGTACTTGACACAAACCATCAAGAGTACAATTTATGTGCCACTGTATGAATTTCATTCTGCAACTGCAGAATATTGTAAAGATTGAAACAGAATTCCATCTTTATACATCCTGTAGATACAAAGCTGTTGTTTAGGTTCATTAATGCCAATGATTGAAGTTAAAAGGTTGAGCTTTTCATTAGTAAAACTGTGTATTAATTGCCTGTCTACAACATCAATACCTTCAGAAACATATTTTCAGTTAGCAATGGTCTGACATAGATGAATAAAACATTCCAAGTACATTTTCTTTGTCTAACTTTTGACCAATATCTGGTAAATGCAGTAATGTAGAAATGGCAGAACTGATCTAAACTTCTGGATGATGTGTGCCATGAAAAAGTTTGACCAGCTGACCGTTCATATCCTTGAATTAAAAACAACTATATACCCAAAGTGGTTCTAGATCATGAACAACATCTGGTAAATGGAGAAGTTAATGGATGTTTACAGACATATGTCTGTCTCCATATAAAACTTCACACCTACAAAAAAGTATGACAGCAGTGCTGTACTGTTTTAGTTAACATAGCCTGACTGATTGATTCACTACTAAGCCATAACAACTGCTTCTACAAGTATATAGTGCTGAAATAGCTCATCATCTAAAATACCATGCAAAACAGGAATTGAATAACATAAAAGCCAAGATCAGCATTAAATGGCTTTCCAGTATGAAGAATGGTCTTTCAGGCTTCTTGGTACTCCTCTGACTAAGTTTGGTGGCTTAATTTTCAAGAGTCTTGCATCAACTTTGTCTATATGCTTTGAAGAAAAAAAAAGCTTTCTGATGAAAAATGAGATGAAAACCAGACTTAATATCTTCTTACAATTCCTAGTAGGACACTAGGCTTAATTTTCAAGAGTCTTGCATCAACTTTGTCTATATGCTTTGAAGAAAAAAAAAAGCTTTCTGATGAAAAATGAGATGAAAACCAGACTTAATATCTTCTTACAATTCCTAGTAGGACACAGTGCATATGGTCGACAGCTGTCCCTCGAATTATGTCAGGCTGCAATAGAGAAAACCAAGCTGGTTTAAATTCACTATAAACTGCAGTGAATGTTTCTGTCCGAGGATATTTTTTTTTATGAACACTTATGAACACCAAAGAATAAAATCACTCAATTTAGTAATCTGAATAAATTCTAGCCCAAATGAACTTCTAGACAGAACAATAATACAAATTGATTCTGCTAGACCTTAAAGCACGAATAACAGACATTCAGAAATACATTAGTTATATATGACAAACCAAGAAGCAAAACAAAAGCCAGGATGAGGATAAAAACTTTATTGTTCTAGAAGGAATAGAAGGTGTGTTACCGCAAGGCACATGATGGAAATCACATAGACAAGTATAACTTAGCTCAACACTTTACCTTATTCATCATACTCATATTATTGAAGTTTTAATAGTTGTGATTCTAACTGTGCAAACTCCTCACTCTTAGAAAAAGAGATAAAAGATTGTTTACCAAAACTATCACTGATTTTGGATAAGGTCAGCTACTAGATACATTGTTTTATTACCCACATCATATAATAAAAAAAACTATTAAAAAAACTAACAAGCAATGCATGTTAAATATACACAACACATCCCCTGATAAAGAAGTAAGATTTATGGAATAAAGTTTTCTTTTTATTATTAGTCCAATAATGCATGTGGTAAAAAGTTTTAGACCAGATGAAATTTTATGAGTGACACAAAATATGCATCAAAGAATATAATATTACTATACACATGAAAGTGCGTCTTCTATTAAATTGTCTTAGAGATTATTTTGAATGAGTTTGATGTTGAAGGAATACAATATTGATATTATTGGTAGGTACATTAAGGAATACAATATTGATATTACTGGTACATTAAGGAATACAATATTGATATTACTGGTAGGTACATTAAGGAATACAATATTGATATTACTGGTACATTAAGGAATGCAATATTGATATTACTGGTAGGTACATTAAGGAATACAATATTGATATTACTGGTACATTAAGGAATACAATATTGATATTACTGGTACATTAAGGAATACAATATTGATATTACTGGTAGGTACATTAAGGAAAAGACAATTAAGTAGTGGAATGTTGAATGAAAGAATAAGTTTTGTTCTTATTTTAACAACGTACAGTTTTACTAATGCATACATGTACATGTAGATGTTGTACATTAACAAAATTATACTGCAGCATTTAGTTGCCAGCTATCTTTAAGACATTTTCAGAAGTTGAGGTTTGAATATTTATTGTAGTAACAGTAAATCATTCCTGCGTTCATCTCTGACAACTCTGCTGGTATTAAATTTTAAACTTGAGTTGTTTTGTGGGTTTTTTCAATCTTTGAAAATGTTTTTAATCTTTCAGAATTTTTTCCTGATGGAAGCAGGAGACACAATGTTCAGTTTTTACACCCAGCTTTTTGATAAGGTAATAAAATAGACCTGTCATTGGTTTTGATAAGGTAATAAAATAGACCTGTCATTAGTTTTGATAAGGTAATAAAATAGACCTGTCATTAGTTTTGATAAGGTAATAAAATAGACCTGACATTAGTTTTGATAAGGTAATAAAATAGACCTGTCATTAGTTTTGATAAGGTAGTAAAATAGACCTGTCATTAGTTTTGATAAGGTAATAAAATAGACCTGTCATTAGTTTCTACACCCAATTTTTTATATTTATATTATAGTACAGTAGATTAGACCTGTCATTTGTTTTGAGAAGGTAATACAATATTTCTGTCATAAGAATTGATAAGGTAATACAAAGTAATAGACTTGCCATTTGTTTTGAAAAGGTAATAAAACATTACACCTGCCATTTGGTTTGATAATGTAATAAGGAAGACTATATATGTCAATTGTTTTGATAAAGCAATATAATAGAATAGATCTGATATTTGTTTTGATTAGGTAGTAAAATGGAATATACTTGCTATTTGTTTTGATTAGATAATGAAATGTAATATACTTGCTATTTTTTTGGATAAGGTAATAAAATGTAATAGACTTGCTATTTATTTTGATTAGATATAATGAAATGTAATATACTTGCTATTTGTTTTGATAAGGTAAATACAGTGTAATAGACTTGCTATTTCGATTTGATAATAAAATGTAATATACTTACTATTTGTTTTGATAAGGTAATACAATGTAATTGACTTGCTATTTGTTTTGATTAGGTAATAAAATAGATTAGACCTCATGTTTTAACTACTGAGAAGATGGATTGCAGATTTAAATTATTATGAATTTCACTTTTTATAATTATTCTGATAAGGACATTTAAAAAGATTAATAAATATCTTGAATATTTTAATTTTTTCTGATTAAAAAAGGAATCCTTTTTTGCTTCAGTATGTCATTTTAAATAGTCATCTGAGGATTTTGTTCACAAATTTTCATCTGTTTTAAAAAGATTACATTTGCAAAAAGAAATCTTGACCTATCCAATCATAATTTCCTACAAGGTGTAATGTTTTCAGTGTACAGTACAGGTCATATGCATGTTTGGAATGCTGTGAAATGCAGTGGTGGTGGAGACAGATTGAGAGTATTAAGTAAAACCCTGCACCATCTCTCACCGTGTCCTCATGGAGTTACCACCGCAGTTCACATAGAATTACACTGTACACTATGCTTTCTTATGGTTTCTTATGGAGTCATTGAGGTTGACCACTGCTGAGTGGACATGTCTTTGCAAGCATAATTGAGAGAGAGAGGGAGATGGTTGGCTGTTTCAAATTTCTTTGAATAAAGTAAAAGTGTAAACATATTGCAAAATAAGTTGATAAACCTTCTCAAAGACGAGACACTTCTTTTACGTTTTGAAAATAGATATTAAGATTACTTGATTCTTGAAGTGGTATTAATTGTAAATCACACAAGACATTTTGGTCTTTCTGTCTTTCATTAAATAATAAAACTTCCATTGTTGACTGGACTGTAATTTGAGCTACATGTTCTACGTGCAATGTGCCAAGTCATTTGTGTAATAGAAATGCACCTTTCCCAAGCTGAAATTGACATCATCTTCTCGTGTTAACATTTTATAACAGTGGTCATTGCCTTGATTTCTGCTGAATATATGCTGAAGCCAAGTCTTTGTTTGGGAGAGACCATTATAGTTTCTTAAAGGGGGATGGTTAATGCTTGAAAAATATTTTTTATGATTTGTGGTATTAAATTAAAACACTAATACCATTCCTTGCTTTAATTGAAACAGACTTATCTTGATTAATGAAGTAACAGAAAAACACAGACAGAAATATTAATTTAGCCCTATAAAATGGATTGGCCAGTCCCATACAGTACATCTGCTTCCAGAATTGAACTATTTGGTAGTTGTTAGGGTCAAACTGGAGATCGTCTCGGACATACGCTTCGGCCGAATATCCGGTTTTTCGGTACTGCCCAGAAGTATTCGCTTTGGCAAATTATATGTGCACAAATGGTTACAAGTAAAATAATTCAATAAATATTGAACTTTTAAAAAAAAGGTTTTTAATACATAATAATTTTTTATTTAATAATAAAAAATTTCATCTTATAGCCAATATATACGGTACACGAAAAGTTTAAGCTTCGCATACAATAATGAAACAAACAGTACACTCCAAAGTCACACCTGCTACTTGGTTCGTGCCCGGATCCGGCAATTAGTACATCCAAATACTTGGATTCAGTACTCTGCGAAAATTGTCTACTCAGTTAGGCCCTAGTAGTTGTGTACATGTTACTACTTAAGGACTAAGTGTGTAATTCACATTTAAATGTCAATACGTCAGAGGAATCAAATGTTAATCAATAATGCTGTACCAGCCAAGGCACAGTGGTGATTTGTTAGTATTTTATTGCTCCATTGTGGATTGTTATCATGGAATAAAAGTAGAGGGATTAAGTCCCCCACTGTGATTCATGGGGTTCCAAAAACGTGTGAACTGCACTGTAGCATCATTTTCTTGTGAAACATACTTGTATCAGAGACAAACTCAAAGTTACCTAACCAGCTCTATCTGGAACCAGGTTTCTTCTCAGTTGGGGACATGTTGGCTCACCTGGTTCAATGCCATGTGAGCTTATTGTATGTTTTACTGTCAGTACATGTTTTTAAACACTCTTGTGACTTCATTTTTTTTCTTCTCCGATTTTGATCTGACTTGGTAGGTATGCTTATGTCATCAAGATCTAGCAAGTGACTTTTTGATAGCTATTTCCATGCATACTAGTAGAGTATTTTGATTTGGTTGGGTTTGTTACCTCTCAAGAGATGAGATGTTGATCAGTCCTAGTATGTAAGCTTATATCATTTAGATGATTTTCCTTTTGAGTGACATTCTCACAAGAAGTAATGTCACCAGATTAATTGAGCTTGTAGCCACATTAGACATTTTAGTTTTTAACAGAATATGTTTAAAAGTTGTTGTATTGGTTTATAAAATTAAGTTCCTAGATGAGTGCCATGCATGCTTGTAATTAAGATGATATTGCATCTGAGTGGCTCAGCATTGTACACTAATTTTTATCAGATTTTGATCAGTTCCAGTAAGTAACCTAATTTTGTTAAGGTCATGGACAAGTTTAATAGTTAGTGACATCAGTAATCATGAATGAGATGATTGATCAAAGTCAGTTCTGAAAAAATGAAAGTCTTTGTTTATAAATTTGGACCATACAGATCTCAGGTGAGTTTATTGATGAACAACATCCCTGCATATTAACTGTAGGCGTGATGAGGCTGTTCCATACATGCGAGCTCAGTAGCTACAAGGTCATTAAGATACTCCAAAGTTTCTGGTATTAAAAATAAGCAAAGAAATGTAGCTCAAATAATCTGGACTTCCTACTCACATTGCAAAATGCAGAGGGAAAATGTAATTATTTTCTTTTACACCAAAAGTTTGTCTATTGTCAGAATCAGATTTTGAATCCAGATTTTATACCTTTTTTTAAAACCTGTGTTGTATGGCAGACTGGTCTCAACTGCATACAAACAGGTGAACATTTGCAAAAAGTAGGACAAATTGGGGAATTGGAGTAAGAAGTGGCTAGATGATGAAAATATTGTACCCAAAAAGCAAAAAACAAAATAATAAAAAAGAACTTTTACCCTTCATCACACTTATTGATTAGTCCTCACCCTCCTTGATTTGTCTGCAGCATTTGACACAATAGACCATGATATATTCACAATACAGCTTTACAGTGGTTCAAGTCCTACTTAGTAAACAGGACACAAATTGTATCTGCAAATGGAATAGACTTCGTTGATCTATGTTGTTGTGTTCCGCAGGGGTCTGTTCTTCGACCTGTTCTCTTCATTCTATATGCTCAGCCGCTCTCAAGCGTCATAGATCATCACCTAGTGTCTCACCAATTGTATGCTGATGACACCCAGATATTAGAGCTGTACCGATGTCACTTTTTGCCGATTATGCCGATACCGCGTATAGCCGATTATCAAAATTGCCGATACCGATTATGAGACCGATTATTGGCTTGGTGAAACACTAACAAAAGAAATAAAATTTTTTTTTAAAAATTCCGGAAATGATTCTCACTACCTAGTATTAAAGACAATGAGTTCGTTCACCCTCCAGGCATTACGGATTAACTGAAAGACAGACGACGTACTCAAACCTACACTGAAGCCCTTTCAAACGATTTCTCACTGGGACATAAGCCTAAGGACTATCGGTGTTTTGTGAGTTTTCATAAAGATAAAGAAAAAACACAAACCTCAAAATTGACTGTGTATATATCCATCATTACTCCCTTTTTTGATGTTAATCTTACTGGCTATTCATTTGGCACTACAATGGCGGTTAGCGACATGTACTTTAGTCTGGTTTACTGCAGTTTACAAATGTTACCGGACGCTGGAGTTGAAAATTTCGCACAACTGGCAGCAAGATAAATTCTTTTTAAATACTTTATTAGAGCAATCTCTTTGTTACAAAAGATTAATTGATGGTTCGATGTGTTTATCTTGATATATGGTTATTCGACTATACAGTAGTGTTAGTTAATGAGCAACTTGTTTGCATACTGCATTTATCCCGAGCTCTAGTGTTACAAAGGATTAAGTTACGGTCAGTCAAAACGCGACTATATATACAACTTTTATCAGTAAAAATTGGTTATTTAAAATAATTATTTGCATCGGCACCGATTATTTTTGCCGATACCCGATTATACCGATTGTGCTAATAATCGGCCCGATTACGCGTACGGGCGATTAATCGGTACAGCTCTACCAGATATACCACCCAAGGAGTAGAGAGGTGTATTTCTGATGTGAAATCATGGATGACATGTAACAAGCTGCATATGAATGATGATAAAACTGAGGCCATTCTGATCACATCACAAAGACTTTCTCATTCACATCCTTTACCTCAAGCAGTAAATATCAGCAACACCAACATTAAATTCACACAGTCATTTTTGGAACAATTGCTTGTTGCTTTTTGCAGATAAGAAGACATGAACCTTGGAGAGACGTGTCCACAGTAAACCTGCTGCTTCAAGAAAGTTTGAGTGCTCATTTTCCAGAGGAAGTAAACAGGTGATAATTTAATTCATTTGCCATCATAAACCTTGTTGTATGACACTTTGTTAAATCTGAAGCAATTTTCTAAAAGGTAAAAGAATTGTCGATTAAGTGATAAAAGTTCATAATTTTGGCAAGTTCTTCAACACGAATGAACCTTTTCAAGTTGTGCCAAAGATGTTCCAGCAATCAAATGCCTGACAAAGTGTGTTCTTCAAACAATATCCAAGATTCTGAATCAAGTTTGAAACTCAGTCAAATAGAATTTGCATGTTTGTGTAGCAAAATGGTTTAAGGTATCTGTCACTGTCACTGTGAACCTTCAGTATCTTCATTTAACTGCCTTCATGTACTTCAGGTTCGATGAATGGTGTTCAATATTTGTGGTTGAGATTCTAACACACATACCAAAATATTCCAGATAGTAATTTCATTAGTTTTAGAAACATCATATACTATACTACACATCTTTCTGTTCATATATAGATAGAGCTCTTACAGGTTAAGATCATTTTCTACCTGCTAGGTGGCCGTCACTATATTCAGATGTATCAATTTTTACTTTTGCTGCCTTAACCTAATGTTTTCCAAACAATCCAGTTAAATTTTGCAAATTTTAAATGTAATCATCCACATTTCTTTTTCATTAGTACATTAAGTAAAAATATTGTTTTGCATGTTGCATACTACATGTTTGAAAGTGGCCTGAGTAGCCAAGTGGTCTAAAGCGCTTTCCATTACAGATCACTGCCATCTCACATCTGTCTGTGTGGGTTCGAGTCTAAGATTTGGCTAATATAGTTATGTGAGAAAGCTTGTCAGTAGCTTCTCGTGGGTCGGTGGTTCTTTCTGGGGGTTTTCTCAGGTTCTTCCTCCATCAATAATACTGGCCGCCATGTATAGCCTATCGTATGCTGAAAAATGGCGTTAAACCTTTACAACAACAACAACAACAACATGTTTGAAACTCCAGAGAATTATTAATATTTTTTTTTGTTTTCATGCTATTTGTTATTGTCACATGATTTAAGTTGGTAATGTTCAAGCAGCAGAGAGGGTGAACAGACCACCCTTTTCAGACAAAAAATTGATTGAATCCTCAAAACGGAAAATAGAGCCTTCCTACGAAATCTCATTTTTAACCCCCAAAAAATAAGTCTCCATTTATCAAACGGAGACTTTACGATTTTGCAATCAATTTTGGTCGCAACGATGTGGTCAATCACCCTCTCTGCTGCTGCAAGTTAACAAAAAAAATAAATGATTTCAACCGAATATTTGATCGAGTCCGATACGATATCGTGTCCGAGGATCATGTAAATTTATTGTTATAAATCCGTGCGGGGTCGACTGAGCGTTACTAAAGAAATTTTTAAATTGATTGAAGTCCATATCGGAACACCATGTCTGCCAAATATTTTGTAACGTATGTGTATCAATGCCGTTAAACACAGCAAGAATATTACAGTTATCTCTGATCACTTTTGGAATCTGAGTGTAGCGTTGAGTGACATATATCACGTCGGTGTTTTTATGCCTGCCTCGGGAAAATATTCTAGCTGGGTTTTTTTGATTGTCTAACATCACATCGTCGTATACGACTAAATTGTTAATGCTCCCATCAAGGTCATCCACGGATGGCGCCTCATCAATATCAGTTATAAAATCAATGGCGTTCTCACCCTTAATTTCTGATGCATTCTCGAAAAAATCCTTTAACACTTCATAGCATCGTTGATCATCTACGCTAGGAGCAACTAAATACAACTTATCCCACTTAATCCATCTCACTATTAAATTGAGCAACAATTGCGTCTTGCCGGATCCAGATGGCCCGATTATAATTGCGCGGATAGAGTTTGGTAGCGCTGCATGATGCTTAACTGGTTCTTTTGTTTTAGTCGCTGAAAAATCAATTATATCCATATCTCTATACATAAATTATGGATCTATATTGTGTGAAGTGTAAAACGCGTACTAGCACAAATGATGTGACGACGGTTACAACTAAAAATAACAGATCAGCACTTACTGGTAGATGTGCAACATGTGGTACAAAAAAATTTAGATTTATTTCTACAAAATCAAATATTTTACAACCCGGAGATGTTTTTAAAAAAAACGAGGAGGTGATATCGCAGCCAAATTGGCAAAGCTCCCTGGAACCCCATGGGCAAAGTACCCCGGAGAAAAGCACCTCCCAGGATATAGCTACTGTGGCCCCGGAACACGATTAGATATCAGACTTGATGATCAAAATCAACCCCGACCCGGCGAGCATCCGATAAACGCTATTGATAAGGCGTGTCATGCTCATGATGTTGCATATAAAAGCAGCAATCTGCAAAACAGGCATCTCGCGGATGTGAAATTAATTCATGCGTTAAATGCTATTCCTGATAAATCTTTGAAAGAAAAATTGGCTTCGTGGTTGGTAAAATCGGCTATGAAAGGCAAATTGAAGTTAGGTGCCGGTAATTAATAACAACATGGAATCTATTTATTATTCTCCAAAAGGATACTGGAGGGGTAACGCTGCAATTAATAAACTCGCCAACGCCGCAAAAGTGAAAAAGGCCACTGCGGCTAATTGGTTATCCAAACAGGCTATATGGCAAATTTATCTACCGCGTCCTAAACAAATCAATTTCTCGCATTTTGATGTTACTGTACCCATTGAAGTTCATCAAGCTGATTTATTGTTTTTACCACATGACAACGGTTACAAATACGCGTTAACCGTAGTTGACGTTGCGAGTCGATACAAACAAGCAGAACTGCTAAAAACAAAATCATCACCTGAAGTTGCTTCTGCATTTGAAAAGATTTATCGACGAGGCCCACTATGCTGGCCAAATCTGTTACAAGTTGATCCTGGCAGGGAATTTCAAGGCGCTGTTTTATCAGCGATGAAAGATCACAATGTCACCATCAGACGGGGACATACTGTGTTACATCGCGATCAGGCAATTGTTGAACGATTTAATCGGACTCTTGCTGAGCGGTTATTTGGATATCAATACGCAAAAGAATTCATCCAAGAAAAGCGATCCTGTGAATGGGTCAAAAGGTTGCCAGGGGTAGTTACAGCGCTAAATAACGAGATTACCAGAGCAATCAATATGAAACCTAACAACGCAATAAAAAAAAGTATATACCACAACCACAGCGGGATAGCGTTTCCCAACCAATTCTTGGTAGTAATGTCACCGTGAGATATTTATATGAACCAGGAGAGCTTGAAGGTGGTAAAAAAAGGGCTACTGATCCTATTTGGAGTGTTACTGCACACAAGATATCTACTATAACACGATCAACTGGTAGACCTCCAATCTATAAATTGGATTCAACTGCCCCTCAGCGGGGTTTTACATGCGAACAATTACAAGTGATTCCTGATGATGCTCAATTGCCACTGCGGGGTCTTAACTAGCGCCGTTGCGTCTGTTGCACTCAAGACAAGTTAACATCACATTGTTTCTGACATGACCAATGCTGCTATTCTTTCTGTCTACGGTAAATTGGCGAGGATCTTTATCCGAATACTGCCAACGCATTATACAATTGCAACTTGCGCAGTGATTATTTTGTTGTTGCTTCAGCGTAATTATTAATTCAGCATCAATGCCAAATTCTCGTTTTTTTTTGTCTTGTTGTTTGTAACCGGAGAGTTTTTTATCGATAATTTTAACATCAACGATGCTAGCATCATCCATTGGGGTGTCATCATCGAAAACAATTCTTCGAAGCTGATTTATTTTTCGTACTCTGGATACTGCAAGATAGACTAAATTCGACCATTCGATGTGATTATCCACCATCCAAACAATTGTATCCGATATAGTCAATCCCTGTGAAGAATGTATCGTCGCTGCGTATCCTAGCGTCCATGGGGATTTATTAGCACGCAATGCATCTTCAACGACGCTGATATCAACCAGCACAATATCATTTAATATGAGAATTTGTTTTTCACTTTGTCCTGGAATATCAACTTCTATATTCTGTTTTCGTGTATCCGAAGGCCTATAACACAACGGTACTGGAAGTGTTGCAAATTTTTCTTTATGCATTTCAAATAACTTCATCTGAAGTGTGTCTCTGACTATTTTTCTACTTGCAATTATCAAATCGTTTGGTCTCCACGTTTCCCAAAAATCATTAATGGGAGTTTCTGAAATTATTTCACGCGCTATTTCACACTGGATTTTATCCGGCTGTAATCTAATTAGCGCTTTGAACTCGCGTAATTGTTCATCAAGTGATCTATAATCAGTGGTAATTTCTTCATAATAGTCTACAAAACCCTTTAGCCATTCATGTGGGGATGCACCGACAAATGGTGGTGGTTGGCCGTGATCACCGCACATGACGACTTTTGTATTTTTCAATAACAACCACTCAAGAAATGTTTGTAATACATCTAATGACACTGTGCATATTTCATCCCAAATTATGATTTCAGGAATGAATTTATCACCCATTCGATCAGGGGTCCATTCATTGCCTTTCCATCGAAAGAAACTATGATAAGTACAGGCATTTACCCCTCGTTGTTTCATCTCTCTGGCGAGTCTGTGAGTAGGTGTTAGGACAATCATGTTTGATTTTGAAACGCTAGCGTTTCTATGATATAATTCAATTGCACGAGTTGTCTTTCCTGACCCACCACAACCGTTTAAATAAACTGTCTTGTATCTACATATTGGATCAGATACGGGTGGTGCATTAGAAAATTCGGATTGAATCTCATCACACTTTAAGTACTTTTCATCCATGGTAACATCTGCCGATTCACAATACTCGTGTAGCGTCTCCTTTTTAAATCTCCAACATCCCCAATTTGCCTCCTGATCTGTGAATTTTGCTACATCTGATTTGTATTTCTCGTGGATATACATAGAATCAGTGGCTACTCTAACTGCGGTATTAGGAAATCTATTTATCATCGAAAATAAATTGATTGAAGCATAAGCTAGCATAGAACTTCTCAAATGCGTATATTGTTTAATATATCCATCACAATAGGTAACAATTGTACCTAATCGTCTTCCATCGGATAGGAAAGCGTCTTTACGATTTACAAGTTTTCCCTGTTTCGTTAAATCCGTTACAATAAAATCGTATTCAGCGATGTCTATGATCAACCGCGAAGAATATTTTGCATTGTCGTATCTTCCACCCTGGGTAAATTTACCGATTATTCTTCGTCCAAAATCTTTTGCTTGTTCTTTTTTAATTTCAAATAACTTCTTAGACCAATTCATGATTTGTTCTTCATTGAAATCTGGAAACTGTTTTCGCTGTTCGCTAATTATACGATCTAGATCTGGTTGTGGTAGCCAAACTTCTTTCTGAGGTCGATAGCATATAATATCTTCGGAAACAATCAACAATATTAGCATACCACAATCAATCATATATCGTAGTAACACTATTGGCATCCAGGCCTTTTCAGATATATGTCTACCAAGCCAAACATAACTACACAGATGTAACCCTGTAGCGAGTTCAAATGATATCACACGAGCGAATCCGGTTAAATCAAAATCAGGTAATGGTCCATTATTCGCAACACGAGTCATTTCATGCTTGGGGTGTCCAAATCGTTTAAAATAGTTACTACATTTTCCATACCCGAGAAAACTTCCAGGATAACACGCAGATATATCAATTGAAATCATACCGCCACGATGGTATTTTGTATTCCACAGTCCTCCATGACCAAATTCGATGCAACTCAATTTAACGTCCTCGAGAAAATCACTTCGTGTTGGACGCCATGAGTTTTTTTCTCTTGCGAAGTGAGCTACCACTGATGGAATAGTAAAACTATCCGTTAATAGTTTTTCATGGGAACTCTCAGGTGAAAAATCATTAGCGATTTTTCTCATTCTGTTATCTAATTCTTCAACGCGATATAATTCACCATTTGGTCTTACAAATTGATCAAATCCTATTTCTGGATCTTCATCACTTCTAAGTAACCACACTGACACAGGATCATCTTTACACAACGCATGAATAGCATCAAATAATTTCTCTTCATAGAAAACATCCCCGACGAACTCCTTAGGGATATATCTCACGGTTCTATCTCGTGGAAATATTGTTACTGCAGCCGTCCACGCGTGTTCGTTATGATCAATAATTTTAATTGGAGCTCCTCGCGATTGATATTTCGGTTCGTATAATACTTCTCCGGTTATTGTCGTTACTGATATTGGGAATTTTAATGATGCTTCTAATTTAGCTATATCAGAAATCTTTGCACCGTGCTGTTTCACTGTCAGTTCCCATTCGGTTATTTTCCTACGTCGCAGATCAGTTAGTTTATTTCCTCGGGATGCATTTGTGAAGTGTTCCATTACCCGTGTTGCTACACAATTCAGTGAACTAGAATATTTCATAGGAGCTAGTTTTGCAATATCGGGTTTATCATTTAACGGATATATCCCATAAACAATTGCTGTTACAGGATAAGATCTTTCGTAGTATGGTTTGTCAATTCCAGTTAGAATTCCTGGTTTGGAATCTCTACTTACAATGACAGTTTTTTTATCCTTGAGGATTGGTTCAAATTTATCCCTGATAATCCATTTGCCTTCGACTTCGATAATGAATTTTATTCTGAAAAAATACTTCTGTTGGGAATTGCTTTGCAATTTACCCTTGGATTTCCAGCCCCTTGGCGGGCCAAGGTGTGAAATTATCTCGGCTGCTCTTTCATCGTTCATAGTAGCATCGATGTTGGGTACATTGACATCTTCATCAATAATTCGAAATGTCGACCAACAGTATACTGCACCGTCTCGGTAGAATTCATTAAAACACTCCCTGATTTTACTTAGTATAGTTCTATCACCAATTAGACGTTTTCGTGTATCAGAGACTCTATCGAGATTGAATTTATTATTTTTCCAAGGCTTAATTTTCGATAATCTTTGGAACTCCTTATCAAGATTGAATTTAGTATTTTTCCAGGGCTTAATTTTCGATAATCTTTGGAACTCCTTATCAAGATTGAATTTAGTATTTTTCCAGGGCTTAATTTTCGATAATCTTTGGAATTCTTTCATGGTATAATCAATGAATTTAGCATTTTTCCAGGGCTTAATTTTCGATAATCTCTTGAACTCCTCCATGTTATAATTAAAACAAGTATTTAATTAGAAAAATATAGTATAATGAATCACTGGAAGTGGCTTATGATTGGATCAACAACCCCGTGTAACAAATCATGCAGAAGTGAATTCTGTGGGTATCATTTACAAAGCGTTCGCAACGGTTCTTTCGGCCCTCTCCCATGCCTCCGATGTGGGGTGGGCGTTAGAGGAAAATCACAATTATGTCTCAGTTGCAGCGGCAAACGATACAGGGAATTAAAACGCTATTATGACAAACGAATAAAAAATACCGTCATTGACCCTAACGATGACAAAATCATAAAAAACCCTCAAGATTATATCCAGAGGTTTATAATTAAAGCAGATATAAATTAGACAAATAGTATTATTATACAAATGAGCCAAGATTTCAGACCCCATCCAGTGCTCGTTAATTACGAAGCCTCCAGTGATGGTGTTGTTAGAAATTGCAGACTAAAAAAAACGGTTGGACGGGTAAATAATATGGGATATTTGACGTTTGGTGCCGGGAAGAAGAAATATTATTGTCATCGATTCGCATATGAATGTCACAACGGATTAATCGAAGACGGATTTGTGATTGATCACGTTGATGGATTCCCTCAAAATAACAAATTGGATAACTTACGAGTTGTTACTCAAAGTCAGAATACAAAATTAAGTGGAACCGGCAAACACGCAAAACACCCCAAGAGTGTGAAATCATTTGATACAGAAACTAATGAAGAAAGGGTATTTCAATCAATGTATGCGGCTGGAAAATATTTTGACATTTGTGGGCCTTCAGTACAAAGAGTAGCAGAAGGAATTTGTCAAACAGCCATCTCAAAGAAAAATGGCCATAAAATAAAATTCGTATACATCTGAAACGATTGAAGAGAAATAAATCCTTTAAGGATACTTAATTAAGTTAATAAAGTAACCTCTGGGTCACTCTGACGTCATAGGGCGCCAGCGAGATTGCCAAATAAGTGTTACTTTTTTAAATTAAAGATAAAATGTATTATATTATATTTTTATAAAAATATGGATATCAAAGATATAAATGCTATAATTGCTGAAATTTCAAATT
Source organism: Unio delphinus (assembly GCA_029339505.1). Lineage (NCBI taxonomy): Eukaryota > Metazoa > Mollusca > Bivalvia > Unionida > Unionidae > Unio > Unio delphinus. Next base: position 10,954,903 of record JAQISU010000132.1, read on the forward strand.
TAAAAGATCGAGGAATAGTATTATCTAAAGATCTCGACTGCGACAGGATTACCTCGGAATATGAAGACATTGAGTATCAGTCTAGTAAGGGTCGTTATGTTTTACCTAAGATGTACAGACTCGTGAAAGGAATTCAAAAGTCCATCTATGCTTGTTTGTACGGTAATGATATTGATGTATTTATAACGCTATTATTAGCACCGTTGAAGCAAGACGTCAAAAGCTCGGCCAAGAGTATCAAAAACGAGCTGAAATTAGTTCTAAAGTTCGTGATCTTAGAAAAATATTAAACGAGGAAAAACCAGTATCTTAACCATGTGAGCGTTACTAAAAAAAATATGCCTTCAGTAATTTTCAGTAAAAAAAATTTTTTTTAGCGTTTTTTTGTAACACTCACATGGGATTTTCTCCTGAAAGGATACTCAGCAGTTTGGGCTTGCTCATGCAGTTATGTGCGTACTGGATGATCTGGTTGTGGTAGCAAGTAATCACCGCGACGCCTCCATTTTCATGTAGTTGTTGTTGTTGCCGCGTCGTTAACAAAAATCGTTCATCGCCGTTCTCAGATATTACAATTCTGAAACCCCCAGCGATATTATTTCTGAAACACTCGCGGATAGCGTCGTACAGTTTAACCTTGTCCGAGCTGGATACGTTAGCTTGATGGTACATTATTTAATAACTCAGCTTTTAATTGTGATAGTTTCACATTTGAAAACTCAGTTCACAAACACTATATGGTAGGTGAATCGCTTACAACTAAATTAGCCCGAGAGCGGCTAGCAGCAATTAAAAAGTTTATACCGGTTCGAGACAGACTTCGCGAGAAACTTCAACAACGACAACAAGCGCAGACTGACTTTTCTGTATCAAATGAACAACTGTTCGCCCCGGTAACTAAGGCGACCAGCGATGTGAAAACAGCAACTGAACGAGCAATATTTGGGGATATTCCTGAGGAAGGCAAGCGACGAGAAGTGCCCGTTCTTGGTGTGCTTGAAAAAATTGCAGCAGAGACCGAACAAACAAAAAAGTCTTTAGAAACACTTCCAGTAGATATAGTAACTACTTCACGGCAAGAACAAAAAAAAGAGCGAGTACTAGAAGAACTAGGTGCTACTGCAAGAAAACAAGAAGAGGATGGAGACGTTACTATAGAAAAAATATATTCACCGCAAAATATATTTACATACTATGCATACAGCATAATTAAAAATTTTAAAGATGACAATGATTTAATTAACTTTACCGCGCGGAATTTTTCACTCGATAAAAGAGAAATAGCTGTAAACAAAGGGTACCGTATTTACCGTATGTTTTCGGACACTGTATGTTTTCGGACACTGTTTTTTTCGGGGAAAAATCATATTTAAATGCCTTGTAAGTTTTCGGACGTTGCTCCGCTATAATTGTTTCTACAATTTATGTTTTCTGACACAATCTTGGAGGATCTGCTTCGTCGTTTTAATGTAAAATTTACAGCGTGTTTCCCGTTAATTTAACTGATACAAAGTTCGCTTCATTTGGTCGCCAATTATTTAATGCGATCATGAACGTCCATGAACTAATATAATTTAAAATTATTAATCACATGTAATTCGGGATAGTGACAACACCTGCTGCATTAGTCGGAAGGGTTACACGAGCTCTAAAGTATATATCAACAACGGATTGTCTTGTTAAATCAAGATGTTCCAACGAAAAGTAACAGATCGGATATAGATTTTTGAAATCATATTGTGATATTTGCAGACCGGTATCGACATTTTGATCGCGTCACATATATGACAACATACGATGATACACGCGTGCTATTTGATTTTGATCAGACTCGTCATCTAGAGCAGCTTTCTTCGTAGGCGGTTGTTTTTGTGATGCTTCCTCAGAATCATTAATTCGAGGTCGCTTCTGTGGACGGCCTACTGGTCTCTTTGGAGACGATTTTGGCAAGGGCGAGTCCCTCCAAGAACTAGGCAGTGCCTCCTCACTTGTTACATAACGTATGATAAACTTATCCATCAAATTTATTACAGTACTAACAATATTATGTTTCACAACGATAGCTATCCAGTATACTAACTTCTGTATGTGGTGGGTATTTTATTTATACTTTTTATTTTAATAGTTTGATTCAGCTAACAAAAATATGATTGGTTGTCAGTATAGACATTGTTACACACGAAACCACTTCATACAGGTGTGACAGTTATGGCTTTGATTAGAAAACAAGACCCCTGCCTTATATCATTAAACAATACATCAGAGTCGGTATGGATTAGTAAAATTCATTGGCATTGTCCAACAAAACAAACCCCTTATCCCTGAGGCATTATATACAAAGGTTTAAACATAGTTATTGTTCTACAGGTAATAAACCTCTTGGTAGACGATATATTTGATTGTGGGTGCTAAATGTTAGGTACATCGTGTGCTCTTTTAATAAAATCCAGATGGCTGCCTTTTATTTCCGAACACATCTGTCAAAGAAATCCCACCAGTTATATTATTAACAATTAACACCCAGACACTTTGAAATCTCTGACATGCATCACTACAATCTTCAAGCAGTAGATCGTTTCCAGCCGGCAAGCTTTGCTCATTTTAATCTACCCTCGGCTAGGTGGAAAAAAAGAGAAGAGAGAACCACACCAAATGCATCACCTTTATTTTAAAAAAAATATCAACATATTAATCACGCCGACTCGTATATTGCAAATTGCTTTGTATTTTTACCCTTCGTAGGCGTACATACAACACTCACCCCATTTGGAGCCTCTCACCCTTTGTGCTCTAAGAATAGCCATCATACATGTACCGGTGTTTCGACTCTCGATACTAAAATGTTTCTGCCCAAAATATCTTAAGAATTATAACTCCAAAATCTTTTTATTTAGTTTGTATTAATATCTTAATTACACAGAAATAAAGCTTGCGTGCGTTTGTAATGTAGATTTTAATGATCATTAGCAGAAGGTTAAACTGGATTGCAAGATTACTATGTTAATATGGCGTTTTTTTTGTTGAAAATACGCACACAATCGTGGCTCTAATACATGTATGGCTTTGTTTTCTGGTGGATGGACATGTATCAAATAGACAAAATAGGCAAGTAATGCCCATTTTTCATTAATTATCCTTTCCGTGGTGTTAGACAAAATAATTGTTTTATTTCATGGCAGCACGTTGTCATGTGAGCTAACGGTAACTTCGTTACGGACGGGGAAGGGGGGGGGCAGCGGCATAATTCTATCTTCACTTGTATGTTTTCTGACACCTAATCAAAGAATTTAATATGTATTCGGACAACAAAAAAAGTAATTATTTGTTGCAGTCCGAAAACATACGGTAAATACGGTATAAAGAGTATATAAAAAATGACGAGAATTGGATAAAAAAAAGTATACCTGGCAAACCGTGATAGATTTAGAATCACAGAAAGTAACCGCAATGATTTTGAGAGTATTAAAGACAAAGTATTGAGTAGAGTAGAGTATCCAACTGGATTTTTTGGTAAAGAGGAGTCAACTGGAGATGGATATTTAGGTAGCGGCATAGTTGAAAACACTAGCGTTACTTGTCCTGGTAACATTCTCAGTGATATATCAAGGTTAGAGGTTCTCATCGGGGGGAAGCGAGCCGGAAACAACTCTCCGGAAATAATTAATGAAGCAGCTGATATCTGTAGACGATTATTTGCCGGCGGTATCATGGACATTAATGTATATCGAGAACTCATTGCTGAATTAGTTGAAAATCACAAAGATGCCCATGGTTATGATGAAATCCTATGGATTTTAGCGATTGATCACTAATTGAAAAACTACTAGTTTTATAACAAGATGATCATACACTACAACCATGATAAACCCGTAAGCGTCTACGTGGTGAACTCACGATTGCCTGTTTATAGAGCATATTACGGAGATGGTTTCGGCAATACCATTGCAAGGCTATTTACAAGAATGGCTCCAAAAGTGGCGCTATTAGCTAAACAATTATCAATGAAAGCCATTGATATTATTCGCTGTTGGACAATCTTGCCGGAAAGGCATTTTCTGCCGCGAAAGATAAAATAGCATCATTGGTGCGACGACGAAAAAAGCAACCAGTTGTACTGGCGCAGTGGAAGAAAAATTAGCGTTGTTGGTGAACAGTAACCAAGATGATATCGCAAACATGATAGCAGGAAGTGGTTTGAAACGAAAACAAAAACGACGATGATTACAAAGAATTTCACAATTGAAAATACTAGTATGTTAATATAATGTTTAAACGAACAGCTGATCCAGCGTTAGATATGGAAGCCCAAGTGGGCAAAGATGATTCTGTCCGCGATTATCAATTTTATTCCTATCATGCAATACAAGCAGATATTCGATCACGAATGGAACTTCAAGTCCATGATACCAGCAAATACTTTCTACCCGCTGAAGCGTTTATCAAAGTAGAAGGAGAACTTGTGCGACTTACTGATACTCCTGCTGTACCCGCACCGTATCCAGATGGTGCCCAAGTTGGCTTAGTCAATAATGGTATCATGGCGCTATTTGAATCCGCGAGATATCTCATTGACGGAAAAGAGATTGAGTCTATAGAACGTGATGTTGATGTGGCTACAACAATAATTGGGTTAGCAAGATACTCCGATGATTATACAAGATCAGCAGGTCCGTCTATGATGTTAGCAAAAGATAATAAAAACACTGCTGGACACACTCAATTTATTGTACGATGACCAAATGATCGTGCTGGTTCCCCCTTCCATGCTGGTATCGAGGATATGATTATAAATACTGATACCCAGTACAATCTAGGAGCTGCAACACGAATAGCAATGTTGGCAGGACAGCGTAAATCGTTTTCATGTGCGATTCTGTTGCATCATATATTTGGATTCTGCAGAAATGTACGAAAAGTTATTTATGGAGCGAAGCATACAGTAGTACTCGTGCGAAAGGGTAGTGACAATGATGCAATCTGGAGAATTCCAGCGGATCCTGCAAATCCAGATGCTGACGCTGGTAAAGTCAAATTAACTAAATTGGTCTTGTGGATGCCAGTAATGACCCCATCAATTACCACGGAAGAGCGACTACTGTCATTTATGGACACAGGTGGCAAATCATTGCTAAGTTGGCTAACAACAACAACAGATGTTAAGCAATCAGATATCAATGGTACATTTACTTGGAACTTGGCATCGCAACAAGGCGTTTCAGCTCCACGTCATATATTTATCGCGTTGCATGATATGACAAGAGTGGAATCACAATTGTGCAGTCATATGATATTTGATCAATTAGGAGTTACTGAGGTCTCGTTGAGAATAAATGGCCAGCAGGAACCATCCAAAGACATACAACTTAATTTCGGTCAAAACCATATTGCGCGCGTGTACCATCGTATGCTGTCATATATGGGCCGTGATCAAAATGTTGATATTGGTTTGCAAATATCGCAACATGATTTTAAGAACTTGTATCCGATATACTACTTTTCGCTGGAACATCTTGATTTAACAAGGCAATCCGTCGTTGATATACACTTCAGAGCCAATGTCCTTCGTGGTGTTATTGCTAATTATAGAGCGGTTGCTGTTATTCTCAGCGACAAATCAATGTTGTTAGAAGGTGTTGATGGATGAATGAGAATCATTGACGCACCAGTGGAAAATATGTAAATGAAACTTGAAGAGTTTCCAATTAGATCAATTGAAAGCATAAATGTGTTTTACAATAAAATGACATATAGTGTTGTTAGTGTCAATCTGACTGATGGTCAGGTCAAGAAATTGCGATCAAAATCCGCTAAAGAATGTGGAACAACAATAACGTTAAAACCAGCGCAGATGTCCGGCGGTACACATAAAATATCATTGACGGATCGTCAAATAAAACATTTCAATGATGCGCTAAAGAAACGGTGAGGGATTCAAATTGTATTTTCGAAAGCTGCAATCGCCAACATGATAAAATCAGGTGGTATATTTCCATTGTTAGCCGCAATACCAGCATTGATTGAAGCGGCTGCCCCAGCAGTGGCGAAAGCGGCAGCGTTGGGGACCGTTGGGACCGCGGCAGGGATGGCGTTGAAAAAGGCAACTGGGAAAGGATATAAAAAAAAGGGAAAGGGTCTAAGACTACCAGGAACCCCGTATTCATGGTACAGCGGGAGATCCGTTCATGGATCCGGCCTGAGAATACCAGGAACGGTTTATTAGTTGAAGGCCCAATTCTCCCTATGTCCAATTTTGATTTAATTGATGCTGCTAAAAAACTAGCGATAAAAAACTTCAGAGGGGTTTTTATGAGAGATCAATTACCGAGAAAACCTAAACGCGTTGAAACCGGTATCATCAATCTTGATAACAGTAACGGATCGGGAACTCACTGGGTTGCATACGCAATTGATCCGCGTGGGATTGTCTATTTTGATTCATATGGGTTAGCTCCGCCAAGCGAGTTTATGCGGTATATAAATTCTTCGATGAAACTCAAAGAGTTTCCAATTTTTTATTCCACGCTGCCAACACAACAATTAAATGATCCACCGATATGCGGCCGTGAAGTATTAAATGTCCTCGCGGAGATTTCATCGTCACAGAAACCACCTCATCTGGTTGTAAATAAATACACGAGTGGGAAATTACAAGGTAATATTAGAGAATCAATAAATTAAAAATACTAGAGTCTTTACAATAATGATTAACATTTGGGGACGATCTCTGTCAATGTCGAAACCCACCACGAAAACATTTGCGGATTCTATCAAGGATATAAAAAAAATAATTGAAGATGAAATCGCTGAGACGTTAAATTTAACAAGTGTTGACCCGAACGAAATAGTTGTATTTCAAGATCGCCAGGGTAAATTGAAAAGCAGTGATGTGTCATTGGATGACATTTTGATACGACAACACGATGCCGCTGAAAACTCTATTGCGCTTTATTCCAACGGTGGAAAACTTAAACCGGGCGCACTTGTGTCTGCGATCACCGACAGGATTACCGCCCACGACAGCATGATTACCGCCCACGACAGCATGATTACAGCCCACGACAGCATGATTGCCACCCGCGGCCGTGAGCTGGATGATCATATACGAGGTTATAACAATTTTCGCAAAAAATGTCATACATAAATTCTTTGGAACCCCGCTTGTGGTTGGCATGACTCTCGCTGAAATTAAAAACTTTCTATCTTTATTCTTTTTTAACAAGGAGGCGGGAAGGATGATGAATGAAAATGAAATCAAGGCAAATTATCTCGATATTTACAATGATATTTCTAAACTAATAGAAAATCTTGAAAAAGTACAAAAACCCACTAACGACGTCATTGTTAAGTTTTTTGGAAACCCGCTTGTGGCAGGCATGACTCTCGCTGAAATTAGCGAGGTTATCGGCAAGCATACTCACAATGCCTACGTCGCTAATAATTTCTTTGGTGTCCCAGCTACATCTACGATGACTCTCAAAGATATTAATATGTTTATGGTGTGACAAACAACACTTAATACCATCGTGGATAATTTTTTTGGGAGAACACCTGTGTCTGAAACCACATCTCTGACAGGCCTGACCCTCGCCGAAGTTAAAAAAGCTATTGACGAACAAAAGCAGGGTTCGTACGGTCTTTGAAGGTCTTTGAGAGTTTGGGAAAAATGAGGTAGCATTTTCAAGGCCTTGAAAGTTTGGGAAAATCGATCATATTACCCTGAGGTCTTTAAAAGTCTTTGAAAATTGAAATAAATCCCCCAAAAATTAATTTATTTCCAGAATCACAGATAAAAATATCCGAGGTTGTTAGATTCAGATGTAATCTAGTTATCCTGGTTTCTTTCTTTTGATGACCCGTTCAGTTTATTGCCGCCGCATTAACAAAAGAGGCTTTGTTTTGTATGACCATCCAAAGTATACCTCGGCGGCGACTTCAATCACACATGCACTCTTCATCAAAGCAAGACGGTGCCGCTACACACATCATCAAAGGAAGTCACCAATAAAATTGCCCAAGGTCGTTAGCTTCGGATATACAGTAGCTGGTTTTCCTGGCTTCTTTCGTTTGATGGACGAGTCCATCAGTTTTAGCCAATCAAAATGTTAATTACACTAATTCTACGTAGAAAGTTCGCGAAAGTTACACGATCGAGCATTGAAAATTTGTTCATTCGATTTACATCTTCTTCAAGTTCAGTGTTTAAAAATGCCTGGTCTTTGGTCTTTCAACGATATCTGGCTTGAACAAGAGAAATACAAGGAATGGCTGCAAAAGGATAAATTATGTAAACGAAAGACGTTTTGTAAATTGTGTAAAAAGACGAGCAGCTTGGCTTCAATAGGAGAAGGTATCCTTGCAAATTAGTAACTACATACTGTTCATTTAGTGGAACGAAGATGCAGAAGTATAAGCTATTGGTAATTTTGTGCACAATAATGTTAACTCGTTACTCTTCGGGTATAAAATAAGATATTGTTTAATGTGATGATTTGGGAGATGTGGCAAAACAGTGCCCGTTTAAATTTACTTATACCGTCGGTTTATTTAACACGTTTGAGGGAGAAAAAAAAATCATTTTCGAAAATTTTGTTCTACATAATAATGTTCCTTGGTTTAATATAAAAACATACATTGTAATAAATTCAATTCACGGATATACAGTTTCAAAGTGCGCATGCGTACACTATAGTAGAGTTAAGCAAGAGTAGTTGTTCTTGAATTGTGAGTATATAAAAAAACGTGTGCTGTGAAGCTTTAACTGTAGGAAGTCAAGTCATTTGATTAGGTAAATAAATAAAAGAATTAAAAAAAACGTATTTCCAGTTTACGGAATATCTCCCTTTTCTCATTGCCGACCCTCGACTTTTTCCCCAATGGTATTAAAAAAAATTAAAATCGCATTGCCGAAATTGATTTGTGTAACTATAGTCTGACTATACATCCCCGTTTGTTTGTACCCCTATCGATTTCAATAACGAAAATAATTAAATGATAAAAAGTGCAGAGAACTAAGGCAACTGAATCATTGATTTATAATTTCTAACCTGAATGTGACCAGAATGGAACTAATACTGCCATCTCCTGCACATTTCATGATTAACGGACTTTACAAAGAAACAAATGGGTTGGTATAGTTAGACTATAATTGAGCTCGTTTTGACCAGTACTTTGAAGTGCTTGAAATATTACTAGATTTATAGATAATGTTTATTTTTTTAAAAAATGGAGAAAAAAACACGCCCAACCTTGATGAAGTGTTTTATTCTGACCTTTCCAAAAGAAAGGAATATGTCGAACTTTGGTGTGGTCTCCAGAAAATGTTGTTGTCACACGGGCAGGCAACAGTGGAGAGAGGATTTTCTGTCAACAAACAGGTATCTGTTGAGAACCTCAGCAGAGAAAGCCTCAGAGCTCAAGGGCTAATCATTGACACAATGAGAAAAGCAGGTGGACCTTTGGAAATCATTAGCAATGAAATGAAGACACATGGCTCCTTTGCAAGACATAAGTGCCATGCTTATCTGGATAAGAAGAAAGCAGAGAAGGATGAGAAAAACCAAAAAGGAAAGAAACGGGAGTTAGCTTTGGATGAAGTGGAAGCCAGAAAACTGCCTCTTGAAGCTAACATTGCCAGCCTACATGCTTCCTCTGTACAGAAAGCAGAAAAGGCAGAGTTAAAAGGACCCATTGTGCATGTCACAAGAGTCAAATGCTCTTAGGAGAAAAGCAGAGGAAGAGATGACAGTGGTAGCATCTCTTTCCAAAATGATTGAAGAGAAAAGAAAGCAAATATAATAATGCATTTAAAGCAATGATGATGTCTGTTAAGAGAACAATTTATTTTGTATTAACTCTGACACGTATGTTACATATTTCTGAAAGAACAACGAATGTTAACCTATCTTCCAGATAATTATAATACAATTTTAGGAAATTAATTATAGTTTGACTTTAATCAGTAATCAGTATTGTAGTATTTGGCATTCATTTTTCTCGTATAACCTGTATACACAATATTAGCAAAAATAGGTCTTGGAAATCTCTGTTTGTGGTCTTTGAAAGTTTGGGAAAAGTCTTTGAATTTATCATCCATAGTTCAGTATGAACCCTGAAAAGCTCACCAGCGAAATTGTGAATAAGTTCTTTGAGGGCAGTAAACCCCAAGATATCACGACAAATTTTTCTAACATCAACCGGTATATTGAAAACCAAACACGGCTTGGAATCACAGGCCTTCTGATTTCATTCTTTTTTAGCAAGAGGGATGGGAGGATGATGGTTTCTAACGAAGTCGGGGCAAATTATCGCGAAATGTATAATGATATTCTTAAACTAAAAACTCTCGATGAATTTAAATACCTTCTGATTTCGTTCTTTTTTAACAAGGAGGCGGTGAGGACGATAAATACTAACGAAATCAAGACAAGTTATCTCGATATTTACAATGATATTCTTAAACTAAAAAAGATTTTGAAAAGGTAAAGATTCCGCATCCAGACATAGGCGTTAAAAATATCGTGTATACGGTCGATCATGGGACCTTTGATTGGATAAAAAACTCTAATGCTAAATTGAAAGTCAATATCGGGGAGTGGCCCTATGGTATCTACAGGATGACGTTAATCTCTAACAAGCAATTTGATATCATCGTGAGTGGCAAAACCTACTTTGGTGGCACCGCGACAGTAATTAGGGGGGGTGAAGAAGAATTTGAGATTGTCGGGGTTGATAACACCATTAGAAAAGAAATAACCTGGTGTTTAGAATTTGTAGGTAAAGTAGACTATACCCCCTGATCTACTACCCGGAAGATGGTAAATAATTGAAAACACTAGCGGGTTTAAAATAACAATGTCAACAACAATGTCAATGAAATCAATTGAACCGATAATAGTCCCAGAGGTATCACAATCACATCGATATCGATATGATACCGTGAAAGAATTTTCCGCGAACTTGAAATCACTTTCTGAGCGTTATCGTGAAAAAATGAAAAAATACCGATGCAGCATAGCAATCATCGACATCACCGTGTACTCGGTGTCCGGTGTGATGGCCAGTGCCGGGGTTATTTTGTCAACGGTGACCATGATGGCTCCAATTGCAGTTCCAATTGCTATCTCCGCGGCAACAACAATTGCGGCAGTTGCCACCGCGATAACTAAAAAGTTATCGTGTTCTCAGAAAAAACTCAGCGATTATACAGCTCGGTACCGGGTGGTATTTGATGTGTACTCGAAATTATCCAAGTTGATCTCGCTGTCGATAGATAATTCGTTCATATCCGATGTTGAATTTTCCACGATGACCCAGTTGTATAACTCCGCGATGTTGAAATTGGAAATTAAAGACAGCGTTAACAATAATGTCACTCGAACTGCTTCATCGAATCGCGGAGAATACCACTCCGATACGAACAAGCATGATATCAATAACATCAACAAACCCTGAAATTAGTGTGAACTTCCCTTCTCCGATTCCAGTGCGTGAGATCGCACTGGCAAAATTACGAGTATATCATAGCTGGCCTAATATCAGATCGGTTGCATTTGGCGGTCAGCAACTCAATAACGCACTGGTGTTCTCGTATAAGAATAAATCCGATGGTACTCCAGCGTGGGAAACTGTTTCGTTACCAACTGGGTCGTACGAAATTGAGCAAATCGATGCTGAAATTCAGCGTAGATTAAAATCAATCACTGGAAAAGAATCAAAAATAGCTATTAAACTTCATGAACCGACGCTCTCGTCGTCGATCGAAATAAGCACAGAGGGATACATTGTAGATATATATAACAGCTCGTTAAGAACAGTGTTAGGATGGCCTGAAAAACCACCGGAAAAATCCGCCACCGACTTAACCACGGACGTACAATCATATCATGAAATCAATCCCAGTTATCGAGATAATTTATCTGATATAAGAAAAGGAAAAATCGCCGATAGATTTATATTTACCAACAAAGACACATTGCAATGGGATTTTATCATTAAAAGAACAGCCGACTCATCTGTTACTATTTAATTTACGCTAACTGACATCCGTGGTTATTTTAATGAAATTAAACAATTATATGAAACACAACTAGAACAACTACGGAAAACAAAATCGCAAAAACACGTTGAAATAATAAATCAACTTATATCTGACATGAAATATATCTATGAACTAATTATTCAAACAATAATTAATGACAACAGCGACAGTAAACAACGATTCCTAACCGATTACAATATCACAGAAGACAATCTGCGTAATTTCAAGTTTCCCAAATACAACGCTGATGAACTAGCAAGAATTGTTAAAACCGATATCAAGGCGCTACAAAAACCAGATTCAACTGTCCTCCTCAGGTATAATAATGATCCAGATGGTGGCGGTAGGCATATTGCCCCGCATAATGTGAATATTTCAACGGTGATTGCGCTCAATTTAGTATGTGATGCAATTGAAGGGAGCTATCAAATTAATCTAGAGCAGTCAAATCAAGCTCAGCAAAGATATATTCTTTATTCGTTTGCACCAATAGCTCCTCCAGGATTCCAAATTATTGAAAACCCAATTAATCCTGTCTACATGCGATGCCATAATAATTCGTTAACGAGAATTAATTTCCGACTCACCGACCAGTCAAATAATTTAATTGATCTACAAGATGAGGTGTTAGCGATTAGTTTGTTTGTAAAGTCCTAAAGACTCGATCAAATATTCGGTTGAAATCATTTATTATTTTTTGTTAACTTGCAGCAGCAGAGAGGGTGATTGACCACATCGTTGCGACCAAAATTGATTGAAAAATCGTAAAGTCTCTGTTTGATAAATGGAGACTTATTTTTTTGGGGTTAAAAATGAGATTTCGTAGGAAGGCTCTATTTTCCGTTTTGAGGATTCAATCAATTTTTTGTCTGAAAAGGGTGGTCTGTTCAGCCTCTCTGCTGCTGTTCAGTTTTATTGGATAAATTTGATATGTTGTATGCTCTCATTGTGGTCCTCTTCTTTATTAAAGAGATGACAACAGAGTGCAAGAAGCATAAATGATTTAAGGTCTTTTAAGATGGACATGTCTATACATACAAATACACATAAGCACTAACATGTAATGTGTGTCCACAAAAATACTTGGTTAAGTATTGTGAAAAAGCAGCAGAAGGGCATCAAATTGAGTATGTTACTACATTTCATGTTTGAGTCATTGATTTGCCCCATGGGGAATATTGAGAGTACCTGTTTACCCTTTATGCAGGTGTAGAATCAGTACCAGAATAAACTTTTTTCCTGAATATAATAGAATCATTGATTTGCCCCATGAGTGATGTTGAGATGCCCTCAAAACCCCCCATGAAGAGTCAGAATAATACCACAACATACTGTATCTGTGAATACTTAAGAATTGTTGAGTAGTATCATAGATGATATCAAGATACACTCTCACCTCCCAATGCATAAAAAGTACCAGAACATACTGTATCCATGAATACAGTTGAAAGCATAGGCAACTAAAATTAAAACTTGGAATAGCAGACGATCAAAAACAGTGGAACCCCGCTATAACGTGCCCTGTGTTAACGTGAATTTAGATATAATGTGGTTGCGGCGTGGCTCCTGAAATTTCATAAATTTATTAGCACATGATTTTTTTTTCTTCTTCAAAGTACCTGAAATAGTATATTAAGAATTTATTGTCATTTTGTGGAAGATATCATGTATGGTGAAGAGATAACATATGAATTCGAATAAAATATGATCATGGCGTGGTCCCTGAAATTTTAAATGTATGTACATGTATTTTTCTCGTACTGACAATTTATTTTAATTTTAAGTGCGAGAAATAGTGTGTAAAACATTTGTTATCATTTTTGGGAAGAGTTCGCTTAAGAATTTTAATAAAATACGATCGTGGCGTAGCTTCTTAAATCTAACAATTTCTTCAGGTTCTTGAAGTGTTATGCCAAAATGAACGTGGTCTTTGTGGTTGTCTTCAATTAATTCTGTATACAATCATTGCTTAAACAATAGCTGACGTGTGTTTCTTCTTTATCTGTACACACAACCAAGCAGCAGACAATGCTTTGGTTGATAAAAGTTTCTCACAGTTTAATAAACATAAAAAAAAACGAAAGCTGCCAACATGTTTTCTGGGCTTGGCGGTGTTATTAGACACAATCAGTTGACCAGTAAAAATGTCCGCTTTACTAGCTGGAAATTGAGAGGGTAGAAAATGTATACGTGTTCAACTTAAAAACCAAATATAAAAGTGACTTGTGACCATAAATTGAGAGTGCTATACCGTAGAGAATTTTCAGGACTCTTTAATTTAGCTGGGAGACTCATCTCTAGATGTCTCTAGTTTAAGAGTGATACCCTCGTTTTTATGGAACTAAATCAAGAATTGGAATCTTCCACTTTTTCAGTAGTGTATCCTAGAAAACTCTTGTTTTAAAAATGTCAAGATACATACAGAATAATAGTACACAGCAACAGAGGCCCAAGTGGGACCTTATTAAAATCACCAGGTTCTGTAACATATAAACTGAACTGTATTGTGGATTTCTCGAAAGGCCTCATGTCAATAATATATGTATGAATTCACAGGTTGTCAGTAGATGTTGTAATTCAGGATGGCATGAAAGATGGGCAGCCAACAAGCATTACAGATTGCTTAAAGCTTCATTACAAGGTAATTAACGTAATTACTAATTTGATGCAGTATTTTATTGATTGAATGTCAGAATTAATGGCTGAAAAAGCAATGATATGATATACATGTACTGTCAAAAATTATATCACAATATTTACTTCATTATTTAACTTGATAAAAGAAGGTTTGTGATATGTATTAGACAAAATATTTGAAAATGACTGATTTAAATGTGAGTCTTGTATAAAAAAAAAACAGATTTTAGGACATAATGATTATACCTATGACTTGTATCTTACATATTGCAGGTTAAATTTATTTGTTACAACTTTGAAACCACTACGAAACCTGTTGAAGATGACATTTTCCAGTGACCTTCGTTATATAGTTATCACTTACTAATATTTTGTTTACTCTTTCTTCACTAATATAATTTCATTCATTTAATTCTCCTTCTTTTTTCTGAACTGTGCTAAATTTGAAATTTAAGCAAGCTACATATGATATTTAAACTGGATTGTTATCTGATTCATCACATCATAACATACAAAAATTTAGCTCACCTTTAAAATGTGAAACTTGGAATGTTGCTTGGAGTAGCTCAAGAACCATTAAACATATTTTGATGAAATTTGATAAATATAGATTTGCCATTTTTGGGTTTTGTCTCATCTATGCCATTTTCAACTGAGTTATGGTCCTTGTTAATCAATTTGATATTTTACATTTGATATTTCTTTTGATTATCATATCTCCAGTACCATTCCACATATTTTAATGCAGTTCAATGTAAACATTGTTTTCATAAACCAAATGTAAACATTGTTTTCATAAACCTATGTTGCATGTATTAATTAAACAAATTCGCTGTCTTCATTATGAGGACTAGGGACCCATTTAAGCCCATTTTAGTGATGCTAATAATTCTTGTTGTTGTTATTGTTGTTATTATTGTTATTTTTCTTATTTCATATTAACACAATATCTTACAGTTGCAATGAAAATTAATATTTTTCAACTTTATGAAAGCTTTCTCCTTGAAGATTGCCTATCAAAGACATAAGAAAGAAATCAAAAAGAATATATCTATATGATTGCATAGGGTTTAATGGCATTTCATTGCAATCCTTGCTAGGCAGTGTGGACAAACGTTAGGTATAAAATCCTTGCCAAACATCCTTTGGAAAACAAAATATAATTCCAACCAAAAGCAAGCATGCAGCATGAGGTTAAAGACAAATTTACAGAGAATGAAAAAAAGAATTTCTTCCAGAGGTTTGTAAGTGCATGAGATTTTTCCCTTCAAAATACACCTTATACATTTTATTCAAGCAGAAACAATATTTGACCTAATTAATTTTGTGGGGAGGATTATGAATTTAAAATTGAAATTATTAGTACTTAAATAGTTCATATTTGAATAAACTATATTCTATTCACAGAAAATGTAGAACTAATATATCTGAATTCATACATGCCAACCATTACGCTTTTGGCGTAATCATTACGCTTTTTGTCACTAAATTATGCGTTACGCTTAAACGTATATGGATTACGCTTTTTCGGTACATCAACCTCCCCCCCAAAAAAATTATTTGTTTTCTCGTTATTATTAAAGTTCCATTAATCCCACAGACCGTATTTTAGAAAAGACGGCTTTTACGTAACTACAATATAAGATTACGCTAGACCGTGGACTTTCGTAATAGTATCATGTTCTATTTATAGCTAACCTGGTTCTACTGTTGACCTCGATTCTATTTATATTTATTTATATGCGTAGTGAGGAGATAGCAGACTGGTTTTCCAAATTTAATATTTACTCGCAGATTCCATATTCTAATTCATATTTCTTGCAGCACCAGTCTAAATATATTTTAGCGCTTAAAAAGTATATTTTATTTTACTCTATGCATTTATGTGAGCAAAAATATCCCCTTTCAAAAATTTCCCAGATAAATTAGAAAAGGGCAACCGAAAACCCCCAAAACAAACTATAACAGAATCCTCTAAATATTACGAACAAAAAAAAGTACAGCATCACGTGACATCTATTTCCGGCCGTGTCGAATTTTTTTTAGCGCGAAACGTCATAAGAAGGTTTGTAGTCTATGTGTGTAACGCTAAAAGTGCTACATATGAAAACTTGAAACAGTAAAGGATGAGCAGGGCAAATAATCGTTGTTTATTGAAATTTTAGCATGTTATATGTTGATTACGCTTTTTCCGCATGGATTCCACTATTTTACCACTTGGATTACGCCAATTCCTCGTCAGGGGTTGGCATGTATGTGAATTGATGAAGAAAACAATTTGCTTGACTATAGGGGCAGGTGAACTTATGGTATAAACCCTTGGACTATTGATAGTCATTTGTTATCTGTCAGCATTATTGTTTCTGACTTCTTCAAATTTGCCTGAAATATTTGTCTGAAACATGGTAATTTGAACATTACATACTCTACAGAAATGAGATGGCTCTCCTAGCAATGGTGTGGCTTCCATTGTTATGAAAATGACTAATATATTTTTAAATTCTTCTCCAGAATAGCTACCCTGGTTTTGATTAAACTCAGTAGGTACGTTTTTAAGGATTTGCTCTTACAAAATGGTGCCAAATGCTTAATAAAATTGTGTCTAGGGTGACTTCTTTAGCAGCTGGTTAAAAAAAAAATGCTTGTTTTGACGTCTCTTGAAAAGTTGAACATATTCAGTCAAACCTCATAAAAATTGTTCTCAGTACATACTATATAAGTGTTTGTTTGTTTGTTTGGGGTGGTTGGGAGCATCTTACCTTGCATCACTGTCATTTCCAAAAGCATGCTTTATCAAATTTTTGTCTGGGGTGGCTACCTAATCAGAATTGAATGACTTTCTTGATAAAACTCATTCTATATCAGAGTACATGTGATGGATAGAGTCCTAGCATGAACAGCTTTCACATTTATACAAAGATGCCAATGCAACATCTAGTTAAGCTGAAATTGTAAAGAGTAGAAAAACAGTTAAACATCAGCTTGCATATAGCCAATTTCTACCCAGAAGATAATGTTGATCCTGGGAAGTAACTGAGCTTGGTCCCCCAATGTTGTCGACAAATATTATTTGTGCAATGCTGAAAATGAACCCCAAAAAATCAACAAAGTAGTAGCAATTGTGTTGCAAAAAAAAATTAGAAATAGTCAAGATTGTAAATTATATTTGCAGAATAAATCATTTTTTTAATGTTAAAAATAATGAACATTTTGATAAAGAAACAATACAAAATTTGATACTATTTTTAGAAATAATTAATTGAAATAAGGAAATAATAACAAAAGAATTTTAATTTAATTAATTTTGGGGAATTAATGTAAATGTTATCATAGGATGACAAGAAAGAATTTCACCTTCAAATACATTCCCCAATCATATTAGCATCAAGGATACAAACCTGGTACCTCCCTAATTCAGCCCTTCTGAAAGAAAGAATAATTTACTATTATAGTGCTATCATACAAAGGAAACTAACTCTTGTACATTACTTCCCCATACTGCAAAGTGTTGACAGTTTTGAAGCTTTGCTGTTGTACAGTCAACATTATACAAACAACTTCTCATGAATTCACGTCAATATAGATGTGAAGTATAACTTTCCATTTGAATTTATATTATGCTTTAATCATTCTACTTTGATGGTATACATTATTATAATTTTATAATTTTGTCACTTTCACAGACTTCACTCAGTAACTAGTGTTGTTTTAGGGATTTATTAACACTCTTCTGTTAATTTATACCGATTTTGTTCTGTTCTATTTTGTTGGTTCAGTGAAATATGTCATTGAAATATAATAAATGCTAGACGTAAAAAAAACAATTAATCTTCCTTGAATTTTCAAATTGTCCTTTGGCAATACTATGCTGTGTGTACACCATATGTTCTGAGAATATATGGGCTACACTTTTGCAGACGTTGACCAGATACAAATCAAAGAGGGAAATGATGATTCTGTTATTTAATTTCAGGCACATTTTACACCTTTATTCCTCATTTATTCCTACAAAGTAATTATGCCATAATGGAGGTGTGTATTCTCATTTTTAAGCAGACCAAGTGTAAATTCCCCCACATGTCTGAACTTTTGGACTTGTTCAGTACATGCCACACTGCATACATCATAGCAATATAAATGCAAAATTGTTAAAGCTACGTTTACAAACCTAATCACACACACGCAGAGTACATACATCATATTTTACAGAATATCCACATTTTCATGGTGGACTTTAATCGTTTTGTGTTGTTTCCATCATGGATTGAATATATAGATCATTGTGCATTGCCCACATCTTGGCTTGTAGTGGACAGTTTAAGTTAAAAATTTTGTTGTACTGTCTGATGAAAATGTTTTTTTTTCCAAAAGTGCAGAAAAACCTCTTCATAGAATAGCTGGTTATTAATTTTTATTTTTCTATACAATGTTATTTTTGTAGAATGATTATGACATGCAAGTCGTAATGTTCGAGTTTTCTTGATGCTACATGTTTTACAAAAACATTATGGCATTCATTGGTTAATCTCTTTTCAAGTTTTATATATATCTTACTGCTTTCCATAATTGTTTCAAAGTGGGTCATGGATTTAGTTTGCAAAATTGACAATGACAAATCAATGAAACATTTTTCTGAAATATCATTTATTAAGAAAAAATATCAGAGTTACTGCTTGATGTAGAACTGTAACTTTTTGCTTCTGCATATATCATAACATGTAAATTTATATGTAATTAATCAATGGTAATGTTCATTGTAGCTAAGCAATTATTTTTGTATGTATACTTCTTTGTGGCCATGGATGGTAAGATATCCCAGAAATTTAAAACCTTGAATTTTTTCACAGTGGTCTCTTTTAAAAGTGCTCTTAAAATGCACCTTTTTCGGCTGCAGGAACAAACTTCGAAAACTAATGTTTTATATCTTATATGTTTTTAGCATGTTTTTATGTTTTCCAATTTCATGGTTTTTGTTATTTGTTTTTCTGTAGTGGAGTCATATCATTATAGATGTTGGAAAGCGCTTAGAGCTTCTTAAGATTAGGTGCTGTACAAAGTCCTCATTATTATTATCATTATTATTATTATTATTATTATTATTATTATTATTATTATTATTATTTCACTGTTCTAGTGAAATAGGATAAATCCAATTTTCATCCATCTTTTGTTTTGTTCACCAGGGTATGGAATTTGTAATCAATCCGAGTCTAGTAGAACTCCATCATGTTCACATTATACAGACCATCAGACTTGTCCAAAATGTTTCTAACGTGACATAGATATTGGTGATATTGCAACTCTGTGGATTATTCATTGTGGTGACTTCCTCTCCACATCAATTTTCTCAAAATGAAGGCTATCATCAATGACTTTCAGTTCTGAAAAGACTGAATCTTAGGTTTGACAACCCAGTAATGGTAACATAACTCTTAAAATAAAGGAAATAAAATTACTCAACATGTGCAATATGCTTGGCAGTCTCTACTTTGGTGCAACCAATGCCATATCAGCATGCAAATCAGGCACATTTCCAGCAGACTCTATGTCCTGGCTGATATTCTATCCAGAAAGTTTCAAGTCATTCATATGATCACTCCATCAATCAGTTGTCCTTAAGGTTTGCACACATTAGGAACATCAGTCTTTTTGAAAGAATGGTTAGTAACAAGTTGCACACCTTCATATCCCCCATTCCAGACTCAGAAGCTTTGGTTGTGGACACACAGTTAATTAGTTTGGAGGGATGTGTGTCTTCTTCCCCTGTCTTTATGCCAAAGATAATAAGTTGAGAGATGAATCATGTAAGATAATTCTGATAGCCTCTTGCAGATGGGACAAGTCCTGGCTTAACAATCCACTTATTCTGGCACAAGATCTTCCATAGACAGCCTTGTGAAAGAAAGAGTTTCAGCCTTCAATTGTGCAGAGTACAGTATCTCTAGAGCAAGATAGTCCTCCTCTTGGATTGCTTGAGGGAAAGGGGCATGTTTTTAGGTACAGGTGCAAAGTCAGTAACAAAAGTTCTTTTGCATGCCTTGATCCATCATTTGACTTTCTTTTTTTCTGCTCTATGATGTCTGATGCTCACAGGCATCATGTCAGTAGAGAGATTATTCCTAATAAAGATCTATCAGACCTACTTGCTAGGTTTGATCTGAATTGACCAAAATACCTCACCCTGTTTCCAAAATGGAATCTGTCTTGGGTTTTAACATGGCTTAATTCAAAAAAATTTGAACCTTTAGCCTAACCCTTTCAGAAGCAAAACATATTTCCTGATAGCCTTAGCTTCTGCATGTATGGTGAGTGAGTTACATGCCCTTCCAGTTGACCTGAACTATCTTCTATTCAGATTGGATCATTCAGTGCACCTTATGGTGTAACCATGCTTTGTTTTCAAAAGTAAATGTGCAGTCAGAGAGTCATCATGCACCCTCTCTTTGACATGTTGAGAGCTGTGGCCATGTGATGATTTCAGCACATGAATTAGAGATCTGTAAGCCTTGCTTTTAAGCATAACATGTTAATCCAAGACATAGTAGAAGCTGTTGGCTGGCATGTAGAGTCAGCCTTCTCCAGTTTCTATGTAGGAGATTTGGCCTCACATAGACAAACTCTGCATCTGGTAGGTACTGTGTAAATTTAAGTAAATTATATTTCTCATAGGATATTCACCCAATCAATGGCGACACTTGATGGCAGCAAATGGAGGTAATGGCCAAGAGCTGTTGCCCTTTGTATAATGTAAACAAAAATGCCAAATTTTCATATTTCTAGTAGGGCTGGATTTTGGAGGTAACATGCTTATATCCTAAAAAGAATGTGATTTGTAAGTATTTAGAAAAACATAATTT
The DNA here is from genome assembly GCA_029339505.1 of Unio delphinus. Classification (NCBI taxonomy): domain Eukaryota; kingdom Metazoa; phylum Mollusca; class Bivalvia; order Unionida; family Unionidae; genus Unio; species Unio delphinus. Next base: position 10,976,434 of record JAQISU010000132.1, read on the forward strand.
ACTTAAAATTTATCATTTTACAGCTTTGTATTCCAATTTTAAGGAGAAAAACTTTAAGGCAGATAATGAACAGTGTTTTGACATTACAGGTGCCATGGCCAGTAGATGTGGTAATTAACTCGCACTGTCTGGAGTTATACAACCAGATCTTCAGCTTCCTGCTACAGGTCAAGAGGGTCAAATACTGCCTAGATGAGCTGAGGTTTAAAGGTACTATCAGAAATCTAACTTAAAAGTCCAGACCTAAATTGCTGTTGGTGAAGACAAAGAAAAGAGAGGTTTTAAATTATGATTGCCTATCACTTTGAGTGGCACCAGATATGAATGTATCTGCATTGATGGAAAGAAGAATCATTCAGAAACTTGCAATATACAGAAGTAATTTCATTTTAATATTTTTAGATTAACTTTTTTACTGGTTCTCTATGACTATTATTGGGCTAATGTACAATTAAACTTATATGTACATGCAAACACATGCATCCATTCTTTGATACTGTCATAAATGTTAATTATTGTTCAGGATAAAATTTAATGGTTAAAAGTTAATTTGTCTTTAAAGTATTATGAACTTGCAAATTGGAAAGGAAAATGGAAATAGTAGGGTTTCGAGTCCTTCTATTGCTCAAAATAAAGGACAATGTGAATGGTACGGCTTTGAAGCCTTCTTTCTTTTCTGATAATAGTGTAGTGGAAAAAGGTGTTTTTATAAAAGTGTATGAGACTATAATTTCAAAATAAGTGTGTGAACAAGTGTTATTATTTTAGTTGCTGGGAATTGAAAATAAATAAATCTTTGTCGTAATGAAATGTAATAGCAATGTTCAGATACTATTATATTATACTGCTAGAGATTCATAAACCTGTCACTTGAATAATTAATTCTGTCAGAAAATTGGGTTTTGAAATGGATTGTCTTATCAAAGGTATTCTGTCAGAAAATTGGGTATTGAATTGGATTATGTCTGATGAAAGGTAGGCTGTCAGAAAATTGGGTATTGAATTGGATTATGTCTGATGAAAGGTAGGCTGTCAGAAAATTGGCTATTGAAATGGATTATGTCTGATGAAAGGTAGGCTGTCAGAAAATTGGGTATTGAAATGGATTATGTCATGTGAAAGGTAGGCTGTCAGAAAATTAGGTATTGAAATGGATTATGTCATATGAAAGGTAGGCTGTCAGAAAATTGGGTATTGAAATAAATTATGTCATATGAAAGGTAGGCTGTCAGAAAATTGGGTATTGAAATGGATTATGTCATATGAAAAGGTAGGCTGTCAGAAAATTGGGTATTGAAATGGATTATGTCATATGAAAGGTAGGCTGTCAGAAAATTGGGTATTGAAATGGATTATGTCTGATGAAAGGTAGGCTGTCAGAAAATTGGGTATTGAAATGGATTATGTCTGATGAAAGGTAGGCTGTCAGAAAATTGGGTATTGAAATGGATTATGTCAAATGAAAGGTAGGCTGTCAGAAAATTGGGTATTGAAATGGATTGTCTTATGAAAGGTATTCTGTCAGAAAATTGGGTATTGAAATGGATTATGTCTTATGAAAGGTAGGCTGTCAGAAAATTGGGTATTGAAATGTATTATGTCTGATGAAAGGTATTCTGTCAGAAAATTGGGTATTGAAATGGATTATGTCATATGAAAGGTATTCTGTCAGAAAATTGGGTATTGAAATGGATTATGTCATATGAAAGGTAGGCTGTCAGAAAATTGGGTATTGAAATGGATTATGTCTGATGAAAGGTATTCTGTCAGAAAATTGGGTATTGAAATGGATTATGTCATATGAAAGGTAGGCTGTCAGAAAATTGGGTATTGAAATGGATTATGTCTGATGAAAGGTATTCTGTCAGAAAATTGGCTATTGAAATGGATTATGTCTAATGAAAGGTAGGCTGTCAGAAAATTGGGTATTGAAATGGATTATGTCATATGAAAGGTATTCTGTCAGAAAATTGGGTATTGAAATGGATTATGTCATATGAAAGGTAGGTTGTCAGAAAATTGGGTATTGAAATGGATTATGTCATATGAAAGGTAGGCTGTCAGAAAATTGGGTATTGAAATGGATTATGTCATATGAAAGGTAGCAGCAGAGAGGGTGAACCCTACAACCTTTTTAGACAAAATAAGGCTTCCTACGAGAGGGTGAACAGACCACGTTTTCAAGCAGAAATAAGGCTTCCTACGAAATCTCATTTAACCAAAAAAAAAAATGTCTCCATTTAGCAAACGGAGACTTTATGATTTTTTAATCAATTTTGGTCACAACGTTGTTGTCATTCACCCTCTCTGCTGCTAAGGGAGATAAATCCTTTATAGATTAATCCGCCACAACTTATAACATTTACCTACTAAGTTCCCTTTTATTATGACGTCAAAGGAATTTGTCGTCTGCTATATTACCTGTAGAGAGGTATAATTGACATGTGTGCGCCCACGTGACTGTAATGGAGTAAATACGTGTGTTTCGTTAGAGTTGTTTTTTTATCAACTTTAAATAATTTTAAAATCTTTTATTGTCGCTTTGGCTAAAACTGCATTTATTTAAATAGTTGTATTTATTTAGATCATCTATGAATACACTTTAAGTACAGACGTTCTTTATAATCCAGTATTACCTATGTTCGTTCAGCCGGAACGCGAGTGTTTCCCATTCATTGAAGTAGGTGGGCGTGGTTAAAATTCCTTGTATACAGCTCTTTGTGATCTAATCGATAATGCATTTTTGTATAGAGAATTAGAACAGGGAAAATATACGTTGTTATTTAAAAACTGTATTATTTTGTTTAATGTTTCATTTAAAATACTTGTCTCATTTAAATGTTGTGAAACAGCATTAATAAGTAATAAGGAAATAAAATAACATACCCATGAAACGACGCTGCTGTAATAGTCGCCTTATATAGTATATCAAAGGTATAAAGCTTGGGGCTTTCGAAGGCCAATGCGACCGATCAAAACTAACCAACGCCATTAACCCAGGCGTGTGGTTGTCTTTTGTTCACAATCATGCAACCGGGTTAATTTAATTGGTTGCTTTTGATTGGTTGATTGGCCGTAGAAAATCCGCCCCGTCGTTTCATGTTTGTGCTGTCTTGTGCCGTCCCCCACATCATATATGTATGCCTAAAATTTGCCACAACACTCGAGTGGAGATATATATGGCATTGTGACGTCACCCCAAGCATATCTTCTGGGCGGTCTAAGATGGCGTTTGCCACCTTAGGCCTCCCGCCGGAGATGTATGTTTCGGGTCCCCTTGGGCTTACTTGGATGTGAAGGCAACCAAGGAGTTCCAAAGATGTGTTGTCGTATATGTAACCTCTGGGTCTCTCTGACGTCATAGGGCGCCAGCGAGATTGCCAAATGAGTGTTTTTTTTTTTTTTTTTTAATAATTAGAGATACAGTATACTATAAAAATATGGATATCAATGATGTAAATGCTATAATTGCTGAAATCTCAAATTTAAATAATAAAGGGGTATTATTATCTGAAAGTCTCGACTGTGACAGGATTACCTCGGAATATGAAGATATTGAATATCAGTCTAGTAAGGGTCGTTATGTTTTACCCAAGATGTACAGGCTCGTGAAAGGAATTCAAAAATCCATCAATGCTTGTTTGTACGCTAACGACATTAATGTATTCATAACGCTATTTAGCACCGTTGAAGCAATACGTCAAAAGCTCGGCCAAGAATATCAAAAACGAGCTGAAATTGGTTCTAAAGTTCGTGATCTTAGAAAAATGTTAAACGAGGAAAAACCAGTATCTTAACTACGTGGGTGTTACTATAAAAAAAAAAAATAGGCTTTCGTAAATAATTTAAATAATTTATTTTTCTTTTAGCGTTTTTTGTAACTACATAGGATTTTCTCCTGAGAGAATACTCATCAGTCTGGACTTGCCCATGCAGTTATGTGCATAATGGATGATCTGGTTGTAGTAGCAAGTAATCACCGCGACGCCTCCATTTTCACGTAGTTGTTCTTGTTGCCGCGTCGTTAACACAAATCATTCATCGCCGTTCTCAGATATTACAATTCTGAAACCCCCAGCGATGTTATTTCTGAAACACTCGCGGATAGCGTCGTACAGTTTAACCCTGTCGAAGATGAATACGTTAGCTTGATGGTACATTATTTAATAACTCATCTTTTAATTGTGATAGTTTTACATTTGAAAAATTAGTTCACAAACAATATATGGTAGGTGAATCGCTTACAACTAGATTAGCCCGAGAGCGGCTAGCAGCAATTAAAAAGTTTATACCGGTTCGAGACAAACTTAGCGAGAAACTTCAACAACGACAACAAGCGCAGACTGACTTTTCTGTGTCAAGTGAACAACTGTTTACTCCGATAACAAGTGCGACCAAAGATGTGAAAAAGTTAACGGAAGCAGCGATATACGGAGATATTCCTGAGCGAGAACGAGCAAAGAAGGCGCCGCTGCTTGATACACTTGAAAAGATAGCAGCAGAGACCGGACAAACACGCGCAGGGATACAACAGCTATCCAGTGATATAAAAACCCAACACGAGTATGAACGATTAGCTGATATTGATGATTCTGTGCCTGAAACTCAAAGAGTTTCCACACCTGAACCACAACCTGTTGATGTCGTCACCCCAAGAGGTATTCCCTTTATAGACAAACTCACCGAAGAAGCTATAACACAAATCAAACGACCTCAATTGGAGAAACACCAGGATTATACAACTTTTGGTGATTTCGCCGCCAAAAGCTTTGATTCTAGAAAGGATTTTTTAAAAGACGAGTATAAAAACAGTAAAATAAGCCGAGATGAATGGGTTAATTGGTTGTATAAAACGAATAAGGGGATTACTGGTAATTTGAAAAAGGATACAATTGAGTATAGATCTTTTAAAGTAGGAGTTGATAGTTATGGTATACAAAAACAACAAGAACGAGAAAAAAAAAGTCGAGGCCGACAAAGGCAATTACTTGATGATAGTCAGGGCGCAACTGGTACAACTGAGGAAACAAGCGGAAAAGGATATTCGATTGGAAATCTAAAGGATTTCAACGCTGGAGTCTTTGACTCTACCGTGACATGCCTTGGTAACATTCTCAGTGATATATCAAGGTTAGAGGTTCTCATCGGAGGGAAACGAGCCGGAAATGACTCACCAGAAGTAATTAATGAAGCAGCTGATATCTGTAGACGATTATTTGCCGGCGGTATCATGGACATTAATGTATATCGAGAACTCATTGCTGAATTAGTTGAAAATCACAGAGACACCCTACGTTATGATGAAAATCCTATGGATCTTAGCGATTGATCACTAATTGAAAAACTAATAGTTTTATAACAAGATGATTATACACTACAACCATGATAAACCCGTAAGCGTCTACGTGGTGAACTCACGATTGCCTGTTTATAGAGCATATTACGGAGATGGTTTCGGCAATACCATTGCGGGGTTATTTACAAGAATGGCTCCCAAGGTAGCGCCGTTAGCTAAACAATTATCAATGAAAGCCATTGATGCTATTTGTGATAAGGGAATCAATTTCGTTGGAAATCTTGCAGGAAAGGCATTTTCTGCCACGAAAGATAAAATAGCATCATTGGTGCGAAAGAAACCAGGAATGACTTTGTCATTAGTGCTGCCATCAACTACAGTGATGCCTGCAAAAATCAGCAAAGTAATAAATAACGCAGTGGAAGAAAAACTAGCGTCGTTGGCGAACAGTAACCAAGATGATATTGCAAACATGATAGCAGGAAGTGGTTTGAAACAAAAAAGAAATTCGAAGAATTTTCAACGACGATGATTACAAAGAGTTAAAACGCTAGCGTTAAACTCTTTGAGTTTCACAATTGAAAACACTAGTATTTAATAAAATGTTCAAAAGAACAGCTGATCCAGCGTTAGATATGGAAGCCCCAGTACGCAAGGACGATTCCGTCCGCGATTATCAATTTTATTCCTATCATGCAATACAAGCAGATATTCGATCGCGAATTGAACTTCAAGTCCATGATACCAGTAAATACTTTTTGCCGTGTGAAGCGTTTATCGAAGTAGAAGGAGAACTTGTGCAACTTACTGATACTTCTACTGTACCCGCACCGTATCCAGATGGTACCAAAGTCGGTTTAGTCAATAATGGTATCATGGCGCTATTTGAATCCGCGAGATATCTCATTGACGGAAAAGAGATTGAGTCTATAGAACGTGATGTTGATGTGGCTACAACAATAATTGGGTTAGCAAGATATTCCGACGATTATACAAGATCAGCAGGTCCGTCTATGATGTTTGCAAAGGATAATAAAAACATTGCTGGACCCACTCAATTTATTGTACGACGACCAAATAATAATGCTGGCACTGCTGTTGTTGATGTCGAGAATATGATTATAAATACTGATCCCCAGTACAATCTAGGAGCTGCAACACGCATTTCAATGTTGGAAGGGCGGCATAAATCGTTTTCATGCGCGATTCCGTTGCATCATATATTTGGATTCTGCAGAAATGTACGAAAAGTTATTTATGGAGCGAAGCATACAGTAGTACTCGTGCGAAAGGGCAGTGACAATGATGCAATCTGGAGAATTCCAGCGGATCCTGCAAATCCAGATGCTGACGCTGGTAAAGTCATTTTAACTAAATTGGTCTTGTGGATGCCAGTAATGACCCCATCAATTACCAGAGAAGAGCGGCTGCTTTCATTTATGGAAACAGGCGGCAAATCATTGCTAAGTTGGCTAACAACAACAACAGATGTTAAGCAATCAAATATCAATGGTACATTTAATTGGAACTTGGCATCACAACAAGGTGTTTCAGCTCCACGTCATATATTTATCGCGTTGCAGGATATGACAAGAGTGGAATCACAATTGCACAGTCATATGATATTTGATCAATTAGGAGTTACTGAGGTCTCGTTGAGAATAAATGGCCAGCAGGAACCATCCGAAGACATACAACTTAATTTCAGTCAAAACCATATTGCTCGCGTGTACCATCGTATGCTGTCATATATGGGCCGTGATCAAAATGTAGATACTGGTTTGCAAATATCGCAACATAATTTTAAGAACTTGTATCCGATCTACTACTTTTCGCTGGAACATCTTGATTTAACAAGGCAATCCGTCGTTGATATACACTTCAGAGCCAATGTCCTTCGTGGAGCTATTGCTAATTATAGAGCGGTTGCTGTCATTCTCAGCGACAAATCAATGCTACTTGAAGGTGTTGGTGGACGAATGAGACTCGTTGATGCACCAGTGGAAAATCTATGATTTTCAAAAATATGTAAATGAAACTTGAAGAGTTTCCAATTAGATCAATTGAAAGCATAAATGTGTTTTACAATAAAATGCCATATAGTGTTGTTAGTGTCAAGCTGACTGATGGTCAGGTCAAGAAATTAAAATCAAAATCCGCTAAAGAATGTGGAACAACAATAACGTTAAAACCAGCGCAGATGTCCGGCGGTACACATAAAATATCATTAACGGATCGTCAAATAAAACATTTCAATGATGCAATGAAAAATAAGCGAGGAGTTCAAATAGAATTTTTGAAAGCTGCAATCGCGAACATGATAAAATCAGGTGGTATATTTCCATTGTTAGCTGCAATACCAGCATTGATTGCAGCGGCTGCCCCAGCGGTGGCGAAGGCGGCAGCGTTGGGAGCCGTTGGTACCGCGGCAGGGATGGCGTTGAAAAAGGCAACTGGGAAAGGATATAAAAAAAAGGGAAAGGGGTTGTACCTACCAGGAACCCCGTATTCATGGTACAGCGGAAATGGTCTAAGAAGAATACCAGGAACGGTTTATTAGTTGAAAGGCCAATTGTTGAGGAACCTATGGTTCCTATGTCCAATTTTGATTTAATTGATGCTGCTAAAAAACTAGCGATAAAAAACTTCAGAGGGGTTTTTATGAGAGATCAATTACCGAGAAAACCAAATAACGTTGAAACCGGTATCATCAATCTTGATAACAGCAGCGGATCGGGAACTCACTGGGTTGCATACGTGATTGATCCACGTGGGATTGTCTATTTCGATTCATATGGGTTAGCTCCGCCAAGCGAGTTTATGCGGTATATAAATTCTTCGATGAAACTCAAAAAGTTTCCAATTTTTTATTCCACGCTGCCAACACAACAATTAAATGATCCACCGATATGCGGCCGTGAAGTATTAAATGTCCTCGCGGAGATTTCATTAAAATCCTTTGGATCTCCGTGGAAACCACCTCATCTGGTTGTAAACGAATACACGAGTGGGAAATTACAAGGATCAATAAATTGAAAACACAAGTTACGCTAACAATAATGATTGATATTTGGGGACAATCTCTGTCAATGTTGGAACCCACCGAGGAAACATCTGCGGGTTCTATCGAGGATGTAAAAAAAATAATTGAAGATGAAATCGCTGAGATGTTAAATTTAATAGATGTTGACCCGAACGAATTAGTTGTATTTCAAGATCGCCAGGGTAAATTGAAAAGCAGTAATATATCCGTGAATGACATTTTGATACGGCAGAGCGATGCCGCTGAAAACTCTATTGCGCTTTATTCCAGCGGTGGACGACTTAAACCTGGTAATCTTATTTCTACGATCACCGACAAGATTGCCGCCCACGACAACACGATTGCCACCCACGACAACACGATTGCCACCCACGGCCGTGAGCTGGATGATCATATACGAGGTTATAATAATTTTCGCAAAAATGTCGTACATAAATTCTTTGGAACCCCGCTTGTGGTTGGCATGACTCTAGCTGAAATTAAAGACTTGTTGAATTCATTCTTCGCTAACAAGGAAGCTGGAAGGATGATGACTGCTTCAGAAATCAAGGCAAATTATCTCGAGATTTTTAAAGTAAGCGAAGATTTTGAGAAGGTACAAAAACTCACAAACGACGTAGTTAAGTTTTTTGGAACCCCACTTGTGGCTGGCATGACTCTCGCTGAAATTAGCGAGTTTATCGGCAAGCATACTCACAATGCCTACATCGCTAATAGTTTCTTTGGTGTCCCAGCTACATCTACAATGACTCTCAAAGATATTAATATGTTTATGGTGAAACAAACAACACTTAATACCATCGTTGATAAATTTTTAGGGAGAACACCTGTGTCTGAAACCACATCGTTGACAGGCCCGACCCTCGCTGAAGTTAAAAAAGCTATTGACGAACAAAAATCCGCCAGTGAAATGGTTAATAAGTTCTTTGAGGGTTCTAAAAGTTACAATATCACGACGACATATTCTCAACTTGAGGGGGATTATCTAGTCCGAAAAGGTTTTGGATCCGACCTCCTTTTGGTTTCATTTTTTAAAAACCGGAATGGAACGATGATGAAATATACTGAAATCAATAAAACCTATTCCGACGTCATTGACGATATTATTAAACTAAAGGGAGATCAAAAACCAGTCAACGACATTGTTGGTAAGTTCTTTGGAAACCCACTTGTGGCAGTCATGACTCTCGCTGAAATTAGCGCGGCTATCAATAAGGTAAAAATTCCACATAGTGTAAGCGCCGTTAATAACATCGTGTACACGGTTGATAGTGGAACTTTTGATTGGATCCGAGGAAACAGAAATTATCTTCGTGTTGGCAACAGACATACTGGTGTACCAGGTTGCTACCGACTTACAATAATACATCACCGTAAATTTGATTTGGAATTCAGCAACACAGGTATCAGAGGTGTTAACACATTGATGTATATACTAGAGAAAGTACCACCACCTCCACCCTCTATACCAATCCCGCTTACGATTACTATAAACAATTCCGACGAGTCTGTGATTAGAGAGTCACTACCCTGGATAATAGAATTTGTATCCGGTATCCCCCCATCCGATCCTAAAACCACTTCAATAATAGGATAATTGAAAACACTATCAGGTTTAAAATAACAATGTCAATGACTTCATCATCAATGACTCCGTCATCAACAATGACTTTGTCATCGTCGCAATATCGATTCGACACCGTGAAAGAGTTTTCCGCGAACTTGAAATCACTTTCTGAGCGCTATCGTGAAAAAATGAAAAAATACCGCAGAAGAATTACCGCCATCGACATCACCATGTACTCGGTATCCGGTGTGATGGCCAGCGCGGGGGTTATTTTGTCGACGGTGACCATGATGGCTCCGATTGCAGTTCCAATTGCTATCTCCGCGGCAACAACAATTGCTGCAGTCGCCACCGCGATAACTAAAAAAATATCATCATGTTCTAAAAAAAAACTCAGTAATTATACAGCTCGGTACAGGGTGGTATTTGCCGCGTACTCGAAATTATCCGAGTTGATCTCGCTATCAATAGATAATTCGTTCATATCCGATGTTGAATTTTCCAGGATGACCCAGTTGTATAACTCCGCGATGTTGAAATTGGAAATTGAAGACAGCGTTAACAATAATGTCACTACAATTCAACGAATTGCAACTGCTTCAACGAATCGCGGAGAATACCACTCCGATACGAACAAGCATGATATCAATAACATCAACAACCCCACAATTTAGTGTGAACTTCCCTTCTCCGATTCCAGTGCGCGAGATCGCGCTGGCAAAATTACGAGTATATCATAGCTGGCCTAATATCAGATCGGTTGCATTTGGCGGTCAGCAACCGAATAACGCACTGGTGTTCTCGTATAAGAATAAACCCGATGGTACTCCAGAGTGGGAAACTGTTTCGTTACCAACTGGGTCGTACCAAATTAAGCAAATCAATGCTGAAATTCAGCGTAGAATAAAATCAATCACTGGAAAAGAATCAAAAATAGCTATTAATCTTCATCAACCGACGCTCTCGTCGTCGATCGAAATAAGCACAGAGGGATACATTGTAGATATATATAACAGCTCGTTAAGAACAGTGTTAGGATGGCCTGAAAAACCACCGGAAAAATCCGCCACCGACTTAACCACGGACGTACAATCATATCATGAAATCAATCCCAGTTATCGAGATAATTTATCTGATATAAGAAAAGGAAGAATCGCCGATAGATTTATATTTACCAGCAAAGACACATTGCAATGGGATTTTATCATTAAAAGAACAACCGACTCATCTGTTACTATTTCATTTACGCTAACTGACGTCCGTGGTTATTTTAATGAAATTAAACAATTATATGAAACACAACTAGAACAACTACGGAAAACAAAATCGCAAAAACATGTTGAAATAATAAATCAACTTATATCTGACATGAAATATATCTATGAACTAATTATTCAAACAATAATTAATGACAACAGCGACAATAAACAATGATTCCTACCCGATTACAATATCACAGAAGACAATCTGCATAATTTCAAGTTTCCCAAATACAACGCTGATGAACTAGCAAGAATTGTTAAAACCGATATCAAGGCGCTACAAAAATCAGATTCAGCTGTCCTCTTCAGGTATAATAATGATCCAGATGGTGGCGGTAGGCATATTGCCCCTCATAATGTGAATATTTCAACGGTGATTGCGCTCAATTTAGTATGTGATGCAATTGAAGGAAGCTATCAAATTAATCTAGAGCAATCAAATCAAGCTCAGCAGGGATATATTCTTTATTCGTTTGCACCAACAGCTCCTCCAGGATTCCTAATTATTGAAAACCCAATTAATCCTGTCTACATGCGATGCCATAATAATTCGCTAACGAGAATTAATTTCCGACTCACCGACCAGTCAAATAATTTAATTGATCTACAAGAGGAGGTGTTAGCGATTAGTTTGTTGGTGAAATCATAAATGATTTTTGTCCTAAAGACTCGATCAAATTTTCGGTTGAACTCGTAAAAGAATTATTAACCAGAACTGAAAGTTCCAGCAGCAGAGAGGGTGATGACCACATCGTTGCGACCTTGAATCTTTTTAGGTGTATACGAATTTTATTTTATGACCATTTTTTTTAGACAGAGCAGTTTTAATTATATTTTCTGCAACAAATCGTATTGAAGTCCCACAAATGTCAAAGTATCTACTGGCTTCATTTATCGATTGAAAGCTTCTCTCTTCATTATTTTCTAAATCAAACGATTTAACTCTCCTAGGGCGTTTTGCATGTTTGCCAGTTCCACCTAATTTTGAATTCAGACTTTGTGAGACGGCTTGAAGATTCACAAGTCAATTATCAGTCTTCACGCCATTTATGTGATCAATCACAAATCCGTCTTCGATTAATCCGTTATGACATTCAAAAATAATTCTGTGACAGAGATATGTTTTATTTCTAGCACTAAACAACAAATACCCCATATTATTTAGATATCCAACCGGGTTTTTTAGTCTGCGGTGCCTGACAACACCATCACTGGAGGCTTCGTAATTAACGAGCACTGGATGAGGTCTGAAATCTTGGCTCATTTGTATAATAATACTACTTGTCTAATTTATTATTTGCTTTAATTATAAGTCTATCAATGTAGTCTTGAGGGGTTTTGATGATTTTGTCCTTGATTTTATCAAGGACGTTAGGGTCAATGATTCGTTTGTCATAGTAGCGTTTTAGTTCCCTGTATCGTTTACCCCCACAAGCAAGACACAACTGCGATTTTCCTCTAACCCCACATTGGAGGCATGGGAGAGGGCTAAAACTTCCTCGCCTAACGCTTTGTAAATGATACCCACAGAATTCGCTTCTGCATGATTTGTTACACGGGGTTGTTGATCCAATCATTAGCCACTTGCAGTGATTCATTATACTATATTTTTCTATTTAAATACTTGTTTTAATTATAACATGGAGGAATTCAACAGATTATCGAAAATTAAGCCTTGGAGAAATACTAAATTCATTGATTATAACATGGAAGAGTTCAAGAGATTATCCAAAATTAAGCCTTGGAGAAATACTAAATTCAATCTCGATGAGGAGTTCAACAGATTATCGAAAATTAAGCCTTGGAGAAATACTAAATTCAATCTCGATAGAGTCTCTGATACACCAAAACGTCTAATCGGTGATAGATCTATACTCGGTAAAATCAGGGAGTGTTTTAATGAATTCTACCGAGACGGTGCAGCATACTGTTGGTCGACATTTCGAATTATTGATGAAGATGTCAATGTACCCATCATCGATGCTACTATGAACGATAAAAGAGCAGCTGAGATAATTTCACACCTTGGCCCGCCAAGGAGCTGGAAATCCAAAGGGGAAATTCAAAGATGGAAATCCAAAGGATTTCAAACAAGGAAAATCAAAGATGGAAATCTAAAGGTAAATTGCAAAGCAATTCCCAAACAAAGCAATTCCCATCAGAAATATTTTTTCAGAATAAAATTCATTATCGAAGTCGAAGGCAAATGGATTATTAGGGATAAATTTGAACCAATCCTAAAGGATAAAAAGACTGTCATTGTAAGTAGAGATTCCAAACCAGGAATTCTAACTGGAATTGACAAACCATACTACGAGAGATCTTATCCTGTAACAGCAATCGTTTATGGAATATATCCGTTAAATGATAAACCAGATATCGCAAAACTAGCTCCTATGAAATATTCACCGTTGACTTCGTCAAGGCTCAATTGTGTAGCAACACGGGTAATGGAACACTTCACAAATGCATCCCGAGGAAATAAACTAACTGATCTGCGACGTAGGAAAATAACCGAATGGGAACTGACAGTGAAACAGCACGGTGCAAAGATTTCTGATATAGCTAAATTAGAAACATCATTAAGATTCCCAATAACCGTTATGACGATAACCGGAGAAGTATTATACGAACCGAAATATAACAAAAATGGAGCGCCAATACAAATTATTGATCATAACAAACACGCATGGACACCTGCAGTAACAATATTTCCACGAGATAGAACCGTGAAATATATCCCCCCAGAATTCGTCGGGGATGTTTTTTATAACGAGAAATTATTCGATGCTATTCACACACTGTGTAAAGATGATCCTGTGTCAGTGTGGTTACTTAGAAGTGATGAAGATCCAGAAATAGGATTTGATCAATTTGTAAGACCAAATGGTGAATTATATCGCGTTGAAGAGTTAGATACTAGAATGAGAAAAATTGCTAATGATTTTTCACCAGAGAGTTCCCATGAAAAACTACTCACGGATAGTTTTACTATTCCATCAGTGGTAGCTCACTTCGCACGAGAAAAAAACTCATGGCGTCCAACACGAAGTGATTTTCTCGAAGATGTTAAATTGAGTTGCATCGAATATTCCCATGGAGGGCTGTGGAATACAAAATATCATCGTGGCGGTATGATTTCAATTGATATATCCGTGTGTTATCCTGGAAGTTTCCTCGGGTATGGAGAATGTAGTAACTATTTTAAACGATTTGGACACCCCACGCATGAAATGACTCGTGTTGCGATTAATGGTCCATTGCCTGATTTTGATTTAACTGGATTCGCTCTTGTGATATCATTCGAATTCGCTACAGGGTTGCATCCGTGTAGTTATGTTTGGCTCGGTAGACATATATCTGAAAAGGCTTGGATGCCAATAGTGTTACTACGATATATGATTGATTGTGGTATGCTAATATCGCTGATTGTTTCCGAAGCTATTATATGCTATCGAGCTCAGAAAGAAGTTTGGCTACCACAACCCAATCTAGATTGTATAATTAGCGAACAGCGAAAACAGTTTCCAGATGGAAATTCGAAGAATTTCAATGAAGAACAAATCATGAATTGGTCTAAGAAGTTATTTGAAATTAAAAAAGAACAAGCAAAAGATTTTGGACGAAGAATAATCGGTAAATTTACCCAGGGTGGAAGATACGACAATGCAAAATATTCTTCGCGGTTGATCATAGACATCGCTGAATACGATTTTATTGTAACGGATTTAACGAAACAGGGAAAACTTGTAAATCGTAAAGACGCTTTCCTATCCGATGGAAGACGATTAGGTACAATTGTTACCTATTGTGATGGATATATTAAACAATATACGCATTTGAGAAGTTCTATGCTAGCTTATGCTTCAATCAATTTATTTTCGATGATAAATAGATTTCCTAATACCGCAGTTAGAGTAGCCACTGATTCTATTTATATCCACGAGAAATACAAATCAGATATAGCTAAATTCACATCCCAGGAGGCAAATTGGGGATGTTGGCGATTTAAAAAGGAAACACTACATGAGTATTGTGAATCCGCAGATGTTACCATGGATGAAAAGTACTTAAAGTGTGATGAGATTCAATCCGAATTTTCTAATGCACCACCGGTATCTGATCCAGTATGTAGATACAAGACAGTTTATTTAAACGGTTGTGGTGGGTCAGGAAAGACAACTCGTGCAATTGAATTATTTCGTCGGTCAACCATGATTGTGTTAACACCAACTCACAGACTCGCCAGAGAGATGAAACAACGAGGGGTAAATGCCTGTACTTATCATAGTTTCTTTCGATGGAAAGGCGATGAATGGACTCCTGAGCGTATGGGTGATAAATTCATTCCTGAAATCATAATTTGGGATGAAATATGCACAGTGTCATTAGATGTATTACAAACATTTCTCGAGTGGTTGTTAAACAAAAACACAAAAGTCGTCATGTGCGGTGATCACGGCCAACCACCACCATTTGTCGGTGCATCTCCACATGAATGGCTAAAGGGTTTTGTAGACTACTATGAAGAAATTACCACTGATTATAGATCACTTGATAATGAATTACGAGAATTCAAAGCGCTAATTAGATTACAACCGGATAGAATCCAATGTGAAATAGCGCGTGAAATAATTTCAGAAACTCCAATGAATGATTTCTGGGAAGCGTGGAGACCAAATGATTTGATAATTGCAAGTAGAAAAATAGTCAGAGACACACTTAAGATGAAATTATTTGAATTACATAAAAAAAGATTTGCAACACTTCTAGTACCGTTGTGTTATAGGCCTTCGGATACACAAAAGCAGAATATAGAAGTTGATATTCCAGGGAAGAGTGAAAAGCAGATTCTCGTATTAAATGATATTGTGCTGGTTGATATCAGCGTCGTTGAAGATGCATTGCGTGCTAATAAA
This sequence comes from Unio delphinus, assembly GCA_029339505.1. NCBI lineage: Eukaryota > Metazoa > Mollusca > Bivalvia > Unionida > Unionidae > Unio > Unio delphinus. The sequence goes on from JAQISU010000132.1 coordinate 10,992,521, forward strand.
TCCCCGTGGACGCTAGGATACGCAGCGACGATACATTCTTCACAGGGATTGACTATATCGGATACAATTGTTTGGATGGTGGATAATCACATCGAATGGTCGAATTTAGTCTATCTTGCAGTATCCAGAGTACGAAGAATAAATCAACTTCGAAGAGTTGTCCTGACAGAGTCAGGCGATGATGAAATCATTGGTGACGATAATGACACTACAATCAACGCCGACAACGTCAAGGATATAATCAGAAAAAAACTCTCTGGTTATAAACAACAGGATGAAAAAAATAATAGAAAATTTGAAATTGATGCTGAATTAATAACTACGCTGAAGCAACAACAGAATAATCACTGCGCGAGTTGCAATTGTATAATGCGTTGGCAGTATTCGGATAAAGATCCTCGCCAATTTACCGTAGACAGAAAGAATAGCAGCATTGGTCATATCAGAGATAACGTTATGCTGACTTGTCTTGAGTGCAACAGACGCAGAGGTGCAAGCACCTTAGGTGCTAGTTAAGACCACGCGGTGGTAATTGAGTATCCTCGGGGATTACCTGTAGTTGTTGTCGAGTAAATCCTCGCTGAGGAGCAGTTGAATCCAGTTTATAGATTGCTGGTCTACTAGTTGATCGTGTTATACTAGATATTTTATGTACAGTGATACTCCAAATAGGATCAGTAGCTCTTTTTTTACCACCCTCAAGCTCTCCTGGTTCGTAAAAGTACCTTACAGTGACATTGCTACCAAGAATTGGTTCTTTTGAAAAATCTTTTTGTGGTTGTACAGGTATAAACTTCTTTTTAATAGCGTTGCTAGGTTTCATGTTGATTGTTCTAGTAATCTCATTATTGATTGCGGTAACTACACCTGGTAATCTCTTAACCCATTCACAGGATCGCTTTTCTTGGATGAATTCCTTCGCGTATTGATATCCAAATAACCGTTCAGCAAGAGTCCGATTAAATCGTTCAACAATTGCCTGATCGCGATGTAGTGCAGTATGCCCCCGTCTGATGGTGACATTGTGATCTTTCATCGCTGATAAAACAGCGCCTTGAAATTCCTTGCCAGGATCAGCTTGTAACAGATTTGGCCAGCGTAGTGGGCCTCGTCGATAAATCTTTTCAAATGCAGAAGCAACTTCAGGTGATGATTTTGTTTTTAGTGGTTCTGCTTGTTTGTATCGACTCGCAACGTCAACTACGGTTAGCGCGTATTTGTAACCGTTGTCATGTGGTAAAAACAATAAATCAGCTTGATGAACTTCATTGGGTACAGTAACATCAAAATGCGAGAAATTGATTTGTTTAGGACGCGGTAGATAAATTTGCCATATAGCCTGTTTGAATAACCAATTAGCCGCAGTAGCCTTTTTCACTTTTGCGGCGCTGGCGAGTTTACTGATTGCTGGTTTACCCTTCCAGTATCCTCTCGGAGAATAATAAATAGATTCCATATTATTAATTACCAGCGCCCATCATCAATTTGCCTTTCATAGCCGATTTTACCAACCACGAAGCAAGTTTTTCTTTGAAAGATTTATCAGGAATAGCATTTAACGCATGAATTAATTTCACATCCGCGAGATGCCTGTTTTGCAGATTGCTGCTTTTATATGCAACATCATGAGCATGACACGCCTTATCAATAGCGTTTATCGGATACTCGCCGGGTTGGGGCTGATTTTGATCATCAAGTCTGATATCTAATCGTGTTCCGGGACCACAGTAGTTATATCCTGGAAGGTGCTTTTCTCCGGGGTACTTTGCCCATGGGGTTCCAGGGAGTTTTGCAAATTTGGCTGCGATATCACCTCCTCGTTTTTTTTTAAAACATCTCCGAATTGTAAAATCTTTGATTTTGTAGAAACAAATCTAAATTTTTTTATACCACATGTTGCACATCTACCAGTTAGTGCAGATCTGTTATTTTTAGTTGTAACCGTCGTCACATCATTTGTGTTAGTACGCGTTTTACACTTCACACAATATAGATCCATAATTTATGTATAGAGATATGGATATAATTGATTTTTCAGCGACTAAAACAAGGGAACCAGTTAAGCATCATGCAGCGTTACCAAACTCTATCCGCGCAATTATAATCGGGCCATCTGGATCTGGCAAGACGCAATTGTTGCTCAATTTAATAATGAGATGGATGAAGTGGGATAAGTTGTATTTAGTTGCTCCTAGCGTAGATGATCAACGATGCTATGAAGTGCTAAAAGATTTTAATGAAAACGCTTCAGAAATTAAGGGTGAGAACGCCGTTGAATTTATCACAGATATTGACGAGGCACCATCCGTGGATGACCTTGATGGGAACATTAACAATTTAGTCGTATACGACGATGTGATGTTAGACAATCAAAAAAACCAGCTAGGATCTTTTCCAGAGGCAGGCATAAAAACACTGATGTGATATATGTCACTCAACGCTACACTCAGATTCCAAAAGTGATTAGAGATAACTGTAATATTCTTGCTGTGTTTAACGGCGTTGATACACATACGTTACAAAATATTTGGCAGACATGGTGTTCCGATATGGACTTCAATCAATTTAAAAATTTCTTTAGTAACGCTCAGTCAACCCCGCATGGATTTATAACAATAAATTTACATGATCCTCGGACACGATATCGTATCGGACTCGATCAAATATTCGGTTGAAATCATTTATTATTTTTGTTAACCAGAACTGAAAGTTCCAGCAGCAGAGAGGGTGAACCCTACAACCTTTTTAGACAAAATAAGGCTTCCTACGAGAGGGTGAACAGACCACGTTTTCAAGCAGAAATAAGGCTTCCTACGAAATCTCATTTAACCAAAATTGATTAAAAAATCGTAATGTCTCCGTTTGCTAAATGGAGACATTTTTTTTTTTGGTTAAATGAGATTTCGTAGGAAGCCTTATTTCTGCTTGAAAACGTGGTCTGTTCACCCTCTCGTAGGAAGCCTTATTTTGTCTAAAAAGGTTGTAGGGTTCACCCTCTCTGCTGCTAAGGTATTCTGTCAGAAAATTGGGTATTGAAGTGGATTATGTCATATGAAAGGTATTCTGTCAGAAAATTGGGTATTGAAATGGATTATGTCATATGAAAGGTAGGCTGTCAGAAAATTGGGTATTGAAATGGATTATGTCTTATCAAAGGTATTCTGTCAGATTGTGATACACCTTATGTACATGTATTACTGAGTAGATTCATTTTTTTTCTCCCAGATCTTGATAAGGAGAACATCTTAAGGAGTTTGTCACATCAGAAGGAGTTGAAGGCAACAAGTGAGCCAGGAGAAATTCCCCGGGCCAGCATGGTTCACAGGATGCAGATCCTCAGAATGAGATTGATATACTTTGTCAACAGCTTACACAACTATATCATGACTAGGGTAAGATTCTTTTTGTCAGTGACTTACACAACTATATCATGACTAGGGTAAGATTCTTTTTGTCAATAGCTTACACAACTATATCATGACTAGGGTAAGATTCTTTTTGTCAATGGCTTACACAACTATATCATGACTAGGGTAAGATTCTTTTTGTCAATGGCTTACACAACTATATCATGACTAGGGTAAGATTCTTTTTGTCAGTGGCTTACACAACTATATCATGACTAGGGTAAGATTCTTTTTGTCAATAGCTTACGAAACTATATCATGACTAGGGTAAGATTCTTTTTGTCAGTGGCTTACACAACTATATCATGACTAGGGTAAGATTCTTTTTGTCAATGGCTTACACAACTATATCATGACTAGGGTAAGATTCATTTTGTTAATAGCTTACACAACTATATCATGATTAGGGTAAGATTCTTTTTGTCAGTGGCTTACACAACTATATCATGACTAGGGTAAGATTCTTTTTGTCAATGGCTTACACAACTATATCATGACTAGGGTAAGATTCTTTTTGTCATTGGCTTACATAACTTATCATGACTAGGGTAAGATTCTTTTTGTCAGTGGCTTACACAACTATATCATGACTAGCTTACACAACCATATCCTTTTTAGTAGCTCCACCATTTGCTTTGGGATAGATGCAATTCATGGTATGCAGATTTTACGAATCTTTTACTTGTTTGGCAATAACAGGAAACCATATATTCTCACAAAGAAGCTGTTTTGTATTGGACTATACCTCACCGACCTCCATGTGCTAATTCAGTTACTCTGTGTTGTAGACCTTTTGTTCTTTATGTAGTTTACTGGCACAGAGTAGGACAGCTTTGTTTTGTTTGTATGAATGTTTCCAATTTCCGGTGTTAAAGGCCCTGTTTCTCTAAATTAGCCATCTGAATTTCTTTGATTTTCATAACCCTGAGGATGGGCATACATATATAGATTGATTATGTGCTTCAGCAACCTTAGAATGTAGATAAATCATTTGGTTCCAGCATTAGGATGTCATGAAATGTAGTCTTCTTCATTTGCTTTATGTAGCTTATCAACTTCTTTTAAATATTATGCTTGTGTAATATCAATCACCATCTCAATTCTTGCAAGGAGTCATGATTATGAATTGTTGGAAATGGCATCCAGGGGCTTGTGGTCACTGTTGAATGTAACATTATGATCAAAAAAGGTGCAGATGGAAGTGCTCACAACTTCAAGCTATTACTAGTGCTTCACCTTTACATTCTGAATTATTAATGCACCTTGTTTGCCAAGACTTTGCTCCAAGATTATTGTGTTCATTACATGGAATGAAATATACTATTACTGCATCACTTGCTCAATCTTTTTTGAGTTTTTCAAATGCTTTCTTGTGGTTGTCAGTTAATTCCCATGGTTGTATTTACTTTGGTTAAGGCAATAATAAACCATCCCACATAATTTATGATGCCTCAAAGAGTGAGTACTTCTGAAATGTTTAATGGAATGCTGCTCTTTATTTGGATCTTGTACCTCAACTATTGTTTCATAAACTTCTACCATTGTTTGAAGCTTTTGTGGTTTTAAGAGTATTGAATTTTTTGTATTGGAAATTGCAGACCAAAAGTTTATTCTTTGAGCTCCCAGATGTACTACACATATCTCTATGTCAATGGACCTGATTTACTTTTTTTTCTGTATTGAGTCTTCATCTACGAATTTATTGAAAATGTATTTTCTTCTTGAAGAAATTATATTGTTTCCATGTGATGGGCACTGCCTATCTTTGTGTGGATACTTGCCATTGCAATTTCTGCATTTTCGGTTTCTGTATTGGTCTTTTTTGTTGTTTGCTTTCTCCATGAAATAGGGCGTGTTTCTGGGATGACTCTGACATTCTCCTTGTGATGATATTGGCATTCACACCTTTAGATTTTTCAAGTTCTGTTGCTCGTGTCTCACAGAGCTCATGTCAAGAATATCTTGTCTGATTCAGAAAAGCAGCATGTCCATGATGTGTTGACAAAACAACCTTGAATTACTTGTGACTCTATCTCAATTGGCATCAACAAATTTACACATTGTAGAGAGCTGCCACACCTTTGTAAGGAATTTATCAATTAATTGTCCATTTTTCTGTTGTTTTTTTTTTTTATAAAAAAAATAGTTTTTAAGTTTTTGTTTTTTTTTGGTGCAAAATCGTTCGTCACTTTTTCTATGGCAGTTGGGTATTCATTGCCAGTATCTTGGAGGATTTTGAAAACTCCTTTACGTAGTCTCTGGCATAATGCAAAAGCAGTGCATACTGCCATTTTGTATGTTTGATTTCCTTTCTGATTGGAAAGAAGGTGAAGCTGTTATACTTGCTTCTTCCATTGGATATTGGATGTATGTTTGTGGACAGAAACTGGGTGAATGTTAGGCAGAAAGAATGTTAGGCAGACTTTCTGCCATTAACAGACATGAAGACTTTTACTACAAGTGTACAGCATGGTAGTTAGTCTGTATTAATCCTCTGAGTGGAATGATGCAAGAATCCAAATTCTTTAGTATCATTAGTTTTATCTGCTGTATCCTTTCACCATTGTAATGAGTAGAGTTTTGTAGGGACAGACACATTTCTTTTATGGCTTACATGCTACACTCTGTTTCTTAGTTCCAAGATAGCAAAGGATAATTGTCTACGCAGGATCAAAATAATGTAGTGTTAAGAATCTGGTTACTATAAACCAAAATACACTGAATAACTGAAATGCCGTACACATTGAAATACACATATATTTACATGTTCTCCAATCATATTTTATTATGCTCTGTAATACTATTCAAACAAAAACAAATTATAATTCCTGTGTGTACACCATTATATACACTGAGAACATGTAAGTACATATTTATTTTGATGTATATTTAGGTTTTTCAGTGTATTTCAGTGTTTATTGTAACCAGATTTAAAACTACATTCCATGGATTATGATAACTCCTTACTAGCCTCTCCTTGGATTAACTATAGCTTCATAAACCTATTAGAAGAGTCTGACATTCATCTCCAGGATTATGTCATGCAAAATGTGGATCTTTATTGCTTTATTTGGATGGTCCATAAAAGGCAAATGGATTTACCAGAATTTTAAGCACTTTGGGGATATTTTCTAATGTTTGCCAAGTTCTTTAATGAATTGAGTGATTGGTTTCCACTGTAGTAGTGTTGTTATTGATGGTCCTAAATAAAGCCCTTTGTGTCTCTGGAACATGTTTGCTTCTAAATCGAAAGTCCAGCTGTTTTTGCTTTCAAATCTACCCTCCATGCAGCAATGTACTTGAACTGGTTACTACAAACAACTAAATACACTGATAAACTGAAATAACGCAAACTCCAGTGTTGAATGTTGAATGATAGATTCCCAAAAGACTACGATGCAGACAAGGTCTATTCTAATAAGATGGGACAAAATGTATTTTTTTAATAAAAAAGTTGACTTCATTCAGAAAGTAATTAGTACTTGTGTGATTAATAGTAAGTCAACAGTTGTTAACCATTTGTGTTTTCATTGATATATTTCAAGAAAGCCTACCTGTAACAATGATGTGCCTCAGTCACATTATATACACCACCGCCAGTTTATGATGAAATCTCAAGGGAAGTGTTTTTCAATGATCAGGTTTGGATCTTGTATTATTCACAGCTCCTACATAATAAAACACAAAATAAACTTATTTAAATTTAAATGAATTATTTTCTCTTTACTTGATTTGACAGGTATGATAAATGCGAATCAAAACACACAGAATAAAAGTGAAACTTAGCAAAGTAGCAAAACTATACAAGATAATAGTACATGAAGGATTAAGATTAAGAGTGCCATGATGACTTAGGCAAAATGTAATATTTACATTTAATTACATAGGTATCATATTTCTGATTTAGAGTGCCATGATGACTTAGGCAAAATGTAATATTTACATTTAATTACATAGGTATCATATTTCTGATTTTGTTAATGAAATTGTAAGTGACTGTTGGCAAGCTGGAAGGAATTCTCCAACACATACTAAAACATTCATCAGATGTCTGAATTGTCCAGTTACTAATTCATGTGTCAATTGTACAAATTCTGTTGAGCATTTTCATCTTTATAGTCCACTGTTTGTTTAAAAATGTGGTACATAAACTAATAATTATTATTTTTCCACATTCTATCAGATAAAATTTTAATGGATTATTGACTTTTAGTTTGATATGTCTTTAGTTTTTCCCAAAGTAATTAAGACATTTTTATAAAACTCCAGCACAATGCTTTTGCAAAGCTTCACATTTATGGTTAAGGCAAATACTGTCATCAGCGTCAACTAGTCTGTCTTCCCAAAATATTTCTTTCAAGATAGTATTGTGGTCAGTCATGGGAACTGCGTCATCTGTCAATATATGCCGTTCTCATGTAAATGGCATGTGCACAGAATGTGTTTCTTCGGGCATAACTGCCATAATGCTTTTGACTGAGCATTCTCATCATTACTTCTAATTACAAGGCTCTTAAGATTTGAATCCATAGTTTTTATTTTCAAATCATGACTAAGTTTCAAAATTGCTATTGTCGGGAATGAAGAGTGGTCCAAGATTGGTGGTTCACATGTTCTGACTTGTTTTACTGCAAATTGCTTGTAGCATGTAACTGTCACATGCATTTTACACAGCATACAAGTTTTGTCAATGCCAAAAACAGTCTGCCTGGAGCAACAATGATTCTTAATGTCTGTTATCTGTTTATCTGTGTACAAAATTACAAAGTTGGGTTTACCTCTGGTCGTGATTACTGATCATACAAATGGATTATTTTTAGTTACCAAATTTTTTAGATGTCTGATTTGGTCAGCAATATTGTTGGCGTGTTCTGAAGCATTTCTGTCCTTGGATTTTACACACAAAAAAATTGTCATACACTTGTTATCCTTTCATTTGGGATATTTTATCATATTTTGAAGTCAGTCTTTTAAAATATTTGATGCCGTTTCATTTTTTCAGTCATTTCTGTAAAGTCATTGAAAACATAGGCATCTGCAAACATTTTGTCATCTGTTATGAGTTTCCATGCAGTGTTAAACCAGAAAATTTATGTACATATTCAACAAGTGACAAATTACTTGAAAGACTCCCCTCCTCTAGCCACATGACCCTCTTTTTGTGTATATTATCCTTTTTCAGCTGTGAATCATGACAGTTTGATCTTTGCCAGGTTATGGATCCAGAGGTCTATAGTCAGTTTTTCTCTAGACTTGCCTTTTTAAAGAATACTTCCCATTTTTAAAAAAAAAATCGTATTCAGATTACTTTTGTCAGATAGCAGGTTGTAGGATTTAAGAGATGCACAAGTGGATGTATCCCATATACCACAGTCCGAAAAACAATGCTTGCAATTGTTCGACCTCTTTTCAAGGTTTGTTTGCATTATTTACAATGAAGTATACATTTTCTTTCAAACCACATGGAATGCAATCTACACTCGAGTCTGATTTTAACCACATTCCAAAACTTTTCCTGTGTCAAGAAAATTACCTGATGATTGTTTAACCTTGTTTTCAGTAATAATATGTGACTTGTTACTAATATGTTTTGCCATCAAGTTATCCGCATTTATAGTGACCATATGCTCCTTTTTTGATAAAACAGAGGCATGATGAAACCCATTTGTTCTTTTTTGGACAGACGTTTGTAGTCTTATCAGATTTGTATCATTTTACAATTCAACCAGAACACAAAATTCAGGAAAAAAATGCAACTGGTAGAAAACTAAGAGCATCATTCTGTAAGTCAAGATGACAAAGAAGTCTATTTCTGCTAGCTAGACATAATGTCAACTGCTTTGCAAATTTCCCTTTTTAAGTTTTTTGATATAATGTTTTGGATGTAGTCTAGTGATAGAAGTCATACAGGTCATGTACATGGTTCCCTCCAACAGAGAGTATGCAAGTGACAGGGCATAAACTTCTTTAGCTAGTAATAAAAATGGTAATAAATTCTGCATCTTGAATTTCCTCAAAATGCACTTCCTTACTTTTAAAAGTGTGAATTACATGTTATGGGTTCCAAGACTTGATACGCACCACAAAATTTTAATGAAATTTAGACTACATTTTCAACAGAAATCAAATTCTCCCTACTGCCCTCAAACAAACTAATGTAATATTCCATAGCCATCTTTTTTGATAATTTCATTTAAAAGAGTTAATATTTTCCCCACATTATGATCCCATGCAATCAGTAATGGGTGCAGTTGATTTAAGGCAGGTTCCTCCACTGCTCAAATCACATGTACGTCATATGGAATTGACTCGGCTAATAATTCCAGTCTAGCGCAAGCAGTAAAGCAGAATTGAGTTGGATTGACAGAAAAATAAAATCCTTCCATTCCAGACCAATGGGAAGTTTTTTTTTCATTGTGCATTCATTCACAAATATGACTCCATTTTAAGTAAATAAAAATATGAACTTTTAAAAACTATTTTCAAGCATGCGACGATGTTCAAAGGATGCTGGACAATGCTGTGTGTGCATTAATATTGTGACTATTTATGAATCTACAGTTGTATATTTATTTTGGAATAGAACATACATTCAGTTACTTTGTTTCTTGTAGTGTAATTTTTATATAATTAAGCCTTGGGTAGGAAAACAAAATGAGTATATAGTACAAGGGCTACTACATTTGTATGGGAAAATGTGAATGTTTTTTATATGTACTTATTTTGCACTCCCAAGGTTTGCAGTATGACTAAGAAAAACTAGTTCATATTTTCCCATTCAAATATATTAACCTATAAATATACTTGAGATAAATCCCATATTTTCATATAATTTTATATTTTAATAGAAAATCCAATCTTTTCCTAAAATTTTCACATAACGTTCCAATATTTCAATATTTATTACCTAAAAACTGGGGGGCCCTGAGTGGCCGAGTGGTCTAAGGCGTTCAGTTACGGATCACTGCCGTCTCACCTGTCTGCATGGGTTTGAGTATAAAATTTGGCTAATGTAGTTATGTGAGAAAGCTTGCCAGTAGCTTTTCATGGGTCGATGGTTCTTTCCGGGGTTTTCTTGGGTTCTTCCTCCACCAATAATACTGGCCGCCATGTATAGCCTATCATGTGCTGAAAAATGGCGTTAAACCCTAAAAAACAAAAACCTAAAAACTGGCCTGATAGTGTATAAAAAAATTGTGTTGCATTCACTGAAAATATTCTGTTGATCATGAAACCATGCTCAGTATATTGACGGGTAAGGACTTCACTTACTGAGGCAGCAGTATTGTAAACATCCCAAATCCTCACAATGTTGCCAAGAAATCTTGCCAGAAACTTACACTGCTCTGCTAGTTTCCTGTTTAGTTACTAGATATCACTATTGCAGGCTAATAAATCCATTGTGGACATAGGCAGCTTGAAGAAAGATAACTCTTCAGTTCTTCCTGTTGTGTTATTCTTAGCTGACTATCAATATTGTATTTTTTCAGATACTTCATAGTACTGGGCTGGAGTTTGTTTGTGACCTTGAAAAAGCTGTTGACCTTGATCAGTTAATAATGGTCCATAACAACTATGTCAGAAAGATTCATGAGCGCTGTCTACTACACAAAAAAGTTGGATTTTTAAAGGAGGCAGTAATCAAAGTTTTGAATTTGTCTCTCCATTTCCAGAGAAAATGGGACCAAGGCATTGATGAAGTCATGTAAGTATGGTCCTCACCAATTAATACTAATGTTGGTTGTCAAGAAACCACAGTATTTGTACAGTATATGCTTTAATTTTGACAGGGACTCTGCTTGTTTGTTGTTGACTTCCAAAGTGATTCCATATATTGTGCAAGTACACTTTAGAATCTGGTGTGTTTCTATTGTTTTTTATTCAGTCTTGTAATTTGCTTTTGAAACCATTTGGTATCCAAACATTCTATCTAAAAAAAAAATAATTGATTTTCATTGATTCAAAATAAAACTTTTTGAATTGCCTGAAATACTTAACACCTGGTCTGATTTTAATATTGTGTGTGCCATGAACCATTCAAACTGTCAATAGTTAACCTAATCAACAGTTAATACTAATTTTAGTAAAGGATGAATTGCAAGGGTAAGTCAAGCACAATGACTCTGACAATGAATGTTGCTGATCTATGTGAGTGATTAATAAATAATTATTTGAAAGCAGTCAGTTTTGTTGTATTCAAACTTGATTCAGTTGTTGAAGCTATTTGACATTGATCTTTGTTTTACTACTTATATTTCTATTGTATTACAAGTTACATCAAAACGTTTAAGCCAGAAATTACCTACCCTAATACCCCTCCCCAAACATTCAAAGTTGCAACATTAATTTAAATGGTACAAAAATGGAATTAAGTTACCTATCAATGCATTGAAAATGCATTTGATTTGCTGAAATCAAGCAGACTAGGAGTAATTTTGCATTTACAAGGTTGTACAAAACCAAATACCAACACACGTACACAACAGTGCGAACAATTGCTTGAATTTAAATTGACTCAGTTTATTGAAACATGCTTGCCTCTTTCATTTGCTTATTTCAAGTAGCTTCTGATGATGAAATTTGAGTTTAAAAAATTGAGATTACAATTTAAAATTGCTAAAATGGTGTGGAAATCTAATGAGGTCATTTATATATGCATTGAGCAGATACTTTATGAAAATGATATGCTTTCCTTATGCTTATGTATAATGATGAAGTAGTTATTGCAAGTGAATAATCATGACATTATAAATAATTAAGGCTTCAGTAAATAGCAGAACATTTGAATATTTTGGGCAGTTCTAATTTGTAGTGCAAGTGATTCTTGGTAAAATTGTTTTTTCACTGCTAGTTGCCTAGACGACATGTAGCATTTACATATCCTGTATTGACATTTCCCTATCTTTTAAAAGGCATGTACTTTGCACTATGGTATAATTTGGTCTATTTGACACATTTTAAAATTGATGCACTTGCCATAGTTGTGGTCCATGTTATGTATACATTGTGTTTACACTTTTAGCACATCTCTGTAGATTGCAAATGAGCTATAAAAAATATATTGTGACTGAAGACGTAATACAGTCATATTCTGTATATAACAAGAGAGGGAGTTGATACATTAATTTATTTATATGTTCTTGTTTTAATATCAGTCTGTAGATGTGTTTAGATATAGCTTGAAAGCAAATTTGTTTTATATATTAATTAGAATTAGTGTGCTTTTTGACTCTGGAGTAAAAAATTATTCATGGACTATTGTGAATTTATTTAAAGGCTTTCTGGACAATGCAGTTACGATATATCAAGACTGTTGGCACATTAGCACATTCAATGACCTGGAATTCACTTGAAACACTTGAATCTTTGGAGTTGTGAAAGAAAAAAAATTCAGTTTATTTTGGATTTAATTTGTAATACTGTAAGTTTCTCTTAATTTTCATTTTTAAGTTAGAGAAATTAATGTTTTATGTTTTAGAAAACTTGTTGGGTTTGCTTTTTTTATTGCTTACTTTAAGACCATGTAGCCATAACAACCTAAATGTTTACTGGCTTCTTTTTAATGTATTATTTTCAGCTTCCATGGAATATAGATATATTTTCTGTTTGGTACATAAAGTTCAGCTTCCATGGAATATAGATATATTTTCTGTTTCTTCTAGGTTGAAGACAATCCAGGACATGGAATCAGAATTTACGCGTTGTATTCAGTTCTTGGCGTCATTTCTTAGTAACATAATTAAAAGAGGATCCTTTCCACACTGTAAGTGAAATACAGGAGAACTGACAACATCAGTGACTCAAATACTTTGTTTGAATCATTCACTCTGTTACAGTGTTAAGCAAAAGCTCAAAGCAAAAACATATCTTTTTTTTGTTGTTGTTTTATGGCAACATACATGTTATTTAGTACTGATGCATATGGAATAAAGTGTCTTGATTTAGAAAATGCCACAGTAGCTGACCTAGTTGGATTTGACCCCATATCATTTTAAGTCCAGTATGCTAACCACTGTGTCACCACAACCTCCATTAGTTGCATCTTATACAGTAGTGTGCATTGTATGTTACTGAGTTTACTAGCATCTGTTATACCACAGAATATATTTTGATTTTGATTACTCAGTTGTATATTAATGTGGCATTACACATTCCTAGACTTCACACATTAAATTTCTAATGTGCCATCTGACTTTTAACATGTAACTTTTAAGGAGGGTAATTGCATTCCTATCTGCAATCATAGTTGGCATGTATGTAATGTAATGATAACTTTTGGCAGTATGTGCTCAACTAATTCTTTTTAATTTATTTTAAAATAACAGTAATGCACCAGTAGTTGTTATTGGATTGCTTTTTCTGGCACCATTTTGCAGGCCAACAATGTTTCTCCATTTAGTAATTGTGTGTTTAGAATTTTTTAAAAAGTACATAATTCCAGTTTGAAACCTTTGACTACTTCAATAATAGCAATATCTTTCTTTTTTGTCCTTAAACTTTGTGCATTGATACATGTGTCTAAGGTACCCAGCATTTCATCACTTTTGATGACTTTTTGCATTTCTACACCTCTGTCAGGTTCTTTCCGTAAATTGCTCTTTGCCAATGATGCAGCCTTGACATCAGATATGGAAAATGGACTGCAGCATCTGGTATGCCACCTCTCTTGTGCCTGTAGGTAGTTTGGACTGACCATGAGTCTGAGAAAATGTCATGGCTCAGGACGCAGACTACCTCTCACCATTTCCATCATATGGTACACAATGGAAGATATTGAGAACTTCACATACCTCAGTACACCATCTCCAGCTTGCTCTCCATTGATTCTGAGGTGAATGGCAAGATTGCCAAGGCAGCAGAAGTTATGGCCAGACTAAACCAGAAGGTCTGGTAAAGCCCCAACCTCACAGAGAAGACGAAACTGTGCGTCTACCAGGCCTGCATGCTTAGCACACTTCTCTACAGCAGCGAGACATGGACCACCTGTGAGCCATGAGAGGAAACTCGAAACTTCCACCTGAGATGCCTGTAGTGCATTCTGCATATCCAGTGACAGGACAAAATAATCAACACAGAGGTTCTGTAATGTGCCAGCGTTAACATCATGTTCTCTATTCTCAGCAAGAGGTGCCTTCGCTAGCTCAGCAATGTTGAAAGAATGGACCCAGGACACATTCCCAAGGACCTGTGATAGCTAGCAGAAGGTGCATGACTGACTGGATGGCTACGTCTGCATTACAAAGTTGTCTGCAACAAGGACATGAAGACGACCAACATCAAGATCAATGACTTGGAGAGCTGTGCTGGCGACCACTCTTCCAGGTGTCTAGCTGTTCAGAAAGCAGAGGAAGTGAGAAACACAAACTTCTGCAAAGAGAGCCATGAGGAAGGTGAAACAACAGCAGCTCCAACAAGCACAGACATTCACATATAGCAAGTGCAATCGAGACAGTAACTCTAGAGTTGGACTTTTCAGTCACTCGCAGAAGTGTAGATAGGTCACCCAACCAGAAACTACACCATTGTCTCCAGAAGATGGTCGGATGCCAAGAGAACATTTTTACAGTCAGTTGTATTCTTCTCCTGTGCTTGGTTTAATTTTCCCAAGTCCTTGCTTTATATTTGTCCATTTTGTTGATTTTTGCCAGTATAGTGGTGCTTCTTGTTTCATTCCCCTAATAGTTACCAGTATCCTTTCATACCATTTTTGTTGTTCCTGTTCATTTTGTATTTGAACATCACCAGACGGGCATTGAGGCAGAACCCTCAACGTAAGCTGAGAAGGGGCCAACCAAGAAACATCTGGCAATGTAACCTTGAGACAAACATCACTAAGCTGGGTCACACCTGGAGTCTGCTTGAGGAGACGGCACAGGACAAACGTCTCTGGCAATCTCTTCTGGGCAGCCTATACTTAACAGGGGTGACTGGCAAAACTACTACTGTTATTGCCATGTTAAAGTGCCTGAAACAGTTGTCATTTATGTTGTCACAAATATTGTGCATTATTTTAAGGCATTCCATATATAATTCAATCCATTACTTACAAATTATTTGGATTGTTATGTAATACTAATTAAAAATACACCTCAGTATGCCTTGTTTTGGAAACACTTGCAGATTTAATTACCTTGAATAGAGATACACATGGCCTTGTCCCCCCCCCAAAAAAAAAAAAAACAAAACAAAAAACACAACTGGATTATACTTGAAATTCATGAAAAAGACCTGTAATTCTGTAAACTATAAATTAAAGCTTCATCTGTAAAAGCATGGACATTATGCATTTATTTATTTGAAAATTATATAAAATCAGCATATTTGGGAGATAATTTTTCATAGTTTGTGTGCTTTAGTGACATTCAGCTGTTAAATTATGTGAGTGATATCAAACCCACTTGGCTTCTTGTTTCTTGCTATATAGGTTTTAATTATGATCTGTGAGGAGTTTGATTATGAGTTATATTTTATTAATGACATGATCTGGTATCAGATTGGGGAGATTTCTTTTAAATATAACTTGGTATGTAAACTTGTATGATAAAGACTTTGAATAATATTTGTTTTAAATAAGACCAGTTTGCATGAACAATATTTAAGATTTCTTGTTACATTACACTTAAGATGACAGCATGTTCATATTGTAGCATTTTTATTTCACACTTTTCAACAGGCTTTAATTTCTTTTCAGTGGAGTCCTTGGCCTTTTCATTAGTGACATCAACAGAACATTTGACAGCTTTTAATTGAAATCCATGTTGAGACAATAAAGAGTGAGCTGTGGACTTCTAATCAGTTGAGGACTTCTCCTGACTGGTGCATTTCAATGCAATTGATTTATCCAAATAAAGTCGGTTATATGAAGAACAAACAGTTCATGATAAAAGTGATAAAGATGTACCTTGGTTATCACCCTTGCCTGTTTATTGTACATATTTTTCAACACCACACTTACCCTATAACTGTGCATGTTTATTAGCACTAGTTTGAGATTTAAGAGAAATGAAGGCAAGAAACAAATGAAAAAAAAACTGTGATTCAGATGTAAAAATGTGTATGTATGAATAGAAAATAGAAGCAGGATTGAGACAGAACAAATAAAAACGATAAAATGGTTGTTAGTGGATAAGTTGACTGTGTTTTTGAAAGGCAGGTAAATGTGGGTTGACTGTATGTATGTACATGTAGAGACTATGTTCTTGTTTACCATCAATATCTAATCAGCCAGTGTCTAATGCCTTTCATTTGTTCACTTTGCGATTATAATACCGTTTTTAAAAAAATATTCATTTGATGTGACCATACTCACATAAATGAAAGTAAAAATTTCATATTTTGTACAGGGACTTTGAACCATGTCTTGTAGATGTACCTTTAGAAGTTGTATCAACACTGTTTTGCAGAGGTTTTCCGTAACAAAGTCTGTAGATATTGATGTGCCTTCATCACCATGGTTTTGCAGGTGTGCTTTTGGAGGCTTCAACACTGCTACAGGTGTGCCTTTTAGAACTTTCATTATGTCTTGTGGCTGTACCTATTTTTTGTTTTGTCTTATAGATAATTAGGTATCCTTGAAGCATTTCATCAACAGTGTCTTGTATATTTAGAGGTGCCTTTCAAAGGTTTCCTAAATACTTTTCTTGGTCCATATCTGTGTGCAGAACTGGCCGAGAGATCATAGACATCTCACCTCTGTTCACATAAGTTTGAATTTCAGGTTAAGTCCTTATGAAAAAGCTTGCCAGTAGCTTCTCTTCCATGGTTCTTCCATATGCTGAAAAATGGCATGAAATCCATACCAACCAATCGCTCGTCTTTTAGTCACGGTGTGCTCATCTTTGATCTAAGAATCAATATGCTTCTAGTTTTTCTATAAGAACTTGCCTGTAAAGTTTTGCATGGCAGGTACTATAGACTGAAATGAATTATTTGTGCAGAAAAAGACAAGTGAATAGACGGACATGGTCATAATCTACCATAAGCAAGGAAATTGCCAATTACCTAAACTAAACCCATGCATCCTTCCCATATTTTGGTATGTAATAATTCCTTGTCTTTTGTGTTATATGTAATTTTTCATTAATGTATGCTTGGTTAAGTGATGTATGAATAAAAGGATTATGTAATTACCAAACAATTATTCTTTTTTTTTATATTTGTTTCAGTACTTTCAAACATTCATCATTTTGCCAAGTTCATCCTTGACAGTCTTTGTTAGAAAGGGATTGTCATCCAAAAACAATATCTGTATATAGGGCTCTGCCACTGATAATGTTAGGGTATTCATGGTGATAGTTTTGTGTTAACAAAATTTCATTGTGATCTGTTATAATTAACTCATTCGGCGCCGATGCCGTGTTTATGCGTAATCCAGTTTCTGCATTCAACGGCCGATACCGTATTTTAGCGTAGATTTTTGACTGCATTCAATGGCCGGTACCGCTTTTATACGGTCTGAATGTATGGTCGAGAGAAAGTCTCTGATGAGGCTTTTCCTAGCATCAGACCCACATGTAGTCAATCAGAAATGAATTTACGTTCATTTGGGCAAACTTTAAATGTTCGGAAAGCAAGGATTACTTCTTGGGATCTGTTTCAAGACACGTGTGTTTTTTCTTAAAAATCGTAAAATGATGGCGGAAGCACGAGTGGTTTTTGATGGCGGTGAGGGTGAGAATGAGGAGTTTCTCGGGTTTGATCTCGAAAATATTGAGTAATTAGAGGAGAAATATGTTCGACAGTTGGATAATTTGCAAGATTTCGAATGGGACATTGAAGATTTTTGAGATTGAATAGTCAGAAAAAGCGGATGCTGATAGCGAAAATGAAAGAGTTTCTGCCGATCTAGCAGATTGGAGCGATCGTCTTCTGTCAATCCAAATCAATGATTTTAGTGGAATGAATCCTGGAACTACAACATACAATGACAAATTGACAAGGAAAAAAGAGAAATCTATCTTTTTTCACTTATATTTCCGGAGAAACTGTACACGGACATCGCAAACGAAACCAATCCGTATGCCTAAAAATGCATATTGGTATCACCAAACAAACGTAGTATCCAACCTGAAAAATGTGTTTATTGAACAAAGTTCTATCTTAACTAAAAACTGGATGTGAACATTGCCAAGTAATGTATGTACAAATTGTTTCAAACCATATCACATATTAAATTTTCCTGGTTTATTTTAATGGCTGATGATGTGATATTCCTAACAATGTTGCACATAATTTTGTATAAAAAAAATGTATAAATGAATTGTGAAAGACTTGGAAAAATAGAAAGAAAAATACATCACTGTGTAGACAAATTAATTTGCATTATTTGGTGAAATTTTCATGGATTAATATTGGTTACAAGAAGAGAAATTAAAGTAAATGTGAAGGCATGTGCATGATTTCTACAAAATTTTCCAAACAGGTAAAACACTCTGGGGCACAAGCAGCTAGTCACAGCTTAGTGTGGCTGGGGCACAGTAACAGTGTTACTGATAAGTTTCTTGGGGCTGAAAGAGTTAAGCCATTGTCTACAACTAATTTTGTATTCTCTATCTTTTTAAGTATTGTAAATTTCTTGTTTTTAAGAATAAATATTTTACTGGCTAGTTTATCAGGTTTACAAGTAAAAATGCTCTCAAATTTGGTTTTGTTATTTTGTTCTAAAATGTCACATTTTTTTTCTTTCAAAGGAATATTCAGTTGTTTTATCTTTGAAGCAACTTTTATGGTTCCCAACAAATAATATGGACACACACATACACACACACACAGTTAAACATGTTGCTAGTGGCAAATCATGGGGAAAAGGTAAAAGGTACATACATTCAACTTTTAAAAATGGTGTTTATTATACATGCAATCAACATAAACTAAAAATATACAAGGATCTGTTCATGCTATATCAACAATATCTGGATGTCAGCCAGTTGCTCACCTTGCTAAAATCAAAAGGTTACTTCCTGCAATAACAGAACTACTGTTCTAATAATTCCACAAACGAATTGCTTTGACCCTCAGTTCTAATGACAAATACTGCCTCATTGACAAATCTGACATCTTTAAGTTACACTAACCATGTGACTGGATGAATACGTGTGATAAGAAATATTTGCACATGTATTCATGTGCTACTTAATCTAAATAATGCCAACCTCAAGAAGCAAAAATTCAGTATGGATAGACTGAACAATGTAGGTACGCTGACTGCTTAAGGCAGGAAAAAGCCATTGTCATATGGGTAACACCTTGTCACTGTTCTTTAAAGATAGGTTACTGTTATATACAGAATATTAAAATAGGAATTATAGGTTACTGTTATATACAGAACATTAAAATAGGAATTATAGGTTACTGTTATATACAGAACATTAAAATAGGAATTATAGGTTACTGTTATATACAGAACATTAAAATAGGAATTATAGGTTACTGTTATATACAGAACATTAAAATAGGAATTATAGGTTACTGTTATATACAGAACATTAAAATAGGAACTATAGGTTACTGTTATATACAGAACATTAAAATAGGAACTATAGGTTACTGCATTTGGGAAAATATGTACAAGTTTTTGGGAGTAATACTGCTTGACCTTTGGAAGTGAAGAATTCATCTGAGAAAACAAGTTCATATGTTCCCATACAAATGCAGTAACCTTTGTATTTACTTATATTCTTATTCTACCTAAGGCTTAACTAAAACCAAATACACTACAAAACACACAGTAATTGAATTTGTGCTGTATTCCAAAATAAATTCAGAACAATAATAATAATGCGCATATAGCATCACCCAGCAACCAATGAACTTGTCACATGCTCAGCAAAAAAGAATGTTCATTTTCATCTACCGGAAATTTGAAGTCATATTGTGAATGAATGTGCATTGCTAGTTTTTCCAATTACAGTGGGACCCCGCTATAACCCGGTAGTTGGGAGCCATAGAATCCGACCAGGCTATGAACCGAACCGTGTTGTAAGCAACCATGTACAATACCAACACATTTTTGGATTTAATTGCAGGGTGGGGGGTACATAAAGACGGGTGCGAAAATGCATGGCACAATTACCATTTTTAATCAATATATATTAAATGAGAAAAACATTTACTGTGGTAACAGAAATTGCACATTTAATATATTACTTTATTCAGAGAACCATGCATTGGTACATACACGTGTCTAATTTATATATACCTGTATAATCTATTGCATGAAAAGAGTATCAACACCATGTACTCACCAGCGAATCTTGTAACATACATTGAATCCATAATACATATATTTCCATCGAAATATCCACACAAGGATGTAAAATATTCAATAATTTTGTCACAGATCATTATGTGACTGAATTCAATGAAAAGAAAATAGCAAAAATTACGTAACGGGTGTACGTAACGAATGATGAAATAGTACATGTCCGTAGATTAAATAATGGAAGCTAAAGTGTATTCTTATAATAACTACATGTACATCTCAGGACCTTTCCGTCTCTGAATTGAGTCATTGTAAATTTCAGCACATTTTCCCACCCAAGCTGCTAGTCAAAGTCCTTTGAACTTGCCGCCCAGCTATTGCGTCATGTTCTTTTGATGTACTCTAATACAGCAGGCAGAACTGGCTGATATTTTAACCACTGAATTATGTCACTGTTTAGCTCGGCAGTTCACTTTGATGATAAACAATGTACTTAAATTGATTGATTTATCAACCCCCGCATTGGCTATTGTTTAATTGTGTATGAAATTAAGAGAACATATATCGGAGATTATTAGAGCAACCATTGTATTCAGAATGCATTAAAGACAAACACAGAGCAGACACGATGGCTTCATTACTCAGGAATCAGTAATTATAATATTGACACTTATGAGCTGTAATTTTTCAACAATAAACAAAGATCAAAGTTCTCAGTAGGCCCAGCAATTGGTTCGTATTAACGACGTTTATTTTTGCACAAAACTAGAAGAAAATTTGATAATACATTTTCTACAGGTCCTTTTTCACACTGTTTAGACGAATATGAGAATGATAATTAAACTCTTGCCATTTTTTTTATACTTAAAAATTTTTTTTTTTTTTTTTTTGGTCTTTGAGAAAAATACCTGTAATAAATTACCCGAAATTTCGGGAGCCATGCCACAACCGGGTTATATCCGAATTCGGGGCGGGTTATAGCGGGGTCCCACTGTAGTCTGGAATGGATATTTGTTGTTGATTCTATTCCATTTCTGCTAACTATATACTAGATTTATCAGTTATGTCAATTCCAGGCAAAATGCATGTCTGTGATTTGAGCAGGGAGGGATACATCCTGACTGTCATTGAAACTTTGGAATTATAATGTGGGTAAAGTATAAATCTCTCTATTGTGTAATGTATCAACAAAGCTAAAAGTGAAAAATTGCAAAGCAGCTTGTGTGTGACAGTCTGTTCAGCCAGCAGAAATTCTTCATCATCTTGGCTTATTGGCCCTTACTTTTCTACCAAAACCTTCAATTGTATATTTTCCCTCACGACTTTAGTACTTTGACTTGTCAAATGGTGCGTGTCTGATAGATACTGCCCTCAGTATGTTTTTCTATACCTCAGAGAGAGAGAGAGAGCAGTGATTAACCATTCCATTAACCAAAAGTCATAAACATTTCTCCTAAATAGCTGTTTAAATGATCAGAATGGTATTTTGTAATACTGCATTTGCTAAAAGGCTACAAATTTGAAAATATATATATATATATATATATATATATATATATATATATATATATATATGTGATGTATGGTCTATACATCTCCAGGTTCATGAAAACAAATATAACATCATTAATAGCTTCAAAAATGAACTTGAATGACAATACTGACATGCATCTCATTACCTTTATAACAATGACACAGACAAGTGCTTCTGATTACCCATTATAATGATAATACTGACATGTGCATCTCATTATCTTTATAATGATGACAATGACGTGCATCTGATTATCTTTATAATGATGACACTGACAAGTGCATCTGATTACCTTTATAATGATGACACTGACAAGTGCATCTGATTACCTTTATAATTATGACACTGACAAGTGCATCTGATTACCTTTATAATGATGACATTGACAAGTGCATCTGATTACCTTTATAATGATAACACTGACAAGTGCATCTGATTACCTTTATAATGATGACATTGACAAGTGCATCTGATTACCATTATAATGATGACACTGACAAATGTATCTGATTGCCTTTATAATTATTACACTGACAAGTGCATCTGATTACCTTTATAATGATGACACTGACAAGTGCATCTGATTACCTTTATAATGATGACACTGACATATGCAACTAATTACCTTTCTAATGATGACACTCACAAGTGCATCTGATTACCATTATAATGACAACAGCAGCACATGCATTTAATTACTATTATAAAAAAGATACTGATAAATGCATTTTTACAATAATAATGACACATTGACAAGTAAATTTGGACACAAGTTTAATTACAGATACTATTTTATATTAAAACATCTTGGAATGTTATGAAATGTATAACTCATTACATCAAGAGTAAATGATAATGGTATAAATCAATTACATTCTTTGACATACAGATCTGACTTCTGATCTGCTCTTTTCAGTTAAATTTAATCTGTAACCAATGTTTTAAGTGATAGGATGTAACAGTCATAATTTTGTTATCCGGCCATTCTTTGCCAAATTGTATTTCAGAACTGATGAGAAATACTGTGATCCAATACCTTGGTGAGTCCAACTACTAATGCTGCATTTACTTTTTGATTACATTCAAACTAGAAAATCATAGATTGAATGTATATTAAATTTTGAAAGTAAAATACTTATTTTATTATAATTAGAAGTTTCATATCTTACAGTAGAACAGAAAATTACTCCCACTGCAACAAACAATCGTTCAATTACAGTACATTTCCCATTCAAATGCTCTTTCCTGTCACATAACAAAGTTTAAAATCACACTGGTTAGAGTCAGATACATGATTACATTATATGCATACATGTAAAGCAGTAGGACAAAAATACAGTTCTAAAAACCATCAACCACACATTGTGTTTTTAGTTGAAATCTACTGCTCTTGAAAATTTAAAGATTTTTTTTCAATGTTGAAGAAGAGTAAAGAAAATCTTAAGAGTATGCATTCTATCCACATATTAAAGAAGCCATCTAGAACCAGTTTAATGGCGACTGGAAATGTTCCACCATTACAATGACTGGTCAAATGGTGCATGGTGAATAGCTAGATTAAGAACTGTTAAAAAAGAAACTGGAAATGACATACAATATTGTTGTAATTTGACAAGTTTAAAGCAAAAGGCATGATATCTTTTAAGGTGTTGTAAGAAAGGGATCAAAGTTGATCCAGGGGTCTTTCATTAAAACTCGGCCAATCTTTGACAGAAGCAAGTTATAAAGGAGGCTGACCCAAAAATGGTTGGATAAAATAATGACAAATATTTACAGTAATGCATTCATTCCATTTAGCAAATCCAAATACAACATGAAATTGACTCAATTAACATAATTAGCACGTAAAGCATCTTTCTTTTATAGGTATGAAAAGCTCAAGATTCTCAGGATGTCCTACAATTTTAACTATTTCTCTATTTGATGCCCCCATTATATATTAGTCTTTTCATGGGGCAATATATTCCGTTACCTAATGAATGTATTTATTCTGAGTTAGTTTTTGGGACATGTGATGTGTGTGTATTTATTTACTCTTTACTTTAACAATATGCATCAATGTATATGTTAGGTACTGTATTTGCCAGTTGCTACACTTGTAAGTTTCATTAACACATTAACTCCTGGAGGTTTTTGCTGTTTTCACATGAAATGCAAGTAGGAATCACATTTGAGGACTGTTTCTGAATACATCCTGAAAAGTTGGAGTTCTTTTTTTCTTCTTCTTCTTCGTATGGAGAAGACTTTCTTCAAAATGTCCACCTTATCCTACTTTTTGCACAGGTTCACCTGTATTTGTGCACTTCAGACCAGTCTGCCTTAGATCTGAGGTCATAAAGTCTAAACTCTGGACATAAAATCAGATTACGACCATTGGCAAATTATAGGTGGGGGAAAAAACAAGTTAAAAAAATCGGTTTTGCTCTCTATATTTTGTAGTGCAACTAAAATTTCCAGATTATTTGGTATCATTGTAGAGCTAAATCTGTCTACCTTTCTATAATACCAACCACTTTAGTGTATCCTGCATGACCTCGATGCTACAGACCTTGGAAGTAGGTACTACCTCCTGCCCTGTAAATAGGCGTTAATGTGTTAACAAGTCAGTGACACTTTTGTACTTGTCGAAAGAAGTTTAAACAAAGTTACAGTGTTTGGCATGAATAGAAATGATGGACTTGATGCTGCCCAACTACAGGCAGTTATTATTCAAGAACAGAGATCATTGTTCTTTGTTGGGTATGTAGACATTACCTCACTTGCAGAGAAAACAAACACAGCATTTCAATTGCTAGAATGACTTGTTGTACAATGTATATTGATCTTTCAAACTAAAGAATGCATTCTTTTAGAGTTTATGTTAACTACTTTCTTACTTCTTTGACCAAAGTTTCAGCTAAATGGAAATATTTAAAAGGTATATTAAGCAGAATGGCATGAAAAAAGAATGAATTCTATCTTAATTAAGGTAACAAATCAACTTTCACTCTTAGATATAAATCTTGTCAGGTCATTGGGGTATAATTTATTTGAATCCTGTCGAGTACGAATACAGGTGTGATGATAGAATAGATATCCATTTTGAAACTTGTACAATACACAGATAAGCAAATTCAAACAACATACAGTGTGACCCCGCTATAACAAAGTAGCTGGGGTCCATATAACCCAACCATGTTATAGACTGAACCATGTTAAAACCAAGTTAGTTTGAGGAAGAAAATGATGCATTTACCTAATATATGGTGGGGAGGGTAACAAAAGCTTGTGCAAAATATGTGCTTTAAATTAAATGAAGATAAACTAACCTGAAAAACAGTTGTATATTGACAACTTACATTTGTGCAGCACAATCCATAATCTGTTAAGTACTGCACTGTACATAATAAATCTATGAATTCGAATATATATGTTATAAAAATCATGTACGCCTTTCATCCTCTTAGAAAACAAGAATAATTGAAACTTTCATGGAACAATAAACGTTTCAGTCACTTTAGAAAATGCAACAATCTAAGAGATTCCATTGCTTTTATTAAAGTTTTGTGCAGAGTTCCTTTGATGAAAGGTTGTTTTTACTGAAGATTGTAGTCAGCTATGAAGGGTGCATATATTACTGAAGTGACTGAAATGACAGCTTTAGAAGACCAAACATGTTTCTTATTACATCTTAAACATTGTAGAAAATTAGATGAGACTTAATTTGTTTTAAATTTTTCTTATGATCAGTGCTTTAAAAGGAAATCAGTTTTCTTTGAAGTATCAGTAAAACTATTCTTTCTGGTTGCATTTTAAGAGCAAAAGGAATTAACTATTGTTTGGTTGATTGTAATAGTTTTTTTCCCAGTAGACCAAGAAGTAGATCTCTGTTTTTGTTTGTTTGGTTCTTTGGAGGTTTTAATGATTTTTTGTGACACTTTTGGTGGCAGATTGATACTGCCTTCCAAGCATGCATCAGACATTATGTTTAAATAGGCCAACAGATGATGAATACACAATTGTTCTGTTCAGTTCTGACAGAGATTACTATAGAAAATATTTGTTCTGAAGGGTTTAATTCTATGAATGAAAAGAACATCCACATACAGAGGTAAGTCCAAATAAATATATTAATTATCAGATACTCAAACACTATTTTATCTAAAAGATCCATTATGATATAGTGCTTCTAAAGGTTGATCTCTGCTACCAGAAATATAAAAATAAATGCTGAAATTTCTAGCATACATTACTCAGGCCAAATGTCAGAATAAGTGGACCTGTTAAGATCGTTAGTCAAAATGAACAATTTATACACAACAAAACACATGTTCAGTTAAGTTTTTATTGATAATTATACTCTTTGGCTAGGAGGACTATCTGCTGCTACTAATGAAGCCGTTTTGGTTCATTCTGTCAGTGAGTGATTCAGTGGCTACTGAATGGCACAACCACTATCTGCTGCTACTAATGAAGCCGTTTTGGTTCATTCTGTCAGTGAGTGATTCAGTGGCTACTGAATGGCACAACGTGGTTGTACAGAGGTCACAGCTGGTCTGTGAAAACTCCCTGACAGAATGTTATGGATAACCCTTGAGTGAAGTTCCTTCAGCGGAAACTGAAGGAGCCCAGCGAAGACTGGGCTGTCCAACGTAGGTTGGGATGACAGCGGCAGCTGTGTGGACTTCACTCAAGGGTTTAGTATGAATACACCATATAGTGCTGACATTAGATTCTTGGGTGAATAACGAAATGGAATGAAGTGAATGCCCTTTAGGGTAAGCAACATGCAGCAGCAGACATTCCTTTGTCCATGGAACACTGTAGGCGTTGAGGTGGGGATGGCGGCGGGTTTTTCCAACCGAATTAAGCACGCTGTACGCTATCAGCTCCAAAACCCAAAACAACTGAGAACAAAGGACGTGGGTCTGTTCCGATTGGCCGGCAAGTGCTGTATTAATACATCTCATGCATATCAATGCGGACTATTTGCGAGAAAGGTAGTGAGTAGGTCACATATTGCTGTGCATAAACCATGCTTAAGTAAGCACTTAAGCGACAATTTATACACAACAAAACACATGTTCAGTTAAGTTTTTATTGATAATTATACTCTTTGGCTAGGAGGACTATCTGCTGCTACTAATGAAGCCGTTTTGGTTCATTCTGTCAGTGAGTGATTCAGTGGCTACTGAATGGCACAACGTGGTTGTACAGAGGTCACAGCTGGTCTGTGAAAACTCCCTGACAGAATGTTATGGATAACCCTTGAGTGAAGTTCCTTCAGCGGAAACTGAAGGAGCCCAGCGAAGACTGGGCTGTCCAACGTAGGTTGGGATGACAGCGGCAGCTGTGTGGACTTCACTCAAGGGTTTAGTATGAATACACCATATAGTGCTGACATTAGATTCTTGGGTGAATAACGAAATGGAATGAAGTGAATGCCCAAAGAAAACATATGCGCAGCAGATGTTGTCCCCCAAGAATGTAAATAGTGGGGAAGCCTTCAGTGTTCCATGAAGAGAAAAAAAAAAATGACAATCAGCATAGCAACAATAATGTAAAAAAAAAAAACGTACACCTGCATATAGAAAAGTCAATGAACGATGATCAAAATGTCAAGAATGTCCCAGAGTGGTGCCGAGTACATCTTGGAATACGGCAAAGATAAACTTGAGAATGGGAATGATGAAGTTATTCCATCCAATTCGGAGAGAAGCTAGATGATCGCATCCATGAAATTGGTTAGAAGAATAACTTGAGAATTTCCAGGAATAAACCACTGAATGCATGTATGGCTATGAAATGATGGAAATGCACAAGTGCCACACGAAGAACACTAGCAAACACACGCGTGCAGAACTCCCATCTAATGGACATGCACAAGTGACAACCAAATAACACTGGTATCACACCACACAATGGATAGGCACAAGTGCCACACAAATAACACTGGTATCACATGCGTGCAAAAACTCCGAACACAATGAATATAGAAACACAATGCACGACTATGGAAACTGGAACCCCAGGAAATACATCGCTGGTACAGTAGCGTTGAACTAGATCTAAAAACACGATCTCTGTTGAATGCAGCATGATCTTGATCACTGTGTAGTAATATCCGTGACCATTGCCATGGCCCTCTGCGCTGACCTAATAGTACCCGGAGGTGTGCGAATGTATCTTGAGTAACAATCTGAAGACCACCGGCCGAGAACTTTGACCATATGATCTTCCAGATGGGCAGCTGCTGCTGAAGTAGCTGCACCTATTCGGAATGAATGACCACTATACTGGGAAGTGTCGAGTCCCATCTTACGGTAGACAAGTTGCATATGATTAAGGAATACAACTCTTGATAACGCTTGACCTGTGGACGTAATGAAAAGTGGGGCATCGAACCGAGATGATGAACGTCTCCTGAATAGCATGAAAATTGTCAGAGCAGAATATGGACATAGAGCACGACTCGTGGCATGTAACTGAATGGTCACACCCCTCCGGAAAGGGTCAGTTTTTGACGATGTTAGCTTTAAGAAAGCAGTTTCTTATTGGAAATGCACATCGCCCACGCAGAGATGAATGGTTGGATCGAAGAAATCCCTAATAGTGAACTCCCCACATCTGAGAAATCCGAAGGAAGCAACTAGGCAGACAGTCAACAACAACAAATCTGTGTGTGCGTCAAACACTCCTCCTCGCAACACAGTACAAATGCGCTTGTCAGAATATTGTATGTAATAGGCTTCCGTAGTTTTGCCGATGTACCTTGGGTTTTTTTTTTTTTTTTTTTTTTTGATGGCCTTTAGGATGGTGGCAAGACGTGGCATAATATTTCTGTCTGTCGTGAATGGTGATTGAATACCAGCCTGCATGTACGTGAACCTAATGCCACATAAGTATAATTTTATTGTAGAATGCTTCAAGTTGAGGGCTCTTGCACAATGTGTAACGAAGTATATTAAGGTGTTCTCCGTAATATCTGGCAATAGTTGCATGTGCGAGGCAAAGCCACACATCAGCATGAAGGTCCTAAACACATTGAATGCAGAGTTGTAGGCAATTTGTGTCGCAGGGCTTAAAGCCCGGTTCCATAGCAAGTTTACCTCTTCATCCAGGTCCATAAGACCTCCGAGGGCAGGGTTGTCGATCTGCATCCGGAGCCAGTGCATGAAATTCTGAAATTGAAGGCGGGACAAGGCATCAGCTTTAGTATTGACAATTCCCGGAATGTGTTTGGCAGAAAAATGAAAGTTACAAGTAGCAGCACACCATGTAAGTTTACGCATTAATTTCATTATATGCATACATTTTGATCTCCCCTTTTGAAGTATATTCACTGTGGCCATATTATCACATGTAAATATTATGCGTTTGCCTGTCCTTTCTGAACCCCATACAATGGCAGCCACAACAATAGGATACAACTCTCTGAAGGCCATAGAGAAATCATCCTCCACAGAAAAGATCATTTGAAGATCATCCGACCATGCAGCTGCAAACCAGTGAGTTTTGAAATAACCACCATACCCTACTTTGGATGAAGCATCAGTGCACAATTCAAAATCATCTGCTGTAGTGGACTGATTGTCAAGAAACACAGAAACCCCAGTCCATGAAGCTAAGAAATGGTGCCACATGCATAGCTCTTCTCTGCAATTTGCATCCAAGTGAATATAATGATCTAGTTCCCTAACTTTGGTAGACAGTCGTATGAGATATGATACAAACGCACGCCCAGGTAGGATAACACGAGTAGCAAAATTGAAATGGCCCAGTAACTGGAGCAATTCTCGCTTGCGGACACTGCGTTTGGTAAGAAATTGATTAATGTAGTTTACAATGCGCTCCACTTTATTATGTGGTAAACGTGCTTGCATTTGCTCTGAGTCTAGAATTATTCCCAAATATTCTATAACTGTACAGGGGCCAATGGTTTTGCTTGGAGCTGTAGGAATCTTCAATCTGTTGAAAATGAGAGTCAACAAAGCCATCGTCCTCTCGCCACATGCAGAAGGAGGAGCTATTGTAAGAAAATCGTCAAGGAGGTGCAAGATGTTGTCAATACCATAATAATGCTTTGCTATCCAACAAATCGCTTGAGACAAAGTATCAAATAATTTTGGACTTGAACGTGATCCAAAAGGGAGGCGAACACAAACATAATAATTTCCTCTCCATTTTACACAGAACAAGTGCCATTGGGAAGGTGCAATGGGAATCTGTTTGAAAGCGTCTGAAATATCAGTTTTACACATGATTGCTCCCTTACCCAAACTCCGAATAATTCTAATAGCATCATCAATTTTTACGTAGCTCAGGGAGCATCTATCCTTGTCGATGAGCTCATTTATACTTGTATGCACATTATTGCCATGGGGGGAGGACAGGTCAATGATAAGTCTCTTCTTTTTTGAATATTACCCCTCTGCGATGCCGATAGGACTGACTCTATATTCTTGATATGGTGGAGATGGAAAAGGGCCAAGCATGAAACCCATGGCACATTCCTTTGCCAATAACTGATCCACAATATATGGTTGTTTACGTGCAGAAAGCAAGTTCCTGCACTCTTTTTGAGGCAAGCTAGTTGTTTGCACCATAGTGTCGAAACCGTGTTTCAGACCGGAAGATAAATATCGGACGAAGTTCTGAACTGGATGATGTAGTTCATGTTGCATTCGGTTAATATCAATGGAAGTGGAAGCATATGGCGTGACAGTCTGTCAGATTTGTTTCATCTTATCTGGTGCTGATTTACTAGGGGCATTGATATAGCGTGCACCAGTGCTAGGAAAAAATTTTTGTGTATTGTTTGGGCATGCAGTTGCCCCATGCGAATTGGCCCTGCATTGACTGCAGGTATGCAAGAACTGGCAGTTAGTACGATGGCAACCGCATATGGAATTAAAATGATTACAAAGTTCTTTCCCATCCATCATCTGTCTAGGCCGACCACACTTGTCAATATCTGTTTTTCTCCTGTTGGCAAGATTCACCATGGGCATTGCAGTGCGCGTTGTTTGTGGACAAAATCGGTAGAGTGAGCGACAGAATTGCAGATGTTACACGACTTTGTTTTTCGGCCGCCAATCAACAGCTGAAGAGTTGCCTGATCCCTAATAGCCCAGTTGACTTTTAGTTTGTAGTCGCAAAGTGCAATAGCAGCTTGACTGGAGTAGACATTATGGTAGTCATAGAAAATGTCCCCATACGCATTAGAAATTTTTATAATGTCAGCCTCGTACATATCCAATTCGTGTCGTCTGTTGGGGTAAACTGAACAGATGATACGTTTATATTTCCCGAAAGCCGTTATGAACTCACTTAGACTAAGATGCTTAAGTAATCTGGGATCATACTTCGCGGCCTTGTCGTCCGGATTTGATATATCCAGTTCAAAGTGGGGAAGCAAAAGAGTAGCAAGATTGACGTGCTTACCCCCAAGAATCTGTTTTCTTTGGCTTTCGGACACCACGTCGATGGCTGGTAGTATTTCTGGCGAAACTCCGTGGGATTGCATCAGCTAATGGAGCGACGTCACAGGCTGGGCTGCTGGCAATGTCGTGAAGTGTGTGGAGTCGCTGAAGGAAAACTCCGAAGAAGACGTCTGCTGTCGTGCCAAAATATTGGTGACCGAATTTGTTAAGTCAGCAATAGAACGCTGCATGGAGTGGATAGATGTTATTATACTGTCCGAAGATAACTGGTTTTCGGCCACGTCGGCCATATTTGATGTAGCCCTTACTTCCGGAATACAGGCGCATTATCGATGTATATTTGTCGCAAGGCGTGCTTCGGGAGAACAGATGACACTTTAATACCTATTGATTCCAGTTTCCGCTTCAGATAAAGTGTTGTCCAGTTGTACGGATTGTCCAGATCGTATGGGACTGACCTTTGTTTTGACGAGCGTGACGCCATTGTTTCTAAACAAAGGAAAATTGCGGATGGTCCAATGAAATGGCAATTAAACACAATAGCTGAATCCCGAAACAGGGAGATATAAACTGGGAATTATATCTCAAGTACGATAAGTATATGTTGCTGAAATGAAGCAAAATGCACAGAGTTTTTTCTAACGAAATAAGTTTTTCCAACCGAATTAAGCATGCTGTACGCTATCAGCTCCAAAAACCAAAACAACTGAGAACAAAGGACGTGGGTCTGTTCCGATTGGCCGGCAAGTGCTGTATTAATACATCTCATGCATATCAATGCGGACTATTTGTGAGAAAGGTAGTGAGTAGGTCACATATTGCTGTGCATAAACCATGCTTAAGTAAGCACTTAAGCGACAATGAATTTTGTTTATCTAATAATATATAAATTCAAGTGCATCTGTCCCAACATAAGATATATATACAAGTTTAAATAGCCAAAAATGCCGGGGAGAAATGTATAAAAATACCCAGATGGTATAAATTGTAGCCAGTAAGGAAAATCGCAATTTGCAACATTGGCAAAACTCAGCATGAAACCTGAATTAACTTTCAAGTTATTTTATGGACTTTTAAGAAGAAAAGGCATTTTAGCGTGTACAAAATAAATATATGAATTATGTAATTGCAGGAGCCATGTCACAAACATCTTATATTAGAATTCATACATGATCCCTTCCCCAAAATTGATAATAAAACTGTTTACACATTACATGTACCTTTCATACTTTTAAGAGAGAAAAGATATTTGTGTATGAGAAAAGTACATGTATTTGAAATTTTGGGACCTATACCACAATTGTGTTATCCGAATTTGTGTTATAATGGAGTGTGCTATTGCAGGGTCACACTGTACTGTACTTGTGCAAAAAACTGATCATGAGGTATATGATTTGTTTTTCATACATTATCACCTTCCACAAATTTGTAATTTTTTTTACACATTTTATTTAGAACTTTTAAAAACAATTTAATTTTTGTATGAAATGTCACATTAAATATGATATTCAAGCCTGTTTACCAAATTTATTTTAAATTCTTTAAAACTTCTGGAGTCTTAACAAGCCAATCTGATGCAAAATCATTTCTTTATAATGCAGTGACCTTGCTTATGATCAATGTGCGATCTTGTCCATTTAAATCTTGTGTCCAGTTGGGATGGATTTATTTTCTGGAAATACAAAATTGCTCTGATAAAATTATCAAATTTGTCCAAGATCTTGATAACCATAAAGTTCAGGCTTTATCAGTTTCATATTTATGGCTTCCAATCAGATGCAAGATTACATCATTAAGATGTAAAGATCTCATTGATTATCAAACTTGTATGAGATCATTACAATATAAGCTCACATTCACAGTATGATCAAAATTGGCAACAGACGATGGATGCAGGACAATATAATAAGTTCACTTGGCTTTGAGCTAATAACCACATAAGGTAATTTGGCAGATATATTTTGATTGCTATGTAGATGACCTAGATACATTTTCTGGCCATGACATTGTTCTTTTTAAATTCTGTTTCATTCAATTTTTAACTTTTGTATTTCTTGCTGAAAATTATTGTTAGCAAAATCAAACAAAACAATGCAAGATTGACAATGAAAGTTTGTATGAACTTCTTTAATATATTTTGATGCAATTAAAAAGCAATATTTCCATTTTTTTTAAAAACTTTCAATTGTTATGACTTTTTGATATGAATGTTTGTAGTAATGGCATTTGTGTTTTACAAAGACATGCACATAGTTTTTCTTAATTAACTTGAAGACAAAAAATGAGCTTCATTAACCAACCAGATAGAATGAGTTATAAGTGAGCAATTTTCAAAAAGCTCTTAGATGCCAGAATAATTGTTGTATACTAGGCTCCATTAGAGATCAAATCCTTTGCCTGTTAATCTGTTTTTGACAAGATTAAATATTTCCATAAATCCTTCTATACAGGCTGTAGTCATATGGAAGTCATACTGTGGTAACATTGTCTTGGCAACAGTTTCCATTAAAGAAGAGTTGGTGTCCTCAGATTTACAGTCACTAATACGTCTCTCTTCAAACTGTGGAAGTTCTGAAATTTCTTCATTGTGCTGAATCTTACAATCAGGTATATAGGCTACCTTTTCCATGGAAATTTGAGGCATGGAAACTGCCTGAATTGCATTCATGGATAACTTAGTATCTACAACAACCACTGAGGCAGATTCTTCTTGAATGAGAGGTTCCACATAGTTAAGGCTTGCATCAATGAAGGCAGCAACTCTGTTTGTATTTGCATTTTCATTCTGCAATTGAAACGAAGTCAAAAAATTTACATTTCAACCATATAATATACAATGTGGATGCAATCAGTCCCAAGAACCTTAAAAGGTGAGGGCTGTTCAATTTAAAGAAAGGTTACTTTTGGATGGTCTTTGAATAGGAATGTCAATTGTCGAGGAATGTGTGCGTGTAAAAGAAAACATGAATTGTTACTATAAATATCTGACCCGTTAAACTTGTTTTTCATGGATTGAGTAACAAATGTTCTGTGGAAATAGTTTTCACATAGTGGTGTAACTTTAACAGAAACTTTGACATTGATTATTGTTTTCAGAGGAAAAGTTATATCAAGCATCACCATGTTTATGCAGTCAGAGACATTAAGATTGCTTTATCTTATAAAGTATATATCTAGCCCACATCTTTAAACAAAACAAATTCTGCATAAACATGAAGAGTTGATAAAATTCTTACTTTATAAACCACACCTGTATGAATTCATATCATATTAACTTGCCAATGGAACTTTTAAGTAAATGAAAGCATCATAACTTTCACAATACAAGCTACCTCCCTGAACTATTTTTAATGCTGGTCCACACAGTCTAGCTTGTGTAGAACTTGACAAAAATATGTTTACTGCCTCATGATTCATATAGGTGGTCCATCTATTGGATCATGAGTTTAGTACAATAGACATAATAATTACTAATAAAATAACAACAATAATAAGTGACTATATATACATTCACTTGAAAATCTCTTAGAACAATAATCAGTTTCCCAGAACAACAGGTTTCATACTTTTCTAAAACCATGTTTCAAGATGTAAAGGGCTGAGTGACTTGACAACATTTGCTATAAAACCAAATGACCAATTATAATAATAATGATGATAGTACCTAATCTTTAGAAGCTCTAATCACTTTACAACATCAATAATGATATGACTACAAAAAAGAAAACAATGAAATTAGAAAACATAAAAAATGCTGAAAATATTTATGGTAGGAAACATTATTAGGTCTTTAAGTTTGTTCTTGCAGTTGAAAAAGGTGAGTTTTAAGAGCACTCTTGAAAGGGATTACTGTGTCTTTGTGTCTAATTTCAATGGTCAGTTCATTCCATGTTGCTGGGTCCATGTCCATATGACTTCGTTTTCATAGTGGGAATAATGAGTATATGATTATCAGAAGAGGAGCGTACAAATTTTGCTGGTGTATACACATGGGTGAGGCCAGATAGGTATGTTGGACTGGAGTCCGTCAATGAAACATAGCACAGAGAACAAATTTTGTGTTTGATTTTGGATTGAATGGATAGCCAGTGTGGGGTACAGAGCAGCTGGGAGGTGTGTTCTGATCGTAGCACTCTAAGGATGATCTGAGCACCTGTATTTTGAATGTTTTGAAGTTCCTTAGTTAGACATTGAGATGAGCCAGACTGAATTGATGTGTTTTAGTGGCATCAAGATATTTGTGAATGAAGCTAAGTAACACTTAGGTTTTGTACTGACTGAATTTAATGATGGTGTTGCTAATATTTATTGTTTGTGGTAAAGAATAAATATGATAATATTGTATTGTATTGTTATGTCTATTTGATTTAAATTATTTATTTATAATTGTCAAATTCAAATTTTTCATTAAAATTCATTATTTGGGAGATATCTGTTTTGGAAGCTAATGGTAGTAGAATCTCTGGGCTTTAAATTAATAGTTGTGTTTTGAGTTATATTGGAAATTATTTCAATTCGTTGGAGCAAGAGGAATTATTTTATTTATCTGGAAAAGAATATGTGCTCATAGATTTTCATTTGGATTATTATAAAAACAAGAACTGACTAAATCATGTGTCATCGTTGTCCATATTGGATTACATTATCAAGATTCGAACCTGGAACTATTAGGACATTTATTTATCAGGACTCTTGCAATTCCATTAGTGGATTATTTTTGTGAATTCTATATTGGATTATTTTTGGACTTGATTCTCTAAAACCATAAGTTTATTTATGTTCTCTTATGGAAATATTTGTACTAAATAAATTGATTGTTAAATTTTACAAGCTTGTTAGTTTTCACTCTTTCTGTGTTGCTGCTTATTTGAGCCTAAGCACGTAACATAGAAATTGGGGGCTCGTCCGGGATCTGAACACGGGACCTCTCGCAAGCCTGTGACAACTTATATCTAAAATCAGAAACATAATCAAGAAGATTGATTTCAGTATCTTCATTAGAAAGAAGTTTCTCTTTCAATAACTTCAATGGTCCACGCACAGTATGTCCAAAAACCAGTTCAAAGGGACTGAAGCCTAGAGATTCTTGAACTGATTCTCTAACAGCAAACAATATTAAATGAATGCCTTCATCCCAATCTTTATTTGTATCAAAACAATATGATCGAATCATATTTTTCAAAGTCTGATGAAATCTTTTTAATGCCTTGGCTCTCAGGATGATAGGCAGAAGATTTGAATTGCTGAATGCCTAATTCATACATAACTTGCTGGAAAATTTTAGACATGAAGTTTGAACCTTGATCAGACTGAACAGATTTGGGAAGGCCATACTGAGTAAAAAAAACTTTATTAAAGCTTTTACTATTGTTTTAGATTTTATATTCCTCAACGGAATAGCCTCTGGAAACCTTGTTGACGCATATATAATGGTCAACAGGAATTGGTTACCTGACTTGGTCTTAGATAAGGGACCTACACAATCTACCATAAGGTTCATCAAATGCAGGAATAGGTTGCAGATGAGCCTTAGGTATCTTCTGATTGGGTTTTCCTACCATTTGACATGTATGACAAGATCTACAGTATTTGGCAACATCACTTTTTATTTTTGGCCAATAAAAGTTAGTCAAGATCTTGTGATAAGTTTTATTAATCCCTAAATGATCAGCCAAAGGAGTTTCATGGGCCAGATTAAGTATTTCCTGTCTGTAAGGTTTTGGAACTACTATTTGATAGTTCACCAACCATTCTTCACCAGCAGGTACCTCGGGAGGGCTCCATTTTCTCATAAGAATTCCACTTTTAATGAAATAACAGACAGGAACTTCAGTGGCTTCAGTCTCATTTATGGCCCTTTGAAACAAACAGGAGATCTCAGGATCTTTTTCCTGTTCGACGACAAGTGACATTTATCACCCTGATTAGAATAAAGAGAATGAGTTGTTAAAAAAAAATCACTATGATCAATACCTTCTGATTGATCCAAACAAGGAGTAAAAGTGATGTCATCAAAAGCCTGACCTATACATGTGTCAGCTAAAGGAATACTGCATTCTTCAACAAAACACAACTATATATATATATATATATATATATATATATATATATATATATATATATATATTCCCTCGTAAACAAAAAGGGGTCACATGATTCTGGAATGTCATAGAATGAACGTACGATCATAAAAACACGTACACATGGAATGATCTAGAAGAAAATCAGTTACTTCTCACCCCCCAATAACTAAAAATAAAAAGATGTCCTTAGATTTAGCCAATCATTTTAAAAGCTTGTTGACACTCTCTGAAGCAGGGTCAGAAATGAGGTCTACCTCTGTTGTTTACAAATAGATTCTAGGTCAACCTGAATTTTCCAGAATAAATATCTCCCAATTAATGAATTTTAATGAAAAATTTGAATTTGACAATTATAAATAAATAATTTAAATCAAATAGACATAACAGTATTGTGATCAGTTTTATCATCATCCATCTGCAGCTTGTTACATGTCATCCATGATTTCACATCAGAAATGCACCTCTCTAATTGATGAGACACTGTGATGATCTATGACACTTGAGAGCAGCTGAGTGTATAGAATGAAGAAAAGAGGTCCAAGAACAGACCCCTGTGGAACACCACAACATAGATCAACTGGGTTGGAGTTTATTCCATTTGCAGATACAATTTGTGTCCTGTTGACTAAGTAGGACTTGAACCACTGTAAAGTTGTATCATGCATGTCAAATACATGCTGGAGACAGTGAAGTGATATATCATGGTCTATTGTGTCAAATGATGCAGAAAAATCAAGGAGGGTGAGGACTGTAATCTTACTGCTATTCAAAGAAGAGAGAATGTTATTAAATACTTTCAAAGGAGTAGTTTCAGTACAGTGGCAAGGGCTATATGCACACTGTACATTTCTAAAAAGACTTTGAATTCAGATGAGATACAAGTTGGGTTAGAACAACTCTTTCTATGTTTTTTATATGAATGGGAGATAGAAACTGGGCAGTAGTTCTTTAAATCGTAATGGTTGAGTATTGGTTTCTTCAGCAGAGGCTTTAAAATAGCAGTTTTTAAACACAATGAAAATTCTTCAGATGAGAGAGAGTTATTAATAACATCAGTTAGTGAAAGCAATATTTGATCTAAGCAGTCAAGCAGTAGTGATGTTGGAATTAGATCAAGTTCACAGGACTTTGTTGTACTCTTCATCATGATTGTCCGTACTAAATCCATAGATAGATTCAAGTGCTGCTAACGACTGTCACTGAAATTCTGTATTGCAACTGTATGGTGATAATGAGTCAATTGAAATTGTGTTGTCAAGCTTATCTCTAATGATTTGTACATTGTCACAGAAGAAAGCAAATTTTTTAGTAAATTATGTTTCTCCGAGAATACTTACCCAATCACATTACTTTAGGGATATTAGCCTGCTACCTCGCGAATCCAGCCCTACCAAAAGACGAAAATTCGTCTTTCCTGTCTATGTCATATAGACAAAGGGCAATAACTCTTGCCCATTACCTCCCCTTGCCGCCCGTTAGGTGTCGCTTCTTTAGTTTTTAAGCTGAGCGATATATAAAACACGAGGATGCTCGCATGGCGGGGTGGTTGGGAGGGTTTCTTAGTAATGTGATTGGGTAAGTATTCTCGGAGAAACATAATTTACTAAAAAATTTGCTTTCTCCTTTGAATACGTTCCCCAATCACATTACTTTAGGAGAATAAGTAATAGGAGGAGGGAATGCGGAGCATCCGACCTCCACCCCGGGTATCCTCTAGGGAATGATGGTTGGATTCCCCATGTGAATGATAACCCGGTCTCCTAATTTTCAATCAGCAACACAGCCCAGGGTCACGTGATATGTGACCCTTTTATGCGGTTAAGAAGATAGTTATTGAAATCTTCTTACCTACGAAAATTTATCTGGCGAATCCAGCGAAGCTAATAGGCTGTGCTGATTGTTGCACATGGGTCTGGTGGGCGTCTGGGCTGCCCAACACCGGACCTACTAGAATCAATGTTTGCCTCTGCGAGTACAAACTTGAAGATAAAACTGTAGAAGGTTGACTCTGCAACAGCTTCTATAAGGTGACTGATTTGCGGATTCTCAGAGTACGCCGAGCGTATAACCCACTACAGCCATGAAGCAAGGGCTTGAATGGTGATATCTCATATCCCAGCTATCACCAGAAGAAAGAGGTGCTAGTATGTGACCTGACTCACCTCTATGCATTGAAATGGTGCTAGAGTGCCCAAACAGGATCTTACATGGCTGTTGATCCTGACTTATCTATAAAGAAAGCGAGCTAATGACGACTCGTTGATCGCAATGTATGGTAATCTATTTTGGACTACGAAGCCTGGCTGCGTCAAGAGGACTATCAAACCCTCTGATCGAAACGAAAGAGAGTTCGGGTCACTAGAAAGGACATGTAACTCGCTCACCCTGCATGCTGAAGCTAAGGCTATCAAGAAACCCAATTTGTATGATAGTAGCTTTAACTAATCGTGGGTTAAAGACTCAATACTGTCTGAATTGAGTCATGTTAAAACCCAGGACAGATTCCATTTGAAAACAGGGTGAGGGATATAAGTCGATTAAATTTTTTTTTTTTTTTTTTTTTTTTTTTAAATGTCTAAAGATCTGACAAATCTTTGTCATGGCTGATAGCACATGTACCAGAATGGCGGAATGTGTCTGATATCATGGAGCGGTAACATTTGAGAATAACTGGAGTCAGATGTTTCTCCTCGAAAAGCCAGAGAAAAGTTGGCCAGTTGAGGGATTGTGACACTCAGAGGAACAGTGTGAATGATATGGTACCA
The DNA here is from genome assembly GCA_029339505.1 of Unio delphinus. NCBI lineage: Eukaryota > Metazoa > Mollusca > Bivalvia > Unionida > Unionidae > Unio > Unio delphinus. The sequence continues at coordinate 11,032,932 of JAQISU010000132.1, forward strand.
GTCTCTGAAAACATGCCACTTGCCCTCGTAAACCTTCAGAGTAGAGGGCCTTCTTGCTCTCGAGATTCTCTCCGCAATCAAAGATTTAAATTGTTTGTCTTGCAAGGCTGTCTGGACAAGAGCCAAGCTTGAACATAAAGACGGTCCGGACAGGGGTGGAACACCCCTGGCCGCGGTTGCTTGTGAATACTTGTGCTGACTGTAATCTTCCTGGGTAGATCTATCGCCTAGATTGAGTAGATCGGAGACCCAGGAGTTGTTCCATCTGAGAGGGGTAATCAGAACCATCTGACAATTCTGACCCCTTAACTTCTGGATTAATTCCAGTACCAAGACTGTGGGAGGGTAGGAGAATGCCCACAACCCTTCCCAGGTGATTGATCGAGCATCCACGACCCAAGCTTCTGGGTCTGGAACCTGTGAGATGAAAGGTGGAGAACTTGCGATTCCATCTTGTTGCAAAAGATCAATCATCGGACGTCTCCAAAGTGTGTCAATTGGAAGAAAGTCCGATTGATGGAGTGACCATTCTGTGTGAATGACTAGATAGAGTGTCAGCCAAGACATTGAGTCTGCCAAGAATGTGTCTGAATTGTACATTGAGGTGGAGATTGTCGAACCAATGTAGAAATTGCCAGTTCAGATTGCACAGGTCTGGTGATTGGTGTCCCCTTGTTTTGAGGCAAGGCACCACCACAATGTTGTCTGACATAATGAGGGCAGTTTGTAATAAGAGTTGATCCTGCCCGAAATGAAAGGCATTGATGACAGCCGTTATTTCTGAAAGGTTGATGTGGAAAGGGCTCGCCCCTGGCACCCACGTGCCGCTGACAGTATCGAAGTTCGGCAACAGGTGGGCACCCCAACCGTAGGTATTAGTGGCGGAACATACCGTTATCCCCTTGGGGTATCTCCAGAGTAATCCCTGTGGACAGCCTACAGGGGTTGTGCCATTGACTCAAGAATGATTGTATTTCTGGCGTGAGCATGACTGTTTTCTGGGATCGAAGGGACTTGAAAAGAGCGCAATTACGCTAGCAACGTCCTTTGTAAAGGGCGCATAAAAGGACGGCTGATCGGGATCAAGTCTGCTGCCGCATTGAATAATCCGAGGATCTGCAACTCTCTCGCTAAAATGCGCATCCTGTCGGAAACGGACTCTACGAGTGCAATTATCTGGATAATCGCAAACTCGAGGAAGCCTTACCAGATTCAGATCGGGAGAAACTCCACACCCAGATGGACCAAAATCCGGATTGGACAGAGATCAAACTTTATCCAGTTCACGAGAAAGCCTATATGACGTAAAGTGATATAAGATCGTTTCTGCCTTTGAGCAGAATAGAACTTGACAGATGTTTCTGGAGGATGTCATCCAAATATACTGCCGACGCAATAGATGAAGTCGAGCGGAACAGGGTGACGACGTAACCCATAACCTTGGTACTAGCCCAAGTGCTTAAATTTAGGCCAAAAGGTATGACATGGAACTGATAAGCCTAGTCCCGACAAGCACAACGGAGAATGTCCGCTACTCGTGGGATAGGGACGTGAAATGTGCGTCGGTCATATCTAGCCAGCTTATGATGGGGTTTAAGCGACGTGCCCTTCAGACATGCGTCACGACGTATCAGGTCTAGGTTGGCAGAAGCAGTCAGCGCATTGGCCATGGAATGGTGAGCTGCCCTGTTAAGAACCCTAGCTAACCGGGCCGTCGAATCCCAAGCATGTTCATTGCCAGATTTTTCAGCGATCCTGAAAATGGCTAGGGAGGCTAGGTCTAACAGTGAAGACGTAGCGACTACATTCGAACCAGCTTGGACGTGGCATTGAACACAGTTTTGTCCACTTTATAAGACAATGCCGCAGACATATGGACTGCTGCCCTATTTTATCCCGAGCCAGGACCTCAGTATTGAACGCATCGGAGTGAGTTTTGTACCATCGACCTGAAAACGACGCTGGTACTTGGCTTTCAGAAAAGAACGCCTTAGAATTTCCTGGATCCCCTATACGTGTCGACAGACGGTCATTAATTTCCTTAATTTTGTCGACTGGGGAAGGAGGCGGAAGGATAGAATCTCTTCCCCTTCATCCAGATCGACCGACGCACTAACCCTATAGTCGGTAATTGCAGCAGGAGGTGGAGGGCATTCTGAAGGGGCCTTAACACCCTAAAAATTTCTTCCACTGCGGCTTTGAAGCTGAACTCAGTCTGTTCCATAGTTGGATCTGCATACAGCTGATTTGCCTGTGATTCATCGCACTCACTATGTGCATAATCTTGCTCTGGTAAAGCATCCATATCGGGGTAATGCATACCAGGTGGCATAGATGACTCGATTCCGTCATTTCTAAAAAAGGCATTCACTCTCCCTTGTGGATGAGTTGATAGCCTATGGACGGCCGGCAATGCCGAATGAATTGATTGGTATATGTTTGGCCTGAACGCCTGCGACGGGCCGGCTATGACCGGCACCGACCGCTCGAATGGTCGGGTTGGATCGAGAGATTCATCGCCAACATCAGAGTCATGGTAGTGATATGTAACCGGTAGTACGGATTGACAGACGGAAACATCACTAGAATCTTCGTCAATCCGATTTGTGCGGATTGCGGTATGATAAAAGTCCCCGTGCTGGTACAGCGGTACAGTCGGACGGACTGGTATATGACTAAAATCTCCATACGGTTGGACGACCGGTGCCTGTTGGGCTGGACGGCCGGAGTCGGATGGACTGTCAGTGCCGGCAAGTGTCGGCTGGAAGCTTGGCTGGACAACCGGTGCCATTTGGGTTGAACGGTCATTGCCGGATCGACGCCCGGTGCCGGTTAGTGCCGGCTGGATGACCGGTGCCATATGGCTGAACGGTCATTGCCGGATGGACGTCCGGTGCCGGTTGGTGCCGGCTAGAAGGTAATAATAATTACATAATGCTTATGTAGTGCGGCCAGCACTGTGCACCCATCTACCATTCGCTCAGAGGGAATGTTGGTTCTGGTATAGCTTGCATATCTGTACAGCATACCAGGTGACGTAGATGACGCAATTCTGTCATAATTGACACTTTCACTAAATCTCCCTTGTGTAGAAGCCGTGAACATATGGACGGCCGGCACTAACGGCTGATTGAACTGACGAATGGTCGGCCTGAAAGTCCTGTTCTGGTAAAGCTGCCATATCTGGGTAGCGCATACCAAGTGGCATAGATAACTCAATTCCGTCATCTCTGATAATGTCACTAATTCTCCCTTGTTTTAAAATCACACCGACACGTATTTGACGTGACGGGAGGTGTACACCGGCGATACCGACTGATTTGTCTGGTATATGGTCGGCCGGAATGTCGGCGAAGGTCCGGCTATGACCGGCACCTGCCTCTCGAATGGTCTGATTGGACGGAGATACATCTATAACATCTCTCTCATGGTAGTGATATGTAACCAGTAGTACAGATTGACTGACGGGTACATCACTATAATCTCCGTAAATCAAATGTACAGCCGGTGCAGGTTGATGTCGGCTGGAAGACCGGTGCCATTTGGGCTGAACGGTCGTTGCCGGATGGACGGCCGGTGCAGGTTGATGCCGGCTGGAAGGTCGGTTGCACGACCGGTACCATTTGGGCTGAACGGTCGTTGCCGGATGGACGGCCGGTGCAGGTTTATGCCGGCTGGAAGGTCGGCTGGACGACCGGTGCCATTTGGGCTGAACGGTCGTTGCCGGATGGACGGCCTGCATAGGTTGATGCCGGCTGGAAGGTCGGCTGGACGACCGGTGCCATTTGGGCTGAACGGTCGTTGCCGGATGGACGGCCGGTGTCGGTTGATGCCGGCTGGAAGGTCGACTGGACGACCGGTACCATTTGGTCTGAACGGTCGTTGCTGGGTGGACGGCCGGTGCCTGTTGATGCAGGCTGGAAGGTCGGCTGGACGACCGGTGCCATTTGGGCTGAACGGTCGTTGTCGGATGGACAGCCGGTGCCGGTTGATGCCGGCTGGAAGGTCGGCTGGACGACCGGTGCCATTTGGGCTGAACGGTCGTTGCCGGGTGGACGGCCGGTGCCTGTTGATGCAGGCTGGAAGGTCGGCTGGCCGGCCGGTGCCATTTGGGCTGAACGGCCGGTGCCTGTTGATGCCAGCTGGAAGGTCGGCTGGCCGTCCGGTGCCATTTGGGCTGAACGGACGGTGCCGGATGTATGGCTAGTGCCGGTTGGTGCCTGCTGAAGTGCCGGCTGAACTGACGGTGTCGGCTGGACGGACGGCTGGACGGCCGGCGAAAGTGCATAATAAAATGGATCCAATTGATCCAGCCTAGACTCCATGCGTCCGGACTTACAGGCCCGAAAGCCATGCACGGACCTGCGGTGAAATTTACATCCACTGGGCAGCCTAAACCATGTCAACATAATTTCCTCCATTTCCACATTGCCAACACCCATTTTGCCATTCATGCCTTCGTTGTCGACTTTGCTACTGAAACGACAAAAGAAGAGAACAAAGCACAGATTAAAAAAATTCAGCATATTATTAATTCGATAATACTATAACCGTTATTAACGGAGTAGTCAAATTATTCCGTGCCATGTTAACTCTTAATGACCACACTAGTTATCACTGTGAGCATGTTGCAATAGGTCGTTCAAGACGAAGTCTACTGAAAAGAAAAGATGATAAACAAAGCACAAATTAACAATTCAGTACGCTATTAAGTCGCTATTCCATAACCGTAACTAACGAAGGAAGCGAAATGATTAAGTGTCGCGTGAATTCGTGACTACAACACGAAATTCCGCCATTAAATAGTCGCAACTGGTCGTTCAGAGACGAAGTCTACTGAAACGGAAAGAAGATAAACAAAGCACAAATTAACAATCAGTACGCTATTAAGTCGCTATTCCATAACCGTAACTAACGGAGGAAGCGAAATGATTAAGTGTCGTGTGAATTCGTGACTACAACACGAAATTCCGCCATTAAATAGTCGCAACTGGTCGTTCAGAGACGAAGTCTACTGAAACGGAAAGAAGATAAACAAAGCACAAATTAACAATTCAGTACGCTATTAAGTCGCTATTCCATAACCGTAAATAACGGAGGAAGCGTAATGATTAAGTGTCGCGTGAATTCGTGACTACAACACGAAGTCCGCCATTAAATAGTCGCAATTGGTCGTTCAAAGACTTTTTTGAAGTCTACTGAAATGTCAAAGAAGATAAATACAGCACACATTATCAATGCAGCACGTTATTAGTCGCTAATATCGTAAACGTTACATACGGAATAAGCGAAATTATTGAGTGCTACATGTATTACATGCTTTGACCACGTTGCAACCTGGTCCGAAGTCTAGAAAAGGTGACAAAGTCACTCAAATTGGAAAATATTGTAAAATAATGTATACGACCTGTAGAGGAATGATTATCCAACACAGTAATTCCAAATTTAACTTCGGATGGTCAGAATTTACACTAAGATGGCTTGGATTCATTGGAGGTCTAATTGTACGTGTTTTCGCGTAAGCGAAGCTAAAAAACTAAAGAAGCGACACCTAACGGGCGGCAAGGGGAGGTAATGGGCAAGAGTTATTGCCCTTTGTCTATATGACATAGACAGGAAAGACGAATTTTCGTCTTTTGGTAGGGCTGGATTCGCGAGGTAGCAGGCTAATATCCCTAAAGTAATGTGATTGGGGAACGTATTCAAAGGAGAAATTTGCAAACATGTCCAGAAGGTCTACTGGAGAGAAGATAGTTGAAAGTGGTTTACATTTGTTCCTTGACATTAGTTTGTTAGTAACCTTGAAGAGCTCTTTGCAGCTGGAACTCTCCGTAATCTTAGTACTGTAGTGGGATAGTTTGGCTAAATGGACTTAAGTTTGTGACGTTTTTCTTAGCAGTTTCATCAACTTGTTTATGATTAGTGAGTCTGGTGGAAAGCCAAAGCCTCTCCGCTTTACAGCAGTCTCTTTAGGCAGTGTGAAGCTAATCCCTAACAATGCTATACCACGAAGAACACTTTTTAAATGCAACTCTGCACTTGGTGGCTGGGGCACTTTTTTCAAGCAATGAACGCAGGCAGTTATCAAGTTATTCTGCTGTAGGAGGTAAGCAAGTAGTTGTTAGGTTTGTTTGGATGTCATGTATTAGTTTGGTTCTATTTATCATATGGAGGATTCTTTTAGTAGTAAATAAAGGTGGAGGGTTAGTGACTGATACATCTAGATGGCATATAATGCAAGCTCATGGGATACAAAAGCGGACTGTAGAATATGGACCATATCACTACAATTATGAAGTGTTTAATAAAATGCTATTAGTAGTGTTTAATAAAATGCTATTAGTAGTGTTTAATAAAATGCTATTAGTAGTGTTTAATAAAATGATATTTGTAGTGTTTAATAAAATGCTATTAGTAGTGTTTAATAAAATGCTATTAGTAGTGTTTAATAAAATGATATTTGTAGTGTTTAATAAAATGCTATTATTAGTGTTTAATAAAATGATATTTGTAGTGTTTAATAAAATGATATTTGTAGTGTTTAATAAAATGATATTTGTAGTGTTTAATAAAATGATATTTGTAGTGTTTAATAAAATGCTATTAGTAGTGTTTAATAAAATGATATTTGTAGTGTTTAATAAAATGATATTTGTAGTGTTTAATAAAATGATATTTGTAGTGTTTAATAAAATGATATTTGTAGTGTTTAATAAAATGCTATTAGTAGTGTTTAATAAAATGATATTTGTAGTGTTTAATAAAATGATATTTGTAGTGTTTAATAAAATGATATTTGTAGTGTTTAATAAAATGCTATTATTAGTGTTTAATAAAATGATATTTGTAGTGTTTAATAAAATGCTATTAGTAGTGTTTAATAAAATGATATTTGTAGTGTTTAATAAAATGCTATTAGTAGTGTTTAATAAAATGATATTTGTAGGGTTTAATAAAATGATATTTGTAGTGTTTAATAAAATGCTATTATTAGTGTTTAATAAAATGCTATTAGTAGTGTTTAATAAAATGGTATTAGTAGTGTTTTACAAATTTTACTTCTAACATTTGAATACATTTTACCTTTAAAACAGCAAATTCCCAATTCAACTTTTCTAGAATTTGACAGCTGCACATTTTCTTGTTTTTTCAAAGTTAATGATGCCATAAAAAAACAATATTAGGATAGAAGGAAATTTAAAGTCTAACAGTGACTTGGAACAATTTGCAATTTACTTATCAACATTTATTCACAAAGATTGTGTGTGATTTGGATTTTAATTAGGCTTCAACAATGTTGAAGAAATGATTAAATTCATGAATAATGAATAGTAAGTTACACTAAAGTTTTATGTTTACAGAGTTTTGAATATTTACCTCCTCCATTTGAAATGTTACCAAGTCTCTCCATACAATTCTCATGACTGGAGGATCTCTAGATTTCACAAAGCATTCCAACTCTGCCACAGCAAATGCCTGCTGCTGTGCATCATCCTCATGGCTGATAACAAACAAAATGTCTTCAGTCAGAATGAGGCTCACTGATATTCGCATACCCATCAGATCCAGCTGTTCTGCTTCCATGCAGCAGATTACTGAACTGGTTGGTAGAGACTGTAACAGTTTTCTGGAGAAAAAAACCCACAGAATTAAGTGCATGTAGTTATAAACTGGAGAATGTTTAACTTTCCATCATGAAATAAAACTGACAAATCTGAATTCTAGCTACTGATTCTTCAAAAACATAAAATCTGAACTCCACCTTTTTTAAGATCATGCCCAAATCTGTACTCTATCTAGGTTAAATGCATAAAAACACTATTTAATGAGATAAGGCACTGCAAAGATCATTGAAGGAGTAAAGACTCTACAACGATCATTCATGGAGTAAAGACTCTACAAAGATCATTCATGGAGTAAAGACTCTACAAAGATCATTCAAGGAGTAAAGACTCAACAAAGATCATTTATGGAGTAAAGACTCTACAAAGATCATTCATGGAGTAAAGACTCTACAAAGATCATTCAAGGAGTAAAGACTATAAAGATCATTCATGGAGTAAAGACTCTACAAAGATCATTCATGGAGTAAGAACACATTCAAGGAGTAAAGACTGCAAAGATCATTCAAGGAGTAAATGCCATATAAACCAAATGAAAAATTAAAACCAAATGTGAACACATCTTTTATGTCTATTAAGTAAACCCCAAGATAAAAAGGAGTGATTGTAATGAATAATTCATTGTCTTTAGCCAAAAGTTAAATGCCACAATATGAAAGGAATGCATAATGGGGTGAAGGAAATAAAAACAAACATGACAATTTTAATAAAACCTTACACAAATAGTTGAGGAGCTGATGAGAATGCCAACAGAAAATATGGCTTTTCCACTGACAGTGCCTGACAGAAATTCTCCACATTACAAAGAAACAATTGCTGCTGAATTTTTTTTTAAATGTGGGAATATAATCTGCCCTTTGTGCTATTTTTTTAAAAAATTAAAAGTTATAACATTTTAAAAAATTTACTTCTAAGCTGTTCATCTAAGACAGGTTTTGCATTTGATGGACAAAAAAATGAAAGCAATAACAAAAGTTGATGCATATCAACAGTGAAAAAAGAAATGCATTTAATTTGTGCAGGAATATCAGACCAAAGTTCAAAGAATAACTTCCAAGTTATATTTGAAAACAATCTCACAGGGTAGCATTTATAACAATAGTAACGCATACGGCAAATTTTATGCCCATCCCATGCTTAACAATTCTTTATGAAGACAGTAGCACAATATGTTGGACATGTGAGATTACTGACCAAGGGATCTCAATGAACTTGAACTTTGGGCTAGATATGCAATTAGGAATAAAACTTAATATGCAGAAGTCATTATTTTCTTATTAGACCTACAGTGACTGTTACCTCTGACATTTAAACTTAGACTCTTAAAGGTTTCTTTATTATATTAACTGTAAGTTAAGCAAATTCTGGTCTGCAAAACCCATTTTTCTTTACATAAGTGTGCCCTTGTCCTTTGATTTTCTTTTGTTTTGACCTTACAATTAATAGGCTCTTCCTTATCTGAATAAACCCTCCACAAACACAGATCAAGGTGCTAAAGTTATCATTTTTTAAAAATTGTTCTTACAAAACTGCCTTGATCTTTGACCCTGAAATGAACTGGCTTCTTTCTTACCTGTTGGATACCTACTCCAAAACTTTTTTGAAAGTGCATGGAAAATGGATAAATATTTTTGTGCAAAAAATCCTTTCAGGTGAAATATGTAGTAGCTACATATCTGTTAAACTATAACACCTTCATTTCTACGATATAACTTTTATGCCATTTATGATAAAAAGATGAAACTTGGAAGGCTCATACATTATGATTGGAAGGTGTGTCAAATACCAGAGTAAGGTCAAGGTCATGGGTCAGTATTTTAGGTATTCCTTCATCCTTTCCGTTTCAATTTAAAACTGTTGCACTGTTTAAGGTTAAGGGAAGGTGTGAATCATCATTATAAAATATCTTGTGTACAACATTTGGAGTTCTATCTTCAAGGTCAAGATCAAAGGTGAATATTCCAAGCTTTCCATCCATATTTCCACTCCTCTCTGTATTTTAAAAAACATCTCAGATTTAGAGGTGAAACTTTAAAGACTAATACATTATCGTTAGCAGGTATATCATATATTATAATATGATAGTTAAATCTTCAGTTATCAAGGTCACGGGTAAATATTTTCAGATTTTCACTTAAGAGTCATGTGAGATAAAGGGATGATATTTGTTATATTGCTTAGGTACCATGTTCCCCTCCTATCTTTAAAGACCAATACTTCATGACTTAGTAACATTTTGAATTATCATGCTCTAATGTATATATTAAACTTTTTAAGATAAATTAATTATAATTGGATTATACCCTGATAGTTTTTTAATACCAATACATACATGTACTTATATGTGATTCTCATAAATTTTAGGGATTCTCAGAGTGACTAATTAGTTTAAAATGTGCAAGTAAAAAACACTTACATGGCATATTTGACATGTCCACATGTAGCATCCTCATACAACAAATTTTGAGGAGCATATTTAGGATTTGGGAACTTGCTTAACCCGGTACCATGCAGTAAACCTGTGAATAGAATGAAATGGAAACTTGCTTAATGCAGTAACATGTCATAACCTGTGAATAGAATGAAATGGAAACTTGCTTAATGCAGTAACTTGTCATAACCTGTGAATAGAATGAAATAGAAACTTTCTTAATGCAGTACCATGCCATAGACTGTGGACAGAATGAAAGGGAAACTTGCTTAATGCAGTACAATGTCATAACCTGTGGATAGAATAAAATGGAAACTTGCTTAATGTCATACCATTTCATAACCTGTGAATAGAAATAAATGGAAACTTGCTTAATGCAGTACCTGTGGACAGAACAAAATGGGAATTTTCTCAACTCAGTGCCATGCAGTAAACTTGTGGATAGAAAAAAAGAAGTCTCTTTCCTTTCTTCATCTAAGCAATATCATATATTAAGGTTCACATTAATTTACAGGCTACTCCTAAAATAATCTGCTTCACCATACAAGTTTACTTGGAACTACACTCTATGCCAATGTTTGTACTTTACAATGTACATGTATTCAAATCATTATAATCTATTTAATTGTATGTAAATTTTATATATTTGTTGTTTATCAACTGAGACACAAATATAACTGCCTGTCAGAAAGCATACATTAAGTTCAAAACCTGCCAACTTATACTGACCTTACTGACAGTTCAGTTAGGCCTAAGAAGTGTTTTTTTATATTATTATTCAGCTCTGTCTTTGTCCATAACAGACAGGTTAGTTCAGGCCAGTAAGTGCTATTTTTTAAAACTGTGCTTTGATCTCTTATCATGAAATAAGGAATATTCCATACATTTTCAGACAGCTCCGGTATCCTAATGGTTAGAACATTCTCCTCAAATGCGGGAACCGCTCCGGTGGCCTAGTGGTTAGAGCGTCCGCCCCGGAAGCGGGAGGTCGTCGGTTCGATCCCCGGCCGAGTCATACCAAAGACTTACAAAAATGGTACTAACAGCTGCCTCGCTTGACGCTCAGCATAAAGAGGTTAGTGTTAGGACTGGTCGGCCTGGTGTCAGGATAATGTGACTGGGTGAGACATCATGCTACATGTCTGCGGCATGATGTCTCAGTGCTAGACATCACTATAAACTGCCTCACTGCAGACATTGTAGCGATATGACTGAAAAATTGTTAAAGCTACGTTAAAAATCCTAATCAAACAAACAAACAAATGCGGGAGGTCATGGGTTCATTCCTTGGCCAAGTCATACCATAGACATACAAAAATGGTATTTACAGCTGCTTCGCTTAGCGCACAGCATTAAGAGGTTAGTGTTAGGACTGGTCAGCTGGGTGTCAAAAAAATGTGACTAGATGTGACATCATGCTATATGTCTGCGACATGATACTCCAGTGATAGGCATCACTATAAACTGCCACACTACACATATTGTAGTGATATGACTGAAAAATTGTTAAAGTTATATTAAAAAGCCAAATCACACACACACTTTCATTTTAACTCTATGTGATTGTAACATCAACAGCAGTTCAATTATCTAACAGATTGCTAACCTATGCAAAACATTCTTTATATGTATAGGTGTGTGATTGGAATGTTTCACTTGGTAGACTATGACTTCAGCAAATTAAAAAATTTCTTTAGTCATGCTCATGCAACTCCTCATGGATTTGTAATGATAAATTTATCTGATCCTCGAAAACAATATCGAATCGGATTAGATAAAATATATGGTTAATTCATCGCTGTCAATCATGCGCAATGATATCAATTACACATCATGGGTACAAAAATTTATATAATAAAATAAAACCTTTACTTACCAAAATAAAGGTTGTATAAAAAGTGGTTAGATGGCCCCCTCTGCTGCAACTCTTAATAAGTGTCCTACACTGGAAAACAGAGTCTTACAGAAATAATAAAGTGAGAATACAATACCTTGACTTGTCTGAGATAAAAACTCAGCAGCACCCCCTATTGGTTTGGTGAAGACACCAACAATTCCTTTTCCCACTCCTGTGATGAGACTGGAAGCTGTGGACCTAGACGTATGTGGAGAATCTGCCATATTGTGAGCCATGAAATTCTGCATGGGCTGATCTGCCAATCCAGCAATGGCACCTATTCATTACAAGATACATTAATGAAAATCAAGTACTAACAATCCATAAAATGGTGAGAAGCTTATGATATAGTCAATTACAAGGTTTGATATATACATGGATTTCATACAATGGAGAAAAACACCAAAACGTGTGTGTAATTAATTAATAGTCAAGTTCTATGAAAAACTCATCTGTGCACAAGGACTTTATGACCTAATGCTAATGTCTGCACTTTACAGCTGCATTCAGGCCATAGATAGGGTAGTATCACAAGCATAAGAAGTATCATAAAATGACTTACAGAACAGTCATATTCAAGAATTATAAAGTCTAATATAGACTACACAGTCATATTCATGAATTAGTAATTCTTATACAGACTAAAAAGAAGTATCAAAAAATGACTTACAGAATACAGTCATATTCAAGAATTATAGTCTTATACAGACTAATAGAGTAGTCATTTACATGTGAAGTGTCACTGACTTACAGAATACATTCACATACAAGCAAAAGGAGTGTCATAAACTGACAAAGAATGTGCATAAATGACAAGTCTTAACGACTAAAAGATCATACATGCATATGAAGTGCAATAAACAGATTTACAAAACAGTCACCTGAAAGAAGTACCATAAACATGCTAATCGTATAAAAATACAAAAAGAACATATATGACATGTTTCATAAAAAGATTATGAGAATATTTAAGGCAATTTCAACAAAAGACTTGGAGAATATGCATACATGACAAGTTTCATAAAAAGATTCAGAAAACATACATGCAAGACAAGTTTACATGCAAGACAAGTTTCATAAAATACACGGAGAACATAATTGCAGAGAAGCTTCATAAACAAACTAAAATAACACATGCCTGAGTAGCTTCAGAAAGAATTGACAATATATCATGTAAGTGACACACATACTTTGAATATACATGCACAAAAAGAGTCATAAAATGACTTAAAGAACATGCACGTTACTTATATTTAGTTTGTATTGTTTGTTTCATTTTTGTCCCTAGTTATGGACTGTATGGGTCATTTTGTAAACAACATATTACATAGTTGATTTCTGTCTATGAGATATATTATATTGTAAGATAATTATTATTTCTAGCTAAATATGTTTACTTGGTTATAAATTCAAGATATTTGTTTCTCCGTTGCAAATTCCTGGTCTACCTGATGTCTGTCATGTTTTTTGTTAAATTATAAGTAAACAATCTGATTTTGTTTACAACTTGGAATGTTCAAGAAATAAACTTTTGACCCTCATTCTGGTCCTCTTATTGTGTACTATGTTTTATAATAAGGTTGTTTACATGAAAATTATGCAATCCTATCTTAACATTTAAAGAAGTTTTTACACTTTTCTGTTACTTAGTTTAAGACCATAGAGTGGTAACAATGAAAAGTGTCATCAGACTTATAAAACATTCATGTGGTGAAGTGCCATCATCAGACTTATAGAACATTCATGTGGTAAAGTATCAAAAGACTTATAGAACATTCATGTGGAGAAGTGCCATCATCAGACTTATAAAACATTCATGTGGTAAAGTGTCATCGATTTATAGAACATTCATGTGGAGAAGTGCCATCATCAGACTTAATAGAACATTCATGTGGAGAAGTGATGACTTATAGAACATTCATGTGGTACAGTGTCTTCATCAGACTTATAGAACATTCATGTGGTAAAGTGTCATCATCAGACTTATAAAACATTCATGTGGTAAAGTGTCATCATCAGACTTATAGAACATTCATGTGGTAAAGTGTCATCATCAGACTTATAAAACATTCAGGTGGACAAATGTCATCAGACTTACAAAACAGTCATGTAGTGAAGTGATCGAAAGCGCTCTTCATTACTGATCACTGCCATCTCACCTTTGTCTTGCGTGGGTTTGGTTCTCAGATTCAGCCAATGTAGGTTGTAGGTATGTACGAAAGCTTTACCACTAGCTTCTCATGGGTCGGTGGTTCTTTCCAGGGGTTTGCCCAGGTTCTTCCTCCACCATTAATACTGGCTGCCATGTATAGTCTATCATGTACTGAAAAATGGCATTAAACCCTACGACAACAACAACAGAAAGTTAGCCTCATAAACCATGTGAATTTGTGCAATGAAACCCATAACTGTTGCCAGTGTCTTAGAAAGAAAGAATGGTTAAGACACAATATCTCTGTATGTAATATGTAACACTTCTGCAAATCAATACTGGCACTGGGTAATACAGGCTTGCAAAAATGGAAAGCTTGAATTCATTGGACAATATATTTTCACTTTGGGGATAGCAGAGTTGATTGGTTTGCTGAATACTTCAAGTTGTATTTATTGAGCCCTTTTCATAACTCAGAATTAATCTGTGAATCATACAAACACTTGGCTGATTATGAGAGGTGCTGAAGTATTATTTTTGTTGGGCTTAATTATAATGGTGTTGGTTATAAAAAAAAAAAGGCATTTTCAAGAATTTAAATTCATGGTTTTGTCTGTCAAAGTTTGCATATTAGTAGGTATTTAATTTCATGGTTTAACCTGTACAAAAAAAAGAATACAAAAGAATACAACTATGCAGGTTGTTGAGGATGATGAATGAGCCTGGAAGGCAGTACATTTTGAGATATTGTTAACTCCAAGCATTCACTTTGAGTATTATGAAGGTCTTTTATGGTTACCAAGTATTTGAAAATGGGAAGTCTCCATAGCAGGTACTTGGTTGCAACAAAGTGAAGCCTATTGATGGATCTTTCCAGTGCTGGACTTTGATGCTAGCATGGGTCTGGTACTATATGTTGTGTGAGAGAGGTTCACAAAAACTGATAACCTCTTTCAATGGGTATGCACAACAGAATCAGGATAGAAATTGGCATGACCAGTCACTGCATCACAAATTTATCCCAAGAAAGATCATACCCAGTGCATATGCTCAGCCATTTTCTTCTGTAACATACAAGAATTTCAACCAAAAACAAATTCTAAATAAATAAAATTTGGACACTTAATTTTAATAACACTGAAACATTCATCACAAACCAGTAAACAGAAACTGCAATATTGCTGAAACAAAACCAGCTGAAGATTGTTGCAATCACCTAATAGACTAAGTCCAAACCCTGTAAGTCCCTGCTTCAGCCCATCAGAAACTCCACTAGGGCGGTGTCGCCGGGACTCTTCTTGTCTCTGTTGGTGAGATGAGTCTAGGGACAGACGATCCATGTTCCGAGACACACTAGATGCAAAGTTGGTAATTGAAGTCAGCATTCCTGGCAAAATCAATGAGTTTTCATTACACAAGGGCTGTTCCATTTAAATATACATGGTACACAAGGAAGGCTATACCAAGATACTCTGTTTTCAAAGGCTTTATATGAAATGATACAAAATTCTGAAATTGCATCTGTGGGTGACTACTCAATTTTTATATAATGTAATAAATCACAATATTTTAGATTTTGTACAAATTCCATGAATTCATCTGACATCAAATTTTCTTATTTGCATAATAAAAATTTTCATCATAAATATCCACTAATATGAATTAAATTGTCATGAATTGTCTTGCTGAATTTGCAAAGATTTCATGCTTGTGAAACTTATTGTTACTAATTAAAACATCATAAACCAAAGGTATACTAATTACTTTGTTATCAATAAAAGTATGATTGTAGGGTTTATGAAATTGATAAAAGACAAGGTTAAACAAAACAAAGAAATGCCAATACCTGCTGAGATGTTCCTCACAAGAGAAGTGGTTCCTCTAGACATACCCTTCAAAAAGGCCCCAGGTCCCAGCATCAGTCCAGTGTATGGATGACGGAAAAAATCAGCCATGCCTGTTCCAATACTCCGTACCAGCCCAGTAGGATTGCCAAGTATTTCCAAAGAACCAACAACAGCACCTGGAGATAAATACTACAATTATCACTGGTATGAAGACTTTTAAAAGCTTTTATTAAAAAAAATTCCATCACACTTTTGTACATATTTTATATTTTCCTCACAATAGATCCTAAAGGGCAAAGAATCAAAAACATTGGAAATAATTTGTAGTTATATATTATTATATGGTAATCAGTTGTTTTCTAAGAATGCACAGAAAATGTATTACTGACTTGATCTTTTGAAAACTGTCATCATTTGTATGTCACATATGCTGCAAAAACAAAGTGTTACTTAAATCATTAACCCCATGTTCCAGACCTAAGTGTCATGAGGTTGAAAAGAAGACAGATGTAGTTTGACAATGATGCCAAATAATGTAGACTTTTCCCAAAACAGAGTGGGAAACACCAACATTTTTTAGGCCAGATTTTTTTAAAAGCCAACAGATACAGGTTTTGAAACCAGAATTTGTGTATGATCTGCTAAAGAATGTAAGAGGCAAATGAGACCTACCTGCTCTGAATAATGCTCCCTGTGCATAATGCATAGCAATGACTCGAATGAACTGATGAGAAGTTGTGCAAATGTTCTTCTTCTCAAACTTTCCAAAAGATAATGGTGTGTGATCCAAAGCAATAAAAAGTTTGATTGATGCATGCACACTCAAAAGCACTGAATAGGGCTGAATAAACATATGCTGGATTCTGATTGGTGAGCTAATGGAAGCTGAGATACTCTTCATAAATGGAGGTAATTTAAGTACATTGACTGGAGGCTGCATAGTGTGAGATAGCTTTGTAGGAATAAAACCCTCAACCTCTTTTAAGATCCTCAAAATGAATGAATCATCAACATACCAAGTCATAGGTTTAGCTGAGGTTTCAACAGATTCTATCAGAGTATGTTCTGAATGCACTGTTGCTATGACAACCTGAAGATGAAGAGCACTAGAAGACTTCAAAACTGCATGTTTCTCCAGGATATTACATTTATCTAGGTTCACTGATGATACCAAACCAGGCTTCTCTGTATTCTGACCCTCTAATACAACTGGAAAGTCATATTTCCCACTGTCATAATTTTGATTATCAATCTGAATAATTCCAACACTACATGTGTAGCAAGTCCTTCTAAAGTTGTCTCTCTCAGATGATAATGTACTGGCTGGGTAGGCTGCTAAAAACATTTCATCCACTGAAAACCTCAAAAGTTCCTGAATACTGTCAGGAGCTGATAATTCATCATTCAAAATGAAACAGAAATGTTTCACAAAAAGTCCACAGGTTATTTTGGGACCAGATTTTCTCAATTCTTCAGCTTCTCTTTGTACACTTTGTTTGGACGCTGAACTTAGTAATGACAGCTTTTGTTCTGTTACCTTTTCCATAGTTGTCTTTTCTGGTATGGGCTGCATTATAAAAGTTGTCTCCCTTCCATTTAACCTGCTTCTGATCTCTTTTGCTGATACATCAGCTTTTGTGATAGGCTCTATTGTCACATGCGTGACCATGGCTATATACTTGATATGAATTCGAACATCAGCAATATTTGGAATGGTTACAAATGTCTCTGTATGAGACTGCAAATCAACTCCAGCACTCCAATGTAATGTTTGGAAGGCAGCTGATGTGTGATCTGCTTTAGTTTGAGATCCTTTTGAAAGCATAGCATACCCTCCCAAGTGAATTTTCAGAACATTTTGCTTGTCATTTATTTCTGGGAATGTAGAATTAATGTGTGGAGGGGTATAGTACACTTCACCTTCTCCAGGGGACACAACAGGTAACATTTTGATTAGCTCACTTTCTTCTTGAACAACTCCTGAAAAAAAAAACAAATTAAGATTTAGGTGTAAAAGGGTAAATTAAATAATCCTCATTCTACCCAACAATCAAAGCAATGAAAAAGCACTAATACTTATTAATTTTACAATGACAAACAAGAACACCATGAGTTGCATATTTTATACCTATGCCAGTGTGTAATATAGGCAATTCTAGGGCACAGATAATTTTTAAAGATTAGATAAATATAGCACAATATACTTGGCCAAAACAATGGGCATACAAAGAAAGAATACAGTAACTAGTTTTTCACAAAACCTGGCTATCAAAATGAAAATTTTAATTCATAGTTTAATCAATTATTTTGTTATGTTTACTTTTAATTGACACTATAATGTCAGTATAATAGCCTTAACAGCTAGTTTATCTTATGGCCCTACATTTAAAACAATGTACAATACACAGTCAACATGTTGAGGTTAACCTATCACAAAATACAATGACTTTTTATTTTTTATAGTCCTTACTAAGAAAGTGTTTACCAATGAATAATTCCATTCATTCCTATTTCAATGCATTCATCAGAAAGAGCCTTCTGAGCAGACCAGGATTTATTTTGCATTAAAATATCTCAGATCGTGAGCTAAACATAAATTAAGTTTCAGATTTGGAACATAAACAGCACACACTAAATTACCTTGAGGCATGAGATAGGAATCATATATACCAATTTTTGCAGTCAGTTGTAGCAGTTATGTAGCCACGAGATAAATGCAAAAAAATGATCACATGACTTTAAAATTGATACAGTGATCTTTTTGTTGTATGGTACTATGTTGTTCATCAAGACGTTTAAGCACTTTTCCATGACTTAAAAGAAAATTATTTTTACTACATGAGTTAACTGATTTTAACGTATGAAGAATGTTGAGTACGAGTACATTTCAGATTTAAGTATTTTATTCTTTAGGATATAGTGGTGGGGTGCAGGGGTGCAATACAATTATTTATATCCATTTGGATGTTAGCTGTCTACATTAGTTTCTGACTTGTTCTAAATTCATTTGAATTGTTGATATTTCATTCTTTGTGTGCTATTTTGAGCAATTATACTCACTGATCTAATGTAAATTTCCTTTTCATAAATAGAACAGAAAAATCTTAGTGTATTGATTGTTTGAAAAACAAACCTATATAAACTGCTTGGGAGTACTTTACAAACCTTATTTTATCAGTCTTTAATGGCACACTGCATCATTTAAACTAATAAGTGACCCAGTACATGAGTATTTTTCAGCAAAAGAGAGCTTCTGAATTTTTCAAATGAATCTTTATTTAATTCTTAATATCAGTAATGCTTTCCAAATGAAATGCAGTTTGAAATTTGCCTCCTATTGTCACCAATTATCCTTGTATACAGATCAATCCGAAGATTGTGACAAAGACCAAGATACAAATGTTAGTTACTGGATAAAGCTTCAATGTTTACTGCAGAAGTTACACCAATGCCAAAAGCTTTGAAATTCATTAAAACCTGTTAAAAATATAATATACTTTTGTGATTAGGGTGTAGTACTCATCAGGTAGCCCACACTGCTCCATGGGTAACATGCTATGAAACCCACTTTAAACTATTGCCAAGGATTTATGAAGAATAAATGAGATACAGTGAGGCTGTACATAAGTATCTGCTTTTATCTGTGAAGATGCAAATGATGACACAAGAGATAGTATAACAAATGCCAATAATGACATATGGGCTAGTACAACAGATGCCAATGATAACATAAGGGATAATATAACAAATGCCAATGATGACACAAGAGATAGTCCAACATATGCTAATTATGGCACAACAAATACCAATGATGACATAATGGATAGTACAACAGATGCCAATGATCACATAATGGAAAGTACAACAGATGCCAATTATGGCACAACAGATACCATTGATGACACATGGGGTAACACAACAGATGCCAACGATGACATAAGGGATAGTACAACAGATGCCAGCTATGGCACAACAGATACCATTGATGACACAAGGGGTAACACAACAGATGCCAATGATGGCACAACATATAGTACAACAGATACCAATGATGACACAAGGGGTCACATAACAGATGCCAATGATGACACAAGGGATAGTACAACAGATGCCAATGATGACACAAAGGATAGTACAACAGCTCTCTTTTGCAGAGTCAAGTTCAAGCTTTTGGTCAAATGATAATAATACCTCAGGTGCTATCAATCATATTTATGTATTTTGATGAAACAGTTGGTTTTATTCTGGAAGATTCTTTTTCTTTATTATAATAATGTATCTAATATTAATAATAACACAGATCTATTTCCTCTCATTCTGTCTGTAAATTTCTTGTTCAAAATGATCAAGCCATTCTATGAAATATTGGTATAATTTAGTAAACCTTTATCATCATACTGATTTTACATTGAACATTTTCACTGTGTAATTCTGACAATGAGGTGCAAGTATTATGCCTGCAGCAATGTATTTTTCTATTACTGTACATTGTCCTGTAATCCATCCAAGCAGACAGCCAACTGAAATGATCTGAGAAATATTCTTTTAACTTACATGATCAACAGAGGTAAATATCTGAGTCAAATTAAAGAAAATGAAATACAAACATATATTCTTACAAACCAAAACCTTGTGGACACCATTTTTTCCCAATAAATTATGCTTCTTCAACGATACTACATCATAATAACATAGGAGAACTATTACTGTCTCACAAATGCAACCCTCCTAGAGAAAATGTTTCCCTAAAAGACACTAAAAGTTATCTGCTCACCATGATGGTGGTTGGGCAGAGTGATCTCCCTTGGTATAGGGATCTGCACCAAATCGCATATATATTTTGGTTACTACTGGAGCATAAGGCACACTCTCTGTGTGAATGTAACTGCTGGGAAGCTGTAAGGGTTTATTTTTTATTATGATTGGGTAAGTATTCTCAAAGAAAAACATTTAACTAACAAAAATTGGTTTCTTTCTTTAAATCTATTACCTAATACATCCCCTTACTCCACAAATACCATCTCCAGTTCCCTAAGGTATGAGACAGCTTCTAAATAACCTGACAGAAAAAGACTCCATCTGTTGGAAAGTAGCTTCCAATGGGAAAAAATTTCCTCTTGCAAATCCAGTGAAAATTTTGAAGCCATGCCTGTATGAAGTAGTTGAATGATCTGGAAGGGTAACCTTCATGTCATGGGTAAAGGCTCCTCCAGACTGACTTGGGTCTTTTAGAATGAGCAATCTCTGATAAGAACTAGCGAAGTGTACATGGATCTCCATCCCATGGCATGGATAAAGACAGAGAACAGTTTCACTCATATGCAAAGAATGTGCTGACTGTCCTAACTTTGTGTGCCAACATGTGGAGCAAATTCACTGGTGTGGCTTTAGTTGGGTATGAAGATAGTCCACTTTATTCAGGATGAGAATACCTATGTTGATATATATCATCCTTCCACTCTTTGAAGGTAAAATGAGTTGTGACCTCTGTTGATGCAATGGCTCAATATTCCTGAAATACAACTTCAGAGTTGACACTGGGTCCTGTCAATGGCCTTGAGATGAAGTGTCCAGAATAGAAGTGAATTATTACCAATATCTAATTTGTCATGAACCTGTTCTTGGTTATACCCATGATAACTTACATCTGTGAAAGTGTGCAATGTCATTGGCCAAGTGGAATTCAAATTAATAGAAAATCAGATAGATTTTTGGTTTGTTTGATATCATCTCTTCCATGATAGCACAGTATGTTAGGTTTCATAGTTATTGATGTTGTTTCTTATTGCCGAGTCATAGGAAGTTAGCTACTGAGGTCCGAGAGCTAAAATTGGGTATGAGATGAGATTATACTCCAATGCCTTTGTATGCCTCTAAGGTGGGTAGCCATCTTAATCTTAATTGAGGATACTTCACCACTTGTTGTTATTGTCACAGAATTAGGCGAAAATTGAATTTATTTCTTCTTAAATACAAACTAATTTCACCATTTTGTTTGTTTCATCGTACATGCGTTACCTGGGGTGAATAAGTGTTTTTCAAGGTAAGCGACGTGTAACAATTTGCATGTGCTTGACTACAAATCACTTGAAGTCAGGAACATTATAATCATGGGGTGCACAGGAATTTTGCCGTGAATTCTGCTCACCTATTTGAGGACAAAAAAGGCAGAATATTTCTAAAAACATTACGAGTCAAAAGTATCTTGTCAAAGGAGAGATAACTCGACATTCTTTCTCCAGACAAAGGGGTGAGTGTTAAATTTATATTTCGTTTTATTGTGAATTTTACTCAGTTTATCATTTCATATAATGATGCCTTTATTACAATGCAGATTTAAACCGTTGAATATTTGGAATTACTAGTCACTATTAGACTTTAAATGCAATAGCGTAATCTAAGTTTTAGATTGTTTTAGAAACAACTACTATTAGTTTGGTTTCTTTATTGTAGCTGAATGTGATTGATTGCTCCAGCAAAAAGGCTGAATGTGATTGATTGTGCCGTGATTGTGCTGTTTAATTGTGCCATTTGATTGTGCTATCAAATTGAGGTATCTGACTGTCTGTCTGTCAGATTGTATGTCCATCAACGTCTGTCGAGATGTGTAAATATCCGGAAATCTAGAAGTCTAAATGTCCGAGTGTCGGAGCTGTCTAGAGGTGTAAACGTCCAGGGTAGTATCTAAGTGTTTGGGACCAAAGGTTCTAGTAGATGCTGTATGCTGTCTGTACGTATAACTGTAGTGGATCCGTGAAGGGCAAGCGGCCGATAAAAGTATTGGGCCAACCCTAGATATTCGGAGAAGCTGTGCGGCGATTCAAGTTGGTGAATCGTACGGTTGTACAGGGTCGAGACGCATGTGCGTGTTTCAATTGTTGTTACAATTGAATACATTGTTATATTTACACGTGGTTACTTTGAATCTGTAGGATTCCAAGGGATTACATGAATCTCGATAACAGTTAGTAACTTGATTTAATACATGTAGATGTTTGTACTTGTTGTCGCAATCCATACGTGTGATAATATAGTTTGATGTTTGTATTTGTTATCGCAATTTATACGTGTGATAATATAACTTTTGCAAAGGTTCCATTTTGTTTGAAACATCTGTGTTTAGTCCAGGAGATTCCTTGGATCTGTGTTTATTTTGTATTAATATTTAATTTATTTTTAAATTGTGAATGGTTGTGAAGTGTGATCGTGGGTTGAACGCATGAGTTATTGTGTTGATACATCATTATTTTTCATTAATATTATTTCATAAATTTATATCATCTTTCACATATTGTGTTTGTGTTGTTCATTTAATCCACCAACCACTCGGTAACCATTCTGATACAGTTATAACTGTTTGTTCTTCAAGGCATATTTCATGTGATCTCTATGTGCAAACTCTGGGTTGGTACAAAACATTTGTTATCATGGCTTTTTAATTCAGACGAGGGAATGAATATATCAATTCTGGTAATTCTGTTACCATTGATGAGGTTTCTCAAATATTTACCAGCTGATTGTAGTAATTAGATGAGGATTCACTCAGATTTTCAGATTCCTGTTATCTCCTTCTGGATCAGCGGTGTTAAAGTGTATTCATATGACAATTCTAAGATAGTCAAACTCACTGGAAAGTTTTAAGAGTTCTTTGAATGGAGCTTTGTCCTTAACAACACTCTTGCCGAGTCATTCAAAGTAAAGTCTAGTGTTACACAAGGTTGCATCCTCTTTCCCATTATGTTCCTCAACACCATCAACTGGATAATTTGTCAAACTGCATATGACCTCGCCTGATGGACATTGCTCTCACTCCTTGAATATCTGGACTTTACTGATGATCTGGCTGTCATTCCATCAATGTACTCTCATATTAAAGTGACATCTGACAGACTCAGTAAGTATGCTAAACAGACTGGCTTGCATGTCAATCAAAAAAGAAAACCCAAGTAATGTGCATACATGCCACAGCTACTCCTCCAATTACCACTGATGGAGAGGCACTAGAGTTTTTAGAAGACTTCACCTACATGGGTAGACTAATTAGTGATGAAAATGGTGCCAAACAGGATACCAAGGCCATGTTAAATAAAGCCAGAGGTGCTTTCAGCAGATTCCACCCTACATAAAAATCAATAATCAAAACAATATTGCCTCAAAACAAAAATCAGACTTTACAACAGCAATGTGAGTAGTAATTCAATTCACAATGGTTGCCTCTGTAAAATCTGAGTATCTATTGGCCAAGATGGACAGGATCAAATGGTTGGGACATATAATAAGGATGCCCCAAGATCAGATACCCAAGGTAGCCCTCACACAGATTCTAGCTGGAATGCATAAATGTGGATGGCCAAAGATAACCTGGTGAAGAACAGGAATGAATGGACTGGAAGAGATGGGACTTTTATAGTGCAAGGCACCAGCCAATTTTCAAGACCAACCCAGATGGTGGATATTTGCAGCCTTATGTTCCAGAAGGGATGAAGAGGACTAATTAAATGTAGATTGTCGATGAGGACATCAATTTAGAAATTCCCAAACAATAATGCAAAGAAATTTGCTGTTTAGATGAGTCAATATGGTGAAGTTTTTTTTAGAACTCCATTCTTGTGTAGGTCCTCCAGCCACTAATAAAAATCTGTCAGAATGGTTTCCATCTCAATGATGTTGATATGTAAATAATGATCTTGAAGGGGACCACACTCGTATGGTAGTTTGCAATAGAAGGAGACTTGATTACCCAACTGTCTGTATTCACAACATCAGTGATCATGATTGCCAGAGATTGTGCTTGCAGAAGTATCAATGACATGAGCCCAATGTTGGTTTCCCTGCCTTCAAGATACAACCTCATATTGCTGTAAATTGTGAGCCCAATAGTCCCAAGTCATTTTACTCCTCAGGCCATTTAATCATTGTTATGGGAACCAAAAGCAGTGACCAAGGAATAAGTCATCTACTAATGCATTGTGCAAAACTCGGTCAGCAAAGGAATTCCCTAGGAGATGGATTGCTCCAAATAGACATGGAAAATACAGTTGCCTGAATTCAATTCTCATTCATTGAGGGACAGGACTCAGACCTAGTCGACTGAATTTTGAAAGGGTACGAGGTCAGAAATGTTCTTGTTGACAAACCACAAATATAACTCATTTACTTTTTACAGCCACATCACAGAACTTCTGGATGCTGTTTAAGCAGGGACATAATATATTGTCTCTTGCAAGTCCACACTGATTGTCTAGTCTCCACAACTGACAGCATTAGGGCATGTCACATTTCATTGCAGACCTAAGAACTTAACAGAGTTGATTGAATGTAATAGGTTGAAGGCCAACTCATAAATGCTGCATTGAAGCTGGAGAACACTGGCCACAGGCTTTGTAGAGGCACTGATCATGATACTGTGCCCCAGGAAATGAGTTGGGTCTCCATGATATCATAATATATCTTCCCCATTCAGCAATGAATAATTGGAGCCTTCTCCCTACCAGGATCTGTGCTAGGATGGATGTCATTGAGATAGGGATGGTCTCATAGAATGTTAGTGAAAGTGATCACCTTCCCTCTGACTCTTACACTTAGCTGTAGGATTGTTTCCAAACAGTATGCACTCTATGGACATATCTGCAACCTTGTAGCCGAGACAGAGAGGGATGGTGGCATGTTGAAAATTCCATCAACCTGATAATTTTAGACAAAAAAAAAAGATTAAATTTGGGAGCATTTCTTGATTGGTCTGTAAGGTTGAGGTAGAGTGCATTGCATCTTTTGTCCACCTGTTGTACGTTTATATCTGCTATTTCAGTTATATGTTGTTGTGCCTCAGTTATGAAGTGGACCATCCTATGAATATGGTCCCACTTATTCTCTTTACCAAACTCATGGAGTGGCATTAATTCATACTGTGACTTCCAAGTTGTCACTGACTAAGGGGTCCCTTCTAGTGGCAAAGGGATGCAAAATTTGTGAAATGACACCTGATAGAATTCGAGTTGCTAAGCTTGTCATTGTAAATAATGAGTGTCTTTAGGCAGCATGCGGGTTAGACTGGTCACCATGATTACGTGTAAAGACCAGGATTGACTTACTGAATGACAGACTGTCTTCTGGTGACTTATCATGTATATGTTGTGGTTGTGGCACCTATGATCCCTTGTAACGGAAAATATACACAAGTTAAGAGTTTTCTATAGCCCACTAAAGGCATGCACACACACATATATACATTAAAACTATAGCCATAACTATTGTGAAGTCGCATAAACTACTCATGCAAGAATGTAAATACTATTATGTGATGGCAATTGATAATTGTAAAGTCAGAACTTTGTCATCATAGAAAGAAAGAAAAGTTGGAGATAAAGATATGGTACACTTCCCTTCTATAGTACAGACTCCACCAACTAGTGTAAAACTTGCATAAACTTTATATAGGGTTGTGTGAGGTCTATTTTGACAAGAGTATGCTGTTTGGCATGAGTGGAAGTAGTAACTGAGATATTCAAGGGATTGGTGACAAAACTATACCAGGAGACAACCACTCTGCCTGACAACCATGTAGGTCAGCAAATACCTTTTGGCTTCCTTTAGTCAAAAGTGTTATCTTGTGGATGTCTTGATTTGTGAGGCAGTATTTCTCCGAACAAATTATGATTGAACAACATATATAAAGAAGAAATGGAGACATATAACAGGACCAAATACAAACTTATATAACTTTGGATATGTGGAATTAGAATAGGTTAGATGTATCTTTCTGTAATACACCAAATCAATCTTATAGACCAATACATGCCATATAATGACATAAACAAAACTACCCAATAGCACTTATTATAGACTCTTTTTATCCCCCCGTTATTGTCAGAATAATTCAGTATTTTACGATATTAAACTTTATACTACACTCATAAAGGAACTACTTTCTATTATAACAAACAATGGCTGCAGATGCCAGCACTTTTGATTTAAAAACAAATCATGTACTCTCATGTAGTAGGCAGTTTACATTTTGGTTGATTAAATTTGTTTCTGAATGATCTAAAGCAGATGTTTCGTGGACTGTCAAATACCAGTAGCTCTGCTACATTCTGCGTTAACTTTTCTGATATAATGTTTTTGGACTTAGGCAAGGGATAGATGCCAGATTTCATAAAATTGCTGGGTTCCTACAAATAACATGGAAGTAACAAGGCATAAACTGTCTTCTTTAGCTGGTAATAAGAATAGCAAAATATAGACTAGTTTTACATCCTGAATTTCCTAATAATGTACTTTCTTAGTTCTGCAAATCAAAGTTACATGAGCCATGTCATGTCATGGGTTCTAAAGCTTGATTACACATTTTGAAATTGTACGCAATATTCCAAGTGCAATTCATTCCTCATTACTGCACTCAAAATGAAATAAACATTTCCATAGCATTGTTTTGATAATTGCAATTGAAAGACTTCAAATTTTTCCCCACATAATTTCAAACATTCAATGACAGAACAGAAACACACTTGCAGAGGTCAACATGCTTCTCTCTTGCTGCTTCAATCTGATGTACTTCATGTAGAAATGCATAAATATATCCAGTCCATAATCACGAATTTTGTAGAATCGGAAAAAAAAATAACAAAAAGTATTAACTCCCAATGAAATGAAAAAGTTGTTGCAATGCACATTCATTCACCATATAACTCCCAAATTTCAATTTTAAATGCCATTTCATTTTGAAAGTTATGTCTAGCACATGACTTAAGTTCAAATTTATCTGTACAGAGTTATGTGAGCATAAATAATGTTGTTGTTATGTAATGATGAATCTGCACTTGTGTATTTAGTTTGGAATATGGCATATATTCAGTTACATTATTTATTGTAGTAGTGTATTTTGTTTATGTAATTAAGCCTCAGGTGGAATAAGAAAAATGAGCATATAATAAAATGCTTACTGCATTTGTATGGGCAAATATGAAGTTGTTTTGTTGGATGTATATACTACATTCCTAAGGTCATGCATTATTTCCATCTGAAAAAACTTGTTCATATTTTCCCATACAACAGCAGTAATCTATAAATATAGATCTTAACAATTAAGAACTTTAATGCAACATTCATTAGATGCAAACATTGTTCATGATAAGAATAAAACAAAATATGTTTACCTGATAATGACAAGTTCATAAGTGCTTGACCAAATACTAATGGGAAAGAACAGTTGTTTTTGATGAGACAAAATGGAGCTTGATCATCTCTCAGCACAAAGTATGAGATGTCATTTCTCACATAGCCACTGAGACACAAAGGCTTGCATCTCTTAGTTTCTTTTTCCCATACCAACACTGACATTGTCATTCTAGTTCCAGTCTCACTGGCTGTGAGTCTAACTGGGTATGACCATTCCAACTCAGGACTGTCCTTGAACTCTGACCCCTGAGGTGTTGTTCCTCTAAAACTGAGATAATAGGTGAAGGTTGTTTCCATAGTTGACATTGGTAGATCTGCCAGGTTTGGTGCAATTACTGGCACAGATAGTAATGGCTGAATGTCAGAAGTCAGTTTATCACAGGACTGATGGCTTGGAAGGATTTCACCCTGACAATTAGCAGGAAAATCAACCTGTGGAAACATACATGAATTGTTGTTTCAAAATAATTACATGTATACCAAAAATCACATTGGTTTAAAAAATTTAAAATGTATATATAGAATGGTACATTCTATTCTTGCATTACTACTTACATGTAAAAAAAATGCAAGGTGTTTGTTTTTACCACAAACAGAGTATTTCTTTCAATTGTTAATCTTGTTGGCTATGTGTACTTCTTAAGTACTGTATACAGTTGGAAATACTAAAATGGTTTGGTAATAAGCACAATACGGTAATAGGATTTCAAAGTATATTATGCATAGTAAATAAACAAGATCTGTTTCCTGCTTTCACACTTTCCTACTAATGATAATAATGCGATAAACTGCTATTCAACTAAAACTTAAAAATCACTCTAGGATGAAAGTAATAATTTCAGGAAGCTTATGAAATTCTGCAATAAACAGAGATACCAACCCTAGAGAATACATTATCTGAGCAAAACCACAATTACATGCCAAAATTATCTTCATGTCAGTCCTATATCACATGCAAAATGCAAACAGTTTGGTTGTAAATCCAACTCAAAACAGCATTTTGTCAAAAATTTGTCAAAGATTTCATGGTCAAGTGATTACTACACTTAGTAGAGTCCATTCTTTATCAAGTGGTGCAAAACAAGGCCAAAACAAGGCCAAGTGCTAATGTGATTATGGTACATGAGACCCAACTGGCTGTCTTGTTAAACACAAAGTGACCAAACATGGAAGTGGGACATAGAGTTTTATAATGCTTTAGAGTTATATTTTCTTGCATGTGTGTGTGTGTGTATAAATGAAACATTTTCTAAACCACATAAATATCAGTTTTCTTCTTTAACTGGAGCTGAATTTTCTTGGAAGGAAGGGCTAATTCTCAGAGCTGCATAGTACATGCCGACCTCCCTGTGAGGTATAAGCATAATTATTGCAGCAAAGAAAATGTGTAATTTGGGCATCAAATGTGTAATCTATATATTACATGCTAGAATTATAGCATGTATGAAAAAGATGCATTTTAACTACTAAACAGATTCTTCAACTGGTCAAAAGTCTTGTAACAAAGGACAAAATCCATATGGATTAAAACCAGACACAAAATATACTGAAATAT
This sequence comes from Unio delphinus, assembly GCA_029339505.1. Lineage (NCBI taxonomy): Eukaryota > Metazoa > Mollusca > Bivalvia > Unionida > Unionidae > Unio > Unio delphinus. The sequence goes on from JAQISU010000132.1 coordinate 11,062,613, forward strand.
TATTTATATTCAGATCTAGTCTACATGTGTAACTTACACTGAATTATCATGAACTGGAATCCTGCAATGGTTATAGTCAGGTGTTCAGAGTGCCTATTTACAAAACTCTCATTTATCTTCTTTAAAAGTTTATAAAGCAGTGATGTATTGTGCTTTATTCTGACCTAAGATGTTCTGATGTTTGAAAAGATTCGTCTGCTCTAATGTATTCCATCATATAACATCCAGAATTTAAACCAAAATCATTTCACTTAACATCTGATGCCACTTTCTTTAAAGGTGTAGACTGGTTCACTAACTAACTAGCATATCAAAAGAATGAATTTGTTAAACAAAGTTCACATTTCAAGAAATCTGTCTGCGTTCTTGGAAATGGGTCACATACAGTTGCTATAAATAGCAAATAATGAAGGTGGACTTATTCTTATGCAGCTGGTATATTTGTAATAATATTCTCAAATTTAAATTATTGAGATAATAATAAAAATGACAAACTTTTTATTACTTTATTTTTATTTTATTTGTTAATATAGCAGAAAAGTGTACTCCATGTATTGTTTAGCAAAAAATGTAATTTGTTAAAAAAACGCATAATGATTATGACAAATGCATAATAGTTGGAAAGTATGGCTCAGCTGCTTCAAACAAATCAGAGGAGATGGCATCTCTGAATAAAAGAAATAAAGAAAGTTGAAAAGAAGAACCCAATGAACATAAAGACAATAACTATCTAACTGAAGAGTTTGCTCCATCGGTAAACAATTCATTCAGTCTTTAGCTTAGTTATCTAGATATCACTTTCAAACTGTGAATCACATGTATGAACAAACATATGCATACTTTCCAAGCATGGCCATCATATATTGACTTGTTTAAATTTTATCTTTCTTACCTTTCCTCCATTATTTGGGACAGTGAAGTGGTTGAACAGAAGGTTGTATTTGGTGAAATTGGTTAGGTAATACCTCGCTTTTACTGTTATGATCCTCATTCTATTTTTCTCCGATGACTGCACAGCAAGGTTATAAGCCTAAAGTTTGAAAAAAAGATACTTATCTTTATAAAATATATGTGCAAGATGTACGACCCTTTCTGCCATAAAAGACAATATAAAATTAAAGCAAATAATTTCAACACTGAGGATGAAGCTATAATGTAGATATGAACATGGATGCAAAGTAATGGCTATGTTGAACTTTGACCTAGGTGGACTCAGTAACAAGGTTATATCACACCATATCAAATACAACTTTCACCTAGGTGGACTCAACAACAAGATGACATGATATATCAAATAAGCTTCCACCAAGGCAGAATCAACAACAAGACTACATGGTATCATATAAACTACAGAAATGTTCTATCAATGAAACACTATTGGAAAATTAGAATAAATAAAACACAGTTTGAAGCAATATTGAAAATGGCATGGGAATGGTCACAAAGACATTCTTTTAGTAATTAGAGCTAAACCTGGTCTATTGCAATCATCTACAACCATTTTTCAGTCCCATTCAATTCTCTATCATCAAGTTTACCTGTGTTCTGTGAGTAGTGACTGGTGGTCATGTAGGTGCATGTACCATATTTCATGCAATTTTTTGTACATGAAAAACATAATTATTCATTTCTATGCACAAAAAATTATATGTAAAATAGATAATCATCATTTGGTGATATTGACCATGTATGAAAAATAAATGGATCACACCTGAATAAGTTCTACAGAACACACACTACTCGACAACCTAATGGTACAAAACCCCAAAGTAAATGTTTATTTTCTGTCTCATTCTGCTCTCAACTCAATTACAATTTTAAAAAAATTACTCAAAAAGATTTATGTTGTTATTAGTAAACAAGAGAGAGAGGATTATGTCTCAGTGTGCAAGCTTATCTGCATTTAGAGCACATGTAGCTGTTATATTGTGTACATAAGTTGGCAAAATGATAAAGATGGTTTGAACATGTATTAGTTATTGGTATATGGTAAATTGTGTGAGAGTGAGTGAGACAGACAGACAGACAGAGTAAAGATAATAGTGGGTACTATCATAGAATAGATTTGCAATAAAATGTTAATTATATCCAAGTAAAAACAGAATAAGCACCTAAAAGATAGTATATGTATATATATACAAATCGATTTAATGGAGTCTGTGACTTTCAAACTTACCATGGAAAAATGACAAGGTTTTTATATTCATGTTTATATGAAACAATAAAACTATTTGAACAATGGTCTGTGGTCTTCATTTTGGCATGTTCTGAGATGTAATTTTTGATGGATAAGAAAACATCAAAATGCCTAAGAACTCATTTGAAAATGCACATGGTGTTTTGTTATGGTGACAGACTTAATAAAGAGACCTAATTAATGATAATATTTAAAAGTATATTCTGTGAAGTCCTTTGTCCATTTGTAAATAAATACCATTACATATTGTAATGACAACAAGAAAGCTTATGCACATAGGTGCCCACAGGATTTTTTTTGCAGCGGTGGGGGTGAGAGAGGGGGGATTTAGTATTTTTTGCAGGAGAGAAGAGGGGGGGGGGGGGGTCTGTCAGTCATGGCCAGGTGAGTTTGTATACTAAGCAGTCTGAAACTAAAGCTGATATTTACTAAGCATTTTGAATTGAAACTTGTGACATATTTCAGCTTCATCTGCATGATTAAACTTGGTGGAGTTTATATATATCTATATATATTTGCAGTGCGATTTCAAGGAGGGTCACGTGACACCCCTTGACCTATGCTGTGGATGTCCATGCTTATTCATCAATCATTGTATTTTTTCACCAACAACGAATTATTAATTTTTGTATATCACAAATTGCAATATGGTATTTTTAAAATCTTTTTTGCAAACATAAATCTTCATAGTAGAAATTTTATGTCTGATTATATAATAAATTTGTTAGGAAAAATACAAAGTGTGTGTGTGTGTGTCTATGTGTGTGTCTGTGTGTATGTGTGCATGCGTGCGTGCGTGTGTCCCTGTAATGAAGATCAATGTCATCTAATAAAAAGGAATATTACACATGAGATTGTGATGAGTGCATCTCAAAGGGACTGACTCTGTATAATTTGTACTACAGGCTTTTAACAGAGAAGCTTGTGTTAAGAAACCAGTCATGAGAAGATTCAGGGCCCAAAACCCATCTAGAATTACTGGAAATCCAACTTGTACAAGGTCTCCTCATTATACATCTGAAAAAAACTTAAACTTAATATTCCTAAGTAAAGATAGTCTACATGATGATAATCTGGTGCAGTTCCATGTAGACATTTATATAAAAGAATTGCCAAGTGAAAACTCTATCTTGTCATATATTCTGAACCATTTGAGTTTTGTAAATAATGCTTTGAGGGATGATCAATAATCACATACAAAATTATGCATGCTGCTTGTTTCTAAAGTTTATAAATCCTGTCAAGCTCAGACTTAGCACAGATTCAACCATAGAACTGAACATTAATCCATTGTTGGAAGATTATATGACTTGTAGTATAGATTGGAGTTTCCATAGGTAAATATTTCTTGATTCTGTTGAGTAGTGCAATTTGGCATGACAGTGCTTATAAATATGGTCATTCCATAATAAAATATTACCTAAGGACACACCTACAAGCATTTCATGTTTGACATTTTCTAATGGATGATTATCTATTGCAAGTTTGTACTGTTCTATATTCTTAACAAGCAAGACATGTTAATGTCATATAACTCTAGAAAAATGAAGTTGCAGAATGCTGGTAATTGAACTTTCAATATAAAGATGCATGCTTCGGTAAAGTCAGATGAGCAGGCAGTTATTGGAGGGGGAAAAAATCCTGTAAATGATGTCATGGACATCTGACAGTTGGATTTTTTCAAAGTCTCCTCATGATATAAAGCTTCATGCCAAATTTGGTTGAAATCAACATTCATGGTAATATAATCTGGAAGAAGAGAAAATCAGGAGTCAAAAATGATATTGTGGAATCCTGAGAATCAGACTCAATCAAGGTCTCATCAGTATAAAACTGCAGGCCAAATCTGTTGAAATCCATCAATCTTTGATAAAGTTAGAAATTGAAGTCTGAAGTCAGGCAATCAAGGACTGTAAAGGATGACAAAAGGTGAACTCTTTAGATGCAGCCCAATAAACTATGGCAATTGGGTGATGTTGGATGACAGTTCAGCAATGATGGTAACAAGAAATAAAGCAAAACTGGAAAGCCTTAGAATTCATCTAAAAAACTGGCACACTGTTACTATGATTTTGTTACTTTATCAGGCTTGAACTAATAGGAATGTATCTTGCCCCTCCTGACTAGAAGATTTATGAAGATGCACTGAATGAGAAGAAAAAAGGAGATATTTCCCTGAAAATACAGCTCTAATTAAAGCTGAAACTAGATGGATGGACTGATTCAAAGACAGACACTCTGCTTCATAATCACATCTGCTACAGGAAGGGCACAAATGTTAAATGGAACATAGTAAATAAATCTACTTCACATAATACATCAAATCTATTGATGGAATTGACAATCCAAACACTTTAATAAATTCAAGATGAGACTATTTGATCTTTTTAATTGCTGAATAATGAGCAATAAGATTTTCTAATTAGCTGCAGTGGTGGCCATATTGGATTTAAGAATGACATTTTTGTTGATGGCTAACAAGAAGGCTTTTAGTCAATTTAACTGAGGAAGAGAAAAGATAACAAGATGGCCATTGTGATCTCCATATAGGACATACTGGATAAGATAAGATAAGATAAAAAGCATTTTGGTGAAAACCCGATATTGATATAACCAAAAATTCCAATGGGTAACAATAACAAGATTTTCATGATTATGGGATGTCTGAGTGACATGATTTTCATTAAGGACTAGCCAGCCATCACAACAAGTCTTAGGGTGAAAGCCCCATGTAGTTAGGATATCAATTTAGAAGTAGCAATAACAAGATTTTCAATGTGGCCATTATTGATGTCACTTTTATTTATGACCACAAGAAATTATCCAGTAAAACCTCCAAGTCAATATGACCTTCTGTTCTGAACAATGGCCAATAACAGGCTTTTCAAGATAGTAGCATAGTGTGCAAGTGGGAGTTTCGCCTATTTGCCTTTGGGGTAATTTCACTTATTCTTGCCTCTGCACTGCATGACATATTTAGCCCCTATATGACTACTGCATGTTAATTCTGTCCACACAAGTGCAAGTATCCCACCTACATGAAGTGAGTGAACCAGTTATGTGGGATAGAGTGTCATATGGATAAAATTGCCCCAAAGGGTTCCAAAAAGGGCAAAAAACCCTGCCTTTAATCCTACTCTATAGTGGTTGTAAAAACAAAAGTCCAACAGAGGCATGTACTTATTCAAGGAAGCCTATGTTAGTAGTCAAAATACACACGTGAGCTAATGTGCTTTTGATTGATAAGTGATTCCCTGTATGAAGCTTAATATGGTTTTCTGTGATTGCAACTGATTTACTAACCGTCTTGAGACTGTGAATGATTTTCTTAACAGCAATGATTTTGTACTGACACAAAGAGCTGAGTTGTGAACTAGTTTTGTAGTAGATAAATGTTAATGGTAGTTTATATAGAAATGTCCAGCAATAGCCAGGCCATTAACTGCCAAAGTGTACTGAAGGAATTCATGGAAGTTTGTAAAAGTGTGATAAAACTGCTAAATTATTGGAATGTCAAGGGTGTGATGGATAAATTGAAATCAATGTAAAGTTCTACAAAATTCTATCAACGTCACTTATGTCGACAAGCCACCTGTTTTTACAACAAAATCCCAGTCCTTGGTCTACTATTACTATCTAGAATGTCATGCTTATGTCGATGTCCAGATAAAAAATAAATGTACATGTTGACAGAAGCCCGTGGTCCCAGCTTGAACAAATCCTTTGTTTTCTAAGTATTTATGTTGACAAGCTGCCAGTTCTGACTCATACTTTGTTAAATAATTAGTTGATCTTGCTGCCAGGATTTAATTTCCTCCCCCCCCCCCCAATATCACTTATGTTGACCAGATGCCAGATCCGACCCATACTTTGTTCAACAATAAGTTCATCTTGCTGCCAGCTTTCATTTTCCTACTTGAACATTTTTGTCAGCAGGTGGTCATTCTGACCTGGACTTTATTCAACAATTAGTTGATCCTGCCACCAGGCTTTAATGTCGCAGTCAGATAAAACAAACAGGCTTTTGTTTGGTTCAACAAAGTTGGCTTCTTGTGGCAATTTAATAAAAGCAAAGAAATCTGATTGATTCTTGCATTTTCAAAGTTTCATTTTTCATTTTATTTATATTTACAATGGCTACCAACAGCACTGTAAAATGCAGATTAAATTTACAGTCTCTGGAAACTAAATATCTGGCTGTTTAAGGAAGCTGAAAGTGGAGCATCTCGCAAAAATGTCGGTGAAATTTTTTCACTTAAACATAAACATTGTCAGGATGGATGAAAGCTACTGAGTCTTTGTGGAGGATGGACACAGCAAAATGGTTCAATGAAACCCGCACGGCACATTCCACCTTATCCATAGATCGTGATATAATCATCAAAAATGTGAAGCAATTTGGGGAAAAAACTTTGCTGGAGAACTTTGCTGCAACAAGTTGTTGGTTCGGTAACTTTTAAGTTTGTCATAACATTGGATACAAAAGGATTTGTGGAAATGCCAACTCAGCACAGCTTGATGATTGGAAAGCCGAGCTTAAAGATATATTGCAGAATTACATGTCTGAAGATATATACAATGCGGACGATAAAGCTTTATTCTTTAAGCATACTCCAGACAAGACATACTGCATCAAAAATCAATCATGTGTTGGTGGGAAACAACCTAAAGATCGCATTTCTATTCTAGTCACATCAAACATGATTGGCAATGATAAAATGCCACTTTTTGTTATTGGCAATCAAAAAACCTCGCTGTTTTAAAAATGTGCACCATTTTCTGTGGATTATTATGTGAACACAAACGCTTGGAAGATATCAAACATTTTTATGGAGTGGGTAAGGAAACTTGTCAGAAAAATGAAAAATGCAAGGAAGAAAATTGCCTTGCTTGTGGATAATTGTTCTGCACACCCACATCTGGATGATCTCCAACATGTCCGTCAAACTAATTTTTCACCCACCCATTACCACGTCATTCATACAACCAGAGGATCAAGGAATCATCCAGAATCTAAAACTACATCATTGAAAACTTCTCACCCACAAAAAGCTGGCTGTGATTGATCAACAAGAAGAAGTTAAGTAAAATTTGCTTGGGGCTCTGTACAACTTGAGGAAAGCATGGGGATTAGTGAAGCCCGAGACCATACAGAACTGCTTTATGCAAGCTTTCTTTCCTGAAAACAAAACTTTCATGGATTCTCCACATCAGATATCCAACATAGTCTTAAAGAAGATGGCTTATGTAAAGGTTGTGGAATTTAGATGGATGAGTTTGTTCGGATGGCTATTGTAATGGATGATAAGGATCAATGCCGAGCAGCTCTAGTAGATGATGACATTATTGCTGCCATAAAAATGGATTACGTTTTAGAAGATGGCACAGAAGACAACATAACTGATACTGATGCTAACTGGAAACACTAGCTTTGCCAAGTGTGTCATGCAGAGAGGTCTTTTCAATGTGTGATGGTTTGAGAATATATTTTGCGCAATCAAACTCATTGGTAATATCAGAAAAAGCACATAGTCACTTGGAAAAGTTGCAGCATCTTCTCTAGAGAGAACAACTATCAAGGCTCAAACAGATGAATACTGCATGATGTTCAGAAATGCATGTTTTCTTGTTATCTCCCATGCCGACTTGTTGAACAAACAAGATTTAATTTCAATTAATTTAAATTTAAATTAAATTACATTTCATTATAATTTTATGCATTTATTATGCAATAGATAATAATCTCAACTACAGGTATATGTATTTGTCATTAAAATCTTTTACTGCTACATGTATTTGTATTTTGAGAGAATTCATAACTTGCTATATCTGAGACATATGTTACTTGAGTAGACATTGTTGAAATATTGTATTGTAAGAATTATTTTCTTTTAATACCTCATTAGCATGTGTCAATGTATACATTATTATACCTTCATTAATCATATCAGCCGCATATCTCTTGCTTGCTTTTATGTACTTTTCACGATCACTTCTGTAACTGAATATATTTACTGTTCAAATCAACTTGTTGACAGGTTTTCATTTTCCTGTGAAGCATGTAAATAACAACTATGCAACCATGCATACTGACATTCATAGTGAATGTTTTTCATATCAGGATGTGACCGATGCAATATTGTATTGTGGAATTTACACAAAGGTAACCAAAATGTAATTTGTTAATATACAAGTGTATTTCACACTGGTTTTGTCTTCATGTACTCAAAATTTCCATTGTTTGTTTTCTCAAAGTGTAAATGCTACTCACTGAAGACAGGTCACCCCATACCGACTAATTTAACTTGTATCTTTCTTCTGACCAACCCCAACACTTATCTCAACATCCACCTATGTCGACAATAGTTCCTTGGGCCCGAGGATGTCGACATAAATGGGTTGGACTGTTGTACTATGATATGCATCCTATAGGTTTATCAAAGAAGTGCAGAAGATGCATTCTCCAAAACAAACATAGTACACACTGATAAGCTGGAAAATATGGGAGTGACCTTGGAATGAAATAAACTTGAAGAGATTTTTGAGACAAAAAAAAGAATCTGCAAAATATCATGCAATAGTAAATCCATTAACTTGCCCACTGCATTTGAATCTAGAATGGCATCATGGCATATATATACCAAGAAATATAAGAAAGGCCGATAAACTTGAATTATTGAGACACATATTTGTGCTGAATCACCAGCTGTCACTGCTACAAAAAACAAAAACAAATGAAACATTGGTAAAACATCTAAGGCACTTTGCACATGAGCATAATATCCAAATACCCTGAGGTGCGAGAAAAGCCAACATTGTTGTGGTATTAGATGAGTGTGAACAAAACCATCATCATCATTTTGCATCTGCTATCACTATTGAAATTGCTGAATATGTTTGTGTAGGGGCCATCCAAACTGAGTGGTTATCTTGTCATTGTCACTGAAGCATTGCATGCACTGAAGTGTTCACCAACCCCACAAGCACAATTTCAAACTAACGTATATGTAACATTATATGTCTATTAATATTTATGGACATTATTCTGCCCAACAACATGGTGCCGATGTAGATCTAAGCCAATTTGCCACTAAAGTGAATTTGTCTTAGTTTATTAGTTGTGTTAATGCTAGTGTTGATCCAAGTGAATTTGTCTTAGTTTATTAGTTCTGTTAATGCTAGTGTTAATCCAAGTGAATTTGTGATTTCTGAAGGTCACACTGGCAAATTTACAACTTCAAGACATTTAAGATATATCTGTCTAGTTGAAGGTGACTTTGTGATAAAAAATCTGGTTGAGCTCACTGATAACAGTGGAATCAGAGAAAGCAGTGTGTCTGTTGCATTTATCAAAATTTATACAGCTCATCTTGCAATAGGACAATACATGCAAGAAGAAATTGCAACACATGTAAAACTATTGACCAGCAAAGAAGAGGAAATAACTGATGGTAGTAAAGTAGCAAATGGACAAACTATTTGTGACAATGTAAATAGTTTTGATAAATCCAACATCTTAACAGCAGACTGGATCATATTTATTTGTTATATCTGATTATTACAGTGGATAGAGTCAATTAATAGAAATTGTAAATAAACAAACTGGTCCACAAGTAGTAATATGTAACTAATCCATGAGTGGTGTAACAAAATCTTTCACATATATGGTAGCAATATTGTTGATAACAAATAATAAAATTCAGTTTGAGGCAATGCATATTAATCAATGCGGCTACTTAATTGTCTTTGGCATTTGTTTCAAATTAGATGTTATCATTGTTCATATGTGATGGAATCTGGTTGATGATGACGTTTTAAAATTTACAACTGACATCGTGTTTGACTAATTAGCAGTGGATGTTAACATAGATAATTTTCTATCACTTTTAGACTAAATAGCAGTAGATAATTTTGTTCCATTGTCAACAAATATCCACATCAAAAACAGAGTTACCACCCTTGTACATGCTGAAATATAATGATGTTAAGCACCAGATAGAAATTGATAGTTGGAACCACCTGAAGTATAAATGTCAATGCAAGGCCAGCTTGGAATAACTGCACATGCATATGAAAATCTCAATCAAACTAGCAACAGATTGTTCCACAATGGTGAAGTGGCATTCACCAATACATCCACCCCAGTTACATTCATCAATGCAAATTTTAATCAGCATTAACTTAAAAAAAGATGAACTTGCTCTGGCAAAATTTATTAGGAAAAGATGATCATTAGATGTAAACGATTCTGGTGTAGTCAGTGTGGTTTTAAATGAGAGGGGTGCCAAACCACCAGAAACAAACAATTGCAGGAGATATGAGTATTCTCGAAGTAGAGTTTTTTTTTAAAAATAATTGTATGACAATTGTGCCAGTAAACAATAGTCCACATATTGCACCTGTATTTGACGATGAGACAAAACCAGGTCTGCCTATCATCCAATTAAAATAAGCCATAGTATTTTAATAAAAGAACTATGACAGAACTCCAGTCTCACCATCACGAAAAAGAATAATCAAAGAGGAACAAGAGCTGTAAAAAAGATCTATATAAATGCCAAAATCACATGCAGACCTTCCAGCAGAAATTTTTTAAGAAATACCGCATTGTTCTTTTTCTGCAAGAGAAGTTCAAGAATGATATGGAATAAGCTCAAACAGATTATATACAGAAAGCTCTCAGATACAAATCATCTAATATCAATCAGATTATAAGTAAAAGCCATAAAAAAAACTCTGCCAATGATGAGCTATGAGAGTAATAAAAGCAATATTCAAAGACATAAAATCAGTATCCGGTGACACATATAAGTTACTAGGAAAAATGAATAAAACTATCGCAACAATGTTTGTTCATTTGTAAGTTGAAATACCAGATAATTCAGTAGCAGCCACAGATTTTAACACGAAACTCATAGAATATACTACAACATAAGGTACAATAAGTGAACAGATGACAAAAGAGTTTTTTGATCAAGTAAGGAGAATAGTGAGTAGTGAAGTTTTATTCAGTATTACAAGCTTGTGAGGGGCCACGAGTGGCCAAGCGGTCTAAAGCGCTCTCCTTTACAGATCACTCTGTCTGCGTGGGTTTGAGTCTAAGATTTGGCTAATGTAGTTATGTGAGAAAGCTTGCCAGTAGCTTCTCGTGGGTTGGTGGTTCTTTCTGGGGGTTTTCCTGGGTTCTTCCTCCACCAATAATACTGGCCGCCATGTATAGCCTATTATGTGCTGAAAAATGGCATTAAACCCTACAACAACAACAAAAATCTTGTCTGATACAAAAGAGTACATTCATTCATTACAACCAAGGCTCACAATCACAATTCAATCATTATATCAGCTGCAATCACAGAAAGAACATACTAAAAAATCATCATGCATGGAACTGCTTATTAATTAAAAACACATTAGCTTGCAATGTGTGTATATTGACTGCAACCATAGTCTTGTCTGAATCTGCAGGATTTTCTTTTCTACAATTACATCAAAATGGCATCAAAGGCAGGGATTTTGCTCTTATTGGAATACTGGAATACTCTGGAGACTCTACCCCCACTCCACCCCATGTTGGGCTCACTCACTTCTTATAGACAAAATAGCATGCAACAGTAATAGAGAGACTCAGTATGTCATGGTGAGTAAAGGACATTTAAGATTAACCAAACCTTGGGATAAATGTGCATATAAAGGTTCATGGCAATCCACCAAGTAGTTTAGCAATCATGGCAATCCACCAAGGAGTAGCAAGAACAAACTTGTGCTAACAGACAAATGGATAGATGACATATCCCATAATTTCTTTAAGTCTATGATCTTTAGAGCTCAAAGCAAAGTTGAGACCAATAAATTCTAGTAACTTTGCATGTCTTGTCCAATCAAGAAAATGCCAATTCATAATTCTTACCTTGTTGTCTGCCTTGCCCTTAAAGAAGACTGTTGTTTGGACACAGTTATCCATGTACAAGGTACTGCCAATGTCTGTTCTGTAGCGCCATGAGGACGCTATCTCACTGGATATTGGAATGTCTGCAGACAGGTAAACCTCACCATCAATTCTCAGCCCAATAGAAAACTTTTCCTAGTGGAGAGATATGAATATATCCAGAGTTTAGAAAATACATTTGTACACTTTAGCAAACACCATGAAAACAAGAGTACCATAAATTCGTACTATACACTTTACACTTTATCATTACATTTTGAGGTAAAATCCTTTTTCACTGGTTAGATACTCTAATTCTGAACACATAGTATCCCATACATGCAACAGAACCAGGATCTGAAACAAATAGATTTACAGTGTGGTCAATAAATTGGCTTCTAAGCCAGTCCAGTAGATTGTTTTATCACCATAAATTGTATGTTCTTCAAGGGGATTGAACAAAAATAATAAGTGCATTATTTTGCCATAACATGTGTAATCTTCACAGTATAATAAAACAGCCAGTTTATATTATAAATCAGATTTAGATTCTGTTGACAGTGTTACAATATTAATTGCTTAATACGAGATAATATATTGTCAATTAATAAGAAAAAGGTGGAGTTGTTTATCTTACAATTCACTACAAAATATTCTGCAATATCCATAGCATTTTTAGTTTCCTTCATAAGATCACTGTCTGTAAACCACTGATGACATTCATTGATATTATTAAACCTCACACTTAACAGGCTTCTGATAGGTCTCTGATCCAGATTTCAGACTAAATCAATTTGTATTTTGCAAAAAATTATAAGTCCTCCCTGTATCGGCATTAGAATATTACAATGATTTGACAGCTATGCAAAGCCTGCAAAGAAGTTCTAACTTCATTTTCCTGTTGCTGGGTTTGTAAGATTGCTGAGTACTCTCCATTAGTTCTCCATGTCATGTTTACCCCTTGGAAGAAGTTCCTAGCTTGGAATTAAGATATATTCTCAAATCTCAACTTCTACATGGCTCACATCCTAGAATTTGTTGGCAGTTTCATGACTATAAATTTTTAACAAAACTATAATGAATGATTTAGAACTTAAATAAATGAAAAAATACATGATGCATTTATGCTTTAATGAAAAATTTATATGAATCTGATCCTGTAATATGTTGTTCTTCTGTTAACTGACACATTTTATTTAGGGACTGAACTTGAGTTATATTCATGAAAACTTCAAATAGTGTATTAAATACAAAAAATGCATTATCTTGGAAATACATAATGCATACTCAGGAACTGTGCTACTTGCTTGTGCATGCTTAAACTCTGATACCCATGCATTGCTGAATTTACACTGTTTTTGGCTTGTAGTTCCTGAGGAATGGGAGAAAGAACCCATTCTGGCATAGTGCCATGAATTGAACAAAAATTGCAAGAGCTGCCCTTAAATATTCCTCTTAAAACAATTTTAACATTACATTAACAATTAAACATGACCCCAAAAATAAAAATACTTATTCTAATGTGTCTGCCAAAATAATTTGATCTTTCCATCTTATCCCTCTTCTGGCAATGGTCAGCTGATTTTCATCAATGGCTCAGAAGACATCAAGACCACATATATTTCTTTATTACTTAAAACACCTTGAAAGACATCATTCATCTGGCCTTCCAAATTCCAACAACAAGGTAAACAATCAGGTAATCAATTATCAGCTTGTTGTGTACACATGTCAACTGTTCTTGAACAATTCTAATTCAATTGCTCTGCCATACATCATCATACCAGACATTGTAATGGTGGGGCAATTCTGGTCCCCAGGCTTCTGGCTGGTTTCTCAAATTTGTTGATGGAACATTTTTAAAAATTCTTTAAATTTTCAATAGCAATATATTTCAACTATAAAGTGGTATGTGCAGTGCAATAAAATGGTATTCTGAGCCTGCTGCTAGTTGAATCCCATATAAGGTAGCCATTAAATATAACATGTAACTGTCACTAAGTAATGTAGGCTAACAAGAGTAAATTAGACTATATGCCCTTTGTCTCAAATGCAAGCCAACACTGTCGAGTTGAGGCCTTTGTCAGTAGTTTTGTTGAAATCATTTTTCCTCTTTTCAATCCCCTTTGACCTTTAGGCTTCCAAAGGAACTAATGTAGTCATCCATAAAGTAAATGATAAAGAACTCAAGATAGTATGCATCTACTATTTTTCTCCATAGTCATTGTCACCTTGACCTTTGAACTTTCGAAATCAAGTCAATTACGTCTTTCTTATCTCAAATGAAAGCTATCAAAGAATGCCTGGACAAAGTATCTGGGATTTCCTTCTTTCAGTTCCTATTGATTTTTAAACCTTTAAAGCTGATAAACTCATGAAAAACAATGCTTTTTAGAAAATACTTCTTACCTTAAATTTTGGTGGTGCAAATGTCTGGCCCTGAGAAATTTCCCAGCATTCCTCACCACACCCTATGAGAAGAACAGGAATGCTGCAGAGATTAGTAACCAGGCAGGCTGGCATGACATCAACAAGTACAGTGTTGCAACCAGGCCATTGTTCAGACAGACAGACACTCAGGTCAATAGAGGGGTGGATGGTATGAGATAACTGGACATCTGACATTACATTATTAACTGGCACTGATAATGGGTCTCTGCAGAAATAAAAAGAATGATCATTTCACAGAATGTCAGCCTTACTACAGCCATTTTGTACCGATAATGGTGGGGTGATAATGGTAGCATAACATGGAGCTGTGGTAAAAATATAATAAAACCATGATGGATTTGTATTTGAAAGCAAAATACTGCCACCACACCTCAGCTCTCCCAACCATGGCAAATGATGTCATTTTGTGACAGTGGTACTTGAAATATAGAAAGGAAGAGTACAGCAAATTATCAAAATTAAAATTGGTTAGGAGTGTGATATAAAAAGGACAGCAAGGTTATCAAAATTACAATTGGTTAAGAGTGTGATATAGAAAGGACAGCAAGGTTATCAAAATAAAAATTGGTTAGGAGTGTGATATAGAAAGGACAGCAAGGTTATCAAAATTAAAACTGGTTAGGAGTGTGATATAGAAAGGACAGCAAGGTTATCAAAATTAAAACTGGTTAGGAGTGTGATATAGAAAGGTCAGCAAGGTTATCAAAATTACAATTGGTTAGGAGTGTGATATAGAAAGGACAGCAAGGTTATCAAAATTAAAACTGGTTAGGAGTGTGATATAGAAAGGACAGCAAGGTTATCAAAATTAAAACTGGTTAGGAGTGTGATATAGAAAGGACAGCAAGGTTATCAAAATTACAATTGGTTAAGAGTGTGATATAGAAAGGACAGCAAGGTTATCAAAATAAAAATTGGTTAGGAGTGTGATATAGAAAGGACAGCAAGGTTATCAAAATTAAAACTGGTTAGGAGTGTGATATAGAAAGGACAGCAAGGTTATCAAAATTAAAACTGGTTAGGAGTGTGATATAGAAAGGACAGCAAGGTTATCAAAATTACAATTGGTTAGGAGTGTGATATAGAAAGGACAGCAAGGTTATCAAAATTAAAACTGGTTAGGAGTGTGATATAGAAAGGACAGCAAGGTTATCAAAATTAAAACTGGTTAGGAGTGTGATATAGAAAGGACAGCAAGGTTATCAAAATTACAATTGGTTAGGAGTGTGATATAGAAAGTTCCTGAATTAACCCTTGCTCTCATTATATCAAAACAGAATGGTTAATTAAAGTTGCATACAGAAAGCTGCATCTTTTCATAAAGATAAATTTGATATCAGGTCATCTACATATTACACCATTATAATCTGCCATACTGCAGACATTGTAACAGTACAACTGAAAAATGTTAAATTAAATATCCAAATCACACACTCACTCACATATACTCACATATATATTAATACAAATATTTCATTTTATTTGCCTTTTTCAAGTAACTTCTTCCTAAAACCTGCTTATCATAAATGAAAATCCAAAAACTTGAACAATCTGTAAAACAATTGAATAATAAAATCATATCATTAGAACTGATTCATGTTTTGGGATCCACAAATGTAGTCTAAATATAAATATCAATTACCTCTGGGGGGAGAAGATGGGGGCGGGGAATTAAACTTGTAGCTGCATGTATAAACAAATATGTGAAAAGAAGAGCAGCTCTGATTACTGAGTAACATGGCCACTGACCAAGAAATAACCATAAAACAGCAGTGAAAGTTCAAACACATGGCCACTGACCAAGAAATAACCATAAAACAGCAGTGAAAGTTCAAACACATGGCCACTGACCAAGAAATAACCATAAAACAGCAGTGAAAGTTCAAACACATGGCCACTGACCAAGAAATAACCATAAAACAGCAGTGAAAGTTCAAACACATGGCCACTGATTGAGAACCTATAACAGCAAAAGTGAATAACATGGCCCATGATTGAGGCCACAATGACAGCCGATTAGCATTGTCATTAACTGATATCTATAAAGTTGAATAAATGTGTTGTTAATTTGGAACAAGTATAAACCAGACAAGTTGGTTAACATAGTCACTCGTTTGGAACCATACATTAAAGCAGCTATGAATGATGATTAACACTGTCATTCAATAAGAATAACTGTCTTACATTAATAGGAATAGCATAACATATATACAAAAGTAATAAGAGATTTATTGTGGTCACTATTTTCGCTGATTTTGCAGTTGCTCAAAACAGCAAATTAAAGACCATATGAACAGTTATCAGTTAACAAAGACAAATAAACCCTTCCACAATTATTATCGAAGATTTATACCACCTATCAAAATTGCAATGTTTGCTTAACCACAGGGCCTGAAAATAACACCTATCAAAATTGCAATTTTTGCTTAACCACACGGCCTGAAAATAGCAGTGGTATGAGATCTAGGACCTTAGTTGTCCCAGTCAGACTCAAGCGATAAACTTGTCAGAAGTCTGTCGGACCTCCAACGCTTCCAAAAAATGGAAATCAGTCTCAAACTTTTTTCTTAAACAAAGTGTTAAATGTCAACAAATATATTGTTACTCAAAGCCTAGCACTTTTGCAGTGTTTATGATAGACCAGAACAAAGTGTTTTGAAAAGTGTGAGCTTGTGCTTTTTTACCATAATATCTAGTACCGTTAAGTCTAATCTCATTCAAAGGGCTTCACTTTATTACTTGGAAACAGATGATTCCAAAGTCTTAAGCTTGAAGCCTCATTCATCACGATTCAAAATGTCTGATGAAATGGTTGGCTAAAATAATGTGCTCACGCATATGCATAACTGGTCCTAATGTTGCTAACAAAGTTTATTTTCAGCAGTAATTCCACAGAAATGCTCTCCTAAACTTATATAGGCAATTTTTAAAAAAATGAAAGAAGAGTTTATGTTATGTTTATAGATTTTTATTTTTAACCATCTGATTGTTAAAAATTGTTAAAATTTGTTAACCATCATTGTTTACAATCAAAAATGGACATCTATGTTGATAGGCAAAAGTTAAGACTTATCTGGGATCAAATAGATTGCAGGCAATTACACATAAAAAGTGATTTTAAAATAAGATCAAATTATGCATTTTTTAAAACTGATAAAGATATAAATCTAAATGACATTGATTTACCCTTCTCTCTCGTCCTGGTAATAGGGCCAGTATGTGGACAGGTCAGTTTTCCAGCTGTTACACAGCATATCTATGTCCACTTTTTCTATCTTTGTCCTCTCCAGTTGGTCTATCAGGCCAGTGGACAAACTTACAGCTGAGCTGGATATCTCAGACTTGGTACTATGCATAAAGTCAAAATGTTAAAAACAATAATTTGTATCATAACATCTGTGACACTGTTAAAACATCTACAACAAATAACTATGGTACATTTTTATCATGTACATATTTTAGTATTTGTATTCCTGGTATGGTGTTCTACATCTGCCAAAAAATTACACCTGTTTCTTTGCTACATCCCATTCCTACTGCCAAAAAGTGCAAAGTGTATAAAGTGCTGTATTAAATGAAACCAACTGTGAGATGTAAGTAATGAAAGGCTAAAATCGACGGGCTCTCTCCTTGCCCATAGTGTAATCAACACACAAAATATAGTCTTAACTGTGAGATGTAAGTAATGAAAGGCCAAAATCGATAGGATTTGTCATTACCCATAGTGTAATCCATACATAAAATATAGTTTTAACTGTGAAGGAAAATTAATGTTATGATGTGGAAATCATTTTTTTCTTTCAGGAACAATGACTTTATCCCAAGTGCAAACCGTTCATGTTTGGTAACGTTATGTGATGCTGAACTAATGCTATTGGCAGAAACTATTTTTATTCTTTTTTTTTGTCATAGTGATATTAAATTTCGATCTTTTGATTCCATGAAACACACTGATTAATATGTACACATCTTCAGATGATGATCATATTATGTAGCAAGTACATAGCACTCCAAAAAGAAGAAGCCCAAGTGGGCCTCATACCTCTCACCTGGCTTACCTAATTTAACAGTAGAACATTGGACTAAGCAGACTTATGCAGTAAGAACACAACCCTATGTTAACTCATGCTTAGTTTACTTGTTTTACTATAAAAATATAGTCTAATATAAATATATTCCAAAGAAATAGGCACAATTAATATTACATGGCCTCCTGCAATTTCATCCATGCTAATGATCAACGATCAGCAAAATCATCTTCTCTTCTGACCTTCAAAAATTCACTGAATTATTTTATTTTCTCCAAATTTTATGGGTGATGCTTGGGTCATTGATGTCCATGCACTCAAATGTGCCATTTTAAAAATTGTTCCCTTGTTTCAATTTATTTTCCAAATTCCAGTGAAAACTAGTGAAAAGGAACCAAAGTTAGCTTCTCATTTTGGCTAACTTTGTATATTAAAACAAATAAAAAGGCACACTTAAAAGAATTGAATTTTCTGAGGTTGGCTTGCTTTGGAATAAAAAACACTCTTGTATTTATATCCTTTAAAAAAATCAGCTTATAAGTATCCAAAGTCAGCTTCCTAGGTTGGTTTTCTTTGTAATAAAAAAAAAACCTTTGTCCTGACATAAATTCAAACAGCTCAATGAAAGTATACACAGCAAAAACTTGCTTTATTTATCTATTTTAATGCAATGTAAAGTGGGGTTTGCACAAATTCAACACAGACAAGATACCTATGTGAAAAAAGTTTCACCATAAGTTCTGGGACAGGAAAAGAATTAATTATTTTATAATGTCCAATATGTGTGTTAAATAATGTAAAACACATTTAATAACCTATGAGACAGAAGCCACGATAAAAAAGAAATAAATTTAACTTTCTTGCAATCAGATGTCATGCTCATAAATATTGATAATTAGTGGTGGAAATAATAGCCAGTAATTATCAAAGTGGCAAAGTCTGATATCAAAGGAAAACATAAATGAAAACTGGATTACTTACATCTTTGTATGGACTAAAGTTAGGTATTTTACCAGCAAGTTGGAACAAATACATTGAATTTATAAATGAACAAATATTCATGAGATTTTCATTTGCAAACCCCAATGTGTACTTTTATCAGGGGTAAATTTTATACTTTTTACTAACATATGTTGGCCATTATTAAACTTATCAGATATCTTGATGATATAAGCCTATATTCCAAGTTTTATCTAAATTAAATAAAAAATATGACTTCCAGAGTGGTACCAAACTCAACCAAACATAGGTAACACATGAATCACACTCATTACATTGAGATCTTGGTGGTATATACATATGTTCCAGTTTTGTTGGATTAGAAATATGACTTTCAGAGTGGCAACAAGCTTAGGCAATCAGATGCATGAATCTCATAAATATGTGTCAATCTTGCAAATTTACAAACTCATCTGAAATCCTGATGATATATTCCAAGTCTGAATAAAACTCAATAAAAGTGTGGTCTACAAGCATTCATATCTTAAGTAAAAAATAAGCAATGAACACTAGTTAAAAATTCCAGATTATTGTGATTTGACATATACACTTACAAACATCAACTAGAATAATTAACAAGTTTCATGGCAATCCACCAAAAACTGCACAACTGTTTGCAGTCACAAGATTGGATAGAGATGGTCAGATAGATTAACATGCAATATCCTATACAGTTGAGGTTATAATAAAAAGCCATGCTTACACATGTACATAATCATTAATTACCAAATAGATGGAGATAACAATTTACTTAAATTCAAAATTGACTTCATGTAATATCATAATACTTGTTACAACAATCAATATTAACATAGTTCAATGCTGTTTCAACAAACAAAACAACATTAACACAGTTCAACAGTTTAAAAAAACAATATTAATACAATTCAACATTGTTTCAACAGACAACAAGATTAACACAGTTCAGCATTTTTTCAACAAACAACAATATTAACACAGCTTAACAACATTTCAACAGTTACTGCATAATTTTTTTTTTATTATCTTTTAATATGAATATCCTATAACATACTTATTATCACAAATTACACACACATATGCAGTTGGATTCAGTCAACTCATATACAGATAAATTCAAATCCAAATGACCTAACAGAGATTACTCTCATTAATGGCACCAAGATGATAATGTATTTAAACAAACTATTGTCAACTTAAGCCCTCAAAAAAAAATCCAAGCAAACAAAACTCAATGCATTAATTTAATGTTTCTTAAGTATAGAACATGAATATTTAATAAAATAGAAATGTGTTCATGGAATGTTCAACCTAAACACAAAATATTATAAAAAGGATAGATGTGCAGACTAACTCTAAATGCCCTATAAAGCAACAAAAATGTTGAATATAACAATTTTGAATACTAATTGCCTGATTTTGGTTTGTGCACCCATACAGTTAGTATATCTTTTTAAATTGTTGAACAAGCCTGTCAAGTTGTGCTGCACAAAATTAAATTTCTATGTGAAACAACATGAAGTACACTTTGAAGAAATTACAATGAAATCATCAACCCCCTGTGGATAACAATTCACTTGTTTAGCTATAATATTATGCTATAATAATATATTAATATTTTCTTGACCTTATTGTCACAAGATAGACCGAGTCGGGACTGGATTAGTGAAGACACGGAACACAACTGCGTTAATAAGATGTTTATTTTATAAACGCAATTTTAAAAATCAACTCTGACACCAATATTTTACAAAATATAAGAAAAATCTATTTAAATAAATGTTCCTAACATGGAACTCTGAATTTCAGTAGCGTAATGACAAAAAAGAAGTATATGAATGAATTTACAAATATGAATATATATAAAAGGCTCGTATAACGAGATAGATGCAAATATGAAAAGAATGCATCGTCAATATGACGAGACTAGAATGAAGATATTAAATAATTAATACGTCGTCCATATAACGAGACATATGCAATTGTGAACCCTAAATTCTGAAGTTCTCGTTTATGGAACGAGATTTGTGTAGAATGAACTTATGCAGGTGTCGTTCATATAACGAGACTGCAAAGAAGATATTAAATAAATAATACGTCGTCCATATGACGAGATATATGCAATTGTGAACCCTAAGTTCTGAAGTTCTCGTTCATGGGACGAGATTTGTGTAGAATGAACTTATGCAGGTGTCGTTCATATAACGAGACTGCAAAGAAGATATTAAATAAATAATACGTCGTCCATATGACGAGATATATGCAATTGTGAACCCTAAGTTCTGAAGTTCTCGTTCATGGGACGAGATTTGTGTAGAATGAAATTATGCAGGTGTCGTTCATATAACGAGACTGCAAAGAAGATATTTAAATAAATATTACGTCGTCCATATGACGAGATATATGCAGCATACGTAAGCACCATACACAGGCACCACACACGGGCATTACACGGTCAGCATAGACAAGCCCGCACACGTAGTCACCACAACATGGCACCACACACGGGCAGCATAGAGAAGCCCAACGGTCACTCCATGACCCTACGGTCACTCCAACATGGCACCGCACACTGGCACCACCGGACCCCACTCAGCTCCGGACCACAGTCACCCACGGTCACCCCACGGACACCACAACATGGCACCGCACCCGGGCACCAACAGGCCCCACTCAGCTCCGGACCACAGTCACCTACGGTCACCCCACGGACACCACAACATGGCACCGCACCCGGGCACCAACAGGCCCCACTCAGCTCTTTTAGCTGATAGATTGCTCCTTTAAGGATGGAAGCTTTTCCGACAAGACTGGATCGTAATGTGATTTCTGTCTTATAATTTCGTCCTTATATACCCCTAGCTGTGACAGATATGCGCAGCTAGGTACTTTAAACTGCGTGCAATTTCGTACATGCAGCATGAGCTGAGTGTTCGCTCATTATGCTGAAATAACTAAAAAACCGAAAAAATAATAAACTACCCTCGGTAAGGCTGTACGCAGTAACGAAATCAAGACTAGATTTTTGACCACATATACATATTGAACATAGTCGTATACAATTCCGTGACACTTATATCTACAGGAAGTTAGTTCAAAGAGTAGCAACAGAGAAGTGTTTCCTTTTACCCTCATTTACGCTTCAGAGACCCCCATATTTTTAATTTGAACCCCAGTTTTGACACCAAGGAAACTTTTGAGTCTCTGTCTTGGACACCTAGGGGATACATTGAACAGAGTATGTAAAATATTATTCATAATTATTTAAATGATGTTAATTATTAAGACTATAATGTATTTACTGACCTAAACTGAAAAGTGAGATTATGATGAAGGTCTCCACCTATACATTGTAGCTGGCAACTATGGCCATGACCCATGATCTCCAGTTGCTGATGCTGATCCAGTTTTGGAGTGTCCACATTGATGTATAATGGACATGCCAAGTGAGAGCGTACAACATACAAGGGAGTCAACATGACCTGAAAGTGAATAATATTTTCATTGATTATAGATTTTTCATGGTGGATCCAGCATTTTATATAATGGGTTCCAGTTAAATATGGGGTGGCTCATTATGAATAAAATAAACAAATTTCTTGGCTTTTATATCGAAAAAAGCAATTTGCATTTTGTATGCTCTTTTTACAAATTATTTGCATTTGTGTACAATCTATATACATCTTCACACTACATCGCACATCAAGCTACAAATCATGCACTGTGTTAAGATATTGGGATCTATAATATTTGATTGAAAATTTCAAACCATATAATAAGTTGGAATATTAAAGTCTATTATCTTCATTTTATTTAGAACTTCAAACCATGCATTGAGTTGGTACAGTGGCTAAGAATGCCCATGCTATTGACCGTGATGAAAACCTTACACAGTTACCTACTGCTGGTGCAATGATATTCTACTTGCCAAGTTGCACAAAGATAACCAACTCTTTGTCCAATAATGCAAAATAAACTAGCCCAAATGTACAACTTAATTCAAGCAAATTAAAAATGAACTGTAGTTCATTGTAACCTACTTTTGGTAAGATGGTACTGTGCTAGAAAGTAACATGACTCTGGGATTGACAATGCCTGAGAAGTAGCTTTAATGTAAAGATTCATTAAGGTGTGTATTGACTGATGAATAGACTGACAAGAGTAATACATCTAAGATCTAATAATAATAATAGATAATCTCTAAGATGTATAATAATTTAGTGCCCAATGCAGAATACAAAATATACCTAGCTTACATTACCTACTCTAAATCAGTAGTTTCATTCCTACATGTTATATAAAATATCTCTACCAAAAAACTTTCCCTGTCTCAACCAGGTTTGGCAGTAGACCATTCAATGTAATGGGTAAATTAGGATTCATATCAAATAGTTCAGTCACTACTGAAGAAACAGAGGAAAGAAAAGATTAAATATTCCTAATAAAATTTTAGATCCATGCTGATAACTATGACATTGCCCTAATACACAGCAAAACAGCAAGTGTAGCAAGATTAATTTAAACAGCAAAAACACTTCAACCTGTGTTACCAATGAAGACATTGTTATATTGGCGAATTTTGAACCCTTACGACATTTATGCTCTGAACATAGGAAATTACTAATGATCATGAATTAATTATCCAAACCAAGAAAGCAACCTTTTCAAGTAAATCTAGAAATTATACTGGAGTTTATTTTCCAAGATAAAATGAGAGGTGGAGGATCAGGAAAAAATGCAATGTAGGATTGACTATAACTGCTCCTGGTGGAATGAATGACCAAAAACAGTTCAAAAATGTTTAAAACATCTGATAACCTAAACCTACCAAAGTCTGTGATGTCCCCTTGAAGTGTTGGTTGAAAATTCTACACCATACATGTATAGTGGACTTGTTTGGCAATGACAGCTGAAATGTATATTGCATATGTAGTTATATTAACACCTTGTGTATAATGTCTCCAGTACAAATGGTCTGAAATTCATCAAATTTCACAATCAAAGTACTGAATATGAATTTTTAAGAAAAAGTGTGAAATAATTCTTTTTATAGCACATTTTAATATTTTCATTTTAAATATATGAATATAAATATTTTGTTCAACAGGGCATTTTAATTCAGACACATTCAAGTCTTTTGTCCTATGTGACATTTTAATTCAGATGCATTCAAGTATTTTGTCCTACAGGGCATTTCAAATCAGACACATTCAAGTATTTTGTCCTACAGGGCATTTCAAATCAGACACATTCAAGTATTTTGTCCTACAGGGCATTTTAATTCAGACACATTCAAGTATTTTGTCCTACAGGGCATTTCAAATCAGACACATTTAATAATATTTTTTCTACATGGCATTTTAATTCAGACACTTTCTGTAGTATTTTGTTCTACAGGGCATTTTAATTCAGACACTTTCTGTAGTATTTGGTTCTACAGGGCATTTTAATTCAGACACTTTCTGTAGTATTTTGTTCTACAGGGAATTTTAATTCAGACACATTCAAGTCTTTTATTCTACAGGGCATTTTAACTCAAATTCAAGTTGGTCAACTTCTAAAGTAATCTGGAGATTTCAGATATTTTAAAATTAACATTAAACAATAAGAATGACTACACATGATACCTAACAAGCCTAAAAAATCTCTCTCTCTCTCTCTCTCTCTCTCTCTCTCTCTCTCTCTCTCTCTCTCACACACACACACACACACACACACACACACAAAAACACCACTGTTATGTACAAGTAGCTGTCGTCCTTCAACAACATGCACAACATAATAAGTTTCATTCTACCTTGAAAACCACAGTACAGTATAGTGCAGCATGGTACTGTATTGATGTGTGGGCATGTCTGTCTGTCTGTCTGTCTGTCTGTCTGTATGTATGTATGTATGTATGTATGTATGTATGTATGTATGTATAAGATTTAATAGAACATTAGCATAATCCTTGTAATATAATAGCAAATCAAATTTACTGTCTAATAATATACAGGTAATAATTAAAAAAATCTGTAGGAAGATAAATGTTTCTAAAAAAAATGTGAACATTTACTCTTGCAAGATATAGAATAAAAGACTAGAAAAATACTAAATGTGAGATATCAGAACATACTGTACCATCAAGTAACTTGCATTATTTAACTTAGAAAAAACAAGGCCCACCTTGATAAGTTTGTTCTCTTGCATTTTGTCCCCTGTGATGTACACATCTTGTGACCAGGGAATCTTATGTCCATGAAAACGAAACTTCAGAAGCTGAATGCTCCCTATTTCCAGAATGAATGATGGGATTGTTTGCTCTCCACCAATCACAACTCTGTGTGAACAACTCTCAGGAGGCATGGTTATGATTTTGGCATCAACATTCTGAGTAAGTCTATTAGTTATCACCAACTGTCCTTCAATGATTACCTGCATGTCATCAGTGCAAAAAAAAAAAAATACAAAAAAAATTCATCATTATTTGTTACAACACAATCTGTTTAATCACAATTAAAGGAACTGAAGTAATGTTAATACTTGTCTTTAGACTCAATCATTTAATCAAATAAAACAGTATGAATAAATGGACATGTATTGCAGCACACTAATTAGTGCTTACAAACTGGCAATAGTAAACATACAGAGGTGCTTGAAGTTCCAACACTCCACAAATGATCATGATTTCCCCATTCTCAAAGAAGAGGTGGAGTCAGCAATTAGAGCACTGAAGAATGGAAAGGCAGCTGGAGTAGACAACATCCCGGCTGAACTTATCAAGAATGGTGGGGAATCAGTGATAGAGCTAATAACAAAAATCTGCAACAAGATCTGACAGACAGGCGAATAGCCAACACAGTGGACCCAGTCACTGATTATAACACTCCCCAAAAAGGCAATCTCCAGCTGTGCCAAAATTACAGAACTATCAGTTTGATCAGCCATGCTAGTAAGGTGATGCTGAAGATCATCTTAAACAGGCTGAACCCACAAGCAGAGTAAATAATTGCTGATGAACAGGCAGGGTTCCGGAGTGGAAGAAGCACAACAGAACAAATATTTAATCTTAAGGGTTCTGTGTGAAAAGTACTCACAACATTAACAAGATCTCTATCATGTGTTCATAGATTTCAAAAAGGCTGTTGACAGAGTGTGGCATGAGGCATTGTGGGCCACAACGAAGAAATTCAACATGGGTCAAAAGTTGACCAACACCATCAAGCAGCTGTACGCCAAGGCTACCAGTGCAGTAAGTGCTCAAGGTTTTGTGGGCAAATGGTTCAAGACTACAGTTGGAGTAGGGCAAGGCTGTCTCCTGTCACCCACACTTTTCAAAATCTACTTAGAGTGCATCATGAGCTAAGCCCTGAAAAACAACTGTGGGACAGTCAGCACTGGAGGACGTATCATCTCCAACCTCCGCTTTGCAGATGACACTCATGAAACATCTTCCAGATTTGACATGGAGATAAGTGCCAAGAAGACAAAGCTGATGACAAATAGTGGCAAACAAATCTCAACCAAGATTAAAGTCAAAGGACAGGAACTGGAAACAGTGGGCCAATTCAAATATCTTTGTTCCATAATCACGGAAGTGGGATCAAGAGTAGAAATTTTTCACGAGCAGCACAAACAATGGAAGCTATGTCAAAGCTAAGACCCATCTGGAGAGACAAGAATATCTGTCTGAAAACTAAAATCAGACTATTGAGAGCACTAGTCATCTCAATCTTTCTGTATTCATGTGAGGCCTGGACCCTGACAGCAGAATTACAACGAAGAATCCAGGCACTTGAAATTAGATGCTACAGAACCATCCTTGGTATCTCTTACATGGACCACATCACAAATGAAGAACTGCATAACACCATCAGGCACAAAGTAGGTCATTATGAAGACCTCCTCACCACTGTCAAAAAGAGAAAGCTGAAATGGTATAGCCATGTCACTAGAGCCAACAGTCTATCCACAACAGTACTGCAGGGTAGTGTCCAAGGTGGTAGAAGGAGAGGCAGACTGAGAAAAAAGTGGAGTGACAACATCACAGAATGGACCAGGAAAAGCTTTGCAGAGACACAGGCATTAGCACATGATCAAGACAAGTGGAGGGAACTGGTCAGATGTTCAGCAGCACAGTGCTTCAATGACCATATTAGGTCAAGAGACTCATGATGATGATGATGATGATGATGATGATGAATTCACAACTAATTAGAAAAAGCATAAAACCCAATCCATCATTGCACAAGATCTACATTATTTACTTAGAATCATAAGTAGAATAAACATTATGAGACTGATTAGCAGGTGCTTGCTGGAAAATCATATCTAGGACTATCATATTTGTTGTTTTTGTAATACATGAACTTTAATGTATGGTTTAATGTATGGTCATTGCTTATTACTTTTAAAAATGTTCATCTGAATCATAAATACCTAGCTATCAGGTATATAAAAAGGTAGCATGAATAAATCTAATAATCTTTTTTCAGTAAATTGGCTTTTTACATCATTGACCTTTAATTAAACATCTGGCTCAATTCTACAAGAAAAAAATGCTAAACCTTTCCCAAACAAGATGAAGGATAAATGGAATGTGTTAGTTGAGTAATCTTTTAATAAAACCACAAAATATGTTACAGATTATCATTAATCTGGACTTGAATGATTATCTGCCATTATATCCTAAATGTGCAAACACAGTAATTGATTATATCTTAAATATGCAAACACAGTAATTGATTATATGTTAAATATGCAAACACAGTAATTGATTTTATCTTAAATGTGCAAACACAGTAATTGATAATATCTTAAATGTGCAAACAAGTAGTTGATTATATTTTAAATATGTAAACACAGTAATTGATTATATCTTAAATGTGCAAACACAGTAATTGATTATATCTTAAATGTGCAAACACAGTAATTGATTATATCTTAAATATGCAAACACAGTAAATTGATTATATCTTAAATGTGCCAACACACTAATTGAGTATATCTTAAATGTGCAAACACAGTAATTGATTATATCTTAAATGTGCAAACACAGTACTTGATTATATCTTAAATGTGCAAACACAGTAAATTATATCAGAAATGTGCAAACAGAGTAATTGATTATATCAGAAATGTGCTGACTTAGTAATTGATCATCTAAATATTAGCTAAATCTGTAACTGATTATAACCTAAATGTGCTAACTCAATAACCACTTATATTCTAAATGTGTTAAATCTGTTATTATTATATCTTCTATGTTCAAACGTGGAGTTTGTTTCAGAGATCCTAAATATATTAGCTAAAAGAAATTAAATATATTGACAAAAAAGACAAAACTCACTTGCTTCTGTGTGCTGGATAGGCTTTTAACCTTGATAATAAATGTACATTGCTCGTCTGGAGACTTGACACACTTGACAATGGTCCCCATTTGGTTTATGTTAAAAGGCTCACACCACTTCCAACATTTTCCATCCACACACAGATGAAGTTGCTAGGAGAAATTATTAGAATACAACAATTTATCAAATTGTAAAAGAATGAAAAGTTGCATACATAAAGCCAAAAAAACGTTTTGATATTATGAAGAGGAAATCTGTGTTAAACTTTGTTGATTGTTCTTGTGTTCACTGTTGTTCTTTGCTTAATACATGGATAAATGATATATAAAAGCAAATACATATCATCAACTCAATTCTGTTCCATCCATAACTTTCTTCTACCTGTCAAAGGTCAATCAGTCTAATGTTGTTTGATGGTCCAAGATAAACAGTTCTGATGTGCTACACAAAGAATACCATTCCACCATGTACCTAACTCCCCAACCCCATTCCAGATAGACTGTACATGATAAATTAACCTTAGTTAATTATATACTACCTGCATATATGAGTAGAGGAAACACGTTCACAGAACACATATGCCAAATGACAGTTCTTGAAATGACCTAAATGTGATACTTAACCAAGATGTAACATTGATATAAACAAGGACTCAATAAACAAGGGTAACACTGTATTACCTATGGACAAGAATAACTTTATGTCACAAGAATCCTATACATCATATGGACAAGGGTAAACAACTTATGTTTCTGTCAAATTATGTTAAAAAAAACCCTCTCTTCCATTTTCTTCTTGTACCTGCTTTGTTCTGTGAGACCTCCAGCTGTAGAACTGCATCTCTCTGGGCTGCAACACTTCATTCTCATCTGTGCCAACCTGATATACACGCATGCAGAAACAAATTATATATATATATATATATATATATATATATATATATATATATATATATATATATATATATATATATATATATATATATATATATATATATATATATAGTTACGGATATTGGATTTAATTTATTTATTTTTTATTGTTAAATCCAAATTTGTCATTTAGGGTTTAATATTCATTATTTGGGAGATTTTTTTAAATAAAGTTCAGGCTGAACATCCTTTAACTGTAAACAAGTTTTTGACCTTGGCTTGGTTACCTCATTATCTGACCTTGCTTCAGATTGATAAACAAGCCTTTAAAACTATTGGTTAATTTCAAGGACAACTTTTTATTTTTAGTTCTTGGGGGTAGGAAATATCTAGAGTACGTGATTTAGTGAAGGCAGTCTCTTTCTGTGACCTTCCATGAACTTCTATCAATTTCTAGAAAATCATGCGGTCACTTGTCTACTTAAGAAAACAAGTATAAGAACTGTTGTTTGGGATAGAACAGTTCAGTAGAATCTCTGGGCTTTAAGTTAACAGTTGTGTATTTTCTGTTTGAGTTTAATTTTAATTATCTTGTTCTGGACTTTGTGTCAATTCCTTGAAAAAAGAGGATTTATTTATTTATTTGGAGGAGAAAACATGTGCTCATAATTCATTTGGATGATTATAAAACAAGAACTGCATCACGTGACATTGTCAGCCATTTTGGATTACATCATCAAGATTCGAACCTGGAACTATTAGAACATTTGTTTATCAGGACTCTTGCAATTCCATTAGTGGATTATTTTTGTGAATTCTATATTGGATTAATGTTGGATTTGATTCTCTTAAACTGTAAGTTTATTTATTTTATGAAAATAATTGTACTTAATAAATTCATTGTTCAAGTTATACAAGCTTGTTAGTTTTCACTCTTTCTGTGTTGCTGCTTATTCGAGCCTAAGCACGTAACATAGAAATTGGTGGCTATCGTCTGGGATTGAAATAAATTTGAATTAAAATTGAATTTCCCCTAGTTTTTGAAAATTTTAAATCTTTAGTGAGACTGACACGCTTGTATTAAAATGACATCTAAGGTAGAAATATTTCTTTCTAATCCAACCCAGGAGCAATTAGATCTTTTCAAAAAAGATGAGTTGGTTCAACTTGCAAAAAAATACGATCTTTCCAAAGTGAAGGCTTCTTAAACGAAACTAGATATCAAAGAGATTTTGGTCCAGTATTTGGTAGAACAGGATCTTTTAAAACAAAGTGCTTTGATTCCAGTCAGTAAGTCTGCATCAGACTCTGACATTAAACTAAAGGAATTAGAATTAAAATTCAAGATGGAATTAGAGTTAAAGAAGCTGGAGTTTCAGTAAAGGGAGAAAGAGAAACAAATTGAATTACAAAAAGAGCAGATGCGGATTGATAGACAGAGAGAGGAGAAAGAGAGACAATTACAATCTGAAAAAGAGGAGAGAGTGAGAGAGAGAATTAGAGTTGAAGCTAGAATTTCAGGAAAGGGAGAAAGAAAGACAATTACAATTTCAAAAAGAGGAGAAAGAGAGGCAGGAAAGGGAGAAAGAAAGACAATTACAATTTGAAAAAGAGGAGAAAGAAAGAAAATTATAATTTGAAAAAGAGGAGAAAGAAAGACAATTACAATTTGAAAAAGAGGAGAGAGAGAGAGAGAGACAGGAAAGGTTACATGAAAAACAAATTGAATGAGAGAGAGAGAAGGAAGAAAGGGAATATCAGTGTAAAATGAAAGAATTAGAGCTGGCAAGTGAGAATCACCATCATACTTCAAATCAAAATTTTGATTTAGCAAGGAATATTAGATTAGTGCCCCCTTTCAAAGAAAAAGAAGTAGACAAATATTTTATTCTTTTTGAAAAAGTTGCAGAAAATTTAAAGTGGTTAAGAGAGAATTGGACTCAGTTACTACAATGTGTAATTACTGGTAAGGCTAGTGAGATTTACACTTCACTGTCTGTTCAGCAAAGCAGTGATTATGACGTAGTTAAAGAATGCATTTTAAGAGGTTATGAGTTAGTCCCTGAAGCTTATAGGCAAAAATTCAGAAATTACAGAAAAGAAGCTGGACAAACTCATGTCGAATTTGCTAGACAAAAAGAGCAGTTGTTTGATAGATGGTGTTTGGCCAAGAAAGTCGAGCAAGATTATCAAAATCTCAAGCAAATTATATTAATTGAAGAGTTCAAAAACTGTGTCCATAATGATGTTAAAACTTATCTTGATGAGCATCAGATTGAAACCTTGGAAAATGCTGCTCGAGCTGCTGATGAATATTCTTTGACACATAAAGTTCCTTTTGTTAACAAGACTTCTACTCAACAATTAAATGGCAGAAAAGTATTTCCGCCTAATTCAAGCCCTTCTAAAACTCAAACTAACACAACTTTCAAAAATCAGACTTCAGAGAAGTTTGATTCTGACTCCTTGTCTCTTCCGACGTGTAACTTTTGCAAGAAAAAAGGACACGTTATTTCTGATTGCTACAAATTGAAAAATAGGCATCAGAATCAAGATAGACCTGTTCCAAATGCTCTTATTTCCAAGAGGTCAAGGTCACAGTCATGTATTGAAAGCAATACAATTGTTGGGTCTAATAAATCCCAGTCTGATTTTGATATGGAGAATTATGAACCATTCATATCGAAGGGTTCTATATCACTCTTGGGTGATTCAGCCAATCCCACCCCTATTAAAATTTTAAGGGACACAGGAGCTTCTCAGAGTCTTTTATTATCAGGTACTTTGCCTTTTTCTGAGAAGTCTTCTTCTAATGAAAGTGTTCTTATTCAGGGAGTAGAGTGTGGCGTTGTTAATGTTCCTCTCCATTGTGTAAATTTGTCATCAGACTTAGTGTCAGGACCTGTGACAATCGGAACAGTCTTGGTTTTACCCGTAGAGGGGATTGATTTATTGCTAGGTAATGACTTAGCTGGGAACAAGGTTGTGGTTAATCCACTTGTAACTGACAAGCCTAATTTGGATCAGAAAGTTGATCCAATTGAAAAAGAAATCCCTGATATACTTCAAGCTTGTACGGTTACCAGAGCTATGGCAAAGAAAGCTCTTGAGAATGAAGTTGAAACGGGCAGTATTTTCTTGGCTGACATATGCATGTCAGGCTTTTGATGAGGTCACTTTTATTCTTGGTTTAGATCAATCAGAAGGTATTGATCATAGTGATTCTCTTTTAACAACTCATTCTCTTTATTCTAATCAGGGTGATGATTTTGAGAATGATGTTACAGAAGGCAGCATTCCTTCAACTGACACTTGTATAGGTTAGGTTTTTGATGAGGTCAATTTTATTCTTGGTTTAGATCAATCAGAAGGTATTGATCATAGTGATCCTCTTTTAACAACTCATTCTCTTAATCAGGGTGATAAACGACAGTTACTTGTCGTCGAACAGGAAAAAGATCCTGAGATCTCCTGTTTGTTTCAATGGGTCATAAATGAGACTGAAGTCACTGAAATTCCTGTCTGTTATTTCATTAAAAATGGAATTCTTATGAGAAAATGGAGACCTTCCGAGGTACCTGCTGGTGATGAGTGGTCAGTGAACTATCAAATAGTAGTTCCAGAAACTTACATACAGGAAATACTTAATTTGGCCCATGAAACTCCTTTGGCTAGTCATTTAGGGATTAATAAAATGTATCACAAGATCTTGACTCATTTCTATTGGCCAAAAATCAAAAGTGATGTTGCCAAATACTGTAGATCTTGTCATACTTGTCAAATGGTAGGAAAAACCAATCAGAAGATACCTAAGGCTCATCTGCAACCTATTCCTGCCTTTGACGAATCATTTGGTAGAATTATGGCAGATTGTGTAGATCCCTTACCTAAGACCAAGTCAAATAACCAATACCTGTTGACCATTATGTGTGCGTCAACTAGGTTTCCAGAGGTTATTCCGTTGAGGAATATAAAATATAAAACAGTAAAAGCTTTGATAAAGATTTTACTCAGTATTGCCTTCCCAAATCTATTCAGTTTGATCAAGGTTCAAACTTCATGTCTGGAATTTTCCAGCAAGTTATGAATGAATGCCCAATTCAGCAATTCAAGTTAAAAATGAAACTATGGGTTGAAAGAACTACAAGGGAGAGAACTTTTGAGTCTGATAATGTAGTTGTGTTACTCTTGTTCATTCTTCTTACTTTTCTTCAAATTAGATATTACGGCCCTTACAAAGTTAAGAAGAAAATGAATTAGTTAAATTATAGTATTAGTACTCCTGGGATCTAAATAAATTATGTGAGTACCAGTATATTAAAAGAGATAGCCATGTTAAATATGTAATTAATTTAGTTGTGCCTGTCCCACTTAGTGAAGAAATATCGTCGGATTCTACTGACATTGGAGTGACAAATTGATGGAATTCAAAAATTATGAAAAATCTAGACCAGAAACTTTCACATTTGCAAGTGCAAGAAAGAAATGAACTGAAAGTTATTATTATTATATGAGCACTTATATCCAGATATTCTTACAAGGACAAACAAAATTATCATGACGTTGAAATTGAAAATTCCAAACAGCATCCATGCTGGACGAGTCCACTCAAACAGGAATTCTTGAAAAAGGAAATTCAATATTTGCTGGAGAATGATTTTATCAAGCCCAGTAAAAGTGATTGGAGTTCACCATGCATACTTGTTTCAAAACCAGATAAAACTTTCCATATGTGCATTGATTAAAGGAAGGTGAACAGAGTGACATAAACAGATCCATTCCCATTACCAAGAAATGATGATTGTATTGATAAAATTGGGAATGCCAAGTATCACCAAATTTGACCTTCTGAAAGGATTTTGGCAGATTCCACTACAGAAAGAACAAAGGAAATCTTGGATTTGTGACTCCAAATGGACTCTACCAATATAAAGAAAGTCCAATTCAACGTCTCATAAAAATGATCATCTCTGGTCTAGAAAACTGTGATGTCATCATCTACAATGACACCTGGAGAGTACATCTAGCAACAATTAGAAAATTCTTTGACAGACTCACTAATGCGTGTCTGACTGTTAATTTATTTAAAAGTAAGTTCTGCCCTGCTAAAGTGGCTTTCTTAGGACATTTTGTGGGACATGGACAGGTTAAACTAATAGATGCTAAGGTTGAGGCTATTTCTAGATGATATAATTTGCAGGCGCTCTTTCACGTGTATAACAATTTATTATACTGTGTAATTTGTACTAGTTCTTTTAACCTCAGATGTAAATTGGTTTGTGATAAAACGAAAGTTTTATCATATAAACCTTTCTTTTTATTTTATGGGGGAAGGTGTTACGGCTATTGGATTTAATTTATTTATTTTTTATTGTTAAATCCAAATTTGTCATTTAGGGTTTAATATTCATTAATTGGGAGATTTCTTTTAGAAAGTTCAGGCTGACCGTCCTTTAACTGTAAACAAGTTTTTGACCTTGGCTTGGTTACCTCATTATCTGACCTTGCTTCAGATTGATAAACAGGCCTTTAAAACTATTGGTTAATTTCAAGGACATCTTTTTATTTTTAGTTCTTGGGGGTAGGAAATATCTAGAGTATGTGATTTAGTGAAGGCAGTCACTTTCTGTGACCTTCCAAGAACTTCTATCAATTTCTAGAAAATCATGCGGTCACTTGTTTACTTAAGAAAACAAGTATAAGAACTGTTGTTTGGGATAGAACAGTTCAGTAGAATCTCTGGGCTTTAAGTTAACAGTTGTGTATTTTCTGTTTGAGTTTAATTTTAATTATCTTGTTCTGGACTTTGTGTAAATTCATTGAAAAAAGAGGATTTATTTATTTATTTGGAGGAGAAAACGTGCTCATAGTTCATTTGGATGATTATAAAACAAGAACTGCATCACGTGACATTGTCAGCCATTTTGGATTACATCATCAAGATTCGAACCTGGAACTATTAGAACATTTGTTTATCAGGACTCTTGCAATTCCATTAGTGGATTATTTTTGTTAATTCTAACTTGGATGAATGTTGGATTTGATTCTCTAAAACTGTAAGTTTATTTATTTTATGAAAATAATTGTACTTAATAAATTCATTGTTCAAGTTATATAAGCTTGTTAGTTTTCACTCTTTCTGTGTTGCTGCTTATTCGAGCCTAAGCACGTAACAATATATATATATGCAAAGTCTAATTTAGTAAATTGATGACAATGACATATGAACAATATCCATTTTCATATGAATTTATCACAAGAAAGAATAATGATTTGCTTCCACTTCAATAAGTCTCAATAATTATCGATGCCAGTAAAACAAATTGTGCAAACAAGAAACTTTACAATGACTGTCAGAAGTCTCAGTTTTTCATTGTTAACATAACAAATATGACTTGCAAAAAAAATGTGAATAATTCTTTATTAGGTAACTACTTCACTGGGTAAGTAAATAGCTATGAGTCACGCTAAATAGATTCAATTTAACTTACCTGTCCAAATCGGAGTGCTTGCAGTGTATTGTTACAAAGAACATAATGCACAAATATGACAGCATCTTGCCCCTCCTGTAATACATCCTGGTTCTTCAACACAGAAAGCTGTGACCAGGCCTGTTCAACGCATGTTAAAGTATGTATCACACCTTGACCCAACCGCAAAAACACTGGATCACAGCTGATATCACTTTCAATCACTGGAGGCTGAAGGAAAACAAAGGTTGATTTAAAGCCATTTGAAAGATTATCTATTTTGCTAGTTTGCTAACGAATTTCACAAAGGTACTGATGCTCTAAAGGCTGAAAAGAATTTATAGAAATATATAAGAAGTTAATTTCTTCTTTCTTTATATCTCTTAATTACTGAATAAAATAACACTATCACTGACATTCTTGAGAAAGCAAATTTTAAGAAATTATGTTTCTCAGAGAATACTTACCTGATTAAATAGCATTAGGAAAACAAGTCTGCTACCTCTCTAATTCAACATTCCTGACAACAACAATATTTGCTGTTGTCTTTTCTGCCTATGCACTAAAATAACTTTTGCATACCACTTTCCTTTACTACCACTAGGTGTTACTAGTTTAGATCTATTTAATACAACAAACATGATGCTAACCTTTGAGGGAAGTCTGTGAGGGTTTTGTTGTAATATGATAAGGATTCTCTGAAAAAAGATTTTTTATACAAATTTGATCACATGAATGTTGGGGGAACAGGTAATACAAGCAGGGAATGCTAAGAATCCTGCCTCACCATGGTTACTTTTTGAGCAAAGAATGATTGGATTCCCAATATACATGATAGACCATTCTCCTAACTTGATATCACTGCAACCAAACAGCTTATATTATGTGTTGAATTGAAACAGTGTGTTCACAAGCAAAACTCACACTGATTTTATGAACTAAATAAGATGACTCATCATTTTAGATTTCATAGTATGCTGAATGAATAACCCACTTCAGCCAGGGATGAAAGGACTTTAGGGGTAATATCTTCTTTCCCATTCTGCACTAGGACAAAGAGTTTTCTTCTCTTTGTGCTTCAAGCCATGCTTGAGTGTTGTAAGAGGGTATTGCATTGCAACTTCCCTTAATTTATCTACTGAAGAGAAGGAGCCTATATTAAATATTTCATTGCCCACTGACAGCAACCCATTCTTCACTACAAAACTTGGTTGTATCATTAAACAACCACAGAACCATCTGATCTGAACTGGAGACAATATGGGTCCACTAAAAGGGCATATAACCTTGTATGAAGCTAAGGCTATCAAAAAACATATCTTGTATGATAGGTGATAGACTAAAATTAATTTGAATTGACCCATATCAAAACTCATGAGATTCCAGAACGAGTGATTTTGGTCTATCAAGACAATGCTAGAACACTGACAATATTGTAATCATTTTCTGAATTCACTTTGAGGTGACATGCACTTTATCCACTTTGTATAGCCATAATCACTCCCATTACTTCTCATCTAATGTAGAAAAATCTCTGGTAACAGAGTCCTAATGAGTCCTTCAGCAGAGTGCTGAAAAATACACAGGACACGACTTTCAGAATTATAGATTTTTTGTCTGATAAGTGTTGAGAATTTCATTTATTGACTAAAGTTTGTATGAATTATCCCTGTCTACAAAAACAAGGCATGCTATTGCCCCTAAATAAAGTACGGTATTCCTTGGGATGGTTGAGTAACTTCATTTGTATGGATGGCCAGTGCCGCTGAATTTGCACAATTGTTGGCTCATGGTCAGCTCAGATGCCAAATGGCTGGCATACACTGCCTGTCAACCTGACAGTCAGCTGGACAGATGTTTGGCAGATCAGAATTCAAACAGTTCATGCAGAGTGTGTGGCAAAATGGATGGATTATCAGTCTGGTCTCATATTGTTCTTTATACAAGGGCACTACTGGCCAGTATGTGGTTTGGCTAAATGAATGAATCTACAGTCACTATACAGAAAGTATGGTCTGTTGGACAGCTGGTCTCACTCGTTAGCAGTCAGAGTTGCTTTTTGCTGTAAAAATGTATCAGCATAGATCAACATGATCTGAAAAAGCTCTATGCATCCTGACTTACAGGCCCAAACATCATGCTTTGGATATGCAAATGGACAAGCTGCCTAGAAATGGGAGACACTCTCCCATAAATCTTAAATTACAAATGTATTGTGACAAATGTATGGGCATAAACTGCACTAATCTAGTAAATGCACTGTCAATTCTTGTATCAAACAATGTATATGTAACAGCATCTGAGATAAACTTGCTGCCCATTGTTCCTTCAATTGTGCAGATGTGGTAGTTGCTTTGACATGTGATGGTGTGGGGATCACCATGATATCAAGCATTATGTTAGAGATCAATGCATCTTAGGGTGAAGACTCAATATATATATATATATATATATATATATATATATATATATATATATATATATATATATATATATATGTGGATGAGACTTGCCATGTCCTTCTATGTTCTTAATGCTCTATCTCAATAAAGGTTAGGGGTCCTGAGTGGCCAAGTGGTCTAAAGTGCTCTCTGTGATGGATCACTGCCATCTCACCTCTGTCTGCGTGGGTTCGAGTCTCAGATTTGGCCAATGTGGGTATGTAGGAAAGTTTGCCAGCAGCATCTCATGGGTCAGTGGTTCTTTCTGGGGTTTTCCTGGTTTCTTCCTCCACCATTAATACTAGTCGCCATGTATAGCCTATAATGTGCTGAAAAATGGTGTTAAACATTAAAACAACAACAAAAGAGATTGAGGCTGAAGAGCATTTTTTAGATGAAGGCATGTCTCAAGAATGTCCTCACTTTCTTTGGATTTTTTATATTTGCAACATTTCATTGTCACTGTTTCACTGAAATGACAACAATGATTGAAACAAAACAAATTACAACAAATAAACTAAAGAAACAAGTGTCAATATATATGCAGTAAGCATTAACTAACAACTAGCAACACATATTGACCAAGTTGAAACACAGTCTGAATAAGTAAAGTCCACATTACATAAATAAATTCCCATAAATATGGATCAAATATCAAAAATATTTATAACTCATAGTATATGTAACAATCTCACTACATCAATAACTCCAGAATTTCTGTATGCATGGATAGAAAACTTGAAGATTTTAAAGGATTTTTGAGATACTACTTGATACTGAAAAGCTAAAGCTTCAAACTGGTAAGACCTTGTGGTAGTTAGGTGGAGTCAATGGACAAATAGTTTCTTCTCTTTTCTAAGAAGTGCATAACAAAGATGAAATGTCATCTTTTTTCCAGAAGGCAAGATTTAGAAGGTAGCAAGCTTATTTAAAAAAACAATAATGTAATTGGGGGAATGTATTAAAAGGAGAAAGTCTTACATACCAAATCTGGTAACAAAAATATTTTCTTAT
Organism: Unio delphinus; assembly: GCA_029339505.1. Classification (NCBI taxonomy): domain Eukaryota; kingdom Metazoa; phylum Mollusca; class Bivalvia; order Unionida; family Unionidae; genus Unio; species Unio delphinus. The sequence goes on from JAQISU010000132.1 coordinate 11,102,321, forward strand.
ATATCTGAGTTACCATGTACACAAAAAAGTGATATACAAAGATGACCTTTGACCTTGGACCTCATATTGCTGAACTAACTTAAATGCTCTCATGATATACAGATATGTTAAGCTTGATTAAATACATAATATAAAAGTAAACTTAAACTGAACAGGCAACAATTAAGGACATAACAACAAACTGGATTTGATAAAAAATCGATTCATACTTGTTTATGATCACAATCCTTCACACATACCACTCACCAGATCATGATCTCTGATTTCAAAATCAAGGTCAGATTGCTATCAACTTAATTATTGTGAAATGCAGCAAAGTGTGGTCATTTGTAAACATCATCGTGTTCAGTAAAGTACCAATATGCAAACAGACATGACTGACTTGACCCTGAGGCCACGTAGGTTTGGATTTCAAACAGACATGACTGACTTGACCCTGAGGCCACATAGGTTTGGATTTCAAACAGACATGACTGACTTGACCCTGATGCCATGTAGGTCTGATTTTCAACAGACATGACTGAATTCACCTTGAGGCCATGTAGGTCTGGTTTTCAAACAGACTTGACTGACTTGACCCTGAAGCCATGTAGGTATGGTTTTCAAACTTGCTCCCAATAGGGTAAATATTTTATTCATGGCCAATTACACATAGCAAGAGTGATACTCCATCCCTATGCTACCATTTTTAAAAAAAAAAATACTGATACCAGTATCTTTTATATGGCTATGGCTGTGCCATGTTGGAGATAAAATTTCATTTCCATACTAAGAATGTTTTAGAAAAGAGCGCATGTTAATTTAACCATCCATTCAAGATTTTCAATATTGTATCTATTTCCATAGTTAGATCAGCATCATTTTAGAATTGTACTAACTACATGTGCAAGAAAAATCTTTTTAGTGAAAATCTCCAGCAGACAACTATTCCATCAGGTGAGTAATCTAACAATTTTCAAAATAACCATCTGAGACTTCAAGTTATATCCACACCTTTTTTTATTTATGGCCAATTGTATGTCATAAAGAATTTTCATGTCAATATGACATTCCAACGAGGAGTAGTACCAATAGCATGATTTTAATACTAGCTAACATGGTGACCATTTTGGACATCCGATTGGCACCATTTTCATTTCATGCCATCTATGCTTCCTAATAAGTCTTCAGGATGCAGAATAAATAGTAATAATGTCATGTAAAGTAAATTTAACAGTTACCAACAAATATCTTCTCACAGCCTTTTCATGGTGTCATTCATTGCTGAAGTTGTATTGTTTCAAATTTGCTTACACCATCATACAATCATAGTATTTAACATTTTGGCAAATATTTTTTTAAAAGGTATCAACCCTTTACTTCATCATGTGTAGGCTGTGGCCAAACCACAAAGCACAGTGTGCTATAAATGGAATATATGTTAACCTAAATGACACATATACCTATCAAATTTTGATCAGTTTACTACATATTATGTTCAACATAAACTTTAACCATGTTACCTGTTTTGGTCACATCTATTATGTATCAGTTAAATATGATCTTTATACCAGTATAATTATTTTTAATGGAATATTTTTATTTTAAAATCTTGTGTGACCAACCGTAGCTGACCTTTTTCTTTTTAACCTTGATCATTTTTATTTGATAAATTATTTAAAAAATCAGTGTTGCCTAGATTAAACTTGTAGCCTATATAAGCCTTCATAGTTTTAATTTTAAACATCTAAACTCAAGAAAGTACTGAACAAAATCTGTAGAATGGAGAGTCTGATCCAGTTACTTTAAATAGCAGATTAAGACTTATATATTTAATAGCAGTCATTTACCACAATGCCTTTAGTTTCTAACATGGGGGTTTACCCAAATGTGACACTATGAAAACAAGTGGCTTAAGTTTACTGCAGCTATCTAAACACGCTTCCAGATGTATGGTGCAGAGGCATCCAAACACAACTGTATTCAAATCAGATGAAGCCATCCGAGAATGGAGCAGAGGCATCCAAAAGTGCTTTGATGAGAATGAGGCAGAGGCATCCAAAAGTCCTTTTTTTTTAAAATGGGGTAGAGGCATCCAAAAGTGCTTTTATGAGAATTGGGTAGAGGCATCCAGCAGTGCTTCTGTGAGAATTGGGTAGAGACATCCAGCAGTGCTTTTATGAGAATGAGGTAGAGGCATCCAGCAGTGCTTTTATGAGAATTGGGTAGAGGCATCAAGCAGTGCTTTTATGAGAATTGGGTAGAGGCATCCAGCAGTGCTTTTATGAGAATGAGGTAGAGGCATCCAGCAGTGCTTTTATGAGAATTGGGTAGAGGCATCCAGCAGTGCTTTTATGAGAATTGGGTAGAGGCATCCAGCAGTGCTTTTATGAGAATGAGGTAGAGGCATCCAGCAGTGCTTTTATGAGAATTGGGTAGAGGCATCCAGCAGTGCTTTTATGAGAATTGGGTAGAGGCATCCATCAGTGCTTTTATGAGAATGAGGTAGAGGCATCCAGCAGTGCTTTTATGAGAAAGGGGTAGAGGCATCCAAACACAATTGTATTCAAATCAGATTGAGGCATCCAATAGTGCTTCTGTGAAAATGGGGTAGAGGCATCCAAAAGTGCTTTTATGAGAATGGGGTAGAGGCATCCAAACACAATTGTATTCAAATCAGATTGAGGCATCCAATAGTGCTTCTGTGAGAATGGGGTAGAGGCATCCATATGTGCTTCACTGAGTTAATGGGTTAAGCACAGTCACTTGGATAGTAACAAATGTTTCCATTGTTACAGGTTATACAATTTCTTACCTTGCTATATGGAAGTATACTGACGTTTCCATTCAGTTCAAATGGAGTTAGAACTTTCTGCTTAGTCAACAGTTTGTATTCCAGAATGTCCAGAGACACACAGGAAGAGAACTGAATATAGATATATAACAAAAGTTAATACTTTTAATACTGTTAAAAGCTTACATATAATACATATGTATGTGTACATTAGTGTTTAATGTCACATCAGCACAATACTGGCTATATGATGCCAATTAAAAGTAATATATATGTAAAAGAAAGAATTGCAAAATAATATTAATAAGAAAACCCTTTCATAATAAATGCAGACATGAAGTACAACAATACAGAATATAGTAATTATGTTAATACTTTCTGAAAGATATATAAACAATAAAAGATAAAACAGAAATAAGTAAAATCTTTTAAACATTTACTCAATTACGTTTGTGTGTATATATATATATATATATATATATATAAACAATCCCTCAAAATAAGTTCCTTTAGTTTTTTCATTAGATTTTATTATAAAATCATGAATGTTTAAAATCAAATTGATTTTGCCTTTGAACTTTCATAATCTCTCCAGACAAATGCTGTATCATAACAACATTGGCCTTACATCAACCAACCCCAATCAGATTAAAACTATCACATATTCAAAGACAATGTCACAACTAATGCAACATTGGCCTTACATCAACCAAAACCCAATCAGATTAAAAACTATCACATATTCAAAGGCAATGAGACAACTAATGCAACATTGGCTTTACATCAACCAACCCCCAATCTCTTATTTATAGCATTGCTTTGTAATGGTGACTGCTAATCAACATTGCAACATTAAAACATAGCAAACACCTTCAAGTCTCTAGTATAAAACTTATCACAAATGCTTATTGTATAGTTAAATACTACAGTACATCATAATATTGGTTTAACAAAAATTTCCTATATTTTTATATAAGTGCTTATGGCAAACAGGTATAATTGACTATCGTTTTTCTTTTTATTAACATGTAGTTTTCTGCATAACATTTATGTTTGAAAACAATATATCTAACTTTCTGTGTAATTAATCCACATAATCCAACTTCACAGAAATAGCTCCTACAATCCACTGCCATGATTACAGCATAAACAATTGTATTTTCAATATTTTCTTTTGCATTTCTTCTGTAGCTGTCTGTTCAATTTATATTTCTAAATGCAACACATTTTCAGTTGAATTAAAGTTTAGAGAATACGTAGATGTGAACACATATTCACTTGGTTTAAGTTTTGGGAATATGCAGGTGTGAGTTTATTTCCATGATCATTGAGATACTGTGACAAAATGTATTTACCATGATTGCAATGTGTTGGGCAGTTATCAACTACCACACTATTATTGGTCATCATTGCAGCTGGCCCCTATGGTCTATACCATGCTATTCTAAAACAATGGTCTATACCATGCCATTCTAAAAACTATAGTTTATACCATGCCATTCTAAAAACTATGGTCTATACCACGCCATTCTAAAAACTATGGTCGATGCCATGCCATTCTAAAAACTATAGTTTATACCATGCCATTCTAAAAACTATGGTCTATACCACGCCATTCTAAAAACTATGGTCTATACCACGCCATTCTAAAAACTATGGTCTATACCACGCCATTCTAAAAACTATGGTCTATACCACGCCATTCTAAAAACTATGGTCTATACCACGCCATTCTAAAAACTATGGTCGATGCCATGCCATTCTAAATACTATCATGGTCTATACCATGCCATTCTAAATACTATTATGGTCTATACCATGCCATTCTAAATACCATCATGGTCTATACCATGCCATTCTAAATACTATCATGGTCTATACCATGCCATTTTAGAAACAATCGTCTATGCAATATCACTCTAGCAACAATGGCATATGCTACTAATGCTAATCATCAATTTCAAATTTAATGAGCCTTTCTACAGCTTGTTTCAAATGAGAAAAAAAATATCTTGAAAATGTTGCTTCTGTGACATGATTATTTACTTCCTATACACAGATATTTCTTTAACATCAACCATTCCTTCTGTCTGCAGTGTTTCTCTTATTTCATTTACAATAACTGTTGGTCTTTCTGTTTTTCATTGCATAACATACATTACATCTATCAGTAGTAATTTTGTATCACCCCTAAGCCCATGGTTTAATGTCCTCAAAATACCAATTACCCAAAATGTTCTTTTTTTAAATGCAATTTTAAATGTGCATGCATCAACAAAAAAAATCCATGTGACATGCTTCTTTCAGAATTTCATCCTTTTTCCTCAATACTCATTATTATATACTATATCACACCATCGGAGAGAGTTGTTTTGGTACAAATTCTTGTTTTTGTACAAATTCTTGTTTTTGTACATGAAGTCATCTGTTGACCATTAAGTATGCATATGTCCTAAAGGACATTTGAATAATTTCTACTGAACTGTTTGGCCCATTTGCATTTGTGCTGAATGCTAATTTATAACATTCTGGCTTGTAACATGGCATCTTTTGTCATGGAACTGTGTGCAACAAGCTGACATCACATTGTATTTTAAATGTAAATATACCATGGGTTCAATTGACCTTTGTGCAAATATGCATACAGCATTACATATTGCATCATATCTGCCATATTCCCATAGTGCCTGGGTTTCTGAGACTCAAAAAGTGTGTTTTGAACTATCGAGGGAGGGGGGCAATGGGCATGATGAAAGAAAGGAATGTTGTCCAATTACGAATAAGCTAGCTTATTCTCTCTCTCTCTCTCTCTCTCTCTCTCTCTCTCTCTCTCTCTCTCTCTCTCTCTCTCTTTTATATATATATATATATATATATATATATATATATATATATATATTTTTTTTTTTTACAGAGTATTTGCCAGAGAAACATTTTACTAATTTGAAATTGCAATGGATTTTGGGGGGCATAAATAAAGTTAAACATTACTCAGATCTTCATTTGTGTTATAGTTCAAATACAATGCCCACATTGTTAGTGAAGTAAAATAAAACATGTATGGGCTTAAACATAGACAGACGTACATTAACTGACTGTTTCAGCCCTAACAACATCCTGGTTACAATGTTTCTGCGAAAGATTTTAAGGACAAAAAGATATGTTGGTGGTCAAGCATATGGTTGTAAAGTTATGTTAAACTGTCACCATTACAAGACACCACTATAAATAGGTGATGTCGCCATTACAAGACACCACTATAAACAGGTGGTCACCATTACAAGACACCATTATAAACAGGTGATGTCACCATTACAAGACACCACTATAAACAGGTGGTCACCATTACAAGACACCATTATAAACAGGTGATGTCACCATTACAAGACACCACTATAAACAAGTGATGTCACCATTATAAGACACCAATATACATAAACAAGTGATGTCACCATTATAAGATACCAATATACAGGTGATGGCACCATTACAAGACATCACTCTAAACAGGTGATATCACCAATCACACAGTTGGTGATTATGCTCAATCCACAGTAGTCATTTTATTGCCTATAAGTATATGATTAGATTTAATCTGGATATATTATGATACAGTGCATGTCTTGAGTAATCAGTAAAAGTCTAAAGATAATGAAATGTACATGTGATGTAGATAATAGTAAATTTACAGTTTTGATTGACACCCATTAAATACATGTGATGTAGTTAATAGTAAATGTACAGTTATGGTTGACAACCATTAAATACATGTGATGTAGTTAATAGTAAATGTACAGTTATGGTTGACAACCATTAAATATATGGGATGTAGTTAATAGTAAATGTACAGTTATGGTTGACACCCATTAAATACATCTGATGTAGTTAATAGTAAATGTACAGTTATGGTTGACACCCATTAAATACATCTGATGTAGTTAATAGTAAATGTGCAGTTTTGGTTGATGCCTATTAAATACATGTGATGTAGTTAATAGTAAATGTACAGTTTTGGCTCACACACATTAAATATATGTGATGTAGCAAATGTACATCTTTTGTCAACACCCATTAAATACATGTGATGTGGCTAGTAGCAAATAAAATACATAGCTTTGGTCAACACCCACTAAATACATGTGATATATCTATCATCACAAGAAAGCAACTGACCTGAAAACTCAGCTAGTTAATCAAGAAGTTCTTTATATACTGTCTATATTTTTGTAAGCATCTTCATGAAATGAAGACATTTTTACTTCAGAGTAACATGACTGGCCCCTTATATGTACTAATAAGACACAAAATAATTTAAAGTTTCAGTCTGAATTTAAATTCAATAAAATATGGCAATTATTTGCAAAGTAGAGATATACAATCTCTACTGAAAATGAGAAAATATCTTAACTCTAAAGATGGACAGACAAAGAAACCAATATCAAAAGATTTAGCACAGAAATACCAGTGTCAATTAGATACACAAACAAACCAACTTCAGACAAAACATGCATTTATTCAAACTACTGACAAAATGAGAAAAAAACAGGTCTCAACTTCCTCATCAAATGTAAGGGTTTACCCTCATGGGAAAAGGGAGGTAATGATTGATATTATCTATCTCAGGTAATGAAGACTATATGGATTTCTATTCAGGACACTCTAAACACATGAACAAGCTTCCCAAGACATGAAAAACTGGTATCAACCAGTCTGTCTGTGAGTCAAGCAGCCACTCAGAGAAAAGATGATGAAAAAGTTCAGTTCAAATTACAACATATCACTATCTTCAGTAATTTTAAACAACCAGTATAAGATCTGATTATACAACAAAATATGCTTCAACAAATTTCTGCTGATTTACAATACTGATTACAGAAGACTAAATAAAGACATGGAGATTTATACTAAACTTAGAATGTGTGTGTGTGTGTGATTAGGATTTTTTAACATAGCTTTAACATTTTTTCGGTCATATGGCAAAAATGTCTGTTGTGTGACAGTTTATAGTGAAGTCAGTGGGGCACCATGCCGCAGACATGTAGCTTGATGTCCTACCCAGTCACATTATCCTGAGACCAGGCTGACTAGTCCTAACACTAACGTCTTAATGCTGAATGCTAAGTGAGGCAGCTGTTAGTACCAATTTTATAATAAGTCATTGGTATGACTCGGCCAGGGATCAAACTGATGACCTGCTGCATCAAAGGCAGACACTCTAACCACTGGGCCACTGGAGCAGTGTACTTAGAATGCAAACTAATCTTAATACAAAAGCATGATTCTTTTAAAATCTATAACTGGCATCAAGATTTTGCATTATATGACAGGACAGTTGGTAGACTTAGCAGGTCATTATGGATTGGTAATATAATAAAGTACCTGAACCCTTGATTTGGAAAGCATTCCCTTCCAGTGGAATCCCTTTACATCTAGATTCTCCAATTTTAAGCAGGCAAACTCTTGAATCTCAGGGCCCAGAGATGTATAGTAAAAAGGCCTCAGCTTACTTGGGGTATCTGCAAAAGAACAGAAATTTTATCCATTGAAATATTTGAGAGAAGTACAACAGATATACAGGCAAATAAGTAATAACAAAAATTACAAAATTATGGAGACAATTACTGTTATAACTTTATACATCCATCTGTCATGCAAATATAGATCTTGCCTGGAGTTTGTGGCTGCTATTTAAATCTGACATGATCTAGAAAATAAAAGAAAGCACTCACCGCTCTTAAATTTAATCTTAAGAAGACAGTTGTAAAGATATTTATTCCACAAACTTTGAAATAACAAGTGTGTAGAAATTCATGCAAATGTTATGGCTTTGTTAATCTCATGAGAAGAAGTATGCTTGTGTGTTGGAAAGTGTGTATGAGTGTACATTTACAATGTTCCATGCTTAGAAATAAATTAGTGCATACAGGAGTTTTACTTCCTTACATCTTGCTTGAAAAAAAATGGCTCCCAAAAAAATACCAATGACCTAAGCTGGTTAAGTAGCATGAAGGTTGCTATTTTTTTTTTGGGTAGGTCTGAAAAGAGATTGTGCATACCAATAACTCTTCATCTTTCTCATGATCTGGTGATCTAAACAACCCAATAATTGGGTGCCACTAGGATGGCAACTGGGCTAAAGGCAGCCAAAATACAATAAGCAGGTGAAGGAGTTGAATAACTCCTTCACAGTAAAGTTCATCCTGGCAGATATCTCTGAGATGAGACAGTTAGTACAGTTAGTACATCTGGAAGGAAGACAAACCAAGATCAGATGATAAACTCCACACCTAGGTAAACAAAATGCTAAGATGGGAAAATATCCAACTTCCCCACATGGACTATCCAGCCTACACTGTCAAGAAGGGACAGAACTAAAATTGAACTCGCTGGGTGCTTTTGCAGATTATGAGGAATGCAACCACTGTTCATGAGCAGTACATAGAACAAACAGAAGTGGGATACAGTGCACTCCATCATCTTGGTGAAAGCCCAAAGGCTGAGATTGTGACCAATGGGATGGGCTCACATTTAATAAACTTACCCAGAGTAGCTGAATTAAAGAAACTTGCGAGATTGTGTGTGAACAGTTATATGGACTTTTTGTATTGGACAGATCAAGACTGATCACTAACTGCCAAATGGAATTTACCACCTCCAATTTGAATTTCATGACAGCAATACACTGATTCAGCTGGCTTATGTCTATAGCTGGTCTTAATTTCCTGTTGTTTTCTGTACTAGAAAATGTCTGGAGTAAAAAGTCCGGTGAGTCCATTTTTCTTTCTGACTTCACAGACTGTTTTATGAGAAAATGTTTTGTCTTCTTTTGTAACTTGTCAACCTTCATGGGATCATTTGGAATCTCCATCATAAAGGGCAGAGGGTGATGAAATTGGGCCTGGATCTATTGCTCCTCAAAATTAACTTTTAATCACCCAATCCAATGACAGATAGAGGCAACAGTAAAGTCATCAGCAGGCTGGAGCGACAATAAGTCACTGTTGGTTGGCAGGAGGCTTAGGTAATGAGAATCTTTATTTCTCTCTTTTCAAGTCTGCCTGCAATGGTTAGTAGTATAAGCTGCCTATATTTCACATGTGCATAGAAAGGTGGTTGCTGCACAGAAATACCACTATGGTCATTTTAGTGATCCTCATCCCGTTTTTGACAATCCCTCATAAGATGAGCTAGGGGCCTGCATGGAGAGCTGAAGTAGCAACTGTTGTGCCACCCACTTTCTAACCTCCTAAATATAGCTTCCAAACAAAAGGAGGAAACTGAAATGGATACAATACAGGATCACTGCATGGTGAGTCTTGAAAGAAGATATCTAAAGAGTATATCTTCTTACTGCTAGTAGTCATTACAGTTCATCACAGTGTTGGCTACCATGTCCTCTAAGACAGACAAAATAATACTACTCAAGTCGAATAGTAAGACGTCAACATGACATTCCTCAACAACTCTGATGGGGCATGAAACACCTGTCTGTAAAATAACAAAAGGGGAATAGATATGTTGTCTGCAGTTATGTTTTAATCAATGCTAGGCATATCCAAGTGGTAAACATGTGACTTGTAAAAGTGGGGTGAGCAAGTTGCATGTAACTGACTAACCAAAAAGAAGGTCATCGAATTACTCGGGTCATGAATCATATCTAAGAGACATGGTAATTTCACCAATCTTTACAGAGGCCTTTACTTTGCATCTGGCATTAACTTGCTATATATTTCTCCAAATGCTGCATTAAAGTTGAATTAATTCCATTCCACAGACTGGAATTTTAAAAGAAGTATGTGTAATCCTCTCATCAAAAAGATCTTGCAATCATCTGCCAACAATGCATCCTAGAATATAAATGTTGCCTCCATGCAAAGTGCAGGCACTACTTACTGGGCATGCTACTGGAGCTATGCCCAGCATGGAATGGGGCCCAGCTGGAGTATATTGGTTCATGAAAACTGGTCTGACTGGGCTACACTGCAGAATAGATTATAAGACCAGTCCACTATAATGAGTCAATATTTCGTCATTCCAGCTGAATTGCCTGCTGGCACTGTCGACTGAGAGGAGGCTCACCTGTCTGAAATGACAGCCATGCCCCCAAAACCACACAAGACATATGGCAAAATAAAGGTCAAGAAAGCCAGTGAACTCAGATTTCAATCCTATATCCTCAGTTTCAAAGTCACTAAGGCCATGCATGAACAGGTTGGGAACTAACTCCCAAATGGCTATCAAAATGGGGTAAAGTTGGTCCCTGTTTCATTGATGAGTTATGCCATGAGAATAGAGCTTCTAATATGAAATTATTCAATGTAGCATTCACAATTCCAACAAAGTAAATTTAAAACCATCTGCCATAACTTCCAATTGGTCAGTGGTGATCATTGTTGTTGGTGCAATTAAGTGAATCTTCATTGGGATGGGGGCATCCCACAAAATGCTTACAATAAATTCCAAATTCAGATGAATACTCAACATATCCTGCTTGGATAATATGAATCAAACCCACTAATCTTTTCTTTAAGATGTTGGATGATATATCTTCAGATCATGATACACACAAACTGCATACTAGATTTGATGTCAAACATTTAGTACAAGTAATGCATGTCTCATCATTATCTTCTGTGACTCCAAAGCACTTGCCTTTCTTGTACTTGCTAGACATATAAGAAATGATAGAAAGAACAAATAAGTGTATACAACAAATATATCAATTATGTTCAATTCAGCAGACTTGTATCACCACCTTCACAAGAAATAATAATATATCAAAGTTTGTAGAACAGTGTTGTTTGGACCTTTTTTTGGATCTGACTTGCTTTGAAGTTTGAAAAGATCCATCTGCTGTAACATTTTCAGTCAAAGCACATCCACACATCACACCGTCAAAGCTTAACATCTGGGGCCATTTTCTTAATAAGTAAAAGCTGGTCCTCTACTAAAACTATCTTGTCAATATAATGAATGTGTGAGATGAAGTTTCAAACTGAGTGTTTTCTTGGAAATGTGTCATATACAATTGCTATAAATAGCAAATAAGGAAACCAATTGTATATCTAGTACTATTATGCTATTCTTATACAGCAATCACCTTTTAAGGAATATTCTCAGACTGACATGAGTAGAATTAACACAATGATAATAAACATGACAAAAACATTATTGCTTATCCACCACTCAAGATAATCTCAAGTGACTTTGAAGATTTATTTTTTAATAGATTAACCCACCTTTCCTATTAATAACCTACCTTAACATCTGAATATATCCAAATGGTATTCAGATGAATCATACAAAATAATTAGTTATAAATTGGGTTTCCTTAACATTGACCAATCAGAGAAATTATTTTCAAAATGTGACGAATAAGTGAAGCAGGAATACAGGTCTGCAGATCTGAACAAGAGATTTTGTTCCTGGACTGCTATTCTGGTTTGAAGTTTTGAAATAGTAAATAAATAATACAAGGTTAATTATAGATCATAAAACAGGCAATATATGGATGCATCCTGTTAATAAATGTTGATATACTGATTCCTGTATGAACTGCATGCATACCTTGACCCATCATAGACAGGTGATTGCTAAGTCTGATGTCAAGGATATCTACACTGGCCCCTATTTGGATCTGTGGAATCAGGGAAGGAACAAAACAAGAGTCAATCCTCAATGATGCTGCTAGAGAAGCTGGCTGTACCAGAGGCTCACTGCAACAAGAACATGTACAGGCATAATTTATAAAAAAGTAGATGGGTAAGACAAGAACAACAAAATTCCGATGGTGAATCACTGTCACCATTTGTACAACATAATGGATTAGAGTTACAGTATGTTAAAGGAGAAAGTTATAATTAATGTTTGACAAAATAACACTACAAGGAAAACAATTGTGATGCAATACATTTTATACCAAATGCCCTCTGAGAATTTTAGTCCAGAAGAAAATTTATCATCATCTCTACACTTTGCTTTAAAAATATGTGTGGTTAAAAATGGATAACTTATGGAAATTCACACTAAAAGCAAGAAGTATGATAAAAAAAATTGGATAACTACTGGAAATTCACAATCAAAATAATGAGATATTATCTTATACAGCTTTAGACAGCATACAAGTTATAACTACCCTATATTCTGCTGGATAACAATTCTCCACATATGAGAGAGCACCAGTTCCGCACTGTTTGTAGCTCTAACATCAGGAAGCAAGACAGCTGATGGCTCTGTCTCTGACAGACAAAAATCCAGATAGTCCAAAAACTGCTTGGATAATGCATGCCAGTATTGCAGGATGCAACATACCTGTATAATACAAAATTGACAAAAGAAAATTCCAAAACTGTCTTCAGCAGAATAATATAACATATGATTCTCCATATAACACTTTTGACAGGTGCCAAGAAGCCAGTCTGAAGACCTAGAAGTCATATTATTCAATTATTTAAAGATATTAACTCTACATTTGGCAGTGATAAGTTTGTCCCTCAACCCAATAAAGATCTGCTTCTTTAATGTAACACAGAGAAAGAAACTTAACATTCAATTTTTGTGGTTTTGTATTAAAAAAGAGCATTTTCATGGATACTTCATTTTGTGGTTTTGCCTGTCATAATTTGCATATTAGTAGGTATTTAATTTCATGGTTTAACCTCTACAAATACCAAAAAAAAAAAAGAATCAAAAGAATAAAACTATGCCAACACAAATGGCGGTCATGTTAATGTTTAAAACATTATGACCACCATTACGAGTACAAATCAAACACCTGGCTAGTTCAATACTTAAACTGTGCTTTTGACCAAGTGATTAACATCAGCCGAAACTGAATCAGCCAAAACACTAAAACAATACTTCCATCTCTATGAGCACAAATAAAACACTTGTAAAGATTAATCAGCTTCGCAATGTTTTCGTTTGAGTGTTCCACATCAAAAGAAGCCAACAAAACCAGACCAATCAGTTATTAAAGTACATATGAATAACCTCTTACTTAAACGATTGTCCATCACATTGCGCCATCAGTACTTTCTGACTATCATGGCATTCACACAGTGGCTTAAGAATGGTAAAATTCAACTTAGAAATTTCCCTCAGTTCCTGGACTTCCTAACCCATCAAAAGCTGCGAACCCTGGTCAAGTGCTTGCTTACCAGGCAGCTAATGACGCAGTAGAACCCTTCCTTGAGTCAAATGAAGGTTCAACTTGAATAAGTTGAATAAGTATTAAATGTAATTTTTATATACTGTTCTTTTGTATTATGTTTTCTTTCATTTTTAGTATTACTATTGCTTGAATACCTTATGCTTTTTCTATATTTTCTCTCTATCCTTACTTACCTCACATTGATTTAAGGCAGAAAATATAAAATTACAGTTATTGGATAAAGAATCTTATCAAACATGTGCTTTGAAACGATATAAAATGATTTATAAATTTTAAAAGTTTAAAACATAAAACAAACACATGTCAAAGCTAATATTTAATTACCAAATTACAGTACTGACCTTGATTTATCATATACAAGTAGCTGTGTTAATCTCTAGGAATGAAGCACTGTAAGAAATGGGGGGATGGGGTCATCATCTCAAGTGGCTTATTTTTCATTGGGAATTTAAATTCATGGTTTGTGGCAACAACGAAAACCATGAAACTTGGTCCCCCGCAAATACTGATGATACTAATGTAGTTTTTTTTCTTAAATGCTCTTAAAATTAGATCCAAAAAAATTCCAAGGCTTATATATACATGTATCATCACATTGTGTACCTGGTTTCTAACAACTGCCACATAAAGCACCCAAATCTGAGAATATATTTTCTAGCACAATCATATTCCATACTCAACTTACACCATGGTTACTATATTTAAGATATAAAGCTAAGTGTCTAAGGGTCCTTGATAAAACTTTATATTTCCTAAGACCTCATAACAGAGGTGCAAACTCCAAAAACTGCATAATAAAATAAAATAATTACAAGTACATTTCAAGTGGTAGGATTAAAAAAAGAGCATATACACAGGTACTAAAAATCTATACATTTATCACTGCACCTACAATGATGACACTTCAGCACAATGAAACTAAGCAATGTCTATCACCTTACCCTCATGTCCTTTTAATCACTCCATCTGCTGCTAATGTCAAAAATCAGACAAGAATACTTAAACGGAATGCTACAGATCTTTCCAATTAAGTAACAAAACCTCATCCAGTGACCTTGACCTTTAATGACTTGACCCATCATCCCCAACAATTTGACATGTACATGTGTGAATCAGGTTATAAATCTAAAATTCATCTAAAGCACATCAGGGTTTTTTCTCCGCCACAAAATATGAAATGACCTTGACCTTTTATATCCACCCAAATAGCAATATTTATATGGTTAACATCTTTGTAAAGACATCCATGGCAATAATAGATAGCACAGCCCCGATACAAAACTCTTAACTATTGACCACCAAGTTTTCTGCAAAAATGCATTATGGGCAAAATCTGACGACACTCCCCTAATAAAAACAGTAAATGTTGTCCTTTAAAGAAATACAGGCTAGACAGATGTGTGGATGGATGGACATACTGATAATGTGTCTTGTCTAATTAACCCCATGCTTTAGCAAGTACATATTGTGATAATGTCTGTCTGTCTATCTTTACATCTGATTGTCCATTGGTATCTCCTTAAAATGCTGCGTAAAAATTTACCAAACTAGGTATGACCAGCTGCATAATGGTTTTGTTAAACAGCACTTAGAAACCCCTTAAAATTCTGTGGTGGGTTCAATGGTCAAATATAAAAAAAATTCAAATTACAGGATTTTCTGCACCAGTGTATATGAAATCTTCTGAATCAGTAAGCAAGCAATATTGTTGTTGTTGTTGTTGTTGTTGTTGTAGGGTTTAATGCCATTTTTCAGCACAAGATAGGCTATACATGGCAGCCAGTATTAATGGTGGAGGAAGAAACCGGGAAAACACCCAGAAAGAACCACCGACACACAAGAAACTAATGGCAAGCTTTCTCACATACCCACATTGGCCAAATCTGAGACTCTAACCCATGCAGACAGAGATGAGATGGCAGTGATCTGTAATGGAGAGTGCTTTAGAACACTTGGCCACTCTGGGCCCTAGCAAGCAATGTCTCAAGTGTTTTTTTTATGTTATAATGTAGTAAAATAATTGTGATTTACAATGAAACTGACACTCTTACATTATCTTCTGGCTTTAACTAGACCCCAGGAAACTGCCAACTAGCATTTCTCACACACCCACACTGGCTGAGCCAACACTCAAACTCACCTGAACATAGGTGAGATATGTACATGCCTTAGACCACTTTGCCACCCAGGGTTCTCACAAAAAGAGAAGCAGTATGTCTGTCATGGGAAGGTTTTTATGATACTAGGACTGAAGAAACTGTAATAACAAGATTTTCATATTGGTACCAGTTTAAGATCAACTTGCCATCATATACATCTATGTGAAAAACATCCATCTGTTTAGAATAAGCAGTGACAACAAGATGCTCAAGATGGAAGCCATGGCAGACATCCTGGAAATATGAAGATTCTTTTTCTTTTAGGACTGACTAAACATTACAAAAGTCCTTTTAAGAAGGACCCATATTATACTGATCACCCAAGGAGGAGCTGTGATAAGATTTTCAAGACAGTCATCATGGTACTGTACTAAATGTCATATCTGCATCAATGTCATTTAGGACAAAATCTTTTAGTGAAGATCTCATGTTAATATGATAATCCATTCAGGAGTAGTAGCAATAACAGGAACTTTGAGATGGCTGGCATTGTAGCCATATTCGGTTGACTGAAGGACACCATTTTTATCTGAGACTGACTAGACCTTGAGATGAATGGGTTATAAAGCCTCATGGCAATCCTCCAATTAGCTCAAAAGCAGTTGTGACAATAAATCTGTGTTAATGGATGATGGTCAAGGACAAAGACCATTACATAAGCTATTTTGCTTTATGACAAGAAGGATTAAAAGTTGAACACTACAAATGGTATGCCAGTGGGACTCCTACAACCAAAAGCCTTAGAAGGCACTTTTCCCACCCATTTAATAATACCTTTCTTGAAGTTTCATTTTGTCCGTTCATGACATGGAAAGGCAAAGGTGAGGACTTTAGAAGTGAGATCACCCTAGGCTGTCTGTAACACCAGGTCATTGTACCATTTTCAGTCTCAGTGCCACTGCAGAATATTATCTCTCCTGGTCCAGCAACCATATGTGAACCAGCTGCAAAATCAAATGGAATATATATTATGTATATAAACATAAAATGTGATAACAGATCAAGTGGATTATAGATTAGAACATTTATCAGGGACTCAATGTCTTCCATTCATTTATCTAAAAGTCTGTATCCATACAGAAATGAAAAAGCCACACATTAAGTCTATGTTATATCTTTATTTATGATTTTTGACATCATTAACTAGTGAACTTCTTATGCATAATGTGAATTACATTATTACACCATGGATTACTTGGAACAATATGAGTTAAATACTTATATTAGAATACACTTTGAAAATATTTAATACAGAGTAAACAATACATTTCTGCTTCATTTGCTGTCCTTTTCATTCATGAAGCACACCACTCACTTGCTTCATTTGCTGTCCTTCATCATATTTGTGAATTAACTGGATAATCTGCTGATTAATGTTAGATACTTTAAAAATCTCACTTATTTATAAAAATGTTCAACTGGTCAATTGAAATGACCTGATATGACACACTACCATTACTGCTAGCTCATATGTGGATAGGGTTTGCCTGCATTTTAACTTTTTATTTCACCCTCTTTATTCATTTTGACCACAACTTTATGTTCAGCAAATAGGAGACAATTCTGTGAGCATTTTCAAGAGCCCCCCTCCGCCAATGCCACATCATCAGCAAGTTCACAGTTATTTGGGCACAAATTATCTAGTGGTGTATTATGACTGACCTGTATAAAAAATGTACTGGAACTGGCCTGACTTTAGGTCATCTTCAGAGCTGTTTAGGATGAAATCCTCAATTAGTGAACTGTCAGCCTTAGTTTCAACTGCTGTCTTTGTCTTTCCTTTCTCTGCACAAGATGAATCTGTGCTGAACACAAGTTCCTATAAAGAATACATGTTGTCATGTCAAGGTTAGAGCTGTACCGATTAATAAAAAATAAACCAGAACAAAAACATAAGCCATAACAATAAATCATCCACAATTAATTTAAATCCCAAGAATGATCACTATGAATGCTTAACTCCAATGCTACAGCACCATTCCCATGAAAGAAACTTACACGAGTTAACATCTGGTATTTTTAGACTGTATATACCAATGTTAATTACCATCGTTAAATGTTGTTGTTGTAGCTGTTGTTGTAGAGTTTAATGCCATTTTTCAGCACACGATAGGTATACATGGCAGCCAGTATTACTGGTGGAGGAAGAACCAGGGAACGTAATAATGAATCTTGTCCCCGGGCTCCAAACACTCTAGCTACCCCTCTGCATCAATGTACTGGTATAGTTAGCATTAAAAATTCCTCTTGTCACAAGCCAGTTTCAGGCATTTTAATGATTAACTGGCCTGTACTGCTGTTGCAAAACTATAGAGAAATTTTGCAGATTATCGTCAAAGGAGACGCCGAAACATCAAGCTTTCCATTGTGTGGAAAGTTATGATGTTTGTTCAGCCAAAAGACAAAACTAAAACTGATTGATCTTTATCTAAGTCGATCTATATGAGAATTTTAGCTTTTATTATTACCCCTCTTCGTGAGCATGTAAATTATGATGGTTATGTGCCATGTACAATCAAACATGCGTACCTTTTTAAACATATTGCCTCAATTTGTAGGATCGCTTTTATCATTGAAAATGAGTAACTCGTGAGAGGTGATTCATTGTAAATGAAACAGCTATTAAGGACTATCTGAAATGTTATCTTGAAGAATTCAATTTGGTCGAAACAACGAATAAAGCAAAATCTGCATCCAATACGTTTGGGAATAAATATGGATTTAAGTGACGATATGCACGCTTTGTACTGTGTAAGTACTGTACATTATAGTACATGGTCTCCCTGGCCCATGAATTATGAAGTCTGTATTTACCTTTATTTAATTTTGTGTTGGAGAAATCAGAAAATATGCACATGCAAAATAATGACAAAATCAATCATAGTATTTTATAACAGTTTAAAAATTGTCGGGTCACCGAAAGTTACTTTTTTAACATTGCTATGTCTTAAGACACAGAAAAAAATATTGTTTCATGTTCCAAGATTTATAGCCGTTACAGTAGTCAACAAAAAGACCTAAACAGTAAAGTTTAGACATTGGCCCACAGATTAGCCGACCCCCCCCCCCTTCTTCCAGGTATTTATTTTTTCCTAAATTATTATTCTTATACGCGAGTATATATACTGTGATAATGAAATAATCGGTCTCATAATTGGTATCGGCAATTTTAATAATCGGCCATACGTGGTATTGGCATAATTGGCAAAAAGTGACATTGGTACAGCTCTAGTCGAGGTATATGTTTCTGCACAATAAATATTAGCAATACATGGTTTTGAAAAAGCTACATGTTCCTTGTTCAAATGTTTAAAACAGATTAAACTAATTATACAAACAGTAATACTTTCAATAATACTTACCTGATCATAATTCTTAAGAAGAATTACTACTACCCTTGCAAATCCAGCCTTCCCAGGCTAAAACTTTTGAATAAAAAAAACTAAAAGTTACCCGACTTTCTAGGTATCAGAGTTAGAGTGCTCTCTCCTTGATAAGAAATTGGCACCAAACCCCAATACTTCAGTTACTACTGGAGCAGAAGACATGCTCTATTTGTATTTAACTGTAGGGAAGTATTACTGAATACACATATTTTACTAGATATTATTTCTTCTTAAAATTCATAATAACTTAGGAAACTAGGTAAGAGGTGGAGGGAGATCCATTCCCTTACCACACGGAGACCATCAAGCTGGAGAAGTGGACTTGGTTCTCCATCTCATTGCATGCATAATGACAGAGAATAGTTTCTCTAAAATGCAAAGTTTGTGACGATTTCTAAATTCATAAGCCAAGATGTGCAGCAAATTGATTTGGTCTGGGGTTATTTTCTGATATGCAGAATGAATAACCAACTTTATCCAGGATACAACTGCTTGGTCCTTCTTAAGTACCACTTCAGAGCTTGCACTGTGTCCTGTACAAAAACTTAAGCTGAAGTTCCAATGATAGGACTTTCATTGCAAAGTCTGATTCCCCATTAGCCTGTTCTTGGCAATAAAAGGTGGGATGGATGTGGTCTGGACATGGAACACTGTCTGATCCATCAATTAAGTAAAACCACAGGGATTAATGCTGAGTTAACTGGGAGTTTCTTGAACTGGTAAACAGTCTCTTTATAGAAGAATTTCAGCAACGTCCTGGAAGTCATGTAAATGGGGATGTGAAGATCTGCAAATTCCCAGTCCACAGTGATTTCTTGCTGCAAGGAGGTGTGTAGAAAGGAATGCAGAGTCCCTTGGAAACCACTTGTCAAGTCCATGGATCATTGTGGTGAATCCTGTCCCATCTGGCAGTAAAGAATTGAAACCTTCCCCTGAGTGGGATGTGGAAAAGCAGAGTGGAGATGACATCATTTTATTAGGGGAGGAGGCTGTTGGAAGAAGAAACATTAAAACAAATAGCAAGAGCATCTCTGTGTTTTATCCACTTTGGCTTGTGAGTACTATGGCTTTTGCTGGGTGGAGCTTTGATACAATGGTTTTCCACAAGTTTGTGTCCTATGTGTGGTTTTTGGGTCCTTTTATTGATTTCCAATAATATCCCTGTATTGATGCTGTGGCTGCAAGGGAGGATAATTGGTTTCTTTGGCTTGTTTGTGGATTTCTTCAATCTAGCCATTAAACAAATGGTTGGAAGACAAAGGTTGTGGCCTTATGGTGGTCATTCAAGAAAGTGGAGGCACAGAGTTCTAAGTCATGTTCTGCCAAACATAAAATAGTAGCTGTAGTTACATTTGGCCAAAATGTGTTAAGTGGCTCTATTTAGTACTTGGGCAATTCTTGAGACCAACTCATATGCACAACCTGTGGTATATGGAGTGAGAGGAGATAAGCCATGCTCTGCCTGTTGGAAGATACCCCAAAAAAAACAAAGTCCAACAGAGAATCCACAGCTATGATATAGCAAACTGCTGAGTTCATCAAAGGCCATCGAATTCATACATATGAAGCATGACTTTTGTCATCCCAAAGCAGCAATATCATGGTTGACTACTGGGATTTCCAAATGAAAGATTGGTGTTTGACAAAGGTAGTACCACTGACGGTAGTTAGATGGAAGTCGCTTTTGTGAGAAGAAATGTTGATTGTTGCCTTGATCCTGTAATTGATGAGTTCAGATTGTCTGTAACCCTCCCAGACTGCACAAACATTTTAAAGTTGGGTTTGTCCCATTTGGTCATAAGATCAACAGATGCTGGGGCTCCGGTCCAGGTAGTTGATAGAGTGGGAATAGAACAGAACTCCTGGGGTAAAAAGTGAAAATCTTCCTCAATGGAGGTATGAAAGGCTTAATATAGAACTGATGATATCACTTGAAAACAAGGATCATGATCATTGAGGTAAGGCTGCGGACCCCCATGATGCCTGGAACTTAGCTGGTGAAGAGTAACCAGGTCTGTCACTCACAAAACTCATAGATGTCATAAATTAGAAACCTGGACTTCAAAACAATCCGTCTCATCTCGTAGTTGTAGTTAAAGGGTTTAAAGCCATTTTTCAGCACACAATAGACTATACATGGCGGTCAATATTAATGGTGGAGGAAGAACCATGGAAAAACCCCAGAAATAACCACCAACCCACAAGTAGCTACTGGCAAGCTTTCTCACATCTCTTCTTGTAGCAGAGTGTAGAGAAATTGCAAAGCGACATATGTTAAAGTGTGAGGAACTAATCTTGGCATCATGTTGAATTAGTGTCTGTTGTGTTGTATGTGGTTAGACTGGCCCTGTACATGCCTGCACAAGATGGGTTTGATCTACTGGAATTCAGGCTGTTTAGTGATTGATATGTGTTGTTCTGGACCCTCATGATCATTACTATATGGCTTAGGCTTGTTGCAATGGAAATATGCCATCTGCATTACAGGTATGTCATCTGAATTGTAAGGTTTGGACAGGTTATGGGATATCAGATCAGTCAGTGTATTCTGCCAAGTGAGAGGGAACAGTAGGCATCTTATTTAACTCTTTGCCTCACTGTTCCACAACAGAAATGGAATAAAACCATGAAGAGGCTAATAGGAGTTGCCAATAATGCTGAGTGTAGTGGTGGTGACTTGATTTCCAGTGCTTCATGGCTGAAGGATGAAAAATCAACTTATCTCCTTGTCTGCCAGAATATTCTTAACTGAAGAAAGGTAGCATGCAGACTGATGATGTTAACATCATTCACTGTGTTTTGTGCTTTGCCCATGGCTCTAATCCATAGGACAAATAGAGCAGAACATATAAAACTGTGCAGCCCTGAACCTTTTGTTTTAACGCAATGTCAGTGCAGAGCTAGATGTTAAAGTTGGTCCGGCAATCAATAACAGACCATCAAATAAGCAAACAAACAAATAAGTAAATTAACTTAAAAAAACATCTATAGAAATAATAAACTAGTGATCACAGATGAACTAAAAAGGAGAAACATCCAGGTATAATATAATTTTTAATACCACCTGAAGGAAGGCACAAAGATGGCCTGTGCAAGTCAGTTCAGTGCACCTGGTTTCAAAACATAGTGTAGTTCAGAGCTATACCATATAATGTTTACCTGGAAATCAATGATAGCAGAGCTAATAAAGAAATGCAGTGATCAGAGATTATATAATTAATACTAAATGTACAATGCTCATGTACAAGTAAAATCATGAAAGCACAAGGGCACAAAATGTTAGCAAATTGAAATGCCAAACTATGTTGGTGTAAGGAAGTGAAAAAATTTGGAAATAAAGATGAATAATACTTTCCTTTGGTTGAAACTGGCTCTTTTAAGAAAGCAGGCTGCTTTGCATCAGAGAAAGTAGTAATAACAGGTTCATGGGTTTTGCTGCCAGTCCTTATACCTTAGGGGAGCTCAATCTGCAACATAGGTCTGCAGACAACTTTTTAGCTCCTGTTAGCTAAAATAATATCTGAGAGGGCTTGATTTGCATGCTAGCAGTGATTTTCCTAAGGTATTTTTTACCGGCAAGCTTTCCCACATACCCACATTAGCCGAGCTTGAGAGTCGAACCCACGCAGACAGAGGTGAGATGGCAGTGAGCCATAACGGTGAGTGCTTTAGACCACTCAGCCACTCGAGGTCCCTGTATTTTTATTGAGTAACATATTTAAAGAAGAAACAAAATGTAACCAGTTAAGGATTAATTATAGGTTACAGTGACATATAGTGGCCACTATCTGGAAGACAAGCAACTGTGATATTTCTGGCACCAAAAATGTTCCCATTCCCTCAACAAATTTGTGGATAGGAGGACATTAAAAGCATTAAAATGAGGTACTTTACAAAATATAATATAGACATACCTGCAAGAACTCCTGCACATGCTCACTAAGTAGGCTGAGACACAACACATGTTCTTGACCAATGTTCACTGTCACAAAGGCAGTGTTGACATTGACCAAATACTGGGGTGGAGAAGTGCTGCTATGGAAACCTAGGAGAGAAGCTTCTATCTTGATTGCTGATGGACCAATCAGAGCCATGATTCTCTTGTCATAACTTGTCTTTATGTAGAAGTCTCTAATCTCTGCACTACAAATGATTCTATTTTCATTTTCTGATCAAGAAGAAAAAAAAACATGTGACTTTTTGAATTTCATAATAATTATAATTATTGAGTTCAAAGGGTTGGGCATCCAACTAAAATCTATCAAGAATATAATAGATTTGTCTAAGGTCTTAAAATTTGGACTTGTGCTTAACACCAAACAAACTAAGGTTCCATATTCTCCGAACTTTATGAGCACAGAACTCAAACCTAAAGTCGTTACATTTTCATATTCTGAAACATAAACATTAATGGAGTCTAAAGTTATACAACTTATATGATATTTTAATCTGATTGCTCCTCCTGGCATGCTTAAATTGACAATAGAAATACTATACTTATCATAATTTGATTTTTAGTCTTAGAATGCTTAAATTTACAACAGAAATACTAAACTTATCATAATTTGATTTTCAGTCTTAGCATTGTTAAATTTAAACAACACATTTGTCATAACATAATTTGGGATTCAAAGCTTAAACATTTGGGTTTTTTTACTTAAAAGCTTGAACATGGACGAAATGTATAATGCACCTTCATCAATATTCAAATATGATTGATGTAATCAAACATATAGCCATATAAACACAGAAAACAACAGAAAGAGAATATGGTATATTTAATCTATATCACCCTCTGTATTATTACCTAACTGTAAGAAAATATAACTACCTGCATGAGACAAAGAGGAATATTATGATGTGTATTTCTGTATATAATATATTAGTTAATTTCCCCCAAAATTTCCTATTTTTAAAATTGGATTTCAAAAAAATATAAAGAGTAAATATACATGCATCATATGGATTTAGTAGCATAAACAAATTCAAGTACTAAAATACCTTACTCTCCATAGTGATATAAATTTCTATATTGAACTACTTTTTTCTCTCCCTAGCAACTGGGCATTACATCCTACCTTTTAACTACTGGTATCTTATAACTACTATGGAGTAGAGAAGTGCATTTCGGATGTGAAATCATGGATGACATGTAACAAGCTGCAGATGAATGATGATAAAACTGAGGCGATTCTGATCACAACACAAAGACTTTCTCATTCACATCCTTTACCTCAGACAATAAATATCAGCAACACCAACATTAAATTCTCACAGTCAGTATGGAATCTAGGCATTACTCTAGACAGTACTCTCACATTGCACCAACATGTCATGAACATCTGCAGGGCTGCATATCTTGAATCGAGACGCATCAGTTCCATTCGTAAATATATTTCAGTTGATGCCACAAAAACACTTGTGTGTTCATTTGTACTTTCAAGACTGGACTATTGTAACTTAATTCTGTCTGGTTCATCAAAATATTTACTCCAGAAACTTCATAAAGTTCAAAACACAGCTGCACAGATCATCTTTAGGGTACCTCGATCAGAGCACACCTCACCACTGCTCTGTACCCTACATTGGCTATCAATTCGATACAGAATCAAACACAAAATTTGTTCTCTGTGCTATATTTCAATGACAGACTCCAGTCCAACATACCTATCCAGCCTCACCCATGTGTATACACCAGCTAGATCCTTTCGCTCTTCTTCTGATAATCGTATACTCGTTGTTCCCAAGGTGAAAACAAAGTCATATGG
The DNA here is from genome assembly GCA_029339505.1 of Unio delphinus. Taxonomy (NCBI): domain Eukaryota; kingdom Metazoa; phylum Mollusca; class Bivalvia; order Unionida; family Unionidae; genus Unio; species Unio delphinus. Next base: position 11,127,580 of record JAQISU010000132.1, read on the forward strand.
ACAACATTCATTTGCACACCAGGGCCCGGTGACATGGAACGAATTGCCCATTGAAATTAGACACAAAGACACAGTGGTCCCTTTTAAGAGTGCTCTCAAGACTCACCTGTTTCGACTGCAGGGACAAACTTATCGACCTAATCATGTTTTGTATCTTATATGTTTTCAGTATGTTTTTATGTTTTCCAATTTCATTGTTTTTGTCATTTGTTGTTCTGTAGTGTAGTCATATCATTATTGATGGTGTAAAGCGCTTAGAGCTTCGAAAGATTAGGCGCTATACAAAGTCCTCATTATTATTATTATTATTACTACTGGTATCTTGATAAGACATAATTCTATATTAAACTACTGTTTTCTTTTCTAAAAGTGGCATTATATTCTACCTTAAAACCCTTGGTAACTTGGTAATAGTTTTGGTATTTAGCAAAATAACTAAGTATATTTATGAACATTTCTTTGCAATACAACTTTTATTTGTAATGTGAAAAATTGTCATTCTGTCGGATTAATGATGTTACATGAGATGTTTGTATAGTTGTCTTATATAAACTTGGCCACATGACATTTTTTACTAAATTACAATTATTTTCTAACAACCCCCACCCCACCCCAAACTACATTCAGAATTGAAAACATTTGTTGCCTTCTAATCCTCCTCCTGACCCATAGTACTAAATATGATGACCTTCAATCAATCAATGAGTTAGGGCTGTTCCATTAAAATATACATGGGATAAGGAAGCTTTGAATTTGAGTAACCACCCTAAGATATTATTAAGGCTTTTAATGCCCCACCAACTAAATTTAGCCAATGTTAAAATCACCCACCAATATATTTGTTATATTGGGAGAAGAAGGGGTACAACTTTTGACAAAATTATTTACATATAAAAGCTTATTTATAACATTTAACAGGAAATTGGGATTTTTACAACATTACAACTTAAAAAATAAGTTTAACTTATCATTTATTTTTCATAAGTTTTATGTACATAATATATATTGTTATGATTATTCTTAGATACATTTATTTCAATTCATACATAATTGTACACAGACAAATGTAGAAATATGTGTTATCATGAAAAAAAATAATAAAGTAGTCAGTGACAATATGCATGAAATAGCTGGTAAATCATATAAACGTCTCTGTTCAATAACAATTATTTACTTTATTTATTTGGAGGGACCAAAACTGTCAGTAGTCTTGTATTTTTTAATAATCTGCGATGTTTTCTTCACACATTTTTGAATGACATGCTGAAGTTCATAACAAAATTCTGACATGTCAGTATGAGCTGTACTCAATTATTCTACATACATGTATATTTATAAATTATTGGATATTTTAAAAAAAAATAGCATTTATTTTTATGCTTTAATTGCAGCCTGTGAATCTAAATTAGCTTTATGTATAAGGTGTTATTATCATGCTTTTGTTATTTAAATGACTGATATCGTTTATCTGGGTTCAATATTTCAGGAAAGCAAATTTTTTAGTAAATTATGTTTCTCCGAGAATACTTACCCAATCACATTACTTTAGGGATATTAGCCTGCTACCTCGCGAATCCAGCCCTACCAAAAGACGAAAATTCGTCTTTCCTGTCTATGTCATATAGACAAAGGGCAATAACTCTTGCCCATTACCTCCCCTTGCCGCCCGTTAGGTGTCGCTTCTTTAGTTTTTAAGCTGAGCGATATATAAAACACGAGGATGCTCGCATGGCGGGGTGGTTGGGAGGGTTTCTTAGTAATGTGATTGGGTAAGTATTCTCGGAGAAACATAATTTACTACAAAATTTGCTTTCTCCTTTGAATACGTTCCCCAATCACATTACTTTAGGAGAATAAGTAATAGGAGGAGGGAATGCGGAGCATCCGACCTCCACACGGGTATCCTCTAGGGAATGATGGTTGGATTCCCCATGTGAATGATAACCCGGTCTCCTAATTTTCAATCAGCAACACAGCCCAGGGTCACGTGATATGTGACCCTTTTATACGGTTAAGAAGATAGATATTGAAATCTTCTTACCTACGAAAATTTATCTGGCGAATCCAGCGAAGCTAATAGGCTGTGCTGATTGTTGTACATGAGTCTGGTGGGTGTCTGGGCTGCCCAACACCGGACCTACTAGAATCAATGTTTGCCTCTGCGAGTACAAACTTGAAGATAAAACTGTAGAAGGTTGACTCTGCATGTCAGCCAACAGCTTCTATAAGGTGACTGATTTGCGAATTCTCAGAGTACGCCGAGCGTATAACCCACTACAGCCATGAAGCAAGGGCTTGAATGGTGATGTCTCATATCCCAGCTATCACCAGAAAAAAAAAAGAGGTGCTTGTATGTGACCTGACTCACCTCTATGCATTGAAATGGTGCTAGAGTGCTCAAACAGGATCTTACATGGCTGTTGATCCTGACTTATCTATAAAGAAAGCGAGCTAATGACGACTCGTTGATCGCCAATGTATGGTAATCTATTTTGGACTACGAAGCCTGGCTGCGTCAAGAGGACCATCAAACCCTCTGATCGGAACGGAAGAGAGTTCGGGTCACTAGAAAGGACATGTAACTCGCTCACCCTGCATGCTGAAGCTAAGGCTATCAAGAAACCCAATTTGTATGATAGTAGCTTTAACTAATCGTGGGTTAAAGACTCAATACTGTCTGAATTGAGTCATGTTAAAACCCAGGACAGATTCCATTTGGAAACAGGGTGAGGGATATAAGTCGATTGAATTTTTTTTTTTTTTTTTTTTTTTTTTTTTTTTTAAATGTCTAAAAGATCTGACAAATCTTTGTCATGGCTGATAGCACATGTACCAGAATGGCGGAATGTGTCTGATATCATGGAGCGGTAACATTTGAGAATAACTGAAGCCAGATGTTTCTCCTTGAAAAGCCAGAGAAAAGTTGGCCAGTTGAGGGATTGTGACACTCAGAGGAACAATGTGAATGATATGGTACCAGTCTCTGAAAACATGCCACTTGCCCTCGTAAACCTTCAGAGTAGAGGGCCTTCTTGCTCTCGAGATTCTCTCCGCAATCAAAGATTTAAATTGTTTGTCTTGCAAGGCTGTCTGGACAAGAGCCAAGCTTGAACAAAAAGACGGTCCGGACAGGGGTGGAACACCCCTGGCCGCGGTTGCTTGTGAATACTTGTGCTGACTGTAATCTTCCTGGGTAGATCTATCGCCTAGATTGAGTAGATCGGAGACCCAGTAGTTGTTCCATCTGAGAAGGGTAATCAGAACCATCTGACAATTCTGACCCCTTAACTTCTGGATTAATTCCAGTACCAAGACCGTGGGAGGGTAGGAGAATGACCACAACCCTTCCCAGGTGATTGATCGAGCATCCACGACCCAAGCTTCTGGGTCTGGAACCTGTGAGATGAAAGGTGGAGAATTTGCTATTCCACCTTGTTGCAAAGATCAATCATCGGACGTCTCCAAAGTGTGTCGATTGGAAGAAAGTCCGATTGATGGAGTGACCATTCTGTGTGTCTGAATTGTACATTGAGGTGGAGATTGTCGAACCAATGTAGAAACTGCCAGTTCAGATTGCACAGGTCTGGTGATTGGTGTCCCCTTGTTTTGAGGCAAGGCACCACCACAATGTTGTCTGACATAATGAGGGCAGTTTGTAATAAGAGTTGATCCTGCCCGAAATGAAAGGCATTGATGACAGCCGTTATTTCTGAAAGGTTGATGTGGAAAGGGCTCGCCCCTGGCACCCACGTGCCGCTGACAGTATCTAAGTCCGGCAACAGGTGGGCACCCCAACCGTAGGTATTAGTGGCGGAACATACCGTTATCCCCTTGGGGTATCTCCAGAGTAATCCCTGTGGACAGCCTACAGGGGTTGTGCCATTGACTCAAGAATGATTGTATCTCTGGCGTGAGCATGACTGTTTTCTGGGATCGAAGGGACTTGAAAATGGCTCAATTACGCTAGCAAAGTCCTTTGTAAAGGGCGCCTAAAAGGACGGCTGAGAGGGATCAAGTCTGCTGTCGCATTGAATAATCCGAGGATCTGCAACTCTCTCGCTAAAATGCGCATCCTGCCGGAAACGGACTCTACGAGTGCAATTATCTGGATGATCGCAAACTCGAAGAAGCCTTACCAGATTCAGATCGGGAGAAACTCCACACCCAGATGGACCAAAATCCGGATTGGACAGATCAGACTTTATCCAGTTCACGAGAAAGCCTATATGACGTAAAGTGATATAAGATCGTTTCTGCCTTTGAGCAGAGTAGAACTTGACAGATGTTACTGGAGGATGTCGTCCAAATATACTGCCGACGCAATAGATGAAGTCGAGCGGAACAGGGTGACGACGTAATCCATAACCTTGGTACTAGCCCAAGGGCTTAAATTTAGGCCAAAAGGTATGACATGGAACTGATAAGCCTAGTCCCGACAAGCACAACGGAGAATGTCCGCAACTCGTGGGATAGGGACGTGAAATGTGCGTCGGTCATATCTAGCCAGCATATGATGGGGTTTAAGCGACGTGCCCTTCATACATGCGTCACGACGTTTCAGGTCTAGGTTGGCAGAAGCAGTCAGCGCATTGGCCATGGAATGGTGAGCTGCCCTGTTAAGAACCCTAGCTAACCGGGCCGTCGAATCCCAAGCATGTTCATTGCCAGATTTATCAGCGATCCTGAAAATGGCTAGGGAGGTTAGATCTAACAGTGAAGACGTAGCGACTACATTTCGAACCAGCTTGGACTTGGCATTGAACACCGTTTAGTCCACTTTATAAGACAATGGAGCAGACATATGGACTGCTGCCATATTTTTATCCAGAGCCGGGACCTCAGTACTGAACGCACCGGAGTGAGTTTTGTACCATCGACCTGAAAACGACGCTGGTACTTGGCTTTCAGAAAAGAAAAACCTTAGCAATTCCTGGATCCCCTATGCGTGTCGACAGACGGTCATTAATTTCCTTAATTTTGTCGACTGGGGAAGGAGGCGGAAGGATAGAGTCTCTTCCCCCTCATCCAGATCGACCGACGCTCTAACCTTATAGTCGGTAATGGCAGCAGGAGGTGGAGGGCATTCTGAAGGGGCCAACACCTTATAAATTTCCTCCACTGCGGCTTTGAAGTTGAACTCAGTCCGTTCCATAGTTGGATCTGCATACCGCTGATTTGCCTGCGACTCATCGCACTCACTATGTACATAATCTTGCTCTGGTAAAGCATCCATATCGGGGTAATGCATACCAGGTGGCATAGATGACTCGATTCCATCATCTCTGATAAAGGCATTCACTCTCCCTTGTGGATGAGCTGTTAGCCTATGGACGGCCGGCAATGCCGAATGAATTGATTGGCATATGTTTGGCCTGAATGACTGCGACGGGCCGGCTATGACCGGCACCGACCGCTCGTATGGTCGGGTTGAATCGAGAGATTCCTCGCCAACTATCTGTGTCATGGTAGTGATATGTAACCGGTAGTACGGATTGACAGACGGAAACATCATTAGAATCTTCGTCAATCCGATTTGTGCGGATTGCGGTATGATAAAAGTCCCCGTGCTGGTACAGCGGTATAGTCGGATGGACTGGTATAAGACTAAAATCTCCATACGGTTGGACGACCGGTGCCTGTTGGGCTGGACGGCCGGAGCCGGATGAACGGTCAGTGCCGGCAAGTGTCGGCTGAAAGCTTGGCTGGACGACCGGTGCCATATGGGCTGAACGGTCATTGCCGGATCGCCCGGTGCTGGTTAGTGCCGGCGGGAAGGTCTGCTGGATGACCGGTGCCATATGGGCTGAACGGTCATTGCCGGATGGACGCCCGGTGCCGGATGTTGCCGACTGTAAGGTAATAACAATTACATAATGCTTATGTAGTGCGTCCAGCACTACGCGCCCATCTACCATTCGCTCAGAGGGAATGTTGGTTCTGGTACAGCTTGCATATCTGTACAGCATACAAGGTGACTTAGATGACGCAATTCTGTCATAATTGACACTTTCACTAAATCTCCCTTGTGGAGAAGCCGTGAACATATGGACGGCCGGCACTGCCGGCTGATTGAACTGGCAGATGGTCGGCCTGAAAGACCTGTTCTGGTAAAAGCTGTCATATCTGGGTAGCACATACCAAGTGGCATAGATAACTCAATTCCGTCACCTCTGATAATATCACTAATTCTCCCTTGTTTTAAAATCACACCGTCACGTATTTGACATGACGGGAGGTGTACACCGGCAATACCGACTAATTTGTCTGGTATATGGTCGGCCGGAATGTCGGCGAAGGTCCGGCTATGACAGGCACCTGCCTCTCGAATGGTCTGATTGGAGGGAGATTCATCTATAACATATCTCTCATGGTAGTGATATGTAACCAGTAGTGTAGATTGACTGACGGGTACATCACTATAATCTCCGTAAATCCGATGTACAGCCGGTGCAGGTTGATGCCGGCTGGAAGACCGGTGCCATTTGGGCTTAACGGTCGTTGCCGGATGGTCGGCCGGTGCCGGTTGATGCCGGCTGGAAGGTCGGCTGGACGACCGGTGCCATTTGGGCTGAACGGTCGCTGCCGGATGGACGGCCGGTGCAGGTTGATGCCGGCTGGAAGGTTGGCTGGACGACCGGTGCCATTTGGGCTGAACGGTCGTTGCCGGATGGACGGCCGGTGCCGGTCGATGCAGGCTGGAAGGTCGGCTGGCCGGCCGGTGCCATTTGGGCTGAACGGCCGGTGCCTGTTGATGCAAGCTGGAAGGTCGGCTGGCCGTCCGGTGCCATTTGGGCTGAACGGACGGTGCCGGATGGACGGTTAATGCCGGTTTGCCTGCTGAAGTGCCGGCTGAACTGACGGTGTCGGCTGGACTGACAGCTGGAAGGCCGGCGAAAGTGCATATTAAAATGGATCCAATTGATCCAGCATAGACTCCATGCGTCCTGACTTACAGGCCCGAAAGCCATGTACGGATCTGCGGTGAAATTTACACCCACTGGGCAGCCTAAACCATGTCAACATAATTTCCTCCATTTCCACATTGCCAACACCCATTTTGCCATTCATGCCTTCGTTGTCGACTTTGCTTACTGAAACGACAAAAGAAGAGAACAAAGCACAAATTAAAAAATTCAGCATATTATTAATTCGATAATACTATAACCGTTATTAACGGAGTAGTCAAATTATTCCGTGCCATGTTAACTCTTAATGACAACACTAGTTATCGCCGTGAGCGTGTTGCAATGGTTCGTTCAAGACGAAGTCTACTGAAACGAAAAAGATGATAAACAAAGCACAATTAGCAATTCAGCACGCTATTAAGTCGCTATTACCATAACCGTAACTAACGGAGGAAGTGAAATGATTTAGTGTCGCGTGAACTCATGACTTCAACATGAATTCCGCCAAAGCACAAATTAAAAATTCAGCATATTATTAATTCGATAATACTATAACCGTTATTAACGGAGTAGTCAAATTATTCCGTGCCATGTTAACTCTTAATGACCACACTAGTTATCGCCGTGAGCGTGTTGCAATAGGTCGTTCAAGACGAAGTCTACTGAAATGAAAAAGATGATAAACAAAGCACATTTAGCAATTCAACACGCTATTAAGTCGCTATTACCATAACCGTAACTAACGGAGGAAGCGAAATGATTTAGTGTCGCGTGAAGTCGTGACTACAACACGAAATTCCGCCATTAATAGTCGCAACTGGTCGTTCAGAGATGAAGTCTACTGAAACGGAAAAGAAGATAAACAAAGCACAAATTAACAATTCAGTACGCTATTAAGTCGCTATTCCATAACCGCAACTAACGTAGGAAGCGAAATGATTAAGTGTTGCGTGAACTCGTGACAACACGAAGTCCGCCATTAAAGTCGCAAATTGGTCGTTCAAAGACTTTTTTGAAGTCTACTGAAACGTCAAAGAAGATAAATAAAGCACATATTATCAATGCAGCACGTTATTAGTCGCTAATATCGTAAACGTTACATACGGAATAAGCGAAATTATTGAGTGCTACATGTATTACATGCTAGTACCGCCATAAGCGTGCTTTGACCACGTTGCAACCTGGTCCGAAGTCTAGAAAAGGTGACAAAGTCACTCAAATTGGAAAATATTGTAAAATAATGTATACGACCTGTTGGGGAATGAATATCCAACACAGTAATTCCAAATTTAACTTCGGATGGTCAGAATTTACACTAAGATGGCTTGGATTCATTGGAGGTCTAATTGTACGTGTTTACACACAACAAGCGAAGCTAAAAAACTAAAGAAGCGACACCTAACGGGCGGCAAGGGGAAGTAATGGGCAAGAGTTATTGCCCTTTGTCTATATGACATAGACAGGAAAGACGAATTTTCGTCTTTTGGTAGGGCTGGATTCGCGAGGTAGCAGGCTAATATCCCTAAAGTAATGTGATTGGGGAACGTATTCAAAGGAGAAATAAAAATAGTATAATCAAGCTAATTTCCAGCGTAAGTATCTTGCTGGTGTGTACACATGGGTGAGGCCGGATAGGTATGTTGGACTGGAGTCCGCCAGTGAAATGTAGCACAGAGAACAAATTTTGTGTTTGGATCAAATGGGTAGCCAGTGTAGAGTACAGAGCAGTGATGAGATGTGCTCTGGTCGTGGTACTCTAAAGATGATCTGATATGATATAGTATATATATGTAAACTATATGTAATAAACTATAAGGGAGGACAATTCTTTCCGGTCTTACACAACTTATATTGCCATGATCACACCCACTTAATAATGAATTGCAATGTCTTGAATAGATGACTACCCTCTCATTGGTCAACACTGCACCTATTTATAATTTATTTCCTTGAAGCGTTTCATTTTAAAATCGGCAAGGGTGTACAAACAAATTGAAAGATGTACAAATACTATAGGTTCTTTGATTTGGTTTTATTGTAACTATAGTAAAGTTTATGTCATTAGGTCTATATGTACTACTTAGTCTTATTCACCCTCTCCCACGCACTCATACGCAAACTTCAAAACCCCTTCTTCCTCTGTATGTACATACTAAATGAGCAGACCTTAACAAAACAAAGTTTAATCCAAAGCCAACATAAGATTTACAGTATAACTAACACATATCACTTCAAAAGTCTTTTAGCTATGTAAATTATTCAAGTGAATACAAATGGCATGTAACACAGTAATTATGTTATATGCTAATTATAATTTAGAGATGATGAACCCAAATATTGATATACTGACCAAACATTTAGAACCTGACATGCACATAAACAAAACCTAAACATGTGAAGTTAACGATGTTTAATTCAGCCTGCTACTACGGTATCACTGTGCTTAACGTTTTGTGTTGAAAATGAAATGACAGGATAAAGCAGATAGTTGCAAATGGAATCAACTTGTCTGCAAGCCACAACTGACCATGTTGTTACTGACTATTTGCATGTTTATAACCACCAACAAGAACTGTTACCAAAACCTACCTATTAAGAATATGAAACATCAAAAAAAAAGAAAAAAAAACACAACACATTTTCACTAAGATCATCTAAAAGGTTACTTTTTAATTTTGGTATGGATAGTGCCATTCAATGTCAAAATAACTATAAGAATGAGTCAATAATAATCTATGTCACCAACTCATTGGCTTCAAGATAAATTTCTTAATTTTGTTTATACACTTTAACTTCCTTTCCATATATTGCCATTTATTATGATAGTTCCAAGATTTCTTTTAAACTATTACAGTAATTAAACATAAATAATGATAACTGAATCCATAAAAAGTGTTAATTTAAAGTGACATATAAAAAAACTTCTAAAACACGGACAACAGTAATGCTAATGTTATTATGCTCTTCACTGCTTCCATTCCAACTTTAAAGCATATCAATTGGATTATTCTTCTAATAACCATTAAATATTCAAATTTTGTAAAACTGTATTCCAAAACATCAGAATTATTTAATGAAACTGGATTTAGAATGATTGCATGTTGGAGTTAAAATATCCAATGGAGACTCCATTACACACTCATTTCTGTTGGAAAAATGGGAAAACAAAAGAAGAAATAACATGAAGCGAAAAAAAGAAGAAGAAAATTGGCCTACATACCATCAACAAATTATGGTAACTCAAGGTAACTAACATGAAACCTTCCCCACTGCCAATTCTATTCATGTCAGTAATCTTGTGTCATTTGGAAGAAAAGTTTTGTTTATGACCAACAGTGATGAGTGTCTATGGCAACCACTTTCACAAGAAATGAATGAATGGAATTTCACTTATCTTTTACCACTCATTAATAAGATTGGAGAAAAACATTACATATAGGGTAATTAAATTATTTCTATATGTCATGCTTTCTGAATCAAATACCAAAATTGTACAAAATGCCATTACTGTCAATATCTGGCTACATTTGGTTCTTTTCACAGTGCACATTGAAACAAAGCTGAATGATGTAAACCAAGTCTCATGAGACTAAAACTTAATGTGGCTGCAGATATTATACTTTCATTTTGTAAGGAAATTTATTCAGAAATCTGCTAGTTTTACTTCTAGTAAAGCAAATAAAACAACAGATTTTAACTTTGATTTTGATTAGTAAATATAAACGTGTTAAGCTTTCTGTGACCTATTTATAGCTGACCAATGAGAATGGTTTATACTATATGTCCAGTGCAGGTGACTGAAATAGAGAGACCCTTGATCAGCAACAGTATTCCTCACTGAAATACAGCATGAATAAAACAAAATACGAATCATGATGACTGGATTTGTGAAGTGGAATTTTTTAAAATTACGTTTAGATTGCACTTTCGGGCAGACCTTCAATGACAGATATTTCAACCATCAATAGAGGCGCTTTTATTGAATAAACAATTTTGAAACCAAACTATCCTAGTATATATTTTTTTTAAACTGCTGTCCTAGAGTCCCATGTATGATTTAATGGAACAACCCCTACACAGAGAAGTCCATACTATCTATTAAAATGTGATTTCTGACCCATCTCCTCCATCCCCTGACATTCACTGCCAACTACTTATCCTCCATAAATATTGTAGAAAATATGATCTCTCTTCCTGAAACACTTCAGATTGAATTCAGGTTACAAGGAAAACAGTGACAAATGGATGGACAGATGTGTTGATGGACTGAGTCATGTACATGACCTATCATAACCTATCCACAAAAGTACTGATATGACAAACCTTTACATGAATCACTGAGATATATACATGCCTGTTTCCATATTATGATAGTCTGCATTGATCAACATCCCACCAATAGAAGCCATGATGCCTGGCAATTCATCACATGTCTTGATTTCAAAGGAAAGAACAATCTGGTCTGTTGAAATGTCAATATGGCGTAGGCAATGAAGAAATCCTGTGAAATAAATATTTCTTTCAAAACTACATTTGTTAAGACTGACATGTAATATATATTTCCTGAATACAATTTGTATTTTATTCTCTCATTTATAACACATATTCAGTAAATATATCCACTAAAATTGAATGACCATCTCTACTGCTATTGAAATATTCATTCTACTACTATTTAATAAATATAAATTTATTGATGGTTGGGAAAAAGACTACACGAGTGAAATGAATCACAAAAGATGGACTATTTGTAAAAATACTTAAAAGCCACTATTTTTTCTCTTTGCTTAAGGATAAGTTTTCCTTAAGACTTGTATCAGAAAGTAAATCCTGAAACTTAAAACTTCTACTAACTAATACTGATTTTTTGTTTGATTAGGATTTAAAATGTAGCTTTAACAATTTTTCAGTCATATCGCTACAAAATTTAATTTAAATTTCTATCAGATTAAAATGTGACATCATAGGTACTAAAGGAGACCATTTACTTACATTAGTCCTGATGTAGCACAGTGGTTCAAAGGTAATTCTCTGGACAAGGATACAAGTCAATGAAATGCATTTTCCTTTGCAATGACCTTCATCATATAGCAGGGACATGACTATGTCTACATGACATACCATCTTTATATGATGTATATACTGATGTATAGGTAGTTTCATTAAAATACATTCAGCAATTCAAATACCATATTCTACACATGGATACATATGTCTGTATGTTGAGGGTTAACACTACTTCAGCAAACATCTACCGGTAGCTATTTAGAGCTAAATAAGTTTGGATAAACCCCAAAATGGTACACAAAACAAAGCTAAAATGCATAAAAAAAATTAAAATTCTTAAAAGACAAAGTTGAACCTGTAGGTCACATTGGACCTATTTAACATCTCCATGCAGGAGAAAGTACAAGGATATAAGTAACAGTATTAAGCATTCTTTTTGCTTCAACATGAGGCTTCATGACTATAATCCACAACATTTCTTTAATCTCATTATGATTTATATCTGGCCAATTTCATCAAAATATCTTCAGCAGTTTAAAAGTTATACTCCATACGATGATACATGTCAAGGAATTACATTTTTTCTTCTTCTTGTAACCTTGAAATTGGCAGTGGCATAGCTGTTGTAAGTAGTTCATCAGATATATATATTTAGGAGAAATCCAGATCAACAAATATAACTGATTATACTTTATTATATACCTTAAATAAATTACATTTATTTCAATTAATTGTTGAGGTTACTTGTATAGTAAAAGATTATTATTAAAAGGTACTGCAGTGCCTCATAATGTCTGTGTGGATATTCTGTTTACACATATTCTCATGAATGTGTTTAGGGTCACTTCAATTCTCCTTTATTTTGGAGTCTTGTTAACACTAGTGATTGACCATTTTTGCACAATGAGGCATTTTCCAACTTTCCGTGTTCATACTGAATGTGCAAAACAAATAATGGGAATCTTCATTTTTGCTTTTAAACACTGAAGAAAAGACTTGTTTCAATGTGAATTTCTGAAGTATGCATACATTTTTTTAAATATATTTTTTTAAATTCATAAATCTGAAATGTTTACTTAGTCATTGGGGTTTATTCAGATTGAAATGCTTGACAATGGTCTACTTAAGTTGACTTAGTGGTAATGATGACTTGATTAAACTGATATTATGCTCTCATTAAAGCAAATAAATTGTTGTATTTTGTTACAGTTAAATATAAGGGTGACAGAAAACACAATGTCTTTGTTGAGAACTTCTTGGAAACTACTTATCAGCGATCCTAACATGTTCGTATTTGCTGGATATGACTAACAAATAACCATTTATGAAAAACACTTGTACTTAATGTACCGATAAACATCCAAGGCAATTCTTTGCACATTAAGTGTTCCCATTTGTTTCAGCACTCTAAAGTCACAAAGCATACAATAAGTGGAGGAAAATTTATATTCTGGACTTGTCAAAACTCAATAATTATTCCCTGAGTCTATACTACAGACACTGTATCAGTCCTTTACACTGCATGTTTTTTTTAACATGTGCTGCAGTGGTATGTCAGCACATTTATGACCTTCAGATCAAAATATGTATAACCTAGGCTGTTTTGTTTTGTTTTATGTTTTTTATGGTTTAACGCCATTTTTCAGCACAATGTAGGCTATACATGGCGGCCAGTATTAATGGTGGATGAAGAACCCGGAAAACCCCCGGAAAGAACCACTGACCCACGAGAAGCTACTGGCAAGCTTTTTCACATAACTACATTAGCCGAATCTTAGACTCAAACCCACGCAACCTAGGCTGTAATTTAAAAGCAAACAGTTCCTAGCAACATCAACTTATTATCATCCTCCAAGTCTTCTTAGAGGATTTTATCAGATCAAGTTGTAGTTTTTGGTTTAATGCCATTTCTCAGTGCAAGATAAGCTATACATGGTGGCCAGTATAATTGGTAGAGGCAGAACCCAGGTAAGAACCACTGACTGAAGGGATGTGAATGGCATGAAAACTTTTACAGTTAGATTTTACAAGAAATTTAATTAAATATTATTACATTAGTGTTTTTTATTTTCAAGGCAGCATGACTGCTTGTGGTCAATTAATACTGAACTTTTTAAAGCAGTAGAGCAAAAATTGCTGTTGTTAGTGAAATTCATGACCTAAAAAAGATCAATTTTATAAATAGTCTGATACAGAACTTTGGAGACAGAAACTTCAGAATTGAAACTGTCATGTGTTCCAGGATGTTTAATAAGTATATCAATGGTTCTTTTCTGTTACAACCTTTTATATCTTTTCTGAATGATTTTATATTAAATTTCACAAAGAGCTAATCACCACTATACTTTTCTGAAAACAATGTTCTACAAAATCCACTAGAATTTCAAGGTCTTTGCTATCCACATCTATCTTCCAAAGTCTTTAACACAAAATCTCAACAATTAGGCTGCTATCACTGTCACTTTTGATAAGACAATGAACATTTACCTAGGTTGCTGTGTTGGCCAGAATAGTTCCTATCTAGAGTTGACTGGGATTCAAATTGTTTGCCAGATTGGTTCCTCTCTTGTGTTGACTGGGATTTAATGTGTTGGCCAGACTGGTTCCTGTCATGGGTTGACTGGGATTCTGTGGCTAAATATTCAGGGGAAGACTGAAATGGAAGCAGTTCTTCCAGGAACTGTTTCATGTGTTTAATCTTGGAAAAGCTGACACAAGGTTTCACTGGTCTCTCCAACTTTAATACAACAGAAGCTGAAAATTGAAATTGTAAACAAGAATATTAGCAGAAAAATTAAATGTCCCTCATCAAAGCAAGGCTGGCTTTTAAAAAATTCTTTATTTGATTTTGTCATTTATTCCTGTAGAGTTTTAAAAAGGCGTTGTTGTTGCATTAATATCATTGTTGTCATTTGAGTCAAGCTTGTTATTTCCTAAACCAAAGCTTTAAAGAATTTATGCAAATATTTAATCACTTATCTATATCTTACAATTAATAAAAACATTAAAAAGGTTTGAGTGACCATTTTCGTATCTAAAGAATCAGTGAACTGCATAAAAGAATTAAATGTATTGTTAAATATATCTGATTTGATATATACTTGTTTTAATTTAATTGTTTCAAATTCTTTTTTTATATTTTTATTACATGCTATTGTAATGTTAATTTATTCACTAGCAATGACGTTTTTTTTTTTTAAAATTGGTTGACCTGAATTCATTTTTGGTAAACAAATAATGTTGACCTATATCCTGACCTTAGTTCAGGGTTAGTGGAAACCATGTCAAAAGGTTTTATTTTATTTTAAAATGATTGGTTGTCGTCAAGGTCAAAAGACTAGTGAATTAAGAAGTAAACAACTTTTTATTCTTAAAGTAAAATTATACATTCTCGTCAGGGTCATGTTAGGAGTACATGATATAAACGATCATCTGACTCCTTCCCCCTCTTTTTCTCAATTTGAGGATTTTTTTAAAACTGCACATTAGAATATGATATATTTGTTTTAGTGAAATATAGTTAATTTTGGGCTTATAAAAATGATGTCAAGTCATTTTATTTTGTTGTAGTCAGTTTTCGAATCCATGTTAACTTTTCCTCAATTCATTTGGATTCTAAAGGACTAATTCGAATCTCTGGAAATATTTGTTGTACTCATACAGAATTCTTGGACAAGGACAGTTTATCAAAATTTTATTCGGATTTCCAGGACTGAAGTGTTAAATACTGTGTTTATACAAGGATCTGTAGATAAACACAAAACAGACTTCAGCATACATCATTGCCTTCAATCTTGGATTTTCCAAGACAACTCTAACTCGAATCTATTAGAACATTTTATGACTAGGACTTTTGTAATTTAATTTGTGGATTATTATTGGATAACTTTTGGATTTGATTCTTAAAACTGTGAGTTCTTTTCCATTTTTATCATCTTTTCCAGGGAAATGAATTATTTCTTAGATTTTACACTTCTTGTTGTTTTTACTTTTTCTGTGTTGCTGTTTATTAGATCCTAAACATGTACCAGTATCATGTTCCATGTTGGGGTAAAACAATTGATACATTCCCTTCACAGTACAGATACATCAATCCTTTTTTCCTATCAAAACACATATCAATACAAGAGGTGAATAATATATATAAATTGATACTTACAATCTACAAGTTATTTTAATCAACAGCAAGCATTAATAATTATTAGTTTTTTACCTTTTATTTTAAGAATTCCTCTGAGAAAGCTGTCGCTGCATATACTCTAATTTCTGTCAGTTTATAAAAATAATACTGACAATACCCAATCACCTACTACAAATTAACACAAGGTTACTAACTCATGTTGTTTGATCTCTGACCCCACCCTGCCAATTCTATGCCAATTATTTTTTCCTATCAGCATGTTAAGACACTGATGACACGTATCAATGACATTCCAGATTTTATCTTCATGCATGATTTAAATACCTTGCTATTCATTCAATAAGCACTTAAAGCATCATTAATTCACTATTGTGGATTTGCCCAGATTTTGATTTATATACAAACTTTGGACTTATCCAGATTTTAAATTTTCTGATTTTCAGATTATCCAAAATTCAGATTTGCTCAAATTTTGGATTTGACTATATTTTTTAAATTGCGCCTATTTTTTGTTTGAAGGTTTTCTTTTAAATAGTTTCTATAATTGGGGTTGGTACCAGTCTCCACAAAAGGATTATACTTTGATGTTTTAAAAACAAAAACTTTATTTTATAAAATTTAGTTTATAAAACATTTATGCTAAAATTGTTGTTTCTTAAAGTATAACTGAAACATTGTGTATTAAACAGATACTCTTGTTTGCTTATGTTGTCTATTAAATGTATGGTCATGAAATAAAATTATGATTGTGTATGTCAATGTACCTGTGGTCTTGTGAGTATTCAAAAAAGGAAATAATAGAACACAATTTTTTAAAAACCCATTTATTCTGTATTTATTTATGTCATAAATAGTTTACATTACTTCATTCTTCTCTATAATCTCTTCAGTCATTCTAGCCTTTTGTTGTACAGAAATATTACAAACACCACAATAAAAATGCTACATTGATTTCACTCAAGCCAGTACCAGGCAAACCCAGGATAAGTTATGACTGAAAGAACCTTAGCAGACAGACGTAGCAAAAAGTCTTTAGTAACAAACCCAATATTGTTTATATAACTTTCCATAGCAATAAAAAGACTTTCATGATGGCTGCCATGACAGCCATATTGGAAGTTAGATTAGCACCATTTTCATTGAGGACCAAATGGTCTTTCTGTGAAAACTCCATGTTAATAAGACCATTCATTCAGGATCTTCAAACTACTGGCCACTGTAATGGTCATGGCTAAGCATTATTATTTTTTTATTTAGGACCCATAAGACCATGGGATGCAAAGTTTCATGGTATTTCTATGAGTAGTTAATAAGGAAAAGTGATAACAAACTTGTGTAACCGGATGGATGAACAACAGATGCCAGATTGCAGACATCATGTTTCTCTGATCTATAACAAACTGAGATAAAAACATTAAATAAAGTGAAGAAAATAGTTGGCACTTAAAATAAAAAACAACATTGTATTTTCAAACTCAACCCTTGAAATCTATAACAGGGGCCATGATGACAGGAAGGTAAGACCATTATCCTAATAAACAGGCAGTTTGTAACCTGTGAAGCATTATCCATAAGGCATGGAGAATCTGCAAGTTTTGTTAATGAAGAAAGACTCTGAGTGAAAACAGTGAAACCTTACTTAGAAAAATTGAACCATATAAGAACATATGAATGATTCAGCTTGAAAAATAACATGAACTACAAGGGCCAGCTGAAATAATTCTGGGACAAAAAGTCAAAGATTCTGGTTAGACCCATATCAGCTCTCCCATGATATCTGAAGGTGTCAGAAATCTTAAAGTTACAGCACTTATTAGTGTTCAGTACAAATTCTGTTCTCCTCAAAAAGCCTAGTGGAAAAAAGCCATGATGAGAATGCTTTCTTTACATAAGATCAAAAGGATCTGCCACTTTCCTCACATGCCTTCAACCTAGAATGCTTTCTAGTTCATGTGTTACACTCGTTGACTGAACGACTGAACTTTTGCAAAATTACAAACATGAAAGTGAAGTCTGTCTGGCTGAGGATGGAAGCCCTATAATCTTAGCTGCTTTAGCAGTTTGGAAAAAAACACCTGGATCTTCCTGTCAACATCTAATGCTAGGTCAAGTAAGTTGCTGACCCAATGGTTTCCTGTCTGAAAGAAGCAGCCTGAATCATCTTGGAGTTTTGTAAAGTTAACCTTATTTTCTAAATCAATCTTGGAATCAGCACAACATAAAGTGGGCAGGTAGACATACCCCAAATTCCATTCTGCTGAACAACCAAAGTATGTATTGCCTTGGCTTTTGGATTCTAGTACCAGAAACATACAGTTAGATATCTAGTGATTCCAAATAATGTCAATGTAATCGGCCATCAAATAACCCCAAAGAGTGCAAATCCAATGATATGTGGAGAGACCACATGGGGTGTAGTGTCTGAAATTTAATTTACGGAGTTTAAACTATGATGTTAAGACTGCCTGAAATGTGCCTTACCCAAAAGGTTCAAGCAAATAAATTACAGAACAAGGAGATCTAATGATTTGATTTATCTTTGTCATTAGGATAGAAACCTTTCTGGTTTTACCAGGAAGAAAATGCATTGTTTTTGGCCTTTTCTTCAAAGACATTTATTTGAAAGACTCTCTACTGGTTTCCAGCTGCCTCTGATTGTACAAAAGCAAATCAAAATGTGGGAACCCCAACTGAAGCATACTGGCCTTACAGACCATACCATCTAGTTGAAGGTTTTAAAAAACAAAACTCCAGACCTAAAAATCTAATCCTAATTTTGCTGCAATAAATGTCTTATCTCAAATGAGACAGAGATATGAAAATCTTGGAATAAGGGAACTGGGTGCCACCTTTAATGCTAAAACGTCTCTGCAAAGAGCATGTCCAAAGTCCAAAGAGCTGTACAAACTCCCTTGGTGAAAACAGTCTTCTTGGAGACCTACTCAGAGGGTTTGCTAATTTGTTCAATGTGCTTAAACTAAATTGCAACAAGTCAGAAAAAGCACCTCCTTCATGTCTTGTTCAAGATTTTAAGTTATCATGTGTTTCTGTAAAATGATTTCAGGGAGGCCGCCATCACCATTGTGAGGTAGATCTGACCAAATCAAGCCTGAAAGTCAATTCATGCTTCTGTGCTGACAGTATTATCAATTAGGCTTGTCTCCAAGTTGAAATCTGGTGTTGCCATGAACTTACTCAACCAAGTAAAGTCAATCTCCACATGCAGACTTCTATCCATTTCCATGTGACATTAGAAAATGCCATGAATGGAAGTGTGTAGAGTCTGGCAAAAATGAAGAATCTTTGGCCAACTGCCTGGTAATCAAAGAATGAATCTCCTTCACAAAATGTATTACCTTATTTAGTCTGTTAGGATTGCTATCATAGATGGGGATAACAAAGTGGAAGGGAAATGAAAATCCTTAATAACTTGGATATAACTTGTATCACCCAGTCATTATCCTGTAACTGGTTGATTCAAGCCATTCAAGAATGTAGTCTGGTGCATATCAGGATATCACAGACAGTCAGAAGAGTTCATGAGCTATTGTTTCTTTACAAGCTTGGGGTTGAAGTAGGTTGGAAGGGAGTGGTATCCTCTCCCTTCTATTTAAAGGAATCTTGTGCTTGGAAGATTACTGCTTTCTTACTGTAGTTGTCATCAAAATTACTGCCATTGATCAGGGCTTGTTTGTTGCACCCTCTTGCAATGATCATCCTAACATTGGGACTGACAATGATGCTGATGAGGGTAGAAAAGTGACTTTTTATTTTGTGGGATTTAAAGTCATTTATCACCATATGATAGGCTATACATAGTCAGTGTATTTGGAACCACTGACTCATAGGAAATTACAGGCAAACATTCTCACCTATTAATAACTTATTATTTCATGAATGTTGTTTTGTTTATTAAAATCTTAAATTATCATTAATAATTCAGACCTGTAATGCTGCATCTGATTCTCTATCAAAGCCAGATTCCGAGCTAGATGAGTCGACTTACAGCCAATTTTCATGTTTATGGAATTCATGACAAATAGTAGCCAGTGTTATTCTTGCTGATGCTGCCATACTCTAATTAACTATGTTGTTTATTGTAAAATCAGAAAGTGTGTAGTTCATGCCATCTGGCGATTAATTACAGGTAGGTGATTATTTTATTGATTTTGAATAAATAGATAGGGGTGGCTTCATTTAACAAAGAAAGCATTAGGATGTCATTGTAGAATGGCTGAGATGATTCAAGGTGAGGAAACCAACTCTGAATTGATCTAGTTTGATTGAAACAGATCTGCTGCAGTGTGTCCTTTTACCAAGCAAAGGACATATAATGAAATTTAGAAATTTAGGGAAACAAACAAGAAGACTCCCTATAACCTACTTAGTTAATTTTAGAAATAGGAAGCAAAGAGCATCTGGCCTCTACATCGGATATCCTTCTGGGGATTAGTGGCTGGATTCCTCATATGAATGATAACCCATTCTACTATTGATCCAAGCAACACAGCTTGAGATTCCATGATATGTGACTCATAAAAATGGCTTAGAAGATGAAGTTGAGATCTTTTCATCTACCAAAATTTTCACTGGCAAATCCAGCGAAGCTAATGGGTTGTGTTGATTGGTCTAGTTGGGTCTGATGGCCATCTGTGCTGCTGCCACCAGTCCTACCAAATCAAACTTTTGTCTCTATGGTGCTAATCTATGAGGTAAAAGATCAAAAAAGCTTGACTCTGCAGGCCAGCCAACAGCGTATATGTCCTGGATGGAAGCATTGCGTTTGAAAGCATGGCTCACAGAAATGGCTCTAATCTCGAGAACTGTAATTCTCATGTGGCAACTCTGATCTTGACAGATCTCTGAGTCCACCAAGCATATAACTCACTTCAGACATGAAGCAATGGCCAAAGGGGTAATGTCATGTTTTCCTACTTTGACTGGGTGGAAGAGGTGTTAATGTGAACCCTGCCTTACCTCCATGCATCTCAATTAGTGCTTGAGAGAACAGACAGAATCTTGTATAGCTGCCACACTTGACTTATATATGGAAGAAAGAGGATATATGATGTTTCATTCATGATGGCAAAAAATAATTTAAATAAATAAAAGCTCTCAAATATTAACTGAAACACAACTACAGTTGACTCCTAAATAAGAATGAGTAATTCTGTTACATAAAAATGTAAGTCACAATATGAGGACCAGGTGGAGGGTCATAATTTGTTTTTAGAACATTTTAAGTTGTCAATAAGATCAGGAATGTCAAAGTAAAAATGATGTCCTAAACTCAGAGACAAGTAAACAGTCTTAAAACACGATCTAAAATCAAAGAGAATTATTAGCTATGTAATATGTTATTTACAAAATAACAAGATCTTTTTCAGGTAGGACCTAATTCAATTACTGACCAAACACACAGCACAAATTAAATATACATAAGAACAGTAAAGCTCTAGTAAAAACTAATACACAGCTTACCAGGCTCAACAAGGAAGTTGATGACCTTGAGTGTAAACAAACTAGGTGGTATTCCTGTGCTGGGGTGAGGCTGCCCTGGCTTTGTCTCCAGCCAGTAAACCATGAAGTCTGAAGAGTCTGGGAGACGCTTTGTCTCTGAAACTCAATTTGTTAAAATAATGCAACTTAATAGTAATACAACTTAAAAACCAATTTGCCTTACTTAACACCATGTGACTTGGCTAGATTTTACATTACAGTATGACATAATACTGAAGGTGTAATGTTATTATGCTAACAGATGTGAGCTTTATATAATATTATGTCAAATCCTAAGATTTGTGCTGCAAAAGTTATAAAAGAAAGCAAATTTTGTAGTAAATTATGTTTCTCTGAGAATACTTACCCAATCACATTACTTTATGGATATTAGCCTGCTACCTCGCGAATCCAGCCCTACCAAAAGACGAAAATTCGTCTTTCCTGTCAACGTCATATAGACAAAGGGCAATAACTCTTGCCCCTTACCTCCCCTTGCTACCCGCTAGGTGTCGCTTCTTTAGCTGAGCGGTATATAAAACACAAGGATGCATGGCGGGGTGGTTGGGAGGGTTACTTAGTAATGTGATTGGGTAAGTATTCTCGGAGAAACATAATTTACTACAAAATTTGCTTTCTCCTTTGAATACGTTCCCCAATCACATTACTTTAGGAGAATAAGTAATAGGAGGAGGGAATGCGAAGCATCTGACCTCCACCCCGGGTATCCTCTAGGGAATGATGGTTGGATTCCCCATGTGAATGATAACCCGGTCTCCTAATTTTCAATCAGCAACTGTGTTACACAGCCCAGGGTCACGTGATATGTGACCCCTTTATACGGTTAAGAAGATAGTTATTGAAATCTTCTTACCTACGAAAATTTATCTGGCGAATCCAGCGAAGCTAATAGGCTGTGCTGATTGTTGCACATGGGTCTGGTGGGCGTCTGGGCTGCCCAACACCGGACCTACTAGAATCAATGTTTGCCTCTGCGAGTACAAACTTGAAGATAAAACTGTAGCCAATAGCTTCTATAATGTGACTGATTTGCGAATCCTCAGAGTACGCCGAGCGTATAACCCACTTCAGCCATGAAGCAAGGGCTTGAATGGTGATATCTCATATCCCAGCTATCACCAGAAGAAAGAGGTGCTTGTATGTGACCTGACTCACCTCTATGCATTGAAATGGTGCTAGAGTGCACAAACAGGATCTTACATGGCTGTTGATCCTGACTTATCTATAAAGAAAGCGAGCTAATGACGACTCGTTGATCGCCAATGTATGGTAATCTATTTTGGACTACGAAGCCTGGCTGCGTCAAGAGGACCATCAAACCCTCTGATCGGAACAGAAGAGAGTTCGGGTCACTAGAAAGGACATGTAACTCGCTCACCCTGCATGCTGAAGCTAAGACTATCAAGAAACCTAATTTGTATGATAGTAGCTTTAACTAATCGTGGGTTAAAGACTCAATACTGTCTGAATTGAGTCATGTTAAAACCCAGGACAGATTCCATTTGGAAACAGGGTGAGGGATATAAGTCGATTGAATTTTTAAAGTGTCTAAAAGATCTGACAAATCTTTGTCATGGCTGATAGCACATGTACCAGAATGGCGGAATGTGTCTGATATCATGGAGCGGTAGCATTTGATAATAACTGGAGCCAGCTGTTTCTCCTCGAAAAGCCAGAGAAAAGTTGGCCAGTTGAGGGATTGTGACACTCAGAGGAACAATGTGAATGATATGGTATCAGTCCCTGAAAACATGCCACTTGCCCTCGTAAACCTTCAGAGTAGAGGGCCTTCTTGCTCTCGAGATTCTCTCCGCAATCAAAGATTTAAATTGCTTGTCTTGCAAGGCTGTCTGGACAAGAGCCAAGCTTGAACATAAAGACAGTCCGGACAGGGGTGGAACACCCCTGGCCGCGGTTGCTTGCGAATACTTGTGCTGACTGTAATCTTCCTGGGTAGATCTATCGCCTAGATTGAGTAGATCGGAGACCCAGGAGTTATTCCATCTGAGAGGGGCAATCAGAACCATCTGACAGTTCTGACCCCTTAACTTCTGGATTAATTTCAGTACCAAGACCGTGGGAGGGTAGGAGAATGACCACAACCCTTCCCAGCTGATTGATCGAGCATCCACGACTCAAGCTTCTGGGTCTGGAACCTGTGAGATGAAAGGTGGACAACTTGCGATTTCACCTTGTTGCAAAAGATCAATCATCGGACGTCCCCAAAGTGTGTCAATTGGAAGAAAGTCCGATTGATGGAGTGACCATTCTGTGTGAATGACTAGATAGAGTGTCAGCCAAGACATTGAGTCTGCCAAGAATGTGCCGGAATTGTACATTGAGGTGGAGATTGTCAAACCAATGTAGAAACTGCCAGCTCAGATTGCACAGGTCTGGTGATTGGTGTCCCCATGTTTTTAAGGCAAGCCACCACCACAAAGTTGTCTGACATAATGAGGGCAGTTTGTAATAAGAGTTGATCCTGCCCGAAATGAAAGGCGTTGATGACAGCCGTTATTTCTGAAAGGTTGATGTGGAAAGGGCTCGCCACTGGCACCCACGTGCTGCTGACAGTATCGAAGTCCGGCAACAGGTGGGCACCCCAACCGTAGGTACTAGTGGCGGAACATACCATTATCCCCGCTTGGGGTATCTCCAGAGTAATCCCTGTGGACGGCCCACAGGGGTTGTGCCATCGACTCAAGAATGATCATATCTCTGGCGTGAGCATGACTGTTTTCTGGGATCGAAGGGACTTGAAAAGGGCACAATTACGCTAGCAACGTCCTTTGTAAAGGGCGCATAAAAGGACGGCTGAGCGGGATCAAGTCTGCTGCCGCATTGAATAATCTGAGGATCTGCAACTCTCTCACTAAAATGCGCATCCTGTCGGAAACGGACTCTACGAGTGCAAATATCTGGATGATCGCAAACTCGAGGAAGCCTTACCAGATTCAGATCGGGAGAAACTCCACACCCAGATGGACCAAAAATCAGGATTGGACAGAGATCAGACTTTATCCAGTTCACGAGAAAGCCTATATGATGTAAAGTGATATAAGATCGTTTCTGCCTTTGAGCAGAGTAGAACTTGACAGATGTTTCTGGATGATGTCGTCCAAATATACTGCCGACGCAATAGATGAAGTCGAGCGGAACAGGGTGACGACGTAATCCATAACCTTGGTACTAA
Organism: Unio delphinus; assembly: GCA_029339505.1. Taxonomy (NCBI): domain Eukaryota; kingdom Metazoa; phylum Mollusca; class Bivalvia; order Unionida; family Unionidae; genus Unio; species Unio delphinus. The sequence continues at coordinate 11,152,346 of JAQISU010000132.1, forward strand.
CCCAAGGGCTTAAAATTGAGGCCAAAAGGTATGACATGGAACTGATAAACCGAGTCTCGACAAGCACAACGGAGAAATGTCCGCTACTCGTGGGATAGGGACGTGAAATGTGCGTCGGTCATATCTAGCCAGCTTATGATGGGGTTTAAGCGACGTGCCCTTCAGACATGCGTCACGACGTATCAGGTCTAGGTTGGCAGAAGCAGTCAGCGCATTGGCCATGGAATGGTGAGCTGCCCTGTTAAGAACCCTAGCTAACCAGGCCCTCGATTCCCAAGCATGTTCATTGCCAGATTTTTCAGCGATCCTGAAAATGGCTAGGGAGGCTAGGTCTAACAGTGAAGACGTAGCGACTACATTTCAAACCAGCTTGGACTTGGCATTGAACACAGTTTTGTCCACTTTATAAGACAATGGAGCAGACATATGGACTGCTGCCATATTTTTATCCAGAGCCGGGACCTCAGTACTGAACGCATCAGAGTGAGTTTTGTACCATCGACCTGAAAACGACGCTGGTACTTGACTTTCAGAAAAGAACGCCTTAGCATTTCCTGGATCCCCTATACGTGTCGACAGACGGTCATTAATTTCCTTAATTTTTGTCGACTGGGGAAGGAGGCGGAAGGATAGAGTCTCTTCCCCCTCATCCAGATCGACCGACGCTCTAACCTTATAGTCGGTAATGGCAGCAGGAGGTGGAGGGCATTCTGAAGGGGCCAACACCCTATAAATTTCCTCCACTGCGGCTTTGAAGCTGAACTCAGTCCGTTCCATAGTTGGATCTGCATACAGCTGATTTGCCTGCGATTCATCGCACTCACTATGTGCATAATCTTGCTCTGGTAAAGCATCCTTATCGGGGTAATGCATACCAGATGGCATAGATGACTCGATTCCGACATCTCTGATAAAGGCATTCACTCTCCCTTGTGGATGAGCTGTTAGCCTATGGATGGCCGGCAATGCCGAATGAATTGATTGGCATATGTTTGGCCTGAATGACTGCGACGGGCCGGCTATGACCGGCACCGACCGCTCGAATGGTCGGGTTGGATCGAGAGATTCATCGCCAACATCTGTGTCATGGTAGTGATATGTAACCGGTAGTACGGATTGACAGACGGAAACATCACTAGAATCTTCGTCAATCCGATTTGTGCGGATTGCGGTATGATAAAAGTCCCCGTGCTGGTACAGTGGTACGGTCGGACGGACTGGTATATGACTAAAATCTCCATACGGTTGGACGACCGGTGCCTGTTGGGCTGGACGGCCGGAGCCAGATGGACGGTCAGTGCCGGCAAGTGTCGGCTGGAAGCTTGGCTGGACGACCGGTGCCATTTGGGCTGAACGGTCATTGCCGGATCGACGCCCGGTGCCGGTTAGTGCTGGCTGGAAGGACGGCTGGATGACCGGTGCCATATGGGCTGAACGGTCATTGCCGGATGGACGCCCGGTGCCGGTTGGTGCCGGCTGTAAGGTAATAATAATTACATAATGCTTATGTAGTGCGGCCAGCACTGCGCGCCCATCTACCATTCGCTCAGAGGGAATGTTGGTTCTGGTACAGCTTGCATATCTGTACAGCATACCAGGTGACCTAGATGACGCAATTCTGTCATAATTGACACTTTCACTAAATCTCCCTTGTGGAGAAGCCGTGAACATATGGACGGCCGGCACTGCCGGCTGATTGAACTGGCGAATGGTCGGCCTGAAAGTCCTGTTCTGGTAAAGCTGCCATATCTGGGTAGCGCATACCAAGTGGCATAGATAACTCAATTCCGTCACCTCTGATAATGTCACTAATTCTCCCTTGTTTTAAAATCACACCGTCACGTATTTGACGTGACGGGAGGTGTACACCGGCAATACCGACTGATTTGTCTGGTATTTGGTCGGCCGGAATGTCAGCGAAGGTCCGGCTATGACCGGCACCTGCCTCTCGAATGGTCTGATTGGACGGAGATTCATCTATAACATTTCTCTCATGGTAGTGATATGTAACCAGTAGTGTAGATTGACTGACGGGTACATCACTATAATCTCCGTAAATCCGATGTACAGCCGGTGCAGGTTGATGCCGGCTGGAAGACCGGTGCCATTTGGGCTTAACGGTCGTTGCCGGATGGTCGGCCGGTGCCGGTTGATGCAGGCTGGAAGGTCGGCTGGACGACCGGTGCCATTTGGGCTGAACGGTCATTACCGGATGGACGGCCGGTGCAGGTTGATGCCGGCTGGAAGGTTGGCTGGACGACCGGTGCCATTTGGGCTGAACGGTCGTTGCCGGGTGGACGGCCGGTGCTTGTTGATGCCGGCTGGAAGGTCGGCTGGACGACCGGTGCCATTTGGGCTGAACGGTCGTTGCCGGATGGACGGCCGGTGCCGGTTGATGCCTGCTGAAGTGCCGGCTGAACTGACGGTGTCGGCTGGACGGACGGCTGGACGGCCGGCGAAAGTGCATATTAAAATGGATCCAACTGATCCAGCATAGACTCCATGCGTCCGGACTTACAGGCCTGAAAGCCATGCATGGACCTGCGGAAATTTACATCCACTGGGCAGCCTAAACCATGTCAACATAATTTCCTCCATTTCCACATTGCCAACACCCATTTTGCCATTCATGCCTTCGTTGTCGACTTTGCTACTGAAACAACAAAAGAAGAGAACAAAGCACAAATTAAAAAATTCAGCATATTATTAATTCGATAATACTATAACCGTTACTAACGGAGTAGTCAAATTATTCCGTGCCATGTTAACTCTTAATGACAACACTAGTTATCGCCGTGAGCGTGTTGCAATGGTTCGTTCAAGACGAAGTCTACTGAAACGAAAAAGATGATAAACAAAGCACAATTAGCAATTCAACACGCTATTAAGTCTAACGGAGGTCTAATTGTACGTGTTTTCGCGTACAGCGAAGCTAAAAAACTAAAGAAACGACACCTAGCGGGTAGCAAGGGGAGGTAAGGGGCAAGAGTTATTGCCCTTTGTCTATATGACATAGACAGGAAAGACGAATTTTCGTCTTTTGGTAGGGCTGGATTCGCGAGGTAGCAGGCTAATATCCCTAAAGTAATGTGATTGGGGAACGTATTCAAAGGAGAAATTTTTACTGTACACTGAGGTGATATCTATCTTGAAAATGCTGTTTTTGTATTGAAGAGTTAAAAACAAATTACCATGCAATATAAAATCTTTCATCATTAAATTTAAATAACTTTCAAAGTGCATCCAGCTCATCACTTTATGATAGATATGGTATACAGGCAGTGACATAGTAAAGACTGAAGCTTAAACTGATGAACATATGGTTTACAAGCAGTTACATAGTAAAGAATGAAAGGTTATTATAATGGTATCTCAGAACATTCTACTTCCCATATATACAATTATTATACTCTATTCTGTATACAGACAGGATAGGATGAATTTGGACAGTAGCTAAAGTTAATTCTAACATAACTGTAATCAGGTAAAGCACTGACTAGATAAAGCCTGTCTTTCATAGCATTTACAAAACTGTTACTCAAGGAGTGAAGGCTTGCTTACCCAGAAGAATTGAGTCATGACTTGGACCTTTTACCAACATGTCATAACAACAAATTTCAAACTTCTGACCAGTTCTTTGGCAAGATAGGAGGGTATAAGGCTGTGAAAAGTACAGGTACAAATAAGGGACCAGACAAAGTGATCCCTCAGGAATAACCTCTTGATCCTCCTCCTTTTGAATATTCATGAAACTGAAGCTAGAGTAACTTTGATCCATTTCTCTGTTCATGACAAGTGACCTTCCAATTTCTTCATCTGCACTGACAGCTGAAGTGTTACTAAGCTGCCATTCTAATGCAGCCTTTGACTTCTTTCTCTCCATTTTGCTCTCTGGAATTTTCTCTGGACTGAGATAAACAATATTTTTAAGAATTTTATGAGAGTAAACTGTACATGAAATTCTTCCAGCAGTAAGCAAAACATCAAATGGAGTTGTGACCTTTGAATTCTGAGTAAGATCGTCAGACTCATTTACACGTCTCCTTGAAAACGTCTTTGGTCTTGCTCTGTCATAGGTCAAGCTTGAAATTTCACTACCAACTCCACTATCAATATAACACTGGTCATGATTGTTGCCCCCTTTTGAATCTTGATCATCTGAAGAGATTTCAGAAGAATTTGTCTTGGAATTCATGCTCTTCATGCTCTCAATACATAGATGCTGCAGAAGTTGGATTTGGCTAACACTTATGTGAAAGTCAAGGTCACTGATAACATTGAGTTCCAAGGCATATCCACAGACAAGAGTCTCCTACAATAGAAAGGAAAATCTTTACAATTTACATAAGCTCTAGGAAAACCTTTAACATATACACATATGCATAACAACTATCCATTCAGCCATTAATCCATCCTCATCCACACACTGATAATTAGCTTTGTGTTTGTAAAACCCATATACCTGATATGTATACAAATTTGAATACCAAATTTCAACATTTCAATGCCTTCTCAATTCATTTTTGCTTCTTCATACTAACAAAGGTTTTTGTCAAAGTCCCAAAATGATCAAAAGTGTTGTGTTTTTTTATAACCATATAAATATATGCCTACTAAATGTCATTTATCTACCTCAAAACAGTTGTGATCAGTAAATATCATAACGTAGATTCAGGAGAGTAATTGCAGTATTGCAAATGAGAAATACCATTACCATTCTACAATGTTCACTCTGTTGAGAGTCAAGAGAGGATATCACTCGACTAGAGGCCACATTTCCTAGCACTAAAAAACATTGATTTAATCACCTTGTAATAATCATAAAAGACCATTGTAATAGTTCATATTTTCACTGCAGATGGATTAAATAAGACTGCCTGTTAGTTACCACTGATATTCTTCTACAAGGCACATTACTAACATCCAATGAGGGGTTAGCCTCTGACGGGCTGGCATACCACCCAGGGTGAGTCATGGAAACTAGCAATAATTTCATTGCAAAACTTGGCTGTTAATTTAAAATTCATTCCAAAATTCCAACTATCTGACTGACATAAATTAGAGTCTAACTTAAAATCGATATATATTTTAGTGACAAAATTGTTCTCTCAAAGATAGCAAAATTAGCAGTGTATATTTTATAAAATGAGTCATTTTGTTTTTTTCTTAAATCAATTTAATGCAATTTAAAAATCAGACCAAATTATCAGATGTATTTCTACAATCCTTACTTCTATCCATATACTAAAAGGTACAACAGTGAACTAGTCATTAGATAGAACACAATGGCTGTGAACCCTAATGCAACAAAAATTAATTTGATTGAATGCCGCTCAAATGCCTCTAACCTCCTGTGTACATTGATTGGTGTAGACAACTGCTGGTGCTGCCACTATTCTCACATCACAGGAGGCAAGCAGAGGGTACAACTGTATCTCTTCAGCTTTTCTGAAAAACAACAATTACTGATGTAAGATAATCGGAAACATTGGGTAATGTTTTGGATGTTTGGAGAAAACAAATACACGTGTCAACATATAAATAGAAATGTACCCATGTATCCATCCCCCTTAGATTAAACTAAGCCTTTTGAGATGATAGACATTGTAGGTTAAAACTACAGGAATCGTTTCTGAATTTCATTCCATGGCTTTTATAATATCAGGTCAGAACAGTTACATGAATGCAATGCTGGTGGTGACTGCTCTAATCTCATCAATAACTTCTTTTGATCTTGGGTTAATTCTCTGAATGAACAATCCAAATTATCCAGAATAATTGAGCATAAGCTGACAAATACACCTTTACCACTTACGAAAGGTAAAACAAAATTGATTCAATCTCCCTCCTATCACTGGCTTGGTTCATTTTAGCGTATATGCAAAGTCTTCCAGATTGTCAAGCAGTCTTTTTTTATTATTTTGGTCTCAATCTTTTGATCTACAGATTTGCCAACAAAAACTCCCAAAAATCACAAATCTGCCAAGCCTAGATATTTCAAGCTCAACAAAGAGAACCCTACCATATTTTCCAGCCTATAAGTCGAATTCACCAATTTTGTAAATTTTCCATCCTTCGTCCATATGTAAGTCAATTCGGAGTATAAGATGAGGCCAGGTCAATATCTTGGCTTTGTATTTTACACTAGTAATGGTATTGTTGTATGATATTCCATATTACCAGCAATTGTGAAATTGCATTATCGATGCTAACATGCTTGTGATTTTACTTCTGAACAAATCACTGCTATATTCTGTTATCAACTGACACAGCTGAAAAAAGTCCATGCTTGTTTTATTATAACTGAAAGCACATCCATGCTGTAGTTCATTTCATTACCTGTAGTTACGAACATAACTTATATAAACTTTCAATGACACAATCAATCAACAACTTTCAAAAATAACCACAAAAAAACATGATTTTTTTTCTCTTCTCAATATCACAACACATTTTGCCAAATTATTAATTAAATATTTGTTATTGTGTCAATAAATAGCTTTGTAGTAAGAAATTTGTGAAATTACTGTGAAATTTTGGCATGATTGCTACATTTGTAATAATGAAGCAGATTATAATGGGATTTAACCATATCTGGAACAAATGAAATGGACAGACACAGATAACACTATAAGCCTTTCCCCAATGGTGGGGAATAAATACTAAAAAAGACTTAACTATAGCTACTGGATCACCACAAAAAGCAAAGCTTCCATTTTTTTTAAATCACCATTTGATTTAGCTGTTAAATTTGGAGTAGAAAGACTTACTCAAAGGGTTTGATTATATTCCACTCAAGGGCTGGAATCTGTGTATCTTCACTGCTTGGTCGTTTGGAATGCTTTGGTTTCAATGATGAAACAAAGTGTCTCCAGCACCCTGGTCAGAAAATAAACTTCAATAAGTCAATGCATGTGAAAGAAAGGATGGATTAACTTATCTCAAGATTAATATTAGCTATTACAAATGTAAAATATTCAGTGACCCTGATGTCTGAAATATTAATCAGATTCAATATGGAGATGCCCTTCTTCAAATGTAATGCAGCTATGAACTTAAGATAATAAAAACCACAAGTGGAAAAGTTCAGGTAAGTGTACTGATCATTAGGTATAAAATTACACTTTAGCACATGTGATCTTGATCTTTGAGAATCAGTAAGTGCCTCTAACATACAGGTTAGAGAAATTTTAATTTGTACTCTATAGAGATCTGAACCCAGGTCCACAGGTAAACAACACCCATCGTCTTGCCTGCACACACAAGCCCATATTCCAATACAGCTAAGCACTTATAACCCAAAAATGATGCTACTTAATCGCTGTTATATGTACTAATGTGTGTAGCAGTGTTATTTATTCTGTCTGCTATTATCAAGAATTCTTCTATAGAATCCAAGGATTCTGTCTGGTGTATATTTATAATTCTATAATTACTTCTTTATATCTTGATTTCTTTCATAGGAATCCAGAATGACTGTGTAGATGAGAATTAATTACTAGGTTGTCATGCAAGTGTGTCTGCTACACATGAATGCATACAACACCAATTAAGTTGCATAATTTTTGGGTGATGTGTGCTTATTAGTTGTGATGGAATAAGGGCTCGTGTGTGGCAAGGTGTTGGGTGTTGTTTACATGCGGACCTTGGTTCGAACCTCCATAGAGTATGAATAAAAGTTTCTCAAAGCAGTATGATAGTATTATTTAATATTAAATCTGAATACTATTATCAAATATTCTTCTCTCTCTCTCTCTAGAGAGAGAGAGAGAGAGAGAGATATAGATAGATAGATATAAAGGGTAATAATTCTTGCCTGGATCTGAATTCAGTTTTTTTATTTTTTAACAATTTTGAACAATCTCTCACAGTCAGCATTAGAAAGGTAAAGAGCCAATATTCCTTTTATAACCTGACAAAGAAGTGATTGAATCTTTTAACTGGAAAATAAGGTGCCATTGCACACCAACTCTGCATGAAGTACATTGTCACGTAGAATGCCAACTTTATACTTCAGGAATTCTTTTTAGCTTTTCCTATAGCAAGTTGCATAAAATGACAAGGTCAACCACTTATGTAGACTGATGGAGACATTTTCAGTGCAGCTCCTTTATGAATTCCAGTAATCACTTGTGCACTATCAGCTGAAAACCCAATACAGTTCTACCAACTTATACTATGTTTCTTCAACGAATTTATCAAGCATATCAAAAATGTTTTCTCCTGTAGAATGTACTGTTAATTCTGGTAATGAAAGAAACACACTATGACCTTCAGGTTTTCAAAGTATTGGACACATTCTTGGTACATGTTTTCAAAGAATTGAACACATTCTGGGTACAACTTTTAATAGTCGTAATCATTATTCCCATCTGAAACAATACTAAATGGCCCGATTTTCATGACTTCTGCTATTTTAAGTGAAGAATCTTCTGCTAAACACAGAACAATATTTTAGATGATTTTGTTCTTGCAATACATACTTTCTGCAATTTTGAAATCAGGAAACATTTGTTTGAACAAAGGATCAGTGTGGTCTGCTACTACTATTGGTAGTCCATGTTATATTAAGATAACAACTCTACTTTCATAACACTCAAGTCAACAATTGAGTTCTGCTACCTTAGTATTGGAGTTAGTAACAGAAGCTAATGTGTTTCTTTGTTTTCAAGTGTTTTTCCACAGAACATTTACCAACATGATCAATATGAAAATCCTTTCCACACAGTCTGCAATGAGCATCTGCAATGAGTGTGAAGGTGTCCTAGAATGGAATGCTGTATTATGTCATTCATGTATTCATCTTTGAATCTTTGGGATCTTAATCTGATCCATTTGTAAAATTATTTGAAAATCATTTTTGCTCTAACACATGCATAAACTAGAATAAATTTGGCTTTACTTTTAGTGCTAAATATCTACAGACTGGTTCTGAACCAAATACAACAATCTGAGAACAAAGATTAAATATTAGAAAACGAATCTGATTTCTCCAAACTAGAGCCATACTGCTGCTATAAACAGAATATAATGATGAGGTGAGGAAAGTAGGTCTATTCTATTCTTGTACAAAAGCCACTAGACAAAGACATTTACTGATTCTTTAGAGCAGTGGTAAGGGTATTCTGAAGAACCATATTTTCTGGCCTATAAGTCCAGACTTTTTGACTTGAAAGTCAGGTCTTCGTCTTATACTCCGAATCAACTTATATAATGATTGTGTCATTGAAAGTTTATATAAGTCATGTTCGTAACTACAGGTAATAAAATGAACCACAACATGGATGTGCTTTAAATTATAATAAACAAGCATGAATTCAGCTGAGTCAATTGATAACAGAATATAGCAGCGATTTGTTCAGAAGTAAAATCACAAGCATGTTATCATCAGTAATGCAATTTCACAATTGCTGGTAATATGGAATATCATACAATGATGCAGTTACTAGTGAAATATATGAAGGCAAGATACTGACTTGGCCTCAACTTATACTCTGAATCGACTTATATATGGACGAAGGATGGAAAATTTACAAAATTGGTGAATTCGACTTATACTCCGAATCGACTTATAGGCCGTAAAATACGGTAGCAAAAACTTGAAAAAGAAATTTTCCTCAATGGCAGCTAGAAAGCTAACTTCAGTCCATTCCATGGTGAATTTGAAGGAGTTCCATAACATGCACTGTGCACTGAGACCTAACAAGGTCTATATGCAGCACTAGAGGACATACCATGTGGTACAAAGACTCAATTCCATCCTTAGTAAAACTTCACTAGCTCTGCCTTGTGGACAAACAGTGAACATACAGAAGTCTAGAACTATAGGCAATGCCTGCTGGTTGGTTTGGTAACTGGTCAGCCTGGAAGCTGGCAGTATAGAAGGCAGTCTGGCTATCACCAGTATTGGCCACTCCAAAGGCCAGCTTGAACAGAGATTTATCAATTAAATTTCCACCATAGAAAGGGCTTGTGCTGACAGTATGTTGGATGGATGGATCTGTCACAAAGATTGCAGTAAATCATAATTGGCTGTACCACATGCAGGAACTGTTAATAGCTGTGCAGTGTGGTTTTAATATGCATTAGATCCTCGGATGGAGTGTGAATGGCATGTGGTCTGCCCAGATACTATTGGTATAAAAACGGTCTGTCAATCACAGCACCTACTGTACCAAAGGCCTGGTTGAATGGGCATATTTTTTATTGAAATGCCCAGTACAGTAATGATAAGATGCCAATGGCATGACTATATATATATATATATATGGACCTATCACCACACCACAATCCCTGTACATGCTATTTCGCTGGACCATTTCAACAAAAAGGTCCCCATACTGGGACAGCGCTGGACTACCAGTGTCGGCTGGACTGCTGATGTTAGCTAGACAGTCGGAGATTTTGCGACAACTGTTGACTACTAGATGGTCAGTAATGGTATGACGGTATTAAGAATTGGATCCAACATCTGGCATGAACACAAGCTATCAGTTACAGGCTCATACTCCGATGCATGTGAGGGTTGTATGCCTTGTGGGCTGCCTAAAACTGGGAATATTCCCAAATGAGTCAGTTATGCCAAACAGAAGATTGTCATCTCTGATTTATTATAGTAAACATTCCCCAATGAGTCAGTTATGCCAAACTGAAGATTGTCATCTCTGACTTATTATAGTAAACATTCCCCAATGAGTCAGTTATGCCAAACATGAGCAGAAGATTGTCATCTCTGACTTATTATCGTAAACATTCCCCAATGAGTCAGTTATGCCAAACATGAGCAGAAGATTGTTATCTCTGATTTATTATAGTAAACATTCCCCAATGAGTCAGTTATGCCAAACATGAGCAGAAGATTGATATCTCTGATTTATTATAGTAAACATTCCCCAATGAGTCAGTTATGCCAAACATGAGCAGAAGATTGTCATCTCTGATTTATTATAGTAAACATTCTTCCTGAAATGACACAAGTAGAGAAAACAAAGCAAATCAGTATGTGACTGCCAATCAGTATATGAATAATTACCAAGAACTTTAGCCCAGACTTCCACTGGCTACATATCATATCAGAAACTGTGTATAAACAGTACAAACAATACAGGAGTCATGGTAGACTTCCATGCTCTTAAGTTGTATATGGATCATTTAGACTGACATTCTACTGTTAAAACACAAACCAGAAACTAGCAATGTATCTGAAACCTATGGCCATGCTATAAACATACTCACAATGCTTAGTTAATAATTAACCATAACTCTATCAACACAGCAACAAGCATGACTAAACTAAGAATAATTATCCAGCAGCACTTCAGCATTCTGGATAGAATAAGTGAATAAAGTGAAAGGTACACTAACTCATAATGACCTTGAGTAAGGTCAACAATAGCATGGTGGGATGCCAGAGTTACCAGTGACAAATAACTCAAAATTGCAGAAATTGTACAATAAAGCATACAATATGTAGTATATTGACAAATCCCCACTATAAATCCAGAATGAATGTTGGATGGGCCCATATGAAGACAAAAAGGTCTGATGTGAAGTCTGTAAAACAATGAAGCTAAAAACTGGCAACACCTGGTTTTATCATGGAGAGATAATAGGAAAGTTATTGCCTTTGTATATATATATATATATATATATATATATATATATATATATATATATATATATATTTCTAATGTAACATGATTGGGAAACATATTCGAAAGAGAAAAGGACCACAGCAAGCAAAATGTTATATTGTACAAAAGCATCATGCAGTTGGACTGAAAGTATATTTTGTGTGATGTATACTGCAGAAAAGGAAACAAAATCATATGTATCCAAGAAATAGACAAATAGATTTTATAGGCAATGATATGGGAATGTTTCAATGATGTTTTTTAGTTTTCAAATCCAAATCTTAAAGAAAAAAAATCAAATGGCTAGGGATAATTATAAATTATCAAGAAACAAATAGTATCAACTTTTCAATATAAGCCAAGAACATATACAAGTCACAGATTAAGTGAAGAACACAGTTAAGCAACTGATGAATTAAACATAAACATTACTAAAGGTACATAGTGTTTAGTTGTCTAAAACTCACTACTTTATTTGGAATGACTGAAGTTAATGTAAAATACAACAGCAATGCATTAATGCAAATCTTATGCAATTTTAAATCAACTGAACAGGCAAAAAATATATTTACACACCCTGATTATTCTCACAGACAAGGCTATTAGCTCATTCAGTCACTCAACTACAGGAAAATGCCACAATTAGCAAGTATCTAGTATTCCAATGTCAGACTATTTCAATGAAAAGGTACCAATGAACAAATGTTCTAGTATTCGAAATCCAGACTATATTCATAAATGGCAACATTACTAAACAGTCAGTATTCAAAATCCATACTACATTCATGAATAGACCAGACTAATAAGCAAGTATCTAGTATTCCAGATCCTGAGTATTTCAATGAAAGGGTCACAATGAACAAATGATCTAGCATTCCAAATCCAGACTATATTCATAACTGGCACCTTTACCAAACAACAGTCTGGTATTCGAAATCCAGACTACATTCATGAAAATGTCACAATGAAAAATCATCTAGCATTCCAAATCCAGACTATATTCATAAGTGGCACCATTACTAAACAATAGTCTAGTATTTCAAATCCAGACTACATTTAAGAATCGGTCACAAAGATCAATCTCTCATATTCCAAATCCAGACTGCATTCATGAATAGACCAGACTAATAAACAATAATCTAGTATCCCAAATCTAGACTATATTCATGAAAAGGTCACAATGAACAATCATCAAGTATTCCAGATCCTATTTCACTGAAAAAGTCACAATGAACAATTGTCTAGTATTTCAAATCCAGACTACATTCATGAATAAACCAGAATGACACATTATCTAGTATTCCATATTCTATTTCACTGAAAAGGTCACCATGCAAATTTATCTAGTATTTTCATGAATAGGTCACACTGAAAAATTATCTAGTATTCCAAATCCAGACTAGATTCATGAATAAGTCACAATGAAAAATTATCTAGTATTCCAGATCCTGGTTATTTTCATGAATAAGTCACACTGAAAATATATCAAATATCCCAGATCCTGACCATTTCAGTGAAAAGGTCACAATGAAAATATATCAAGTATTCCAGATCCAAACTAAATTCATGAATAGACCAGACTAATAACAATAGTCTAGTATTCCAAATCCAGACTAGATTCATGAATAAGTCACAATGAAAAATTATCTAGTATTCCAGATTAAAACTAATTTTATGAAATAAGCCACAATAACAAATGTCTAGTACTTAAAATCCTATTTTCATGAATAGCTCACAATGAACATTTCTTCAGTATTCCAAATCCAGACTACATTCATGAAAATGCAAAAAATTAAATTATATGTGTATAAGTAAAACTTATATTACCTTGCTGCAGACCCAAAAGTAAAAGCTAAACAGTTGTAAAATGTATGAATGTTCGAATTATTGCTCCAATGATGTGAAAATCTAAATAGTTCATCTACAAATGCATATAAAAATGTGCACACAAAAATGAATTTGTCGTCCTCATGTTTTTAGACAATTGTGCCAAGAAGGTTTTAAAATAAAAACCTTAAAGATTATCAAAAAAACACAAAACTTATTATAACGGCTTGATCAGATCATTCATATATAAATACAAGCATGAATACCAAACTCTGAATTTGATAACAAAGTTTTGTCAGATGTAAAAGTGTTTGAAAGTAGGTCTTTTTAAATTACTGTAATGATTACCTGCATATGCATACAAATATGCATATTTAATTTCATTTGTCTACATTCAATGGATATGGTGCAATCTGGTTAACATTGTGGACAGAAAATAAACAAGATGTCTCCACTGCAAGCACTGGGAATATAATCAGAATAAAAAGAGCAGGAAAAAATACCTGTTGAAATCATAACAGACTTTATATCAATCTGATACTGCCTGTCCAACACAGAAGACCCTGGATAATTGGTGATACCACACTGAAGTGCTCGCTGATACAGCTCCTTCTCCACTGGATGTCGAGGTAATGGATTATCAGCCTGGGGGCTAATCATCAGCGACTGGAGCTGAGATGAAAAGGTAAATGGTAGCCAAGAATAACATGGAGCATGATTTCTTGCTTATGAACAGAATTATCATGCATGCTACACAATCACTGACAACAAACTCTTGCACTGTTATGTTTAAATGAATGTAAAATTTGTCTTTCCTTAAAAATTGTTCAAATTAAATTTCTGACATCATCAAACTAAAGCAAATCTCTTATTTATTAAATCAATTATATTGTTGTATATACAATAGTGTAACTTACCTGAAGAATTACCAAATCATGGTCAAGTGTTGTCTCTATCTGACCTTTTCTTTTTGAAATGGTTTGACCTTTGACTTGTGGAATGAAAACCCTGACACCACACAAATTTGCATAGATCAAAGGGAGACTATTTGATGTCAACCATGCAACTGATTCTTGGCTTGACTTTCTATGTTGTAAAGGCACTTGCTGTTGTCTGCTTCTGTTACCATTATAACCAAATTCTGAAAAATGTTCCATCAATGTTTCTATCACAGGCATATAAACAACAATGTCAAATGGATTTACATTGATACAAATCTCAGACACATATTTGTAGAAATAAAATTCTTTGAGTTCACCCTCTTTCTGATTTTGTATTGCTGGGAGTTCTATATTGAGTTTTTGGAATCTTTTCTTTACATTTCTACACAAAGCCCTGGTGAAAGTCAGATTGAAAAATCCATGGGTAACTTCCCTTGTGGACTGCGATGAGAAGAAGCCACTAGATGGTGCAGTATGAAGATCTCCAATCCAAAGCTTAGTTGTCAGAATATGGATGTCCTGAGGCAACTCACCTTGACAATTCATCAAAACTCCTTCATAAGAACCCTTCTGCCACACACCTTCAGGACTGGAAAATATACAACAAAATAACTATTACAAAATAAAAGCCTTTATTCTATGTCAACTGCAAAACAACTTATAACTACTTTAACATGTTATCAATATGCCATAATGGTATCTGTAAAGGATAGCAAACAAGTGCACATTGAGTAAATGCTAATGCACACTTGTGAGGCTGAAACAAGGACCGAATCAAACCTATGGCTGCTGAGTTGTAAAGCCAGCACATTACTACTGCACTATCCACATGCTACCACAGATTTATTAGATTGATGTTGTAATCATTCAAGTAATTAAAAACAAATTATTATGACTGTTTCATTTTTGTTGGTTGGTTGACAGCACTTTTAATATGGGCAATATCATATAAAGTAAATAGTAGTTAAGTGCCTTTCCCAATGATCCACCAAATCATTCAACTGACCTAGCTAGGAATCAAACCAATAACTGATGTAAATAAACACACACATTTCTGACATGAACATTGTTTTCAATAATACTTACCCGATCATGTTAGGACTACATCCACTACCAAGCAAATACAGTCCTCAAAAGCTAATACAGACATTCACTACCAAGCAAATACAGTCCTCCAAAGCTAATACAGACATTCACCACCAAGCAAATACAGTCCTCCAAAGCTAATAGAGACATCCATTAAAAGCAAATACAGTCCTCCAAAGCTAATAGAGACATTCACCACCAAGCAAATACAGTCCTCCAAAGCTAATACGGACATTCACTACCAAGCAAATACAGTCCTCCAAAGCTAATAGAGACATTCACCACCAAGCAAATACAGTCCTCCAAAGCTAATAGAGACATCCATTAAAAGCAAATACAGTCCTCCAAAGCTAATAGAGACATTCACCACCAAGCAAATACAGTCCTCCAAAGCTAATAGAGACATTCACTACCAAGCAAATACAGTCCTCCAAAGCTAATAGAGACATTCACTACAAAGCAAATACAGTCCTCCAAAGCTAATAGAGACATTCACTACCAAGCAAATACATTCCTCCAAAGCTAATAGAGACATTCACTACCAAGCAAATACAGTCCTCCAAAGCTAATACAGACATTCATTACAAAGCAAATACAGTCCTCCAAAGCTAATAGAGACATTCACTACCAAGCAAATACAGACCTCCAAAGCTAATAGAGACATTCACTACCAAGCAAATACAGACCTCCAAAGCTAATAGAGACATTCATTACAAAGCAAATACAGTCCTCTAAAGCTAATACAGACATTCATTACAAAGCAAATACAGTCCTCCAAAGCTAATAAAGACATTCACCACCAAGCAAGTAAATAAAGTCCCCCAAAGCTAATAGAGACATTCACCACCAAGCAAATACAGTCCTCCAAAGCTAATACAGACATTCACCACCAAGCAAATACAGTCCTCCAAAGCTAATAGAGACATTCACCACCAAGCAAATACAGTCCTCCAAAGCTAATACAGACATTCACCACCAAGCAAATACAGTCCTCCAAAGCTAATACAGACATTCACCACCAAGCAAATACAGTCCTCCAAAGCTAATACAGACATTCACCACCAAGCAAATACAGACCTCCAAAGCTCATACGGACATTCACTACCAAGCAAATACAGTCCTCCAAAGCTAATAGAGACATTCACTACCAAGCAAATACAGACCTCCAAAGCTAATAGAGACATTCACTACAAAGCAAATACAGTCCTCCAAAGCTAATACAGACATTCACCACCAAGCAAATACAGTCCTCCAAAGCTAATAGAGACATTCACCACCAAGCATATACAGTCCTCCAAAGCTAATACAGACATTCACTACCAAGTAAATACAGTCCTCCAAAGCTAATAGAGACATTCACTACCAAGTAAATACAGTCCTCCAAAGCTAATAGAGACATTCACCACCAAGCAAATACAGTCCTCTAAAGCTAATAGAGACATTCACCACCAAGCAAATACAGTCCTCCAAAGCTAATACAGACATTCACTACCAAGTAAATACAGTCCTCCAAAGCTAACAGAGACATTCACCACCAAGTAAATACAGTCCTCTAAAGCTAATACAGACATTCACCACCAAGCAAATACAGTCCTCCAAAGCTAATAGAGACATTCACCACCAAGCAAGTAAATACAGTCCCCCAAAGCTAATAGAGACATTCACCACCAAGCAAATACAGTCCTCCAAAGCTAATAGAGACATTCACCACCAAGCAAATACAGTCCTCCAAAGCTAATAGACATTCACTACCAAGCAAATACAGTCCTCCAAAGCTAATAGAGACATTCACCACCAAGCAAATACAGTCCTCCAAAGCTAATAGAGAAATTCACTACATCTTTAATATTGTTTTAGCAACAAGGTCCTGAAATATCAGTTTGTAAAGTCAGACAGGAATGATATCCTCATCAATTATCAGTTACTACTGCAACAGATGGGTATGCATGCTCTTCCAGAAATGTAACTGCAGGCAGGACTTTGGAGGGTATACCATATTATGACCATAAAACTAAATATGTGGAATCTTTGATGCCCTGCAATAATATGATGGTCACAAACATTGCTAAGTAATAATAAGCACTTACACAACCCAACATGTCAGGACAATTCTAGGATGATCAAATTTCTGACTTGTTAAAAAAATGTTTTATATAAATAAATTAGTGTTTTCTAATGAAATGTGTTTACAAATTCAAACACTTTTCAGAGACTATTGAGCATATTTTTTTTTTTTTTTGGGGGGGGGGCATGTTAACACTGGCAGTTGTCTTATTACTGATCAAAAGGAATATATATTTTGCCTCCAATCAAACAGGATTGTTTATGTCAGTAATTAGTTTCCAATTTATCAACCCTATGTTAGTCTGTACACTTGGGAGAGCTCCTATAACATTAAATTGGAATTCAGTACTGTACCTTTTCTGAAAATGGTAGACATTAGCAGACCCAACAGTGGCCTTGACCTTAGTGTACACATCTTGAACATCCATAGCCAATGTGATATCTTCCAGACATGTGGAAACCTTTCTATCTGAAATGAATAATACACAGCAACTTGGATTATAAAACCACACTTTGCATTATTCAAGCATGTAGTATACATTGATACATCCATGGAGCTTTTGACACTTTTATGAAGATGGTGAAAATACAGCAGTTTAAAGTAGCATGAGAACAGCTCAAATTTGATGGACAAGAAGGTAATATTACAGTTGGGTTGTTGAAAAAAATGGTATTGTGATTGCAAATATCTGATTTCACAAATAATGATCCTTAAATTATTTTGTGATATTAATATTGACATACTGACAGCACATTTTTATATTTTACTGAAGTTCCTGTAATCCTCATATGACATACTGGATAAAAGACCAGAGAGAATCTAACTCCATATAAAACAATATGACAGTACTTACCCTTTATGTCACTGTTTCCTGGCAAAAAGAACTTAAATTCACACTTTGGAAGTGTCCACTGCCACCATAACGACAGTTTCACACTCTGTCCTCCAGTATCTTCCATAATTTCTAGTTCTCGACTGGTTGTTGTATCCAATGAGGTTAAATCACCAGAGGTTTCTGTATATATCCCATCATACTCTGGACCTGAGGTTAAACTCTGCTTTGGTTTCCAAGGTGATGACTTTGGAGACTGAACTTTGACCTGGGCTACCCGACTGTTCTCCACACTTTTTTGCTCTAAACTGGTAGTAATATCATCAACCATTCTAAATACTAACTTTGCAAGTCTTTGTGTTTTTGTCACAAGATCATCAATAAGAACAACCTGGAAAATATTTTTTGGGTAAATTAACAATCTTCTTTGATTATAAATTAATTTTTTTCAATATTAATATTTCAATTAATTTATTTTGTAAATGCCACCAGGTGTGAATCTGTTTATCTTTTAGGAATGTCAAATCATGATTATTTTAGATTCTTAAAATATTCATCTTTCAAACATTTCAAAACAGTGTGGTTTTAGGGCCAAATTTTAGGTCTTTTAATCAAAATTGATCAGATTTAAAAAAATAAAACTTAAATTACTTTCAAAATCTGAGAATATTTTCAAATCTCATTTTAATATTTGTAGAGCTAAACTATCTCTCATTTTGCAATATTCCAACAATAATCTATGTGAACTATAAGCACAGTGGAATAAACGTTAATGAAATAAAATATTTAAGGATCCTACAGAATCTATCTATATTATTCATGAAATCCTACTACATTCTGTAAATTAAGAAACTTGTATGTTATCTGTTCATTAAAGAAAAAAGTAGAGGTTGGCAAGATTTACAAAGTACCTTTTACTGAAGTCCACCAACCATTAATTTGTGATTGAACAACAACAACAATGATTAGAGTACCCACCACAACCCATATGCAGTAAAATTAACATTAAGTGCTTTCCACACAATCTGGTCAGGATACTTTACTCCAATTATCTCAAATTACCTTCATGTATTGTCATGTCTAAAGAAAACAAAGAAACCAAACCCAAAATTTAAAAAAAATTACAATACTGTTCTAATTAACTCTTTGGTTATCTACTTCAGACTTTAGGCATGTACAATTTCTACATCTTATAATATGTGTGCTACTGCACTGACACTGATTCATGATGGATGCAGGACACCATGTATAAGCAGATGTTTCATAATATAATTGTTTAATTTGTGATTGGTATCAATGAGCAAATTACTGATAGTATGACAGCACTATTAATACCATCATTCAATAATATTTGGTTCCATACTATCTTTTTTCTTCTAAAAAATCTGTGACGTCAAGTTCTAGCAGATAAGTAAAAATTATACCTGTTTTTGTGATGCTGAAAGTGTTACTGCATGCATATCTGTATGAAGACAGAGGCCCAATGCACTGATGTTTTCAGACTGTATGGGTGTGTACTTGTGACTCACTGCAACTGTGCAAGTGACCGTAATTGGTTTTACAAGCTGAAGAGTTTCCTTTGAACAATGGATGGTGTAAGAGGCAAAGTTTCTGAGGTAGACATTCCAGGGCAGTTTATCACCTAAAGAAGCAAGATAAATGCAGTTTATCTCCTAAACACACAATGTGTATCAGTTTAAATGTTAAAAATTTTGTGAAATTTTACTCTATTCTCAAGATAGAGAATCTCAATGAAAAATGATTTATATTGAATTTATGAAACAAGCTAAATAATGTCCAGCTTTTGAAAGCCTTGACAAGCATGACATTATTCAACAAGTTTCATAAATTTAATTTTAAATCGTTACCCATTTGAGATTCATTTTAGCACATAATTTTTATTTCAGTTGAAACTATTTAGATACAAAGAATTACAAATTTCATTCATTCTCACACTGAAAATATCTTTGTTGTGTATACAAAATAGTCCCAAACAAAGTTGAACTAGTAAAAGCAGTTTATACCTTTTAACAAACTATAAATAAAAAGAAAGCATCCATCCTAATAAAGTAAACATTTTACAAAGACAAGATCATTTTTCAACAAAGAATGACCAATGAGTTTGATGTCACATTGTTTGATATGGAACACGGTACCAGTTAGAGTGGACCTACTGTACATGATCCATGTTTGCTCTAACATGACACTTTCACAACTAAACATTACACTGTTGTGATATTCATGTGAAAGGAGGATTAATGGAAATTCCAATATTTACTTTAATGTATATAATTATGCTGGATATTTGCAGTATTTGATTTGGAACATTAGCCTGTACATAAGACATAACAAACTTTTTTTTAGTTCACATATTTAATACATAAATATGCTGTGGTTAGATAATGTTATGTCTTTTGAGTGATCAGTTTATGTCCATATTCTTCTGTGAAGGTGGATTCTATGTTATGGATGTACCACCCCTCACCATCCCCACCCCAAACCACTGAAGCGATTTTTCATATGATATTGCTATACATAACAAACCCCTGTAAGGATAAATTGGCAATATTCAGACAGGACTCAAGTTATAAAATGGCATCCAAATCTTACATGAAATCAAAGCATTTTAGAAGGCAGGACTAAAAAGGCTTTCTCAAGATCGCAGCCATTCAGTAAAGAGAATTCTGCACAGTAATTTCATAGGCCTATTTGGATCAATCAGAATCACCTAAAGTGATACATAACACGTTGTGATATCAATAACTGAAACTGCACATACTATAAAAAAACTACTGACTATGTGAAAAAATACTTAACAAACTGACTACTAGTAATTGCATGAATAAAATTCTCAAACCTACCTACAAGGGACCCTTCTATGCTTGTAACAGGAATTTCCTGTAAGTATGGGACTGGTTTCAGTCCTGCACTCTGCACCTGGACATGAGGAAGGCAGAGGACAAATGTGTCAGCAAGATTCCCCAAACCAAACAATCTCCGTAGATTACTAGGAATGTTCATGCTGGGCTCACTCAGATGAAGATGGGATTTAGGGAGAAATATACAAAACTTCTTCATTTCTACCTGCAATTACAGAAAAGAACCAAAATGGTCTACATGTGCTCATGCTAATTGTAAAAGGATGGACTCCAAACTCCAATAAAATATGTATACACGGCATTATCCACCACAAAGAAAATTAAGTAAAATTTCAATAAAAAAAGGTCTGAGAAACAAGACTAAACAATCCCATTTCAAAAACTGCTGTCTGAACGGGCAACTACATAGCTAGTTAAGCCAGCTGGAAAAAGTTTGAAAACTGTTCTTTATGCTTATTTTGACCAATTTTCCACATCTCATAGGTATTGTCTTTTGGATTCTTCAACTCCAAAATAAGATTTTTCACTATATAAGCTGTGCCAAAGTTTACTTTTCTTGAATTAACACCCTACTGACTAATTTGATATATTTACTGTTCCATATTATTGTATTAGGTTTTAAAGCCCTTAAAAGAAACAGTCAATATGTTCAAATAGATATCTTTACCTCTTAAATTTCGATGACAGACTCTTATTTCTCAAATTTATTGTAACCTTTTTGCTAAGGTTTTATGGTTTTGTAGCAACATCATCCTGCTGGGCCAAAATGTGACCCCAAAAAAAGTGAAAACTTTAATATTGTCAGCTTGTTTGTCTGCCCTTTCTAAATTATATTTCAAAATGCCACTGAGATGAGGGGTTGACTGTGCCATCTGTTTTCGTCCATATAGCATGATAATCAGACTCATATTTAACACCATTTTTGGTTCACAATTTTCTAATTTAAAAAATAAATAGACCAGATGTTTAAACAGTTACCCAAAAAATACACATTGTAACAAGTGCTACAATATTTCAACAGGCTTACATATACTAAGCAGAAAATATTTTAAACTACATGACTTGAAACTAACTTGCATGAGTTCTCACTCATCACTGCCGTAAAAGTTCACAAATTTATACAAATTTGGTGCACCCTGGGTGCATCTCTGTTAATGAGTTGGTTATGTGGGAAAAAAAATTATATTATGAAACCTTCTTAATATCAGGTATTAACTATCATTTTCTTTTTGTTTTATACATATCTTCCTTGCAGGTAAACATGCTAAGAGGTGTGATTCAATCATAAATTTGAATGAGCAAAAATTATTATCCCTTGCAAACTGAAATTTAAAGTGTCAATCAAGAACTGAAAATGCTCTAACCCATGAAATAAAATTATCATACATTCAGATGTCTTTTCTGTACATTCATCTAAAGTCTACAAACCTGAACTTGAAGAAGTCGAAGCAAAGGAAACAATCTAGCTAGTTTTTTCCCTATGCTATCCACAGTTTTATCTCCTTCCTGGTCTCCAGCTGCTTTATCTGTGGCCCCTGGATGGGGCAAGGATTCAGTCTGCCCCTTGGTTGCACTTTGTGTCAAATTAACGGAGGAAGACCTTTGCTTTGTGGAGCTGCTTGAAGCTACTGATACTAAAAGTATATGTTGAGGATAATTATTAATATTTTTGAGTTACAAATCTTACATAGCAAAAAAAATAATGTCTTTTATTCTAATAATAATGCTCAACAACAGCATATAATAAGTAAGCTATATACAGAAGTCCCTTCTTGAATGTCTTCACCTGACCAGTTGCCAAATGTTTTATAAGACAAGCATCCTTTGGCATTAATATGTTTGAGTTCAAAATGCAATCAGTGACCAACATTTTAGTACAAAAACTGCAAATTTACCCTTCAACAGTGGCCACATAATGTTTTCTCAGATTAAAATCTTGCTAATATTTTTAATTTCTCAACTCAACATATTAGCATGTGTTAAAACATGCCAACAAAGTAACTTTAATACATACAAAGTAATTTGATTATCCTTACTACTGTATATTCTTTACATGTTAGCTTTCCTCGCTTTTAAATTACTGGCCATTATTACCACAAATATCTTATCATGATGACAAAAGGTAACCATGATGTGGCACTGTATTGTTCAACTTCAGATACCAGATAGTAAAATATATATTTTATCTTTTTAAAATTTTGGCTTCCCTCTAATAAATTATGAAATGTACCTGTGTTTCATACAAGAGAAAAGAAGAAAAAATTGTTCATATAACAAGCTTACTTCTATTGTAAACACTAAGCATCTCAGCATAACTACATACTGCTAATGAAGGAATAAGTTGTCACAAAAGTGCAAAATGTTGCCAGACTTTCTCAGTTCAGAATGAAAAGTAAATCAATTAGACTAAATGAAAAAATGGATTGTTCTTTAATAACCAAGGAGTTGCAAGAACTATCCTGATGAAATCTAAGTCCTGATGGAAACAGACTCAATGGATTCAATGATTATGGGGATGCAAACAAAAGGGAAACATGCCTGATTCCAGTTGGTTAAGAAGTCTATGCCCAAATGCATGAAATTCTGAGATGTACGGAGGTCTGACTTTGCTAGTTCATGAAAAGACCTAGAGATCCAGGAGAAAGGAGATCATTCCACCTTGTAATAGGATAGAACTTACCATGTGCTGCTTTTGATGAAGATGATGTCGCCCAGAACAGGGAGACTGTGTAATCCCTAGTGTGAGTGAAAGCTCAGGAGTTGATGAGGGCCGAAGGGAAGAATGGTGACTCAGAGGTAATAACAGTGTGGTGGTAAGCAGAATGTGGAAACTAGCAACAGACAGGGTGGTTAGGTACATGGAAGTATGCATCTGTCAGATCAAGACTAAAAACATACTTGCCACAACTGAGAGGCAAAATAACATAGACTTCCTCATTTTGAATTGAGTGAGGAGACTCCAGTCAATGATAGGCCTCCACCTATTCTTTGCATTCCAAAAGCAAGTCTTGAGTAACTCATTGGATAATGTATCCTTAACAAGAGCTCCCATGCATTTTATGAGCAACTGTATCATATGTTATAATTAGGCATCTTCTGAACTGATGAAGTATTGTGTGGAGGGGTGAGGTTATTGTTGATGAACGAAACCTGAAGCCCCTCCAACTGACCTGATCAGCCCCATCCCACCCCTTTCTAAAAGAACAAGGACATCCAGTGAGTTCTAAATCGGTTTCATACAGCCACTATAGGGGTCGCTGTGGGCGACTGTCTATGGCTCATCACCCTTACTTAAGCTGGATTCTCAACCGGCTTGGCTTCATGCTGCTCACTGCCAGCTGGGAGTGGGGGGGGGGGACATTCCAGCACCCCTAACTAGGATTGCCACTGAGGTTGGTTTTTGGTGTGGGCTAAGGATGTCAGATGTATCCTGCCTTGACCTCAACCATCTTTCTTTCCACATTTCTGCTTTGTGAAGTACAGCAGTGCTTGTGTTTTTCCATACAAACAGTGCATTTATAACAAACACTGCATATTTAGCTCCTTCCATTCAATGCCAATCTTTGTGCATGTGCATGTCATACGTTTAGTTAATATATATTCCTTCTGAAATGACACATGGTGAGTGAAAGCAAAGCTGAGACTAGCAAATTAGCATGTGACTAATTAGCAAATAGCATAAATTATCGGGACCGCCCTGACTACATATTATAGTTGTCAGATTTTAAGCAGTTTTCAGTTATCAGAAACAATGTATCCAAAACATAACAAAACAGGAATCATGGCATACATCCTTGCTTTGAAAATGCATATAGATCGATTAAATTAATACTGTGCAGAAATACAAACAAAAGCAGAAACTAGTCATGGGTTGAAAACACTAGGTCGCTAAAACATGAACATAACTAACAGACTCATGAATGTGTCATATCATAAACATATGGTCCTATCTCATCTCATAACTAACAGACTCATGAACGTGTTATATCATAAACATATGGTCCTATCTCAAGCTTAAGCACAATGCATAGTTAATAAAGAATGGACGTTGTGTACATACTATAAACCAAACCAGAGTCATAGTAGGCTACCATGCTTTGAAAACAGAAACACAACTAATCAGAAACTAGTAATATGTTAAAACTACTAGGTCGCTGAAAAAAACCATTATCATAACCACATGTTATTGATGCTGCATAACAGAAACCATGTATACATAACAGGAGTCATGGTAAACTTCTTAAGTGACCTGTAGAACATTTAATTGCTAAAACGACACAAGACACACACTAAAGCAGAAACTAGTGGTGTTAAAAATTACTAGATCGTGAAAACTGTAATAACTAACAGATGAGTTAATCAGGACCTATGGCCCTGCTTAAAACTTATGCTGCATGCTTAGTTAATAATTAAATGATAATTCAATCAAAACAGCATAAACTATGAATAAATTAAGCATAATTATCAAGCAGCACTTTGCTATTAAAAGCTCCATAGCAGATGAATCAAGTTAAATCTACACTAACCCATAATGACCTTGTGTAAGGTCAACAATAGCATGGTGAGATGGTGCTCCTACAAGACGAAGTCCCAGTAAGTGACAAATCTCTCAAAATATTGGCAGAAATTGTATTTTTTTTTAAAAAAAGCATACAACCTGCAGCAGATTGATAAATCTGCACCATAAAAGCAAAATTTATATTGGATGGATCCAAAGGAACAAAGAAAAAGGGCTAGATTGTCTGAGCCTACTGTACTGTGTGTGTGTCAGCACACAGGAAACCTAAATACAGGTGACACCTGGTGGTATCAAGTTGAGGTAATAAACAAAAGTTATTAGGTTTGATTCACAAGGTAACAAGCTAATATTCCTAATGTAATGTGATTGGGAAATATATAAGAAGGAGAATTTTAACACCTTCAAGTAACTAGAAGTAACCATCCATGAAACACGAATGAACAAACCGATCTGAAATTAACATTTAAAAAACCTGAAATATCCATTGCCTTAGTTACTCAACAGTTAGTGAAGTAGATATTGTCATGATAGCTAAGTCACAGGAACATTGGACGACACTGTTTTCAGTGCAATTAGCATGAAGAGTAAGCTAATGAACACAATCTGCAGAAATCATAGTCACTTGTTCATGTTTTGTTTTAAAACTTGTTTAATGCAGTTAGTTTTAGTAATAGTTAATTTCTAAATGCTAAAACTTCTAATCCGGAACCTTCAAATTTAAACATGTGTCAAATTTACCAAACAGAATGGTTCTAAAATTTAAAATGGGCTGAAAAGAAAATGACTAAATTTAAAAATTAACATGTTTCACATCTTCTACTTCTCTGACATTATAATACATTATAGTTCATTTCTTTTGAAACACAAAAGATGACATCAATACTGACCTTGTGATATGTTTCCCTGAAGAGGTGATGCTGCCTGAGCCAGTGCCATATCAACCTCAACCTTTGACCCCTTGTCTGTGACCCTGGGTATCTTCTGGCGAGGATAGTAGGACAACCAGTCTGATAGTACAGGGTCCAAACATGTGCAGATCCCTTCAATGTTCACCAATACCAACACAGGGGCTATGTGAATGTGTGAAAACAGTGACATTAAGTTAAGAAAGCCATACAAAACTATTCAATATACATTATGATGACAGAACATTAAATATTAAGGGTTCAAGAGAATACTATCTCCCCAGTTAACAGTGCTACAGTGTATGTTATGTAACATTCACATAATTTATAAATTACCAAGCCGTTACAGCAGGAAAAAAGATACCTGTTTAATGCAAACAAGACTAATAGAGTGTATCATATACAAAGGACTCGAGTTGATAATGTTTCTCACATTCCATG
The DNA here is from genome assembly GCA_029339505.1 of Unio delphinus. Taxonomy (NCBI): domain Eukaryota; kingdom Metazoa; phylum Mollusca; class Bivalvia; order Unionida; family Unionidae; genus Unio; species Unio delphinus. The sequence goes on from JAQISU010000132.1 coordinate 11,179,474, forward strand.
AAAAAGCTATAACAACAAACAAACTGGCACCAAGAGTGTATAAATAAGGATTTAAAATGACAGAATATACATAGGAATATTTATAAACTTTGAGAAAATGCATCTAAAACTTAGTTTACATTGAACACTTCAGCATAAACTTTAAAATCTAATTAAAACAGAAATAATCAATATGTGTTTATATGAAAGCTGACAGATGTCATCAGTGTAACAACATCACAGAAACTGACTGGAGTAGCAATGCACCAATCAAAATGCATCACTGACATATAAGATGGATTATAACATTCATAACTAGGGGTTTTTCTACTTATGTGTTCTGCCTGTAAAACCTACATCCATTCTGAGTAGAGAATTGAGTAGAGAATTGAATCCATCGTTGCACTGGTATGGAATAGGAAAAGCCCACTCAAGTGTCTGATTTTGTAGCTAGGAGTGGGGCATTAAGACAAAGTTTTGTAACTAACAAGCTGGGAAATTTTCCTCTCCAGTAGAAAAATTGCAGATATTTATGACATCATAAGTATTATCTACTGTCCCAAAATTTGGTCATGATGGAAAGCTACAGTCCCAAAATGTGGTCATGATGGATAGCTACTGTCCCAAAATGTGGTCATGATGGATAGTTCTTTTTCCCATTCTTCCTTGTATATCAATGTGTTTTCCAGAGTAAAATAATGCTGGGAAATATGGCTATATTTCAGCATGTAACTACTGACTTTCATCACATGACATTCAACTTCAATCATAATACACAAAACAAGCAGTACTCTATGATTTACATCATCTCCTGAACAGCAAGACAAACAAATGAAACTAACTGATTGCAATTTCAGCCTATAAATGTGACAGTTGATGTTGTTGCCATGCAAATAGAACACTATGCACTGAGCAATTTAATTACATGTAAAGATTATGTACTGTACACTGGTTATAATTATTATTCTTTTAAAAACAATCTTTTCAATTCAGCAGTTCATTACCATAAGGCCCTTGATTTTATAACATTGTTCCTATTATAAGGTGAGAATAGTCACTGAATTCCATGTTATCACATGGGAGTAGAATTACATATTATTGTGTACTTCATTAAGGTGGAATACTCTCTGGTTCCCATTGACAGTGTTAAAAGTAAGTGTACTGTATTGTTTATGAAAGGAAAATTGATTCTAGATCAAAGTTAAATTCATGACTAACTGTAGATAAGCACTGTATTTATGTATACATCTCCAATGAAAATGCATAAAGAAATTTTTTTAATGCATTCAAATTATGCATAAGAATTTAATTTTAAGCATTTAGCCCAACATGCTGTACATCTGATCAATACTATTCTATCAATTCAAGTTCCAGATGTTCTGTGCAAATCAGAACTGATTCTAAATGATTAATGTAAAAACAGTCACATAAATACATTCAAATAATAACATACACCTTGAACAATTCTTGGTCACTAAATTCTTTTTGATGAATTCAGTAGGCATAATTAACAGTTTCATGATTAAAACACAGTCTTGAAATTCAAGTATGGAGGGGAAATGCATTCACAAAATACATCAAATTTAAAATAGGCAATTAGTTCAAACCAAGGAGTAAAATACTCAGTTTATTACATTCTTATCTAGCACTCTAGTAATCCTAGGGAGTGAACTTTATTCTTTGACCCAGTTACAATTGTATTATTGTGTAAGCTATCATTAGTACACAATTATCAAACTGCATACGGCCATGACCACTGTTCTTCAATACATCACATATAAAAAACTAAATTAAAAGCCGACAATGTAAATCTAACTTTTATATACTGTCATATGATGAGGAAATTGTCAGTTGGTGTTTTTCCATTTCATTATCCACAATAGACCATTTTAACATCAACTTGGTTTTATATTCTGGAATATTAGACAAATAATCCTTCATTAAGCATCAATATTGGGCAGGAAAATCCCACTCTTGTGATCAGAAGATTGTATCATTCTGACCCTCAGGAGGAATCTTCCCATCCTACACTGATGTATAGGAAGGATCATAATATTCTATATCTCCAAAAACTTGACATTCAATCTAGGTGTTACATTGTTTATGCTATTAATTCATGTCTAACTTAAAGTGTAATGTAAAAATATACCATTTTCAAGCAATTGCAATGATTATGACCAGCAAAATTTTAACCTGCAAGCAACTGCTTCCATCATTATAAATATATTACTGATATAGTCATTTCAAAACTGTATTACAATGCTGCTATAGTCATTCCAGAACTTTATTACATTACTGCTAAAATCATTCCAAAACTGCTTATTACACTGTTGCTATAATCATTCCAAACTGTTTATTACACTATTCAACTGCAACTACAAGTATCCCTCAATGAAAAGGACACATTTTCTGTATTGAGATATGGCCTAATAAAAGGGGTGGTTCCTTATAAGGTAAAATGGCTAGACGGTTCTATCTGATACAGATGAGATGGTCTCTCAAAGAAAATTGTCTATACCACTGACAAAATTTTAAAATTACTAAAATATATTATTCCATGTGTGTACTGTGAATTAATTAGTATTGTGGATACAAATTTGCATGATTTTATGAAAAATGACATTGTAATCAGTATTTAAATTAATTTTTTATAATTTAAATTCATGGATCTGTGAAATCGAGATAATGTTTCCATAGTAGAATATATTTAAACTCATTGATTTGATAAGTTGTCCTCTTGTTTCCATAGAAGAATGGCTTTAATTTCATGGATTTTGGAAGTGGTCCTATTGTTTCCATCATTTAGTGACTTTAAGATTAAATTCATGTTATTTCCATAGCAAAATGATGTTTTGGGGATTTTTTAATTCATGGATTTTGGAAGTAGTTTTATTGTTTCACATTAGAATGACTATAAATTCATTGATGTGGGAAGCACATTGCTATTGTTTCCATAGCAAAATAACATTATGGGGGTTCATTAAATTCAAGTTTTGTAGCATTCATGAAATCCACTAAAACTGTCATGCAATTAAATATAATGAATTTATTGCATTTCAAATATCAATTTTTACTTAAGAAATGCTGAGCAATTTGCATATGCAAATAAACCCCAATCTCTACGATGTCTGCAGTGTGATTAATCAATTATGATTAAAAAACATACAAAACAAGTTCAATATGTTTTAGTATTTTAAAAAAGCAATGACTTTAATACCTTCTGTCACATCTTGCTTTTTGGGTAACTGACAAGTAAAAGTAATGCAGTCATTTGTGTCATCCATTAAGGTAGACTCATCTTGTATCAACCATTCAGAATTGTGCAACACTTCTGTGCTGGATGACCCATACAGTATTGGTGTTACAACATCTTGGTGTCCATCTGAAATATTAAACAAATAAGCCTGAAACTGATCACCTAGCTAGAATTGCCTAAAAGCAAGATGTAAGAGATATTAATTAGGAAATCTGGATCAGGTAGGATGCTTTCTGAATAAAATTCTTCTGATCTTCACTGTTATTAAAACAAATGTTCAACAGTTTCTCCATTTATTATCTTCATCCATATTTGGTGGCAGATTTACATTATTTGTGCAAACTTAAAAGCCCTCAATGGCAGGATAATTTGTGTCAAATTTGATCATCACTGATTCTGTAAAAGAGATCATTAAAAAAGGTAATTCTATTTTGAGTAATGGTGGCCAAATCTGATGGCAGCAAAATGTCATCTTACAAAAGACATTTAGACGAGGATGTTTTCTATTAAATGTTTTAATTTTGTTGAGCAGATTTTCTAGTCATTAAAAAATTCTGTTAAGTAACAGCATCCATATCAGAAGGCGCATTATTATCATTTGCATAAATGTGAAAACCATCTGAAACAGGATGCTTTCAGTGAAATTTTACCAAATTCTGTAGAGTAGTTTCTGATAAGAAGCCTAGGTTCCATACTGACTGTGAGAATTTAATGTTGGTGTTGCTGATATTTATTGTCTGAAGTAATGGATGTGAATGAGAAATTCTTTGTGTTGTTATCAGAATAGCCTCAGTTTTATCATCATTCATCTGCAGCTTGTTACATGTCATCCATGATTTTACATCAGAAATGCACTTCTCTACTCCATGGATGGTAGCATCAACTTCAGTTGGGTGGCTAGACTTGTATATTTGGGTGTCATCAGCATACAATTGGTGCGACACTGGGTGATGATCTATGACACTTGAGAGCGGCTGAGTGTACAGAATGAAGAGAACAGGTCCAAGAACATATCCCTGTGGAACACCACAACATACGTCAACTGGGCTGGAGTGTATTCCATTTGCAGATATAATTTGTGTCCTGCTGACTAAGTAGGACTTCAACCACAGTAAGGCTATATTCTGAATGCCAAATACATGCTGGAGATGGTGAATTAATATATCATATCAAGGATGTTGTTTAAAGTTATTTTCTACTCTTATTTTGGTGGCCATATCTGATCATGGATTAGTATCATTTGCTTTCTGTCAAATTTGGTTGAAATTCATTGACTGCTTTTGAAAAGAAATATAAAAAAGTAAAGCATTCAAGGCAATAAGGACTGAATAGCCATACCATAACATTATTGCAATGGTGAGCTCAAATTGATTTATGTGTGAATATAAACATGAAACAAATATGAACAATGTACCAGTATTTGCCAGATGCACACAGGCTCAAGTACAATTCATTTGGAACAATCTCTTCAATTCAATGAGATTAACATTTTATAAATATTCATACTGTAGTTCATGCACATTTTTCAGATAAGTAATCATTATTTTTAAATGTCACCAAATTTCCCATGTAAACTAGAAAAAAGCAGAATTGTTAGCAATTTAAAGTATGAGCAAAGATACAAAAAAACAATAGTTGCTTAAGTACAGGAAGAGTACATGCACTTTAAAAATAATCTTATTTGTTGGGAATGGAGAGGTCATTATACTTGCAAAGAAAATTAGACAGGATGCAAAATGGTCATTCTTGGGATTTAACCTAAATGGAGTCTTTAAGGATAAAAATATTGTGAATATTTAAACTCTGAAGTATATATTTCCATAGTTTACATTTACAATTTAATTTACTAATGTCTTTCACAAAAGCTTCAGATTAACAAGGGCAGTAAAGTAAAAAAAAACATCTCTCACTTATTGGGCAAACATATTTTGACCATGAGGTGCAAGAAGAAAAATTTAATGAAATACACCATTTCTTCCTGTATCTCTCTTCAAAAAAGAACTATGAAAAAAGCATTTGGGCATTAATGATGTAATTTCCCTGTTGCTGGTAATCTGATATAGCAAACAGTGATACCTTTAATATTTATGAAAGATGAAGTTATATTGTTTAATTCCTTACAGCATTACATATTTTATCTTATATGTAACTCTTTAAATTTTCAGGTAAAAGACTTGGACAAATAGAAGAAGAAAAATTACATCACTGTGTAGATAAATTCATTTGGAATAATTGGTGAAAATTTTGTGGATATTTATTGGATATAAGAAGAGAAATTAAAGTAAGAGTGAATGCACATGCATGATATTTACAAAACTGTCTAAACAGGTAAAACTATACGGGGCACACACAGCTTGACACAGCTTAGTGCTACTGGGGCATAGCAGCACTAATGCTGTTAACAGTGCTGGAGCTGAATGGGTTAATAAGATCTAGAAATACAGGTTCTGAAACTCTGGGTAGAGATGACACCAACCATCATTGTTTCTTGAGCAGATAAGGGACTAAAATAATTTTCTTGGAAATTTATGTTGTGAAATTGATGAGATAGTTGATCCATGATATTCCCATTTTAGTGGAGCAATCAGGTGACATTCCAATTCTCCTGCTTTCTGTATCACCTTTGGAATTAGAGGTGGTGGATGGTAAGCATATGCATCCAAGCTGATTTAATCTATAGAAAAAGCATCAACTGCAGAGGTTGGTACCAGTGAGAAAAAGGTCTGGAGTTTCACATTCTACCATATTGTAAATAGATCCACCATTAGTCAATCCATCAGGCACATATCTGATTGAAAACTGAGGAATGAAAGGATCATTCTGTCTGTATTAGATGATTCTTCCAAGACAAAGAGTCTATTAATACATTTAGTCTACCTGGAATATCATGAAGTTGGATGTGGATTTGTCATTAAAGATACCACTTTAGAAAATCCCAAATAATAATGCAAATGTCCAGGCAGTTTGTTCCACCTTGACGTTTGAGATAAGTCACAACAGTGGAGTTATGGAACAGTATGAGAATTCAATTTCCATGCAGATCTTCTCTTGAAATGGATTTAATCTCAAGAATTTTTATGTAAATGACAAACCAGATGGGGCCACACTCCAATCGCTTCCCAGAATAATGGAAGGAAGTGTGGTCCCTAGCTCTTTGTGCTTGTATTGATATAGACTGAGCTTTTATTTAAGAGGTATATCAAAAATGAGCTAAGTAAGGTTGCCTCATATTCCAAGATGGAACTTGATATTTGTGCAGATTGAGAAGTCTCTGCAACTAATTGGACAACAGAAGGAACTTTAATGGCTGCATAAATAGAAGCAAACCCAGCAGAAGGTTGTTGTTGTTTTAGGGTTTAACGCCATTTTTCAGCACACGATAGGCTATACATGGCGGCCAGTATTATTGGTGGAGGAAGAAACCGGGAAAATCCCCGGAGAGAACCACTGACCCATGAGAAGCTACTGGCAAGCTTTCTCACGTAACTACATTAGCCGAATCTTAGACTCGAACCCACACAGACAGAGGTGAGATGGCAGTGATCTGTAACAGAAAGCGCTTTAGACCACTTGGCCACTTGGGGCCCCTTCCAGCAGAAGGAATTCTTAGACAAGTAAACAGGGCAAAGAGTACGTTGTTCATAGCTGCAGGAACTCTGGACAAAGAAAAGTGACAGAGTACCTCCTAAACCACTTGTCGAATCCATAGGTGATCATACCATATCTTGTCTCATTAGGCAGGGAAGAATTGGAGCCTTGCCCCTACCCAGATCTGTGATAAGGGCAGCATGTAGATGATTTCATTTATTTATATTGAGATGGGAGAATGATCAACCTGTCTTACTTCTTGCCCACTATTGTTGGATGTGATTTAGTATGACTGCTTCCCAGCAGCTTGTGTATTCAGAGGCCTCCCTGCAATTATTTTGCTAATTGTTTTGAAAATCCCTCTGCTGTAGCTGAGACTGTGAGGGAAAGAAATTGGTCTGTTTGGCAGCTTGTTTGTGGAATTTCACCAACCTGACCATTACAGAGGTCAGATAATAAAGGCTGTGGCCTTTATGATGGTCTTCAGAAATGTATATTAAGTAGAGAGAACTTCATCTTATTCTGCCTGTTGATACACTGTTCTGCCTATTGAAAAATTGTCATAACAATGTAATTTGAAAAACAGAATTTTGATTTAAATATTTGCAAAATGCCTGTAATGATTTGAATCTCTGCCATTCCAGCAAGTGTAAGGACTCGTGAGAACCTAGCTAAGATCAACAGTAACTTTATTTTTCTATTTCCTCCACTTTAATGCCCATCTCACACTAACAACTGGGCCATCACTTTACCCCACTTCAAAGGCCAACACACACAACTTACATCACCAACTGGGCCATCACTTTACTCCTATTCATAGCCTGCCTTACACAACCTATATCACAACAGGGCATCACTTTAATCCTCTTCATAACCTACCTCACATAATACATATCACCAATGGGCCATCACTTTACTCCTTTTCAAAACCCAACTCACACAATGTAATCACCAACTGGGCCATCACTTTCAATTCTCTTCATAGCATAAACACACAACCTATATTACCAACTGGGACATCACTTTACTCCACTTCAAAGCAAACCTCACACCACTAACATTCCTCCACTTCCGTGATCTTACACCACCCACACACAGCAATCACTTTCCTTCACTTTGTAACCCATCCCACACTGATCCATCCCTTTCCTCCAATTCAAACTCATATACACACCACTAAAAGGACTGTCACTTTCCTTCATTTCAAAGCCCACCTCACATTGGCAATCACATTCCTCAAATTCAAAGCCATTCTCATACCACCAAATGGGCCATCAATTTTCACACTCTTTTCTAAACAATAAAGTCAACATCACATGGAGCTATCATTTTGTTCCCATTCAACATCCACCTTGCACTACCAAATGGACCATCACTTTACTCTACTTCAAAGAACACTTCACAATGGCCTATTATTTTCTACACTTGCACCACAAATTGAGACATCATGTTCTTCCACTTCAAGGCCCCTTAACACTACCAATTTGAGTGAAACTTAATTCCATAACAAAATCAACTTCACCTGGAACCAACATTTTATTCAAAATTAAAAGTCACCTTCCATTATCAAATGGACCACCACATTTTCTCCACTTCAAAGATCACTTCACACTAGGCCATTATTTTCTCCACATCTTGTACCACCCATTGGGATATTATTTTCTTCATACTACCAATTGGATCATTTCTACCTTAACTTCCAAGCCTACCTCTCACCACCATCTGGGCCATCAGAACTACTCAGTATAGGTTGGTTGATTTTTTTTAACAAACTACATTTGACAAATTTAAATTATTTCGGAATATAATAAAACAAGCTATTTTTTACCTTTGGAATAAACTAATGCTTGGATCGAGGATACTGTCCCTGAATATGAGAACACATTGGAAGTTCTGCATCTCTTCACCTCCAACCCAGACATGGCCATCTCAAACACTGGAAGATGAGGTTTTCTTTCACAATCTGCAACATCAATTAATAGATGAAATGAGCATTATATATATACAGTTTGATAAAATCAAAATAGATTTCTACATAATAAAATTTCATGCTTGATAAGTCAATATTATCCAAGCTCTGCCATACTCACAACTTAGGGTTAAAGAAGTTATATAAAAAAAAGAAGTTATATTTAGGTGCAATATATCTATTAATACCAGTAGTGCCACCAATACAATCATATATATTGGAACTGTCTGATGGTAAAATATTTTGACTGATTGAAAAGTACTCCAACTGATACAGGGATTGGTGCTGAATCATGTGACTACTTCTGTTGTCTTCAACAGGTGGCAACCTCTCCATATGGATGCAGGGAGAATGGGTGAGTGTATGTGTATTATTATCAGATTAGTCTGATTGAAGAAACTTATTTTACTAGAAAAACTTGATTTCTTCTCCAAATATGTTACCCTATTATATTTACCTTAAAATAATAGGTAAGAAGTGGAGGCATTTACTTCCTCTTAGAGAGCCCATATCTGGTTACTCACAGGTATGTTAGACAGCTTACAAGATAACCCAAAAGAAGAATAGACACCATATGTCAGGAAGTGACCTTAGAAGAGAAACTATTTCACTTATGAAGCTGTATCCATAGCACAATGCTGAATGACCCAGGAATGCACAACATCTATAGGTCCTACCAGGTCAAACTGAGCATTTTGGAATGAAAGATCTCTGAGATAAAACTGGAGAAAATGGATTCTGACCTCCATCCCATGGTATGGATATTATCATTTAGTTAACAGTTTCATCGAAACACACTGTTTTTGGTAACTGCCACAGCTTCATGAGCCAAAACAAGTAGCAAATTCATTTGACTTGGAATTATTTCCTGATCTGCAGAATAAAACATTTATTTTATCCACCATGAAAGTATGTATGCAGATATGTCATCCTCTCCCACTTTGACAGATAGGAAGCAACATAATCTCCCTTGATGCACCATTTCAGTTTCTTTTAAGCATCACTTCAGAGCTTGCACTGGGTCCTGTAGATCCCCTTGAGATACAGTGAAAAGAGTAGGCAGAGATTTCACAACAAGTCATATTCACCATGAATGGGAGCCTGTTCTTGCAAATAAAAGCTAAGGCCACATCGTAAGTTATACTGTCCCACCCTGTTGCAACTGCAGATAAATCTGGTAAACTAATAAAATATGTGTCTCACTAATTCTGTCTGCAATTGCTAATGCAAGTTAGGAAGCAGGTCTTATATGAGAGGTGAACCAATGAAGCCTTAGAAAGTGGTCCAAACAGGGTCTTATTCAGCTAGGTCAGCTGTGTTAATGTTAATCTGAAATCTGACAACAGATAGATCTTGTTGACATCTTATCTTCCATGACAACTCAGCATGTCAAGATATGTCAACAGTAGCCTCTTATTGTGATTAGTCATCAAAGAGCCTAAGCAGAAAGTTAACCACTGAGGTACTGATGCAATCAATGGTGCTATTTGTTTGCACTCTAACCAGTTTGTGAAAATTCTCCAATTCCCTTGTACACTTTAGGTAGATGGCTTGAGTTAGTTTCTTGATTACTCAATGATAGAACTATCTATTCCTGATAGTTCATTTAGTATGATCCAGATGTACAGGTTCAACAACTTAGTATTGAGATGGTTGCTTGAACAGATGAGGATATGTCTCTTTCATCTGGCTGCATAATTGATGAGGTTATTGATCAATGATTTTTCCAAATTAAATATAGTAATCAGGATAAGGCAGCACTCTGATTCTTCAGCCTTTTGAATCATGTTCAAAAACAGGTATGCTTAAGGAGGAACATGCGTGTCTAACCCATTCAATCAATGGAGACTGACCAAACTGGTGAGCACAAAGGTTGGGTGTTCTGCAATTCCTTTGTAACCAAAAGGTCTTCTAGCAGTTGATTCCAGCAGGCATATGTGAAGGAAAACCAAGGGATGATATGACCATTCTGCCTGTATTAGTTGTTTCTTCTGGGACATGACATGACCTGGAATATTACAAACTTGTCCATGGATTTTTTTTACCGAAGACAGGAGAAATTCTTAAAGAAAAATGCAAAGATGTGTGCTTCATTCCCCACTGCCATTCTAAATTAATTCACTACAGTGGAGAGGTTCTATAGAATGATAATGACCTTCATGTAAATTCTCTTGCCATCAATGGAATGCTTCTGTATGGCTTTCATCTCTATAATAATTATATGAAATAGAATATGTAATAGACAATCATGAGCCTCTGAAGGCTGAGCTCTTCAAATAATGAAAGTAGATGTGCATTCCAACCCGCTGTTCTAGAATCTTTACAAACCATTATTTATAAGACAGTTCATGCAAGGGACCACCTGACTGAAGTCATGTGAGATTCTCCAATTCCTGAGATGGAACTTCATATGCATTGTTTATTCCAAGGAGCAAAGCTTCAGCCAAAATTGGAATAGAATCATTGTAATGGCCTTACATATAGGACACCAATGACAGTGATGTTCATCCACTGTCACATTCTTTTCTAATATCATCATTTCATTGTGCTTCTTTGACTACATGACATTTCATCCTCATTAATGAACATATTTACTGCAGTGCTCAGGTTTTATTCATACAACCAACATGTACAATGCTTAATAAAACATTTAAATAATTTTTGTTACAACTGTGTTATTTCTTAAACATAATAGAAACCTTTATATGTTGGATTTTAAATACAAAATATATTGGACTCTCATTCACGTGACATAAAATGCCCTTGCAAGCTTGGAAAGTCTGTGCTAAATGACCTCAGACCCAGTATTTTATAAGACTCAGTTAATAACTGACACATATTAAGTAAAACAATAGCTTGTATTCATTTTATTACATGCAAACCACGTTTTAAAACTAATCCTGCAGAAGGACAATACGTTGTTTTATATAATGGCAATCACTTTGAGGAAACCAATAAAATGCATTACTGTTGAGTGGATATAACCAGATCAGCCAATCAGAATGCAAATTACTTTTTATGAATGTAAATATGTTAGGTGGTCCTCAATCCTCACTAAAAATGCTCTGAAAAAATAAACAAAAGCATTAAAACTGTCAAAAGTTGTTTTCTTATAAGCTACTAGAATTTATAGTATAATTTATGATATAATTCAACAGATTTATCAATGGGAAATTTGGAATGTCCAGAGTGTATATTTATACCATTAGAAGGAAATAAATCATTCATAAGGCTGTTAGTCAAGATGTCTGTTGGCTTTGGATTTTTCTGCTGCCATGAAAATACAATATGGAGAAGTCCATGAAGACCAGCTTTGTTAAGACTTGCTGATACCTGGGGTAGTTCATATAGCTGCTCAAAGCGGGGGAGATAGGAACTCTTCCTGGAATTCAATGAAAAATTAATATATAGATTCTCTATTTAAATGTCTCAGCTTTTGTTTCCTTTTCTATACCTATACTACTGGACTGTTCGAATCCTGAAAAGTAAATTTCATATCAGAAACAGAGAAAAGGCATAAAAACGAAAAGAAATCTGTACCAAAGCCCACTTTAAACTGTCAACATTCATACTGTTCATTCATGACAATTGCATAATCATCTTGAAAATTGTATGAACCATGATAGCTTCTAAACGTGTTTGTATATGACATTACTGATACTTTGGCCCAATTTTCCAAAATAGCTTCTAAATGTGTTTGTATATGACATTACTGACACTTTGGCCCAATTTGATTTCAATTGGTGTCAGGGTACTAATTATGTACCATGAGGAACAATCCAATAAGCGAGTCTACCTGCTAAACTGTTATCTTAATAAATAATATCCAAAGTTAGCTGTGATAAATAACTTTTTTTTCATAAACTTAAAATTATTTTCCATGCATGAATAAGTTATAACAGCACCAAAATATAGGACATAAAAAATTTGCATACAGCCAATAATTTATACAAACCAATACATGGACAGAAGTAGTGTTCGTGTGTAGAGAGCTCCACTAGTGGATGGAATAACTGTCAGCAGTGGTGACCTGGTTCCATTAGGATCTACTTTTGTCAGACCAGCACTGAATCCAAACAACTGAAACAAATTACATTAGGATTGTTATTTTTATCAAGAGAATGCATGAAATGTTCTCAAGGAATACAAAATGTTTCACTACAGTGTCTGTAAACTGATCTCTTTGCAATATTTTAACTAGATGGATAGACAGACGAATAAAGTTAAGACTATATGACATTCATAATAGGCTAAAGACTATACCAAATTCATTATAAGCTAAAGACTATACCACATTCAATATAAGCTAAAGACTATACCACATTCATCATAAGCTAAAGACTATACCACATTCATATAAGCTAAAGACTATACCACATTCATTATAAGCTAAAGACTATACCACATTCATTATAAGCTAAAGACTATACCACATTCATTATAAGCTAAAGACTATACCACATTCATTATAAGCTAAAGACTATACCACATTCATTATAAGCTAAAGACTATACCACATTTATAATAAACTAAAGACTATACCACATTCATTATAAGCTAAAGACTATACCACATTTATAATAAACTAAAGACTATACCACATTCTTTATAAGCTAAAGACTATACCACATTCATATAAGCTAAAGACTATACCACATTTAAAATAAAATAAAGACTATACCACATTCATATAAGCTAAAGACTATAACACATTCATTATAAGCTAAAGACTATACCACATTCATTATAAGCTAAAGACTATACCAAATTCATTATAAACTAAAGACTATACCAACTTCTTTATAAGCTAAAGACTATACCACATTCATATAAGCTAAAGACTATACCACATTTATAATAAACTAAAGACTATACCACATTCATATAAGCTAAAGACTATACCACATTCATATAAGCTAAAGACTATACCACATTCATTATAAGCTAAAGACTATACCACATTCATTATAAGCTAAAGACTATACCACATTCATTATAAGCTAAAGACTATACCAACTTCTTTATAAACTAAAGACTATACCACATTTATAATAAGCTAAAGACTATACCACATTCATATAAGCTAAAGACTATACCACATTCATTATAAGCTAAAGACTATACCACATTCATTATAAGCTAAAGACTATACCAAATTCATTATAAGCTAAAGACTATACCACATTCATTATAAGCTAAAGACTATACCAAATTCATTATAAGCAAAAGACTATACCACATCTATAATAAACTAAAGACTATACCACATTCATATAAGCTAAAGACTATACCACATTCATATAAGCTAAAGACTATACCACATTCATTATAATCTAAAGATTATACCACATTCATTATAAGCTAAAGACTATACCACATTCATTATAAGCTAAAGACTATACCACATTCATTATAAGCTAAAGACTATACCAACTTCTTTATAAGCTAAAGACTATACCACATTTATAATAAGCTAAAGACTATACCACATTTATAATAAGCTAAAGACTATACCACATTCATATAAGCTAAAGACTATACCACATTCATTATAAGCTAAAGACTATACCACATTCATATAAGCTAAAGACTATACCACATTTATAATAAGCTAAAGACTATACCACATTCATTATAAGCTAAAGACTATACCACATTCATATAAGCTAAAGACTATACCAAATTCATTATAAGCTAAAGACTATACCACATTCATTATAAGCTAAAGACTATACCACATTTATAATAAGCTAAAGACTATACCACATTCATTATAAGCTAAAGACTATACCACATTCATATAAGCTAAAGACTATACCACATTCATTATAAGCTAAAGACTATACCCCATTCATATAAGCTAAAGACTATACCACATTTATAATAAGCTAAAGACTATACCACATTCATATAAGCTAAAGACTATACCACATTCATTATAAACTAAAGACTATACCAAATTCATTATAAACTAAAGACTATACCACATTCATATAAGCTAAAGACTATACCACATTTATAATAAGCTAAAGACTATACCACATTCATATAAGCTAAAGACTATACCACATTCATTATAAGCTAAAGACTATACCACATTCATATAAGCTAAAGACTATACCACATTTATAATAAGCTAAAGACTATACCACATTCATTATAAGCTAAAGACTATACCAAATTCATTATAAGCTAAAGACTATACCACATTCATTATAAGCTAAAGACTATACCACATTCATTATAAACTAAATACTATACCAAATTCATTATAAGCTAAAGACTATACCACATTCATATAAGCTAAAGACTATACCACATTTATAATAAGTTAAGACTATACCACATTCATTATAAGCTAAAGACTATACCACATTCATTATAAGCTAAAGACTATACCACATTCATTATAAGCTCAAGACTATACCACATTCATTATAACCTAAAGACTATACCAACTTCTTTATAAGCTAAAGACTATACCACATTTATAATAAGCTAAAGACTATACCACATTTATAATAAGCTAAAGACTATACCACATTCATATAAGCTAAAGACTATACCACATTCATTATAAGCTAAAGACTATACCACATTCATATAAGCTAAAGACTATACCACATTTATAATAAGCTAAAGACTATACCACATTCATTATAAGCTAAAGACTATACCACATTCATATAAGCTAAAGACTATACCAAATTCATTATAAGCTAAAGACTATACCACATTCATTATAAGCTAAAGACTATACCACATTCATCATAAGCTAAAGACTATACCACATTCATTATAAGCTAAAGACTATACCACATTCATATAAGCTAAAGACTATACCACATTCATTATAAGCTAAAGACTATACCACATTCATATAAGTTAAAGACTATACCACATTTATAATAAGCTAAAGACTATACCACATTCATATAAGCTAAAGACTATACCACATTTATAATAAGCTAAAGACTATACCACATTCATATAAGCTAAAGACTATACCACATTCATAATAAGCTAAAGACTATACCACATTCATATAAGCTAAAGACTATACCACATTCATATAAGCTAAAGACTATACCACATTCATTATAAGCTAAAGACTATACCACATTCATATAAGCTAAAGACTATACCACATTCATTACAAGCTAAAGACTATACCAAATTCATTATAACCTAAAGACTATACCACATTTATAATAAGCTAAAGACTATACCACATTCATTATAAGCTAAAGACTATACCACATTCATTATAAGCTAAAGACTATACCACATTTATAATAAGCTAAAGACTATACCACATTCATATAAGCTAAAGACTATACCACATTTATAATAAGCTAAAGACTATACCACATTCATATAAGCTAAAGACTATACCACATTCATTATAAGCTAAAGACTATACCACATTCATTATAAGCTAAAGACTATACCACATTCATTATAAGCTAAAGACTATACCACATTCATATAAGCTAAAGACTATACCACATTCATTATAAGCTAAAGACTATACCAAATTCATTATAAGCTAAAGACTATACCACATTCATTATAAGCTAAAGACTATACCAAATTCATTATCAGCTAAAGACTATACCACATTCATTATAAGCTAAAGACTATACCAAATTCATTATAAACTAAAGACTATACCAAATTCATTATAAACTAAAGACTATACCACATTCATATAAGCTAAAGACTATACCACATTCATTATAAGCTAAAGACTATACCACATTCATATAAGCTAAAGACTATACCACATTCATTATAAGCTAAAGACTATACCACATTTATAATAAACTAAAGACTATACCACATTCATATAAGCTAAAGACTATACCACATTTATAATAAACTAAAGACTATACCACATTCATATAAGCTAAAGACTATACCACATTCATATAAGCTAAAGACTATACCACATTCATTATAAGCTAAAGACTATACCACATTCATTATAAGCTAAAGACTATACCACATTCATTATAAGCTAAAGACTATACCAATTTCTTTATAAGCTAAAGACTATACCACATTTATAATAAGCTAAAGACTATACCACATTCATATAAGCTAAAGACTATACCACATTCATTATAAGCTAAAGACTATACCACATTCATTATAAGCTAAAGACTATACCAAATTCATTATAAGCTAAAGACTATACCACATTCATTATAAGCTAAAGACTATACCAAATTCATTATAAGCTAAAGACTATACCACATTTATAATAAACTAAAGACTATACCACATTCATATAAGCTAAAGACTATACCACATTCATATAAGCTAAAGACTATACCACATTCATTATAATCTAAAGATTATACCACATCCATTATAAGCTAAAGACTATACCACATTCATTATAAGCTAAAGACTATACCACATTCATTATAAGCTAAAGACTATACCAACTTCTTTATAAGCTAAAGACTATACCACATTTATAATAAGCTAAAGATTATACCACATTTATAATAAGCTAAAGACTATGCCACATTCATATAAGCTAAAGACTATACCACATTCATTATAAGCTAAAGACTATACCACATTCATAAAAGCTAAAGACTATACCTTATTTATAATAAGCTAAAGACTATACCACATTCATTATAAGCTAAAGACTATACCACATTCATATAAGCTAAAGACTATACCAAATTCATTATAAGCTAAAGACTATACCACATTCATTATAAGCTAAAGACTATACCACATTTATAATAAGCTAAGGACTATACCACATTCATTATAAGCTAAAGACTATACCACATTCATATAAGCTAAAGACTATACCACATTCATTATAAGCTAAAGACTATACCCCATTCATATAAGCTAAAGACTATACCACATTTATAATAAACTAAAGACTATACCACATTCATATAAGCTAAAGACTATACCACATTCATTATAAACTAAAGACTATACCAAATTCATTATAAACTAAAGACTATACTACATTCAAATAAGCTAAAGACTATACCCCATTTATAATAAGCTAAAGACTATACCACATTCATATAAGCTAAAGACTATACCACATTCATTATAAGCTAAAGACTATACCACATTCATATAAGCTAAAGACTATACCACATTTATAATAAGCTAAAGACTATACCACATTCATTATAAGCTAAAGACTATACCAAATTCATTATAAGCTAAAGACTATACCACATTCATTATAAGCTAAAGACTATACCACATTCATTATAAACTAAAGACTATACCAAATTCATTATAAGCTAAAGACTATACCACATTCATATAAGCTAAAGACTATACCACATTTATAATAAGCTAAAGACTATACCACATTCATTATAAGCTAAAGAATATACCACATTCATTATAAGCTAAAGACTATACCACATTCATTATAAGCTCAAGACTATACCACATTCATTATAACCTAAAGACTATACCAACTTCTTTATAAGCTAAAGACTATACCACATTTATAATAAGCTAAAGACTATACCACATTTATAATAAGCTAAAGACTATAAAACATTCATATAAGCTAAAGACTATACCACATTCATTATAAGCTAAAGACTATACCACATTCATATAAGCTAAAGACTATACCACATTTATAATAAGCTAAAGACTATACCACATTCATTATAAGCTAAAGACTATACCACATTCATATAAGCTAAAGACTATACCAAATTCATTATAAGCTAAAGACTATACCACATTCATTATAAGCTAAAGACTATACCACATTCATCATAAGCTAAAGACTATACCACATTCATTATAAGCTAAAGACTATACCACATTCATATAAGCTAAAGACTATACCACATTCATTATAAGCTAAAGACTATACCACATTCATATAAGCTAAAGACTATACCACATTTATAATAAGCTAAAGACTATACCACATTCATATAAGCTAAAGACTATACCACATTTATAATAAGCTAAAGACTATACCACATTCATATAAGCTAAAGACTATACCACATTCATAATAAGCTAAAGACTATACCACATTCATATAAGCTAAAGACTATACCATATTCATATAAGCTAAAGACTATACCACATTCATTATAAGCTAAAGACTATACCACATTCATATAAGCTAAAGACTATACCACATTCATTACAAGCTAAAGACTATACCAAATTCATTATAAGCTAAAGACTATACCACATTTATAATAAGCTAAAGACTATACCACATTCATTATAAGCTAAAGACTATACCACATTCATTATAAGCTAAAGACTATACCACATTTATAATAAGCTAAAGACTATACCACATTCATATAAGCTAAAGACTATACCACATTTATAATAAGCTAAAGACTATACCACATTCATAATAAGCTAAAGACTATACCACATTCATATAAGCTAAAGACTATACCACATTCATATAAGCTAAAGACTATACCACATTCATTATAAGCTAAAGACTATACCACATTCATTATAAGCTAAAGATTATACCACATTCATTATAAGCTAAAGACTATACCACATTCATATAAGCTAAAGACTATACCACATTCATTATAAGCTAAATACTATACCAAATTCATTATAAGCTAAAGACTATACCAAATTCATTATAAGCTAAAGACTATACCAAATTTATTATCAGCTAAAGACTATACCACATTCATTATAAGCTAAAGACTATACCAAATTCATTATAAACTAAAGACTATACCAAATTCATTATAAACTAAAGACTATACCACATTCATATAAGCTAAAGACTATACCACATTCATTATAAGCTAAAGACTATACCACATTCATATAAGCTAAAGACTATACCACATTCATTATAAGCTAAAGACTATACCACATTCATTATAAGCTAAAGACTATACCACATTCATTATAAGCTAAAGACTATACCACATTCATTATAAGCTAAAGACTATACCACATTCATTATAAGCTAAAGACTATACCACATTCATTATAAGCTAAAGACTATACCACATTTATAATAAGCTAAAGACTATACCACATTCATTATAAGCTAAAGACTATACCACATTCATATAAGCTAAAGACTATACCACATTCATTATAAGCTAAAGACTATACCAAATTCATTATAAGCTAAAGACTATACCACATTCATATAAGCTAAACACTATACCACATTGATAATAAACTAAAGACTATACCACATTCATATAAGCTAAAGACTATACCTAATTCATTATAAGCTAAAGACTATACCACATTCATTATAAGCTAAAGACTATACCACATTCATTATAAGCTAAAGACTATACCACATTCATATAAGCTAAAGACTATACCACATTCATTATAAGCTAAAGACTATACCACATTCATATAAGCTAAAGACTATACCACATTTATAATAAGCTAAAGACTATACCTCATTCATATAAGCTAAAGACTATACCACATTTATAATAAGCTAAAGACTATACCACATTCATATAAGCTAAAGACTATACCACATTCATTATAAGCTAAAGACTATACCACATTCATATAAGCTAAAGACTATACCACATTCATATAAGCTAAAGACTATACCACATTCATTATAAGCTAAAGACTATACCACATTCATTATAAGCTAAAGACTATACCACATTCATTATAAGCTAAAGACTATACCACATTCATATAAGCTAAAGACTATACCACATTCATTATAAGCTAAAGACTATACCAAATTCATTATAAGCTAAAGACTATACCAAATTCATTATAAGCTAAAGACTATACCAAATTCATTATAAGCTAAAGACTATACCACATTCATTATAAGCTAAAGACTATACCAAATTCATTATAAACTAAAGACTATACCAAATTCATTATAAACTAAAGACTATACCACATTCATATAAGCTAAAGACTATACCACATTCATTATAAGCTAAAGACTATACCACATTCATATAAGCTAAAGACTATACCACATTCATTATAAGCTAAAGACTATACCACATTCATTATAAGCTAAAGACTATACCACATTCATATAAGCTAAAGACTATACCACATTCATTATAAGCTACAGACTATACCACATTCATTATAAGCTAAAGACTATACCACATTCATTATAAGCTAAAGACTATACCACATTCATTATAAGCTAAAGACTATACCACATTTATAATAAGCTAAAGACTATACCACATTCATTATAAGCTAAAGACTATACCACATTCATATAAGCTAAAGACTATACCACATTCATTATAAGCTAAAGACTATACCAAATTCATTATAAGCTAAAGACTATACCACATTCATATAAGCTAAAGACTATACCACATTGATAATAAACTAAAGACTATACCACATTCATATAAGCTAAAGACTATACCACATTCATATAAGCTAAAGACTATACCACATTCATATAAGCTAAAGACTATACCACATTCATTATAATCTAAAGATTATACCACATTCATTATAAGCTAAAGACTATACCACATTCATTATAAGCTAAAGACTATACCACATTCATTATAAGCTAAAGACTATACCAACTTCTTTATAAGCTAAAGACAATACCACATTTATAATAAGCTAAAGACTATACCACATTTATAATAAGCTAAAGACTATGCCACATTCATATAAGCTAAAGACTATACCACATTCATTATAAGCTAAAGACTATACCACATTCATATAAGCTAAAGACTATACCACATTTATAATAAGCTAAAGACTATACCACATTCATTATAAGCTAAAGACTATACCACATTCATATAAGCTAAAGACTATACCAAATTCATTATAAGCTAAAGACTATACCACATTCATTATAAGCTAAAGACTATACCACATTTATAATAAGCTAAAGACTATACCACATTCATTATAAGCTAAAGACTATACCACATTCATATAAGCTAAAGACTATACCACATTCATTATAAGCTAAAGACTATACCCCATTCATATAAGCTAAAGACTATACCACATTTATAATAAGCTAAAGACTATACCACATTCATATAAGCTAAAGACTATACCACATTCATTATAAACTAAAGACTATACCAAATTCATTATAAACTAAAGACTATACTACATTCATATAAGCTAAAGACTATACCACATTTATAATAAGCTAAAGACTATACCACATTCATATAAGCTAAAGACTATACCACATTCATTATAAGCTAAAGACTATACCACATTCATATAAGCTAAAGACTATACCACATTTATAATAAGCTAAAGACTATACCACATTCATTATAAGCTAAAGACTATACCAAATTCATTATAAGCTAAAGACTATACCACATTCATTATAAGCTAAAGACTATACCACATTCATTATAAACTAAAGACTATACCAAATTCATTATAAGCTAAAGACTATACCACATTCATATAAGCTAAAGACTATACCACATTTATAATAAGCTAAAGTCTATACCACATTCATTATAAGCTAAAGAATATACCACATTCATTATAAGCTAAAGACTATACCACATTCATTATAAGCTCAAGACTATACCAAATTCATTATAACCTAAAGACTATACCAACTTCTTTATAAGCTAAAGACTATACCACATTTATAATAAGCTAAAGACTATACCACATTTATAATAAGCTAAAGACTATACCACATTCATATAAGCTAAAGACTATACCACATTCATTATAAGCTAAAGACTATACCACATTCATATAAGCTAAAGACTATACCACATTTATAATAAGCTAAAGACTATACCACATTCATTATAAGCTAAAGACTATACCACATTCATATAAGCTAAAGACTATACCAAATTCATTATAAGCTAAAGACTATACCACATTCATTATAAGCTAAAGACTATACCACATTCATCATAAGTTAAAGACTATACCACATTCATTATAAGCTAAAGACTATACCACATTCATATAAGCTAAAGACTATACCACATTCATTATAAGCTAAAGACTATACCACATTCATATAAGCTAAAGACTATACCACATTTATAATAAGCTAAAGACTATACCACATTCATATAAGCTAAAGACTATACCACATTTATAATAAGCTAAAGACTATACCACATTCATATAAGCTAAAGACTATACCACATTCATAATAAGCTAAAGACTATACCACATTCATATAAGCTAAAGACTATACCATATTCATATAAGCTAAAGACTATACCACATTCATTATAAGCTAAAGACTATACCACATTCATATAAGCTAAAGACTATACCACATTCATTACAAGCTAAAGACTATACCAAATTCATTATAAGCTAAAGACTATACCACATTTATAATAAGCTAAAGACTATACCACATTCATTATAAGCTAAAGACTATACCACATTCATTATAAGCTAAAGACTATACCACATTTATAATAAGCTAAAGACTATACCACATTCATATAAGCTAAAGACTATACCACATTTATAATAAGCTAAAGACTATACCACATTCATATAAGCTAAAGACTATACGACATTCGTAATAAGCTAAAGACTATACCACATTCATATAAGCTAAAGACTATACCACATTCATATAAGCTAAAGACTATACCACATTCATTATAAGCTAAAGACTATACCACATTCATTATAAGCTAAAGATTATACCACATTCATTATAAGCTAAAGATTATACCACATTCATATAAGCTAAAGACTATACCACATTCATTATAAGCTAAATACTATACCAAATTCATTATAAGCTAAAGACTATACCAAATTCATTATAAGCTAAAGACTATACCAAATTCATTATCAGCTAAAGACTATACCACATTCATTATAAGCTAAAGACTATACCAAATTCATTATAAACTAAAGACTATACCAAATTCATTATAAACTAAAGACTATACCACATTCATATAAGCTAAAGACTATACCACATTCATTATAAGCTAAAGACTATACCACATTCATATAAGCTAAAGACTATACCACATTCATTATAAGCTAAAGACTATACCACATTCATTATAAGCTAAAGACTATACCACATTTATAATAAGCTAAAGACTATACCACATTCATTATAAGCTAAAGACTATACCACATTCATATAAGCTAAAGACTATACCACATTCATTATAAGCTAAAGACTATACCAAATTCATTATAAGCTAAAGACTATACCACATTCATATAAGCTAAAGACTATACCACATTGATAATAAACTAAAGACTATACCACATTCATATAAGCTAAAGACTATACCTAATTCATTATAAGCTAAAGACTATACCACATTCATTATAAGCTAAAGACTATACCACATTCATTATAAGCTAAAGACTATACCACATTCATATAAGCTAAAGACTATACCACATTCATTATAAGCTAAAGACTATACCACATTCATATAAGCTAAAGACTATACCACATTTATAATAAGCTAAAGACTATACCACATTCATATAAGCTAAAGACTATACCACATTTATAATAAGCTAAAGACTATACCACATTCATATAAGCTAAAGACTATACCACATTCATTATAAGCTAAAGACTATACCACATTCATATAAGCTAAAGACTATACCACATTCATATAAGCTAAAGACTATACCACATTCATTATAAGCTAAAGACTATACCACATTCATTATAAGCTAAAGACTATACCACATTCATTATAAGCTAAAGACTATACCACATTCATATAAGCTAAAGACTATACCACATTCATTATAAGCTAAAGACTATACCAAATTCATTATAAGCTAAAGACTATACCAAATTCATTATAAGCTAAAGACTATACCAAATTCATTATAAGCTAAAGACTATACCACATTCATTATAAGCTAAAGACTATACCAAATTCATTATAAACTAAAGACTATACCAAATTCATTATAAACTAAAGACTATACCACATTCATATAAGCTAAAGACTATACCACATTCATTATAAGCTAAAGACTATACCACATTCATATAAGCTAAAGACTATACCACATTCATTATAAGCTAAAGACTATACCACATTCATTATAAGCTAAAGACTATACCACATTCATATAAGCTAAAGACTATACCACATTCATTATAAGCTAAAGACTATACCACATTCATTATAAGCTAAAGACTATACCACATTCATTATAAGCTAAAGACTATACCACATTCATTATAAGCTAAAGACTATACCACATTTATAATAAGCTAAAGACTATACCACATTCATATAAGCTAAAGACTATACCACATTCATTATAAGCTAAAGACTATACCAAATTCATTATAAGCTAAAGACTATACCACATTCATATAAGCTAAAGACTATACCACATTGATAATAAACTAAAGACTATACCACATTCATTATAAGCTAAAGACTATACCACATTTATAATAAGCTAAAGACTATACCACATTCATATAAGCTAAAGACTATACCACATTCATTATAAGCTAAAGACTATACCACATTCATTATAAGCTAAAGACTATACCACATTCATTATAAGCTAAAGACTATACCACATTTATAATAAGCTAAAGACTATACCACATTCATATAAGCTAAAGACTATACCACATTCATTATAAGCTAAAGACTATACCACATTCATTATAAGCTAAAGACTATACCACATTCATTATAAGCTAAAGACTATACCACATTTATAATAAGCTAAAGACTATACCACATTCATATAAGCTAAAGACTATACCACATTCATTATAAGCTAAAGACTATACCAAATTCATTATAAGCTAAAGACTATACCACATTCATATAAGCTAAAGACTATACCACATTGATAATAAACTAAAGACTATACCACATTCATATAAGCTAAAGTCTATACCTAATTCATTATAAGCTAAAGACTATACCACATTCATTATAAGCTAAACACTATACCACATTCATTATAAGCTAAAGACTATACCAAATTCATTATAAGCTAAAGACTATACCACATCCATATAAGCTAAAGACTATACCACATTCATTATAAGCTAAAGACTATACCACATTTATAATAAACTAAAGACTATACCACATTCATTATAAGCTAAAGACTATACCACATTCATATAAGCTAAAGACTATACCACATTCATATAAGCTAAAGACTATACCACATTCATATAAGCTAAAGACTATACCACATTCATTATAAGCTAAAGACTATACCACATTTATAATAAGCTAAAGACTATACCACATTCATATAAGCTAAAGACTATACCAAATTCATTATAAACTAAAGACTATACCACATTCATATAAGCTAAAGACTATACCACATTCATTATAAGCTAAAGACTATACCAAATTCATTATAAGCTAAAGACTATACCAAATTCAATATAAGCTAAAGACTATACCACATTCATTATAAACCAAAGACTATACCACATTCATTATAAGCTAAAGACTATACCAAATTCATTATAAGCTAAAGACTATACCACATTCATTATAAGCTAAAGACTATACCACATTCATCATAAGCTAAAGACTATACCACATTCATTATAAGCTAAAGACTATACCACATTCATTATAAGCTAAAGACTATACCAAATTCATTATAAGCTAAAGACTATACCACATTCATTATAAGCTAAAGACTATACCACATTCATATAAGCTAAAGACTATACCAAATTCATTATAAACTAAAGACTATACCACATTCATTATAAGCTAAAGACTATACCACATTCATCATATGCTAAAGACTATACCACATTCATATAAGCTAAAGACTATACCACATTCATATAAGCTAAAGACTATACCACATTCATTATAAGCTAAAGACTATACCACATTCATTATAAGCTAAAGACTATACCAAATTCATTATAAGCTAAAGACTATACCACATTTATAATAAACTAAAGACTATACCACATTCATTATAAGCTAAAGACTATACCACATTCATCATAAGCTAAAGACTATACCACATTTATAATAAGCTAAAGACTATACCACATTCATTATAAGCTAAAGACTATACCACATTCATATAAGCTAAAGACTATACCACATTTATAATAAACTAAAGACTATACCACATTCATATAAGCTAAAGACTATACCACATTCATTATAAGCTAAAGACTATACCACATTCATTATAAGATAAAGACTATACCAAATTCATTATAAACTAAAGACTATACCAAAATCATTATAAACTAAAGACTATACCACATTCATATAAGCTAAAGACTATACCACATTCATTATAAGCTAAAGACTATACCACATTCATTATAAACTAAAGACTATACCAAATTCATTATAAACTAAAGACTATACCACATTCATATAAGCTAAAGACTATACCACATTCATTATAAGCTAAAGACTATACCACATTCATATAAGCTAAAGACTATACCACATTCATATAAGCTAAAGACTATCCCACATTCATATAAGCTAAAGACTATACCACATTCATATAAGCTAAAGACTATACCACATTCATTATAAGCTAAAGACTATACCACATTCATTATAAGCTAAAGACTATACCAAATTCATTATAAGCTAAAGACTATACCACATTTATAATAAACTAAAGACTATACCACATTCATCATAAGCTAAAGACTATACCACATTCATCATAAGCTAAAGACTATACCACATTTATAATAAGCTAAAGACTATACCACATTCATTATAAGCTAAAGACTATACCACATTCATATAAGCTAAAGACTATACCACATTTATAATAAACTAAAGACTATACCACATTCATTATAAGCTAAAGTCTATACCACATTCATTATAAGCTAAAGACTATACCACATTCATTATAAGCTAAAGACTATACCAAATTCATTATAAGCTAAAGACTATACCACATTTATAATAAACTAAAGACTATACCACATTCATATAAGCTAAAGACTATACCACATTCATTATAAGCTAAAGACTATACCATATTCATTATAAGATAAAGACTATACCAAATTCGTTATAAACTAAAGACTATACCAAATTCATTATAAACTAAAGACTATACCACATTCATATAAGCTAAAGACTATACCACATTCATTATAAGCTAAAGACTATACCACATTCATTATAAGCTAAAGACTATACCACATTCATTATAAGCTAAAGACTATACCACATTTATAATAAACTAAAGACTATACCAAATTCATTATAAACTAAAGACTATACCAAATTCATTATAAACTAAAGACTATACCACATTCATATAAGCTAAAGACTATACCACATTCATTATAAGCTAAAGACTATACCACATTCATTATAAGCTAAAGACTATACCAAATTCATTATAAGCTAAAGACTATACCACATTTATAATAAACTAAAGACTATACCAAATTCATTATAAGCTAAAGACTATACCACATTCATTATAAGCTAAAGACTATACCACATTCATTATAAGCTAAAGACTATACCAAATTCATTATAAACTAAAGACTATACCACATTCATTATAAGCTAAAGACTATACCACATTCATATAAGCTAAAGACTATACCACATTTATAATAAACTAAAGACTATACCACATTCATATAAACTAAAGACTATACCACATTCATATAAGCTAAAGACTATACCACATTCATATAAGCTAAAGACTATACCACATTTATAATAAACTAAAGACTATACCACATTCATATAAGCTAAAGACTATACCACATTCATTATAAGCTAAAGACTATACCAAATTCATTATAAGCTAAAGACTATACCACATTCATTATAAGCTAAAGACTATACCAAATTCATTATAAGCTAAAGACTATACCACATTCATTATAAGCTAAAGACTATACCACATTCATTATAAGCTAAAGACTATACCACATTCATTATAAGCTAAAGACTATACCACATTCATTATAAGATAAAGACTATACCAAATTCATTATAAGCTAAAGACTATACCAAATTCATTATAAGCTAAAGACTATACCACATTTATAATAAGCTAAAGACTATACCACATTCATATAAGCTAAAGACTATACCACATTCATTATAAGCTAAAGACTATACCAAATTCATTATAAACTAAAGACTATACCACATTCATTATAAGCTAAAGACTATACCACATTCATTATAAGCTAAAGACTCTTCCACATTCATTATAAGCTAAAGACTATACCAAATTCATTATAAGCTAAAGACTATACCAAATTCATTATAAGCTAAAGACTATACCAAATTCATTATAACCTAAAGACTATACCAAATTCGTTATAAGCTAAAGACTATACCACATTCATTATAAGCTAAAGACTATACCACATTCATTATAAGCTAAAGACTATACCACATTCATATAAGCTAAAGATTATACCACATTTATAATAAGCTAAAGACTATACCACATTCATTATAAGCTAAAGACTATACCATATTCATTATAAACTAAATACTATACCACATTCATATAAGCTAAAGACTATACCACATTCATTATAAACTAAAGACTATACCAAATTCATTATAAGCTAAAGACTATACCACATTAATAATAAACTAAAGACTATACCACATTCATATAAGCTAAAGACTATACCACATTCATATAAGCTAAAGACTATACCACATTCATATAAGCTAAAGACTATACCAAATTCATTATAAACTAAAGACTATACCACATTCATATAAGCTAAAGACTATACCACATTCATTATAAGCTAAAGACTATACCACATTCATCATAAGCTAAAGACTATACCACATTCATTATAAGGTAAAGACTATACCACATTCATATAAGCTAAAGACTATACCACATTAATAATAAACTAAAGACTATACCACATTAATAATAAACTAAAGACTATACCACATTAATAATAAGCTAAAGATTATACCACATTAATATAAGCTAAAGATTATACCACATTAATAATAAACTAAAGACTATACCACATTAATAATAAACTAAAGACTATACCACATTAATAATAAACTAAAGACTATACCACATTCATATAAGCTAAAGATTATACCACATTTATAATAAGCTAAAGACTATACCACATTCATATAAGCTAAAGACTATACCAAATTCATTATAAACTAAAGACTATACCACATTCATATAAGCTAAAGACTATACCACATTCATTATAAGCTAAAGACTATACCACATTAATAATAAGCTAAAGATTATACCACATTAATATAAGCTAAAGATTATACCACATTAATAATAAACTAAAGACTATACCACATTAATAATAAGCTAAAGATTATACCACATTAATATAAGCTAAAGATTATACCACATTAATAATAAACTAAAGACTATACCACATTAATAATAAACTAAAGACTATACCACATTAATAATAAACTAAAGACTATACCACATTAATAATAAACTAAAGACTATACCACATTCATATAAGCTAAAGACTATACCACATTCATATAAGCTAAAGACTATACCACATTCATATAAGCTAAAGACTATACCACATTAATAATAAACTAAAGACTATACCACATTAATAATAAACTAAAGACTATACCACATTAATAATAAACTAAAGACTATACCACATTAATAATAAACTAAAGACTATACCACATTCATATAAGCTAAAGACTATACCACATTCATATAAGCTAAAGACTATACCACATTCATATAAGCTAAAGATTATACCACATTAATAATAAACTAAAGACTATACCACATTAATAATAAGCTAAAGATTATACCACATTAATAATAAACTAAAGACTATACCACATTCATATAAGCTAAAGATTATACCACATTTATAATAAGCTAAAGACTATACCACATTCATATAAGCTAAAGACTATACCAAATTCATTATAAACTAAAGACTATACCAAATTCATTATAAGCTAAAGACTATACCACATTAATAATAAACTAAAGACTATACCACATTCATATAAGCTAAAGACTATACCACATTCATATAAGCTAAAGACTATACCACATTCATATAAGCTAAAGACTATACCAAATTCATTATAAACTAAAGACTATACCACATTCATATAAGCTAAAGACTATACCACATTCATTATAAGCTAAAGACTATACCACATTCATCATAAGCTAAAGACTATACCACATTCATTATAAGGTAAAGACTATACCACATTCATATAAGCTAAAGACTATACCACATTAATAATAAACTAAAGACTATACCACATTAATAATAAACTAAAGACTATACCACATTAATAATAAGCTAAAGATTATACCACATTAATATAAGCTAAAGATTATACCACATTAATAATAAACTAAAGACTATACCACATTAATAATAAACTAAAGACTATACCACATTAATAATAAACTAAAGACTATACCACATTCATATAAGCTAAAGATTATACCACATTTATAATAAGCTAAAGACTATACCACATTCATATAAGCTAAAGACTATACCAAATTCATTATAAACTAAAGACTATACCACATTCATATAAGCTAAAGACTATACCACATTCATTATAAGCTAAAGACTATACCACATTAATAATAAGCTAAAGATTATACCACATTAATATAAGCTAAAGATTATACCACATTAATAATAAACTAAAGACTATACCACATTAATAATAAGCTAAAGATTATACCACATTAATATAAGCTAAAGATTATACCACATTAATAATAAACTAAAGACTATACCACATTAATAATAAACTAAAGACTATACCACATTAATAATAAACTAAAGACTATACCACATTAATAATAAACTAAAGACTATACCACATTCATATAAGCTAAAGACTATACCACATTCATATAAGCTAAAGACTATACCACATTCATATAAGCTAAAGACTATACCACATTAATAATAAACTAAAGACTATACCACATTAATAATAAACTAAAGACTATACCACATTAATAATAAACTAAAGACTATACCACATTAATAATAAACTAAAGACTATACCACATTCATATAAGCTAAAGACTATACCACATTCATATAAGCTAAAGACTATACCACATTCATATAAGCTAAAGATTATACCACATTAATAATAAACTAAAGCCTATACCACATTAATAATAAGCTAAAGATTATACCACATTAATAATAAACTAAAGACTATACCACATTCATATAAGCTAAAGATTATACCACATTTATAATAAGCTAAAGACTATACCACATTCATATAAGCTAAAGACTATACCAAATTCATTATAAACTAAAGACTATACCACATTCATATAAGCTAAAGACTATACCACATTCATTATAAGCTAAAGACTATACCACATTCATCATAAGCTAAAGACTATACCACATTCATTATAAGCTAAAGACTATACCACATTCATTGTAAGCTAAAGACTATACCACATTCAATATAAGCTAAAGACTATACCACATTCATTATAAGCTAAAGACTATACCACATTCATTATAAGCTAAAGACTATACCACATTCATATAAGCTAAAGATTATACCACATTTATAATGAGCTAAAGACTATACCACATTCATTATAAGCTAAAGACTATACCATATTCATTATAAACTAGATACTATACCACATTCATATAAGCTAAAGACTATACCACATTCATTATAAACTAAAGACTATACCTAATTTATAATAAACTAAAGACTATACCACATTTATAATAAACTAAAGACTATACCACATTCATATAAGCTAAAGACTATACCACATTCATATAAGCTAAAGATTATACCACATTTATAATAAGCTAAAGACTATACCACATTCATTATAAGCTAAAGACTATACCACATTTATAATAAGCTAAAGACTATACCACATTCATTATAAGCTAAAGACTATACCAAATTCATTATAAACTAAAGACTATACCACATTCATATAAGCTAAAGACTATACCACATTCATTATAAGCTAAAGACTATACCACATTCATATAAGCTAAAGACTATACCAAATTCATTATAAGCTAAAGACTATACCACATTCATTATAAGCTAAAGACTATACCACATTCATTATAAGCTAAAGACTATACCACATTTATAATAAACTAAAGACTATACCACATTCATTATAAGCTAAAGACTATACCACATTCATATAAGCTAAAGACTATACCACATTTATAATAACCTAAAGACTATACCACATTCATTATAAGCTAAAGACTATACCACATTCATTATAAGCTAAAGACTATACCAAATTCATTATAAACTAAAGACTATACCACATTCATTATAAGCTAAAGACTATACCAAATTCATTATAAAGTACAGACTATACCAAATTCATTATAAACTAAAGACTATACCACATTCATTATAAGCTAAAGACTATACCAAATTCATTATAAACTAAAGACTATACCACATTCATTATAAGCTAAAGACTATACCACATTCATTATAAACCAAAGACTATACCACATTCATTATAAGCTAAAGACTATACCACATTCATTATAAGCTAAAGACTATACCACATTCATTATAAGCTAAAGACTATACCAAATTCATTATAAGTTAATTGTTTGTTTGTTTGATTAGGATTTTTAACGTAGCTTTAACAATTTTTCAGTCACATCGCTACGATGTCTGCAGTGAGGCAGTTTATAGTGATGTCTAGCACTGAGACATCATGCCGCAGACATGTAGCATGATGTCTCACCCAGTCACATTATCCTGACACCAGGCCGACCAGTCCTAATACTAACCTCTTAATGCTGAGCGTCAAGTGAGGCAGCTGTTAGTACCATTTTTGTAAGTCTTTGGTATGACTCAGCCGGGGATCGAACCGATGACCTCCCGCTTCCGGGGCGGATGCTCTAGCCACTAGGCCACCGGAGCGGTTCATTATAAGTTAAAGGCTATACCAAATTCATTATAAGCTAAAGACTATACCACATTCATTATAAGCTAAACACTATACACCATTTTATGGGCTAAATTAATCATGCAAAGAGTAGTGTTCATTCAAGAAATGGAAAAATGTGGGGCACATGGACCTGTGCCAGGTCAAAAAGTGGAGTTATTTAAGAAATTGGGCTGCAAATATCCAAATGTATTTTTTGTTGTTTATCAAAGAAAAAATACATTTCATCATTCCATATAGAAAATATCATGATACTCAAGTTTATACTTGTTTACTACCTGTAAGCTGCATAATTTTTTGCTGAAGATCTCATCTTTTCAATTATGTTTTAACCTTTCCCCATAATATCTATTTTCTTGACAGGTGTCCAAGCTAATCAACATCAGTGAAACATTCAATCAACCAATGACACTGAATGTCTTATGCCATTTTTTTAAAGAGTGAACTATTCAATAAGCTAACATTTTTGGAATGCATTATATTCAGTCAGTCTACAATAAAATGATCCTGCATCTTTCATTTCTCAGGAAACTGGCATGAACCCAAAGGCCATAAGCAAAGCCATCAAATGTAACAGTAAAGGGTCAGTGGTGCAATGGCACAACTTTAAATGAAGAGTGAAAGAATTCATTTCAGCACAAAGGTCATACTAATAAAACACCAGTACACAACTGACTTGTTAATTTTGTTTGTTTCAACTGCACCCTTCTTTAATTAACCTGGATGATAAAAACATATATTAAGTCTCTACCTTTTTGTTTCTTTGCAGGCTAATTCAGTTACTAAGTTTAAGTTATATCTCACTTTGAATCTAAAATGTGTTTTCAATCTCCTTTTTCACCCAAGGAAATTCCCAACATTGAATTGGAAAGACTGGAATATATTAACCAAAGGAAGTGCATTTGATTAATTCTGAAGAACTATACTAGATATTTTCCTGCAAGGAATAGAAGATATTTTCCCCAAGGCAGTGCTTTATATTGATTCTGATGGACTATAGATATTTTCATCCATGAAAATGAGTGCCCTAAACTGACCCTAAAGAACTTTAGATATTTTAATCCAAGGACTGACAAATATTCTCCACATTAATCAAGTTACACCCTTGCAAGTTTATGTGTGTTGCTGAGTCTTTCAAACTATCAAGTTCAGTATTGACTACTTTATATTGACTGTATAAAACAAGTCACCCACTTTAGATGCATGACCAAATGGTTGACCACTAACACTTGAATGTGCACATACCAAGTACTAAGACTCCAAAATACAAACACTTAACAATATTTGCTCTAGCTTCCTAGCTGTCAATTAGGCTTTAACAGACTCCAAAATACAAACACTTAACATCACTAGCTTCCTAGCTGTCAATTAGGCTTTAACAGATATGCCAACTAATTAGAATGCTTATCAGTAATAAAAACATCAGATTTTTTTCAATCAAAGTAGTATATTTTAAATGGATATCATGAAAAATAACAAACTTCTATACAATAATACTACATTTTAATAGAAAACTTATACACACCTAAGTCAATAACAATTAAGCTCCAATGATAGTATATGATATATCCAGCTCTCCAATTCCAGGACTTTGAATTTCTTCAACATTTTTAGCCAAAACAATTCCTATGAATAGTTTTTTCCACAATTTATTCTCCTCACCTCTGCTGCCATACTCCACCTATTTACGGTCATTATATTTACATTTTGACTGTTTTATTATTAAATGAGAGACTTTAGTTATAATCACATCATCTTATGCCCAGTTTAAACTGAGTTTACTTTGAAAGAAATAAGAAATGTCATAAGAATTATGTTATAATGAAATAATCATATCATCTTATGTACAATCTCTGGTATGATGAACAGTGTGACAAATTGTTGAGGTAACAGCTGATGTCATAAAAAGAATACAATAATGTAATAAACATATAATGCTTACTAGTCATCCAAATCTTTACATAAAGTTCCTAAATAAAATTATTGTATATAGGTTTAATCTATGATAGACCCCTCCATTTTAAACTGCCCTTCACCTTCATCTGTCTCTAAATGAACACTGATTTAGGAGACTGGAAATGGATCCAGTGAACTTCTTCTGTCTCTAAATGAACACTGATTTAGGAGACTGGAAATGGATCCAGTGAACTTCTTTCCTACCTTCATTTGCTCTTCATGAGTTGCAGAGATGTAGAAGATGAGACAGAGTCCAGCTATCATCCTGAACTGCCCACTTACCTTCATCTGTTTGTGTAAGTAGCAGTGATGCAGAAGACTGGGAGAGGGTCCAGCTATCATGCTGACCAGCCTGACCACTTTTCTGGGGTACATTGCACTGGTCACCTGCAGGTCAAATCTAGTGGCTAACAACTGAAGGCCAAAGACTGGACACTGCTCTGCCATATCTGGCTGGGACTGATTGCCAGAGTTCTGCTATCATAGAAATGAGAAACAAAGTTTAGCTTTTCATCTGTGATTATAACTATATTTCAAGCAAGATACAAAATGAATACAGTTACAGAAAAGAAAATTATACCTGTTTTACATGGAAAAGAAATGCAGAGTTTGCCTGATATTACAGTATGTGTCATTCTGATGAAATACATGACTAGAGCATGATAAATTTCTTCAAAAACCTGATCATAATATGTTAGGAGACCATCAACAGCTGTGCAAATCCCATCTACAATATTGTTTTTCTTGTATTAGCAATAAAGTGCTAAAACATTCTTGGCTTGCCAAGAATAATCAGCTACTAATGGAGTGGAAGTGTGTGCTGTTTCAGAAATGGAACAGTAAAGAGGGCTTGGAAGGGACTGTCTGTATTGTGATTGGCTAATTATTACTGAAGAAACATTTCACGCCCAAAATTGGCTTGTTCAAATAAAATTACACAATCATAATATGTGAAGAGAATAGGTAAGAAGTGATGGGATTTACCCCTAACCCCAGAGAAGGAACTGGCTCTAGCAGCACATATCAATTAAATAGACACAGTCTTGTGACATATTTTGCTCATGCAAATGCCAGTGCACAAAGAGAAATCCTATCATAATGAAGCTGCCAAGAGACAACAGACAGTAGCCTATGGTTATGCTGATACAGGTCCCAAAAGGTCAAAATGTGTGTTTGAGGATGAAAGGTCTCCAAGATTAAAGCCTGAGAATGTCACTACTGACATTCCATTCCACAGTCTCAATGAATTCAGTCAGGGATCAGTTTTACTCAGATGCAATGCTGGTGGTGACTGCCTTAACCTCATAAGCCAACAGATCCTGGATAAATAGGCCCAAGTATAAATATTTTCCCTACCTTCTCTGAGCAGTAAATATCTTCTTTTTCCTATTAATTTGTGCAGTTAGCTTCAAGTACAATTTCTTAGTACAAGCTGGGCTCTGAAGTACTCTTGGGAAGAAGGGTTCAAAGAAGACAGCAGTTTCATCACAAAAAACTAATTTCTCATCATCAAACCCATGACCTCCCACTTCCGCAGCGATTGTTCCATCCACTAGGACAGCAGAGCAGTTATATTAAACACGAGTAAGTGAGACTTTATATAATGGTTCAAAGGGTGCTCAACTCAAATATAATAGAATCCATAGCAACTTCCATTTTGGACAATGGAACAAGACTTTTAGTTAAGAAACGTTAAGCTGAATAGAAGAGAAGATTGTAGTGGTCTTTCATCTGGCCTATGTCATACATTTCATCAAAGCAATATGTCTAAACAATTGTTTCTAGCAAAATATGTTTCTACAAAAACACTCATCATGATACTTTAAGAGAACCTTGCTAATCCAGCCCTTCCAGGCTAAAACTTTTTAAACAAAAAGCTAAAACATGTCTGCCACTGGGGTGGCAATTAGAGTGTTTTCCCATTAATAAATAGATTGGTGCTAAATCCCATGAATACTTCTGCTACAGTGGAAGACATGCTCTTTAAATGAATGTAACTGTAATAGCAGCAAGGGAGTATATGTAATATGATTAGATAATTATTATTGACGAAATATATTTTACTACAATTAATTGGTATCTTCTTCAAACATTTTACCAAAAAATAATACTTTAATGGAATATGTAAGAGGTGGAGGAAGACACATTCCCAACTCCACTTGGAGAGACAATCTCTGGACCCTATGAGGCATAAGAGATAGATTCTGGATAACAAGACTGAATAACAGACTCCATATGCCATGGACATCAATGTGAGACCATGTCCTTGTGAAGCTGTCAAATGACATGGGAAGTTAACCTGTTGCTCCCAACAGATTGGTTGCACCTTTTAGATCTGAGATAAAAGCTGGAGAAGTGGACTTGAATCTCTTTCCAATTAAATGGATTGTGTCAGTTAAGACAAATGCAATGTTTGTGGTAAGTGCCCATATTACAAGAGCCCAGAAGTAAATTCATTTGGTCAGAGGTTATTTCCTGATATGCAAAATGAATAACCCACTTTATTACATG
Source organism: Unio delphinus (assembly GCA_029339505.1). Classification (NCBI taxonomy): domain Eukaryota; kingdom Metazoa; phylum Mollusca; class Bivalvia; order Unionida; family Unionidae; genus Unio; species Unio delphinus. The sequence goes on from JAQISU010000132.1 coordinate 11,217,705, forward strand.
CTCATTTTTATTCTCTGTTAATGTTACATTGTCAGAACTGTGTATTATTTTTCAATACTGAAGACCTTTAAACTGCATGACAAACTTGTCAAAACACACTATTGAGTATTAGGAACTTCTCTGTAAACAAATCATGTACACTCATGTTGGTCGATTAGATTTGCTTGTGAATGAACTAAACATTAAGCTGTTTGATCCATTTGAAAGCAGGGATGATAAAGTTAATGATGTGGACATATTCATAGAGTCACAAATGAAACTTTGAAAAAGCGAACAAAAGAACATGCTATTAGCAGTGTCAACAACAATCATGAGAGATCCAGTAACTGAAATAAAGTTATTTTGGAGAAATATTTATAGCTTTATGCAAATACAATGATTCAAGCTATGACCAGTGGTCTCCAGGGTCTATATAAATGGCATCAAAAAGCATACTAAGGCCAAGGTCTATCATATATCTATCAGAGATCTTCCATTTTACAAGTCAGTCAAGGGGCCCCGAGTGGCCGAGTGGTCTGAAGTACTTTCCGTTATGGATCACTGCCGTCTCACCTCTGACTGTGTGGGTTCAAATCTTAGATTTGGCTAATGTAGTCATGGGAAAAAGCTTGCCGGTAGTTTCTCGTGAGTCGATGGTTCTTTCTGGGGGGCTTCATGGGTTCTTCCTCCACCAATAATACTGGTTGCCATGTATAGCCTATCGTGTGCTGAAAAATAGCGCTAAAACCCTAAATCAACAACAAGAAGTCAGTCAAAATACTAAATTTGAGAAAAAAGTGCAACTGAAGGATTTGGTAGGAAACAAAGAGCATGAGAAACAATAAGCCAAGAAACCAGACACGCACCAAAATTTTATATTAATTTTGACTACATTTCCAATGGAAATCTTTACTGCACTAAACTGACCAAATAAATCCTGTCCATCTTAATCAGAATTGAGTTGGATCAACAGAAAAACAAAATCCTTCAAATCCTGTCCAACTTGAAAAATGTATTCAATGTGCATTCATTCACAATATGACTCTAAATTTCAATTTTGAGGAGACCAAAGTAAGAAAATTTTAAAACTAATGTTGAACACTCAACAAAGTTCAAAGGTTGCTGGACAGTGCTATGTGCACATTAATATTGTTACTGTGTAATGATGAATTTATGGTTGTGTATTTAGTTTGAAATACAGCATATATGAAATTACTTTGTTTTGCAAAATGTAGTATTTTAATATTAAGCCTTAGGTAGGAAAACAAAATGAGTATATATAAAAATGTTACTGCATTTATATGGGAAAATATTAACTCGGTTTTAATTAGTAATGGTGCACTACCCCAGTCATGCAGTATTACCCAGAAAAAAAAAAAGAAACTCATTTGTATTGTCCCATACAAATGCAGTAACCTATAATTATCCTGGATGAAAATATTTGTGCTGATATAGTAGCCTTTCCTGCAGTGTGGCAGTTTATAGTGATGTTTAGCACTGGGGAATCATTATACAGACATTTAGCACCACTGTCCCACCCAGCCACATTATCCCAACACCTGGCTGACCAGTCCTGACACTAAAATCTTTATGCTGAGTGCCAAGCATGACAGCCGCCAGTGCCAGTTTCTTATAAGTCTTGAATATCACTTGGCTGGGGTTCAAACCTATAACCTCCTGCATCCATGCTAGACATTCTAACCACTTTGGCTATCAGAGCAGTCCAATTAGATGATGAAGGTTGAGAGCATGGCTTGGCCTCATGATGGTCTGAAGAAAGTTTGAGGTAGAAAGCACTGTATCTTGTTCCACTAGTTGTAAATTTGTAGCTGCGGCTATGACATTGGCAAGAATATGATGTCAGATCTATTCAAGACATAATCCATTCAGGAAACAGACTTGCACACATGTACTGTGTAATTCTGGGTGAGAGAAGATGAACTAGTTTTTGTCTATTGAAAGATCCCACAGCCACAACATTGTACACCAGCTAATGTGTGTCATTTAAAGACTACCAATTCATGTGTTTTGTCATCCCCTAATTGCAAAATCTCAGTCAACTGCTGGGAAAGAACCTGGAAAGAACTGGTGACTAAATTTGAGGGAAGGTATTTTCATGAAAAAAAGAGTCAGTTGACACTTGCCTATTTTAACTGATGCCCGGATAATACTAATAATAATAATACTAATAATAATACTACTACTACTACTAATAATAATAACAATAATAATAATGAGGACTTTGTATAGTGCCTAATCTTTAGAAGCTCTAAGCGCTTTACAAAATCTATAATGATATGACTACAAAAAACAAAATCAAACACCATGAAATTAGAAAACATTAAAAATGCTGAAAATATTTTAAGGTAGGAAACATTTTTAGGTCTTTAAGTTTGTTCTTGCATTTGCAAAATGTGAGTTTTAAGAGAACTCTTTAAAGTGATCACAATGTCTTTGTGTCTGGGTCCTGATATGCAAAAGATCATTGTCCATCTGACTTTGTTTTCATAGTGGGAATAATGAGTATACAATTGTCAAAAAAAGGAGAGTAAGTATCTTGCTGGTATTTAAAACATGAGTGAAGTATGCTTGACTGGAGTCCATCAGTGAAACATAGCACAGAGGACAAATTTTGTGTCTTATTATTGATTGAATGGACAGCCAGTGGTGTAGTGTATAGTGTACTCCTTGAATGGCAGCATATCAACTGCAGTTTGGTGGCTAGACTTGTATATTTCGGTGAGATGCTGGGTGATGATCTATGACACTTGAGAGTGGATGAGGGTATAGAATGAAGAGAACTGGTCAAAGAAAAAACCCTTTGAACCACAACAAAGACAAACTGGGCTGGAGTGTATTCCATTTGCAGATACATTTTGTGTCCTGTTACTCAGCCAGACTGTTGAAGTAACTGAATGTAGATTCTTTGTCTTAAGTCAATAATCAATTTATGCTGGAACATTTGATCAGGAAGTTTTTGCTTGAGGGACTAAGTTTTGTCTTCTTTGTTTAAGGTGTTGAAACTGATGTCTCTTATGCTACTTGTGAAATAGCAGGAGATGAATATCAATGATGGTGACTCACTAAACTCACAGAACCTCTAAGCTGTCACTATGTACAGGCTCTTTTTGATTGGCAAGGTATAGAGAACAAAGTGAAGCAACATTTCTTGGATAATGAGGCACTACACCTAGGCCTTGTATGGAGGGAGTACCTACTGGTACCATGCAGGTTCAGCTATTTGGTTCTTTCATTAACCAGATGTAGGTTATCAACTAAGTGCCTTGAAATTTGTTGTTTGGTTCTTTTTCTTCTCTTTTTTTCAGCCAAAATTTTCACATGCTGTGGATGAGTCACCAACTATTACTGTGTCATTGGTTTGAGCAACATCTTCAGTTCACATAAGAACATCAAAGCTTTCCTCTTGTTTCATGGCAGATGATCCTACCATAAAAACTGTTCATCTTCAATTTCTACATGCAAAAAACCACTGCTTGTTATGCTCTATACAATAGCATTGATAAATTGATCTGTTTGTTATGCACCTCTAGGAGATAATTTAATCAGGATCCATGGGTAGCTTCTGCAAAACCCACATTGTATCTCAATCATAAAGATGTCTGTATTCAAATACTAAATCTACCTTAGTATAGTTTGAGATCACCAGCAAAATACATAATCCAGACTTAATTTGACAAGCTGTTATTTTTAATTCTTGTCTTTAATTTTTTTTACATCAAGCAATCACAGCATACACTGAGTACAACAACCAGGAACCACCAATAATTTGACATTTTCCTCATTGGTTTCAAGAATTTGTGTAAATAATGCTTTGTTCTGCATGAAGCCTATAATCCCATGGTTTGGCAGCATTTCTGAGGTGTGCATTTGCATCATCCCCTTTAGTACTCCCAGTAAATGATTTCTGTCCGTACTATGTATGTCAAGTGTAGCATTATACATGTCCTGCTTTACAAACTTCAGAGGGTATGTGTAGATCTACACACTATGACAATTACCTTGAAAAGGCTACCAATATAGGTAGAGTACTGAAGTGTAGCTATTAATACTTATACAAGTTGATTCTAGAATATAATTCTAATATTTTCTGAAGGAAAGGTTAATTGCCAGCCTACACAAGAAAAATCTGAGACATTTCACTTCAGGTGACCATGAAGTGCACACTGTGACTAAACTATGTAAAGAAAACTTCTCTGTTCATATACAGCAACATATCTGATCATGACAGAAACTATACAGCAACATCTCTGATCGTGACAGAAACTATACAGCAACATATCTGATCATGACAGAAACTATACAGCAATATATCTGATCATGACAGAAACTATACAGCAACAGAATTGAATTTTCTATAGTACACACCATACATGCAAATAAAAAATGCACTGAAGCATCATTATTGGTGCTTACAATAATAAGACTTACCTGTAGAATGGGCTAATTGACAGCCTATATAGGTAAAATAAGTAAATCATCACATATATAACTAAGAATTGGATGTTATGACTAGATTAATATGGAAACTTACCAACACATATCCAACCAAAGCATAAATTACACAGCATTATTACATAAGCTTTCTATATTACATACTAGACCTGCACCTATTTAAATACAGCTACAGCAATGTGAGGTATCTAAGTGTGAGAAGACAGCAAAGTTGATGCTGTTGTTGTAAGGTTTAACACCATTTTCAGCACAAAATAGGCTATACATGGTGACTAGTAAAAATGGTGTAGAACCCTGAAAAACCCAGAAAGAAGCACCAACCCATGAGATGCTACTGGCAAGTTTTCACACATATCCACATTGGTCAAACACGAGACTCAAACCCATTCAGACAGAGGTGAGATGGCAATGATTCATAACAGTGAGCACTTTAGACCACTTGGCCACTCAGGCGCCAACAACAAAGTGATCCCACTAAAAATGCAGAAACTTTATCGTCGAAGAATCAAAGTCGGAAATTTATAGGATGGAGTATACTTCCCTTTGAAGAGAACACTTTGTGGTATTAAGGCATTTATGAGATACTATTCTACTCTTACCACAAGAAGAAAAGTCTTCATTCCCCTCCCCCAAGGGTCCCAAAGTGATGGACCATTTAGTCCAAGCAAATCTGTTAATGGCTTGTTTGCAGATGTTTATTCTAAAAGATGTGTTGGATATGAAATAGGCATGCAGGTTCAGTATTTCTCAGTTGCGGTGGAAAACCTGCATGTATAAAGTGTTTCAAGAGGCAAGAAGGCTGTGGCAGATCATCGTAACTGTTTTTAGAAATTATGCTAGATTTAAGAGGTCAATGATCCCTGATTTATTTCTCCTGAAGGGAGCATTCAGGATTAACCAGCACCCAGAGTCCTACACTCTCTGAATCAGGAATCAGACAGATTAGGGCATACTTGCATCCATCAGGATCATTCCAGTTTAGAGAATGAATATGTCAACTCTCCAATTATGTCTAAATAAGCAGGAAGAATAATTCTCTCTCAAAATTTAAAAGTGTGGCCTACCTGTTTTCCCATCTGCTTTGATTTGTAGGATTTTCTGGATACATTACAAGAAGCATGCTCAGCTGATAGGATAGATATGACTGGTTGGAAGAGGGTCAGGTGATATGTCCTGGTTGGCATGATTTCTTCCATTGATTTTACTTGACTTTCAGCAGGCTGAGGCCGATCATCATCAACAACTTCTGAAGAATATATTATGAGCTTATATATCATTTAACTTTTGAAAACTGGTTTCGCAAAATTACCTTGGTGAGTGAAAAACAGGTTCACATTCTTAACTAATATTTGAACAGCCCAAATATGTCTAAAACTAATATTTTCAAACCAATGTCTCAAATGTTTTCAATATTAAATTGGTTTTCTTTTTGTGAATGTACTGTACTTGAAAAGGTTTTCTGATGTAGTCAGTGGCCTTGTATCAAATTATATCTCACCAAGCTACTAAACTGACTGAAAATATCAAAGATGTTTTTCATGATCTAAATGTAACAGATACAAGTGCTCTCAATGTACAAAATATTAGAGAAGGTACCTATTATAGTACAGTTAAACCTGTTATGACAGACCACCCCTGCTGCCAACAAAAAGCGGTCTCACAAGACAGGTGGTCTCTCATAGCAGTTTTGTACAAAAATCCAGTTTCCATGATCCTGTTTCAGAACAATTTCAAGAAAAATAACCACAATCACTGTGCATATATTCTATTCTTTATTAATAGTTATGTCTAAAATAGTGTATGCATTCATCTAAAAACAAAATTATATAGCAATATATTGATATCATTAAACACGAAATCTCATTAACAACTGACGATCTGGGTGGTGAGAAAATATGAATAATCTATATATTTTCATTGCATATCTAACATTTAATGAAATAAAAAGAAACAATTATCTCATCCAAAAACAGAACCATTTACATTTACTCAGAGACAAAAGTCAACGACTTCATTCAAAGATGATATACAGGGATTAACTCTAAAAGGAAAGTGTTACCCAGTCACATCAATTTAAATTGATGACAGCTTTGTGATTGGGATGTGATCACTTAACATTGGAGGGGGAGGGGGAGAAACAACAAACCTCACAAATCTTGAACACTATTAATTGAATCCCACAAACAGATCTCTCTTGTTGGTTTAATAGACAATGCTTTAATTACATCTGGCATTACAAATTAACTTGAAAGATATGCAATATATATAACCCTTATGTCAACTTTGGGACTGCAACTGCAATTCGTGACATGTACATAATCCTGGTTTTTGGACTGTAGCATCCATCACCGGTAGCAACAATGATTTTTTAAAATATTATCTGGATGCTTGCTTTTATCAGAGCAATCATTACTAATCAAGCAGTCATTGTAACAACTGATTAATATAGGTCTGTGGTGTCTGTCTGTTCTTATTATAATGTCATTCATATGGATGCTGGGTTTTAGGACAAGGCCGGGAAGCAGGCTAAATGCGGGAATAATTAGTCTGGTTCCCTGCTTTTTTTTTGGTGTTATTTCCTAAGTTATATGTCAGTGCATGTGGGTCAATAAAGACAGAAACCCACACTGTTTCATCAGCTGACAATCCTTTGATCGCATTACAAATTATATACTTCTAATTATTATTGTTATTATTATTATTATTTTTATTATTATTTAACTTCATGTCATGCTGTGTTGTGTTCTTTAAATGGAAAATAAATTGCATTTTATGATTGTGTCACTGATTTAGCAACAGGAAATCTCAGACAAAAAAAAGACAATTTTGATATCTGACAATGGAGGAATAACCGGCCCAAATTTTTTACTGGTTTTAAAATTAGGGTGGGCAGGTTGTTTTTTTTGTTTTTATTCTGTTTATTTAGAACAATTTAGTAATAATTAATATATATATATTAAATGTACTAAGCACTTCAATTACTGGACAAAACTGGCACAATTAGATGCCAAAGTCAATTTGGGGAGGTCTTTTTAACCCTGGAAGTGCTAGGGTCAGCTGATTGCAAACACCCATTTATGTTGGCAACAACTACTGAGGAACATCAAACCCATTGACCAGATGGAAAATCAGAAATTGATATTAACCCTGAATTTTGTTTTATTTGGTTGGGATTTATTTTATACATATTAACTTTAAATAGCTTAAAAAGAATTGGATTTACTTTTCAAATTTACATAACTTAAAGTCAAGATGTATGTTCTTTCGAAGCCACAAAATGTACTATATGTCAGAAACATGTCTATATTGAAATTTTACCATCCTTCACAAAATGGACAATAAGTATATATCAGAAACAAGTCTATATGAAATTTTACCATCCTTCTCCTTGGCATATGGTTCATAGTCATATCTGTAAGCAGCATCCAGAACTTTCTGAACTCTGTGAACTGTGTTGCTATTGACAATCAAATGACATGAACCAATCAAAAACCGGGTCAGTGAGAACTCCTTCTCAAAAACTGGCTCCTCAAGATCACCTTGATCTGATGATCTGCTACCTACAAACAGGGGAAATAACCTTCTTAGACATATCATGTGACTGCATTCAAAATTCTGAGGTCAAATTAAATTGATCATACCTCTACTGTATGTCGATTGCTGCCATTTGAACCACCCTGGCTATTTATGAAACCAGATTTTTGACATCTATTTTGTCATTCTCAAATTCTCAGTCAATTCTAGTAGAGCAAAAAAATATAATATTTGTTGGCAAATTATTATGCTGACATACACCTGAGGCATATATGAATCTCACAGAAATAGCCAAGGTGGTTCAAAAGAAAGATATGATTTCCAAACAAACACTTTGAGAATGTATCATCAAAGGAACATAAAAAATACAAACTCTTCACCTTTTCCAATATCAGGCTGCATAATATTTCAAGGATGTTTTTAGTGATTGCTTGATACACTCCAAGAACTTGAGAAAAGCTTGTTCTTTAAAAAAATTAGTTATCTACCACAGTTGGAGATAAAAAGCAACTATCTTACAGCTGAAGTGAATAGTAATAATGAAAATTACATTTGACAGAAAATGTAGTTATATGAAACGTGAACTGTAAACAACTGTACTTTAAAAATCAATTTACTAATTCTCATCACAATTTCCAGTTAGCTTGTGTCTTTAACCAAAAAGGAACCTTATTTCCAACACTGAATTGACCTATGTTGATGAATATTAATGTACAGCACCAGCACATATGAAAAAGCTCATTTTTCTAAACAATTTTTTTTCAGAGAAAACTTATCCAATCACATTAATATCAGGGGATATAAACCTGTTATCTCCCAAATCAAGCCAAACTAAAGTATGAAAATGTGTCATTTTTCTGTCTATATCATATGAAGGGCAACAACACTAGCCCATTTCCCTCCAAGGTGTCACCAGTTTTTAAGCTGAGCAAACTACCAACAAGAATGTTCATATAATGTGGTGAATGGATGGGTCTTTAAGTGATTTGATAAGTAATCTTAACAAAATGTAACTTACAAGAAACATTTTATTTCTCCTAAGAATACAGTGACACTATCAGGTTGTGTTAGCTAAATTGGGGTTACTGGTGGTTGTTCTGGACAGATTCCATTTTGTTAGTAGGACATGGGATTTTGGCCTATTCCAATAAAAATTGGCTAGAAAGTCTGATATCATGACCAATATCTCCTTGTGCTATGATACCTGAAGTTGCCAGATGTAGTCTTTGATGGTTACTGGTGCCCACTTTTACTTCTCACATAGAGAAAAAAAGTCAGCAAGTTAATCAATCAAGGTAATCAAGTTATGAAGTAATCGACTTTACACCAATCCCTGAAAACATTACCACTTTTGCTCATATAATTCTAGAGTGGAGGGCCATTTTGCTCCTGAAAATTCTCTCTTCTCTCACAACTCGGACAATAGTCAGGCGCGATGGAAAAGATGGTCAAGGCAGGAGTGGAACATCTGTGCCCATGGTTGTTTAAGAGGATTCAGTTTAACAATAATCCTCCTCAGTTTGTCTATTGCATGATCAGGTTGATCACTGACCCAAGACTTGTCCCATCTGAGAGCAAGGCTCAAGATAGACTTGATTTTAGGGAGAAGTTACTTTTCCCTTTGGACAGAACAGGGAGAAGCGAGAGTTAATCAGAAGATCTGAACAAGGAGAAGTGGGAGCAAAGCAAGACAATCTGTGTGTGTGTGTGTGGTGTGTGAGTATTCTTTTTATTCTCTAATTTGAATTATGCCCTCTATTTTTTCCACTATGCATATAACAATGATTTTAAGCAAATTAAGTAGAAAATATTCTGAGTTCTGTCCATAATATAAACACATCATCTTCATGTGCAGTCTATTTTGGCAATATGACTTAAAAAGAGAACAACAGAAACTATACATTGTAATGAAATTTAACTGAGTAACTAGATTAAGAGTAATGTAATTGCAAGTTAGTACAAATCCTTAATCAACAACCCGCAATCAAGAATGGCAGTGATCCGTAAAGGAAAGTGCTTTAAACCACTTAGCCATTAGGGGCCCCAAAGCAGGACTTGTGTGAAAGGTGTGCCAGAGATGTCCATGGGAGTGGTTTAGAAATTGTATTTTTCAGTTCCAGTACCCAAGATAGGTTCTGCTATGGACATATGGCTAATATTTTTGGTCATGTATGCTCCAAGATTGAGAGAAGGCTGAATAAGTCCTTGTTTTGTCTGATATCCTCTCTTGGAGGGCCTTCTTCTTGAGGGATTCTCAACATGACTGGTTGTGAGAATTGTTTATTCCTGAGGGCCTGTTTAATATATCCTTACAGGCTGGTATGGGAAGGAATGAAACAACAATTGTTGTGGTTGTTGAGAAGATGAGGGGAAATCCAACTTTTCTGAGGAGTTTCACTGCAAGATTGATGAGGTCGTTTCCCATCTGTGTAGTGCAATGAGGATAAGGCAATACTCTGATTCTCTTGCTTTCTGTATCACTTTGGAATCAGAGTTGTTGGAGATAGGCATTTGCATCAGGTGAGTTCCAATCCAGTGATAGAGTGTTGACTGCCAGGTTTTTAGTCCAGGACTGGAGATATAGATTTGGAATTCCACCTTGTCGCAAACAGGTCCACCAACAGTCAGTCCCACGAGTATATATCTGAGTGAAAAATAAAGGATGGTGAGACCATTCTGTTTTAACTGATTGTTCTGGGACAAAGACTTGGCTAGTACATTAGGCATCCCCAGATATGGTGAACTTTTACCTGGATCTGTTGTCAACAACATCACTTCTGAAGGTCCCACACCAGAATGCATGGGACTGGGGACTTGAGTTACTCATTGTCATTTTATAGAAGTCACCAATGAAGAGTTTTTAGATAGAATGAGAACCTTACCATTTAAATATTCCTGCCACCAGTGAAAGGCTTTAACAATGGCCAACATTTCCAGAATATTGATATGCCAATGTCGTTTGTGGGGACACCATGCATCACTGGTTTCACAAAAGGATAGTAGTAGTAGGTAGGCTCCCCAGCCTTCCATTGGTACAGACTCAGGCAGTTGTACTTGCAGAGGTATACCCACTGTAAGCCAAGTTTGGATACCCCAATTTCACAGATGGCAGAAGTTGGGCTACCCAGTCTTCTGTACTTACATCAATAAAGAATGTAAACTAGGGCAGTTGTACTTGCAAAGGTATACACGCTGTGAACCTAGTTTAGATACCCTAATTCCACAGATGGTGCCTCAATTGTGTGCAGATGGGGAAAGGTTGGTCCAGTGGGCAAACTTTGGCCTCCATTTGGATAGAAGAATCATTTGCAATGCACATATAAAAAGGTTTATGTAGGGACAATGAGGACCACTGCCTTGCTCAGCAAGTCTAATTGGTACAGGAATTCATATGCAGAAAGAATTTTCCTCGAAAGAAAAGAAATCACCATGGTCAGATATTACTTGTTGGTGAGAAGCCCAGATTAAGCAATGGAACATGTTTATCATGATCTGTTTACATGTAACTCACTTGATGTTTTCATGTATTTCAGGTAACTCGATTCATCATACGAGTGAAGACCAATGGAAGTGCCCAGAATTGATATACGATGTTGTAAACAAACTGTAGAACAACCTGGCAACCTTGTGAATAGGAACATATCTTTTAAGTTTACACTAATGGCAATGTCTCCCTCCTGGACGGTATTCAAAATGCACCATGGTGTTTCTATTTAGAACCATGAATGAATTCATTCAGGGTGCATAGGTCAAAGACAGGAAGCAGATATTCAATGCCTTTGGGACCAACAATGGTCTGGGATATAAACTGCAAAATTATTTGAAATAAACGACAGGACCCTCATGGTGCTTTATCAATTTCAGCTTGTGAGAACTGTGGTATTTGCTGGGTGGAGCTTTGATATGACAGTTTTCAGAGGTTTGTGCTTTCTGTCACTCAAGAATGTAAATTAAGTACCAAGGGCCTACTTTTTAGTAAAACTAAGTTTTTCTTCTTAAGATGTATCCAAAGACCAAGTTTCATAACTGAAGGTAAAAAAGAGTTTCAGATATTTAAGAACATGCATAACCAACAAGAATACTGAAAGCATAACTAACAATACTGAGAGTATAACTAACAATACTGAGAGTATAACTAACAATACTGAAAGCATAACTAACAATACTGAGAGCATAACCAACAATACTGAGAACATAACAAACTTCCAAATGAATAAATAAGTAAAATACTAAATCATCTCACAACAGTGTGGATGAGAAATTAACAAAAAAAAAAAAAAAAAACCTAGTATCAACAATGTAAGTGGTTTTGTAAGGATTAAACTTAATTAACAAAAAGTAACAATAATAAGTTCATTTATGAGAAAATAATCTGTTTTTTAATAAATCAAATACATTATTCATTTATGAGAAAATAATCTGTTTTTTTATAAATCAAATACATTATTCATTTATGAGAAAATAATCTGTTTTTTTATAAATCAAATACATTATTCATTTATGAGAACATAATCTGTTTTTTTATAAATCAAATACATTATTCATTTATGAGAAAATAATCTGTTTTTTCATAAATCAAATACATTATTCATTTATGAGAAAATAATGTTTTTTTTAATAAATCAAATACATTATTCATTTATGAGAAAATAATCTGTTTTTTTATAAATCAAATACATTATTCATTTATGAGAAAATAATCTGTTTTTTTATAAATCAAATACATTATTCATTTATGAGAAAATAATCTGTTTTTTTATAAATCAAATACATTATTCATTTATGAGAAAATAATCTGTTTTTTTATAAATCAAATACATTATTCATTTATGAGAAAATAATGTTTTTTTATAAATCAAATACATTATTCATTTATGAGAAAATAATCTGTTTTTTTATAAATCAAATACATTATTCATTTATGAGAAAATAATCTGTTTTTTATAAATCAAATACATTATTCATTTATGAGAAAATAATCTGTTTTTTTATAAATCAAATACATTATTCATTTATGAGAAAATAATCTGTTTTTTTATAAATCAAATACATTATTCATTTATGAGAAAATAATCTGTTTTTTTTATAAATCAAATACATTATTCATTTATGAGAAAATAATCTGTTTTTTTATAAATCAAATACATTATTCATTTATGAGAAAATAATCTGTTTTTTTATAAATCAAATACATTATTCATTTATGAGAAAATAATCTGTTTTTTTATAAATCAAATACATTATTCATTTATGAGAAAATAATGTTTTTTTATAAATCAAATACATTATTCATTTATGAGAAAATAATCTGTTGTTTTATAAATCAAATACATTATTCATTTATGAGAAAATAATCTGTTTTTTTATAAATCAAATACATTATTCATTTATGAGAAAATAATGTTTTTTTATAAATCAAATACATTATTCATTTATGAGAAAATAATCTGTTTTTTTATAAATCAAATACATTATTCATTTATGAGAAAATAATCTGTTTTTTTTATAAATCAAATACATTATTCATTTATGAGAAAATAATCTGTTTTTTTATAAATCAAATACATTATTCATTTATGAGAAAATAATGTTTTTTTATAAATCAAATACATTATTCATTTATGAGAAAATAATCTGTTTTTTTATAAATCAAATACATTATTCATTCATGAGAAAATAATCTGTTTTTTTATAAATCAAATACATTATTCATTTATGAGAAAATAATCTGTTTTTTATAAATCAAATACATTATTCATTTATGAGAAAATAATGTTTTTTATAAATCAAATACATTATTCATTTATGAGAAAATAATGTTTTTTTATAAATCAAATACATTATTCATTTATGAGAAAATAATGTTTTTTATAAATCAAATACATTATTCATTTATGAGAAAATAATGTTTTTTTTATAAATCAAATACATTATTCATTTATGAGAAAATAATCTGTTTTTTTATAAATCAAATACATTATTCATTTATGAGAAAATAATCTGTTTTTTTTATAAATCAAATACATTATTCATTTATGACAAAATAACCTGTTCTTTTATAAATCAAATACATTATTCATTTATGAGAAAATAATCTGTTTTTTTATAAATCAAATACATTATTCATTTTGATAGGATGTGCTCAGGAAATTAATTTCTGAATTCTCTTAGGTGTTGTAAATAAAAATCTTTCTCTCACTTGAAATCTGACTCGGAGGTTTCTTTTCCATGGTATAAAGATAGTCCATGAAAAAGAAGCCAAATTTCTGACTGGCAAACTGCTCGGAGTACACTTGGAGATGCTGGTCAGTGTTAAGTATGTAGTCTACAGGGATTCCCAGGTTGTCTGGAGCGCTGGCATCAAAAAGGGATTGACTGAGGTAGTTTATTGAAGATTTGTTCTGGAGAATCTCTCCACCAGATAAAAGCACTTTGCCCTGAGGGAGAAAAATTATTAAAATGTTATTTAGTTTCAAATATTACAGAGGAAAAAAAAATTATACATTATTCTGGAATTAAAATCATAATTTTTGCAAGCACCTTATCCAAGCTTAGATATAAATAATAGAAACTAGCATAATAGAAATCAGACAAATGGATCAATGCATTGTAAGAAACAGACATATATATATATATATATATATATATATTTTGATGGAAGGCCTGTGACAGAAGTAACTGTAGGTGAAGAAAAGCTTGATGTCGTAGCTGACTTCTGTTATCTAGGAGACACCATATCAGCCGGAGAAGGATGTGAACTGGCATCAACAACGTGTTGCAAGTCTGCTTGGAAAAAGTTTAGCGAGCTTCTCCCAATCCTGACGAATAGGCATTTGACGCACATTACAAGGGGTCGTTTTTACTCAACTTACATCAGACCTGTGCTGTTATACAGCTCTGAAACCTGGGCTGTCACTGCTACAACTCTCAGGAAGATACATCGCAATGATAAAGCCATGATACGATGGATCTGCCATGTAAATCCCGAGGCTAATGTCCCTTTTGAGTCTCTCCTCACCCAGCTCAACATCAGAAACACTTCTGACATTATCCAATCAAATAGGATGCGATGGCTGGGCCATGTTAAGCGTAGTAAAGGGTGGATATCCAAGGTCCGTTCCTTCAAAGTTACTGGAAGTCGAGCTCCAGGCAGACCTAAGCTAACATGGGAAGAGTTGACAAAAAGAGACAGAAAGACATTGGGGCTGAGAGGAATCAATCCACAGGGCCGTAAAGCCTGGAAGAAAGCGTTGAATAATCTCACGACGAAACAGACAGGCCTACCCTTGTTAGAGGATTAATAAAAGGCCTGGATAATCAAAATGGATGATGATGATGATGATGATATATATATATATATAGAGAGAGAGAGAGAGAGAGAGAGAGAGAGAGAGAGAGAGAGAGAGAGAGAGATGTTGTTTTTAAGTGTGTGTGTCTGACAGGCTATACATAGTGGCCAGTGTCAATGGTAGAGAAAGAGGAGACAGAATTCGGGAAAACCATGGAAAGAACCACTACCCCACGAGACACTACTTTCTCATATGAGAGAGAGAGAGAGAGAGAGAGATTTTACATCTAAGACAAGAACAACAATATAGTAAAACTTGTTATAAGTAACCCTTCATATTACAACACATCCATAAAGGACATTTTCAAGAATCTATAGGAAACATGTATATAGATTGCTATGTAAATAAATGACAGCTGCTTAATGTAGACATAGAAGACATATTTGCATTCAAAATTTTAATATTTTCATGGAATTTAAAAGACACGATCATAAAACTAAATCTTTCAACCATTAAATATTGATGATTTCATTTGCATCTACTCATATTACTGCATAAATATAGTTTGGGGTTGTTAATTATGATATATGAATGAAACTGCATGCATCTATGTAATACATGTGCTACATGTGCTACACACTAAATAAAGGTATGGATATATGTACTGGGATAAGTTCACACACAATCATAAAACCACTTTCTATCTCACTCATAATTTTTTAGCTTGCCCACTAGCAAACATATTACAAACGACATTGCCCGAGTCAAATAAGACCATACAGAAGTTACAATGACACCACTGATGCCACACTTTACTTGTGCTTTGTATTAGTGAACCATAAGGGAAATTAATAAGGAAGCATTTACTCGAATATGTGTTTCTTCCACAGCCTCACAAATACATGTCCCCTGGGAGATGATCTGAATATTAGTGATCCCAAACTGGGCATCAAAGAAGTCCAGTCCCTTGATTAGCATCGCTAAGCAGATTCCTTCAGACTCCAGGTACAGGAAGGGGTTAAAGGATATCTTTCTTGGACCATAGTGGACCTTCTCCTTAAGTTTCTCTGTCAGCTTAAAAAAAGCAGGTGTTGATAAAACATAATAAACTTGATAAGAGATGAATAGTATTGTAGACAAAACATTTATTTAATAAATAGATTTAATTTCAAAATGGTTCAATGTCACTTAATTGATATTCAATATTCAAATAGTTATGTATCCTGCATTTCTTTATTTTGTTGCATCTGGACTATCTACTATCCAATAATGTACCAGTTAGTTGCATGGCAATATAACAGTTTATGCAAAGATAACAAAGTCCTGAGTAAATAAGCAGGATGATGTATTAGTAAGCCCTTTTCCTGACTTTTAATGTCCCAAGTGATAAGTCTTTATGGAAGCATAAATGAAACTTGTTGCTAGGGCTGTGTTGTCATTCAGCAGCTAAAATAGCATATGGACAAAACATGATAAATCTTGGAACAAATTAAAAGTTAAATCAGGGGAGGTGGTTATTGTCCTCACCCCCTTGCCACAATGAACAAGCACACATGGGACACGTCATTTCTCCCTGTGATGTGCCTTATTTTCCCCCAGTACAAGCCCCTATTTTCATATTCTGGTCAGCTGTGGCTAAACTGCATAATAGCTAAAGGTTAGACTTAATATACAAACATAAGGCCAATGTGAATAATTAACAATTAATCCTTATCATTGCATTTATCTTGTAAAAAAAGACTGCCCTTCTGACATACTTTCAAAGAAACCATGTGCTACAGTGTGTGTATATAAGCACTAGTAATTGATTGGCAAATAAACAATGCTCTATTTTATTGTAACATAAAATGCCTAGGAGTTCATTTTAAAATAATTCAAATCTGCATTTACAAGTTACCATACATGTGGCAACTGTTTTTCCCCATGTTTTATATCCCACCATATTTCCTTAGGTTTAACTCTTAAGGAATGTAACACTGTTTACTAAATAAAATATTTACTCTGAATTACTTCTTTGGGGACACATATACTGCATGGCATATTTTGTTTTATTCCTTCTTTTAATTTAATCATGGTAGTGTTTGTGTGTGTGATTTGGATTTTGAATGTAGCTTTTTTTAAAATTCAGTCATATCGCTACGATGTCTGCACTGTGACAGTTTATAGTAATGTCTAGTACTGGGGCATTTTGCTGCAGACATGTAGCATCATGTCCAAACAGTCACATTATCCTGACACCAGGGCAACCAGTCCTAAAACTAATCTTAATGTTGAGCCTGAAGCAAGTTCAGCATAACTTCTGTAAGTATTTGGTATCACTTGGCCAGGGTTCGAACCCACAACCTCCTGCATCCATGGCAGATGCTCTAATCACTATCATGCTAGTTTTAAGTTTACATATATGGTAGAGGAATGCCAGCTGTTTACTGGTTGAATTTCTTTGGCAGAAATGGAGATGTGATTTTGATTGCAAAGAAAGTTACACAGCATGCACAGTGATCATTCATGAGATTGAAACTAAACATTGACAAATTGTTTTCATTTTTTTGTTTTACTATAGTACTGTTGTAGGGGTTTAAAATCTGAAATTTATGTAAATAATGTTTAATCTTAGCATTCTATTTACTGAAGAAAAAACTCCATAGTGTAATAATTATTTCATCAAAGCTGTATTCACAAACGATAAAACAGAATGTGGCATCTGTGGATTGCATATATCTATTTATATATGGATTATTTTACTTTTAGAAATGAAAATTGACAGATATAACATAGATATAATAATAGGAAGTTATCTTGGGAGATATTATAAGATATAGGTGTGGGAGTTTTTTGAGAGTTGACAGACATGAATTGTCTGGGCTTGTGGAATTTCAGTCAGGACTTGTGAGTTTATTGAAGTCACCAGCCCATTTCCTGTGTCTAAAAAAAACTTCTTTGTGTGCTGAGATGTCATGTACAATTACTAAAAACAAAAAGTAAGGAAACTGTTCAAAACACATTGTCAAATGGCTGCACACACTGAAAATACAAAATCAATAGATGGAGGTCTTGAATGGATCGGTGTCACATACCACAAGTCTCGAACAGTACTTGTTATTCTGTCTTGCTCACTCATGATGTCACCAGATATAATCTTTGATCTAAACTTGGAAACATGTTGGGGGGTTGGTACATGTACTAAACAGGAACATTATAGCTTAGAGTATACAACTGGCTTTTATTTGCTCTTGTTAAAAACAAATTAAAAACCACAAATGTTCAGGATAGCATTAGGTTTTTGTTTGTTTCTATGGTTTAACACCATTTTTCAGCAAAATATAGGCTATACATGGCGGCCACTATTAATTGGTGGAGGAAGAACCCAGACAATCTCCGGAAAGAACCACCAGCAGTGGTCCGTAATGGACAGCGCTTTAGACCACCCAGCCACTCTGAGCCCCAGATAGCGATAGGCATTAAGGCACTTTTAGGATAAAAGCAAATACAATTAAAAACTCTAAGCTGTTGCTACCATCCTTAAAACTTTACAATGAAAATAAAATGTTGACAAATATTATGTAAACTGGTCAAATACCTTTCAAGATATGACCTTTCAAAGTTGTTGAGGGACTTGGGAAATTTACGATCCCCACCAAAACTGCAATTACCATCAACTTTGGATGAGTAAAAGAAAATAATCTGAAGCTATACAACAGTGCCATTTACTGCAAAGCTAGACAAGTTCCTTATTATTCAAGAATGCATGCATTACAATCATACACAAAAATCACTTTTTATTGGGTTCACTCAAAAACAGTAAAACTACAGAGGGTGGTTTTACTGGAAAAGCCAGAACATGAAGTTTAACATGACTCTGCAACCTTGCTATAATACTATGACATTTAAAAGTGAGAAAACCTTCTAAAAACAATGCCCATTTTTTCTGGACCAATGGGTATGAAACTTTTGCCATACCAGATCATAGAAATCAGAAGAAAAGAGCAAAAGTTTGAATGTAAAAAAAAAACATGCAGAAACGACAAGTTTCAAAAGGTCACAACATTTTTTATTTATCAACAGATTTTAATACTTCTTGTATTATATGAAAAATTCATGCAATATATGAAGAGTGTCAACATTAGTATGAAAGTAGATTTTAAAACAGAAGCAATATCTGAAAATAGACAAAAATGAAGAAAAAAACTAGAATTTTCAAACATTTACAATGACATCAACTTTGATAGTTTTTGCACCAAAATAAGCCTTTTATCACCTTAATGCATACATACTAATAAAGTAAATATAATTATGATAAAGCAAAGATAGGTTACAAAGCAAGAACCATTGACAAAGTATCAAAAATTTTCACTACGTCTAATGTATTGAAGACAATGTACACTTCAGATAGTAGATACAATTGTAAATATCATAAAGGACTGCTTTGTTTAAAATAATCAGAAAAGTAACAGCTTTAACAAAGCTTGAGAATTTTATTTTGCTTTATTTTGTTGGTCAGTATTTTCAACTTTCCAAGTTAAGCAATCGCTTGAAGCTGGTTTTACATTAAAGTTCCAATCAAACACAAAACATGACTTAACCTCGGCAATGTCATCACTGGCTGACCAAATTTAAAAGGTCAGTTTTGGTTTTCATCTGGCATAAAAACTGTACGCGTGCCAGATCAGGTTGGTGTACTTCACACACTTGTCCAATGTCATATTGGTCATCATAATACACAGCTACCCATGTAAAGCAGTATAGGAACAGGATACAGTTTTCTTAATCCATTCATAAACCTGAAATGTGTAAGGTTAGAATAAGTTATTTCAGATGCACTTAAATTGATGAATGCAACAAAGCAAAAGAAAAAATGACAAGAAGAAAAATAATTTAAATAAATATGTGTAGATTATTGTTCACCCAAAAATAGTTTTTTGACTTTAATAATAGTCTTGTTTTTGGGTTGAGCACTGCTTGTTCTTTGATTTAAGGCCAAATTAATTCATTTCACATGAAGTATTTAAAGTGAATTAAAAACTTTTAGCTACATTTATTGAATATTTACAGAGATGTTACAGACCAGAAAAATTAGAAATGCTATGTCCTTATATACAAATTGGAAACTGGGGATAGGTCTCATAGATTTAACGTAATAAATTGGCAGTCCATAGCTAGCAGAGTTACAATGCCCTTTCATCCTTAATAAACACTATCCTAAATATTTTACCTTGTTCAAAATTAAAAACCAAAAGAAGCAAGGTGAAAAGAAATAAAGAAGGGTAATAGAGCCCATTTTTCTTTTTGGTGAATCATGTTTACAAACACAAAGGTCACAAATTTATTGCTATCCAAATCAATTTATTAATACTTGCTCAGACACATAAAAGAAGAAGAAAAAAATTATGTCCACAAGTTTACTTTAAATACACAAAATAACATGCCAAGCTTTATCTGCGGCTATTTTTGCATGCGTATTTCATGTGTACAAATGACATAGCTGAGCAAATCTGACTCTAAAGGTTTTCCTTGGACCTTCAATTAATGACTTCAAGTACTCCAAAAAAAGATATAAAGACAACAACAAAATATAAGACATTAAAAACAAATATTACTTACAAACTAGCATTAAATAATCCATGGATGGAATATTGTAGCCCATAATACGTCTTGGATTTACATCGAGTCATGTGGCATAACTATTAGGCCAGCCATTGCATATGACTTATTCCCATCATACATTAAAAAGCACGGTGATCTCGCGTGACATCATGAAAAATTCCGCTATTATACAGAAATAAGATATAATGAACATGCTTGAAAATTATATCAAATTTGCATTTTGAAATTGAGATTTAAATGAAAATTTGTCATTTTGAAGTTTTCATTGTGTAAAATTTGAAGCATAACAAAAAAGATTTGCACAGTAATGATAAATGTAGGTCATTCACTGTGCCTTACAAAAACCCTGTATGTACAAGTTCGACTTTAAGTATGAAAACAAATGAAAAACACAGATTTATGCATACAATGATAGAAGAAACTTAGTTATTGTGACAAATGCATATATTTATTCATTTTATGAATTGTGATGGCATAAAATTTATTGTTCAAAATGTGCAAAATTTTGACTTTTAAATTTACATGCAGTCCATTAACTTGGTGAGCTAGGACAGCTTGGAATACCTATTAGCATCCATCCTATTAGCATCCATCATTCAATGTAGCAAAAAGTACCTAATTCATTTTAAATTCTTTGTGTGAAACAAATCAGGTACTTATCTACCGATAATGATGCTGACCTGATAATTTACAGAGTTACAGATAAATTCACAATGCTGTGTGGAACGAACTATATTTTCATGGTGATCACATGTGACAGTTCATTTGAAATGCATCTCTTGTAAAGGTCAGAAAAACTAATTTCATTTTCTTACTTCAATGTTAACAACATAATTTTCTCCAATCTACAGAAGTGATAAACCATGCATTGATGCATTGGTAAGATCCCTTCATTTGCATTTGCACCATTAAAATTTGGTCTTGTACCAACTTTATCTGTCCTGGCCAATAGCAACAGAAATGCTGGATTATGCGAAACCATAGAATCTAAACTTTTTTGTCAAGAGCAAACCATTACCATTTAGATGTAAAATTAGGATAACCTTCCTGACTGACAAATGTATTCAAATTTTTTAGTCACATGGCATGCATACATTGTACTGAAAAGATACTTGGACAGGTCCCCAAGTTTTACCTTGAACATGATGGTCAGTTTGTAGGCATAGAACCCTATGCAAAAGATTGCAGCAAGGGGTTGTTTCTTCCTGGGGAGATTTTCTACTCCCTCAGTATCCTCCTCTTCAGATGCAGTGACCAGCTGAGGGACAAAGGACCATGCCCACTGAAACCAGCCCTGGTCCTCTGCTGTGAGTGGAGCTTCACCCACAACATAATCTGGTCAAAATGGGAAGAAATGAAGAATACTAATGTATGTGTGTATGTGGTTAGCTGTTTATGTCCCTATAATCATATATTGACACAGTCATGCAAAAAAAAAAAATGCACATCTATCAATAATAATTACTACACAGAGCTATATCTGGAAAAATACAAATAATTACAGGGTTAGTCCATTCTTTTTATTAAAGTAGCCCTAATTATTTTTACAAAAATAAGGAACACAAAATATTATCCTTTCCATGCTGAGCTAATAGGATAATGTTAAAATTTTAGCCTGTTCCTTGAATATAAACTTCATACATAATTTCTTTTAATCTGTAAAAATGTTTTAACAATGACTAGAATTATTTTGTTCAGAACTTCTCATCTTGGAATAAAAGTTCCTTGGCACAGTTTTAAAAAGTCTTTTATGGAGATGGTTCTAAATTCAAGCTTATTCTCATAATTCTTAACAATCTCTGATTTGTGAATTGTGGAAGATGTGGCAAATTTATGGATATCTTATAGAAATGAGCTGAAAATATTCCATAGAGAATTTGTATGCCAATATTTTCAATGTTTCTCTAAGATATATGAGAGAGAGAGAGAGAGAGAGAGAGAGAGAGAGAGAAAGAGAGAGAGAGAGAGAATCAAATAATTATCAGTAACTGAACCAGTGCTGAGAATTACCTTTACCTGTTTCTCTCTGCAGATTCTGCTTGACTGGTTCCATGCTTTCTTCAGGAGGAGATGGAAACTGAAGGGTGCCATAATACAATGCCAAACAAAGTTCTACTAGTCGAATCAACATAGGAAGCTGGGTATCAGTCAGAGATAGATCAAGTCTCTCACAATACAAATTAATTTTGGTCTCTATTGGAAATTTCCCATGTATGTTTTCATACTTCATCAAAATTCTACAAGCAACGTGGCATCTGTATGCTAGTGGATCCTGGTAGTATTCTATTCTACCACTAGCATCTCTCTTGTCAAGGCATACAGTCAAGTCACAAAAATTGACAACTCGTCTAAGACTGAGATCAGGGGGAGATAATTCAACAAAAGACCTATCCCATTCCTGATTCACACTGTAACATTCTGCAGATTTAGCATTGACAGAAAGTACAATGTCATCCTCAACAAATTTGATAATCAAGTTGTTGACAATGATACTAACATTATTTACAATTTTATTCATCAGGCTCTGCAAGTAACCTGGTGGCAAATCTACATCCACTTGCTGTTTAATTTTGGGACGTTGGAAATTTGCAGACTTTACTCCTCGTCCAGACTCTCCTGATTCAGAACTATGGTATTCACTGTAAGCTGTATCTCTTAATTTTAGTATACATTCTATGGTGTTGATTGTAATGACAACTGGTTCAGATCCTAGTTTTGTCCAAGGAACATGAATTCGCAATTCATGAATGTGCCCACTACTGAACACAACTGGCAATTGGATAGCTTTCTCAATGACATCTAGACGAAGATCAAGATTGTTTAAGACAACATCTCCTCCCCATAGAGACAGCTGAAAATCTTCTTGTCGAAGTTTTATATACTTGTCAACATAGCCCATCAAAAGAGGGG
Organism: Unio delphinus; assembly: GCA_029339505.1. Taxonomy (NCBI): domain Eukaryota; kingdom Metazoa; phylum Mollusca; class Bivalvia; order Unionida; family Unionidae; genus Unio; species Unio delphinus. Next base: position 11,241,491 of record JAQISU010000132.1, read on the forward strand.
CTATGTATGACTCAATTTTAAACATGATTATTTTCTACTGTTCATCTCAACCTGCTGAAATGAAAGAATTAAAGAATTGCATATTACAATTACTTCAACATGCAAGAACATGCTTGTGGGACTACTAAAAACATTACTATGCTAAAAATTTCTCAAAATATCAGGATACTGTTTTCTGAAAATAGACATCATGGTATCAGTCAATCTAGGGCATCTACTGTAATCATCAAATACTTAATGGTGATATGGTAATATGTATGCTAAGGGATAAAAAAAATGGTAATAGAAAACTAATGTTTTATTAAACCACCACATAAGGTAAAATATAAATCCCAGTGTATCCAGCATAAGATACCCATAGCCATCGCACAGGTTTCTTAATAATATGTATACCAGTGTACGACTCTGCATAGTTGCAAACATAAAAGGGAAAGTTACTAGAGAGTAATAGCAGATACAAAGACACAATGACAGTAGTCACACACCCTCCTGTTTGTAGCTCTTAACCGATTTCAAAACAAAATGAATCAAAGATATTAAAAAAATGCACAGATTGTTTTCATTTCAGACATCAATTTATAATTTTCAACCTTATCATTGCCAGGGGTTAGGGGGATACAACAACAGGAAGTTGTACAAATACTATAGAAGAAATATTAAGCCCCTTTGCAACTCTAACATATTATTGTTGAGATGGTACAATTTTTCAAAACCTATTTGGTTACAATACAAAGGAAAAAAAGAAATGTACTTTTTTTTAATGATGCCAATCTGAAACTTGCATGATCTGAGATGTTTTCAATTTTCTAAAACTCAAATTGGTAACCAATCGTCTGCTCATAAAATACAATAAAAGAATAACTTGAGACAATTAATACTGTAGTAAAAACTTTTGTTGTAAAATCATTGGTTATTCAAAATAGAAAAACACCAAAACACATTTTTGGCCTATTGACAGTAGAAGAAAAAGGAAAAAAAAAACATGGTTTATAATGTCCTACTACTTGATACAACAGAGCCATCCCAGGGCATAAACCAGGGTATAATGTTAAGTATAGGAGAAGAATTCAGTCTAGGATCATATAATATTCAATTTTTGAAATGAATTTGATAAATGTTAATTTAAAAAATAAGAAAGGATGAAAGGAAAATTTTTTTTGAAAGATTGGACTATCTTTTATAATATATTCAACAAAAAAGACACTATAATTAGTATTCCACAAGGATTACATGGCGTAAAGAAAGTAACACTGAGCTTTTAGGACATAAAAACAATAAAGCAGTCCCTTTTAAAGCAAGGGACAACAAAGTCCAGCAGTTATTTTTTTAAAGCAAGGGACTGCAAAGTAATTAGCAAACAGTCAGAAGATTAAGAGTGCCAGAATAAAAAAAAAAAACTTACAGAAAGCTACCTGAACTATATATAAAAAATTTAGTTCAATAAATGAGTTTTATGATAGATGAAAAAAAGAAGTGGTGTGCAACCTGTTTACCTTATGTAAAATATAGGAAAAGTGAATAAAATGATTGGCAGGGAAGTCCATAGGCTTAAGAAAAATAAGGATTATTTCAATGAATGAATGTGTACTGACCACTGTATCAACTGTTACACAAAGTTTTAGCTTAATTAGCAAAATACAATTGCTTGCAATTCCTGTAATTTTTAGCAACAGAGAGTTTGAAATACTGTACAGAGAGTTTGTAATACTGTACAGATATATTAACTTTCCTTTTTAGGACCAAATTTTCTTCATTTTCAGTTATATTATCTTACAGCAAGGATGATTTTAACTGGAACTAAATAAAAGACAAAACATTTTTAAAACTAACTTCAAGTTCCGTATTTTATTAAAAAATTTCAAACCTTTCATCTTTTTTTTAAAAATTGAATGAGAACCACTTTCACCTGCATGAATTGGTCTTGTATACAATTGGTATGCCTCTGCACTATACTACAATACAACTTCTATAAACCATTCATTAAACATTCTAGTAGATTATATTCAATATTATTATTTTTCAAATTATTACACCCTTTTTTATTAGATTATCACTTGGTAACATGTCAATAAAACGACTAATTAATGTATATATCAACATGGTCATGAAGGTGCATAACTGTTGTTCAAAAACTGAATAATAATTTTAAGTAAAGTCAATTGAATCATGATAATTTAATGCTCTCCACCTTAAATGTCATCAAAATAATCCAGAGGAAAACTAATTATCGCTATGGACTTGTACAATGGTTACCAGTTCTTATATACAGGGCCAAGAAAACAGGATATCTGACCTATCATAAGAAATTGCAGGGTAGTATTCAGTGTATCCCCTAGGGGTGCAAGATGAGAGTCAAAAGTCTCCTTGGCATCTCCCTGCTATCAAAACTGGGGGTCAGGCTGAGTAAAAAAAAAAATTGGTATCAAAACTGGGGGTCAAATGAAAAGTTTGGGGACTCTGAAGCGCAAATGAGGGTAAAGGGAAACACTGAGTATTTTCCATACATGAACAGCTCTCATCACTAACTCTTGTTTGTACTGGTTCACACCTTTATATTGACATATCCAAAAAATGTTGATGTACTTTTACATTGATTTTGCTGCAAGTCCAGTATGTCAGCCTATTTTGCGCATCATGCAATTCTGCATAACAACACATCATTTCTGTAAACACTAGTTTTGGTAAAACATTTCAATCTTATCAAGAAAAGAACAATCATACTTTAAGAAAGGAAAGTGATTTTCATAAAGTGTAAAAAAAATATCCCATATTTGTAAACTAAATGCATACAAGTGTGATTTCTAAATGTCAACATGAAAACGAACTTCATAACCTCCTTGAGCTTGTAATGCATAAAAACCTATTTAATACTTGTTTTTTTCACAACCATTCAAATAAATAGATTATTTAAAAGATGGAAATATTTATATCAGAACAATACTGCATCTTAATCTAAGTTTCTAATTTTGCAAAAAAGTTGTCCTACTTTATCATCTACTATTCAGCTTAAGAATTTGCTGGTCAAACAAATTCTCAAGAAATTCCCAGGCATATAATCTGTTTCTTTATTTCTTTAGTAAGTTTTTCCCCATAAAAGAACACATTACATCCTATTCAATGTTATTATCTTGAAAATAATAGCTTATTTTTTTTATAAAATGTTGAACTTTTACTAATTTTTTTGCCAGATTATTTTAGTTTGCATAATATCTCTTGCCATTTAGTGGCATTGTTAATTTTTTTTAATGTGAAACATAAACATTACTTAGTTCCTCAGCAAAATTCTGACAGAAAGAAAGTAATGCATTTCATTTTCACAGCCCAATGTATAAACATTACACCTTTTCAAAGCCAAGTGCAGAATAGACCAACATATTATAAGTCATAAAACCACAAGGGTCAAATCCCTGTGTCCAAATTTAGAATAATTTTGAACAGAATGTTCAACTGTAAATTGCCACTTTTCAAATGGTAAACATTTTCATCAATTGGTCGAATTCAAAGTTTGTTTTGCGCCAATATTGGTGTTGGAAACCTCACATGCCATGAAAAGCCCGTCATCAATGTATCTCTAAGGTGACATTTAAGGAATTTGAATATTGAAATGAAGCGAATAATCACCATTTAATGGTATATGTAATCAAATTCTACACCTATTCCAGACAGAATCTGTATTGAATGCCTACATGATCTATTAGTTATTGGGATACTAAATATCTTGTCCTACAACTAAAAATCAAGTCCTACAATGTAACCTGTTATTTATGTTTTGGGTGTCGAGGTCTTACTACCCATAAAACACTACTGTGTAGCATGTTCCAATGTTGATAACTTCAAATTTTTGGTAATATTTCGCACTTGGCAGCCCATATCGAAATACCAAAATCGGTTAAAAGGATAATACAAATTTTGAATGAAATGAAGCTATCTAAACATTTCTTGAATATTAATATTCTTTTTTTGTTTCATTAAAGAAATATACTTAAACTTAATCCAATTTCGGCATTCCTGGCTTCCATGGCTTTCTAGCCCACTGAAATGTAGGCCAACAAAACTTGAAAACAGATCTATTTTCTTGTGTGATAATCATACTTTATTAAAGAAAGGGCATCAAAGTAAGTAAAGTCAGACTAAAACATAATGACTTTAATTTGTAGAAAAGCATTGTTATGGGCTGCCAAGTGTTTGAGATATTCCTGAAATCTGACTTTAATGTAGGGCTTCGGGGCCCAAAACAAAACAAAAATTATTTAACGGGCGAGGGCTTCCATTGTATGACTACTAAAAAAATCATGCACAGGTGCATTGAACATAGTAAATATATAAAGATAGGAGAAAAAAATTGCAAATATGAAACAGCCGTTAAAAATTACATTAAGTACACACTACTCATTTACAAAATCGTGGGCAGAACTAGCCACATGCCATGTACGTAATAGGCTGATTTTGGGTAGTCTGCTCGCTATGGCACATACATTTATGGACCAATTCTACTATCGGCCAAGCTGCTCAAGAGTTGGACGTTTGTATTACTTATACTATAATTTTTAAATAATATCTCTATTAAAATTTACTGTACTGGCTTTGTTCGGTTAACTAACTTTTCGTCACATCTGCATAATGTAATAGTTTATCCTCAACACATTACGAGTGTACTTTATATCAAATGAAACTGCCACCTCACAGGAAAAGAATAAGTAAGAGTTATCTCTCTTGTGCAGATTTCACTTCCGCTTTCGTTAAGGTCGCGTTGGCTAAATTGTTTTCATTTTACCAAGGTAAAGACTAAGCGAATATTCAGATAAAGAAGAAGCACAATTTCATAACTAAGAATTTAAGCGTACTATCTATATTTCACATCTTGAATACAAGAATAGGGTCTAATTTTGCATTCCTTATTCAGTTCTCAAATGTTTGATGGTTCAACATTTGTAACGACTAAACTACTCACTTGCATCAGTGGGGAAATAAATGATAACACTGCTTAGTTATAACACTGCTTAGTTATAACACTGCTTAGTTATTTGATGAGTGTGATCATTAGTTTCCCCAGAACTAGATGCCTGTGGACTAAACGATATTTAGTAATGGACACACACATAATACTATAATGCATGTTAGAGAATTTTGAATTCTTACTCCATGGAGATGTAAACCCAGACCTGCAGGCACCCATCAGTTTGTATGCACCAGTCCATCATGACCTAGCATACATCACTAAAACATGATGTAACACAGTCGATGGTGTACACACGTGAATAGCAGACATATTGCATGTCAACCTAGTAATTCATCTAACTACACAGTCACAGATTCCTAAGCCACAATCAAGGTAGTATTAACCAGTAGAATCTAGGGATAGCACTATACATTTTGTTTGGTGTTATATTTTAAATGCTCAATAATAAATACTATCACACCATTCTCTACCCACAATTTATATACATCCATTTATTTTTTTTATTCATAGTACATGTTACCAGTCCAGTGGCCTAGTGGTTGTAGTGTCCGCCTCATATGTGGGAGGTCCAAGATTTGACCTAGACCAAGTCAAACCAAAGACTTATAAAAACGGTACCTACAGCTGCCTCATTAAGCTCTCAGCATTAAGACATTAGTGTTTGGACTGGTTGGCCTGGTCTCAGGATATTGTGACTGGGTGGGACACACCTATCTCAATGGCCATGTTTACATATGAAATATATTTTTTAATTAAATTTCATGTAATGCTGTCATTAACTGTGTTGTTTAGAACAATCTGCTCATTGGATGCAGAAACTTATAATTGTCCATGGTAGCAAAGTATTAAGTAACGGTCAGTGGTATTTACCAGTATGTATACTATTTTATGATGCAGTCATTCATAGCAGTTTCAAATCACTTATTTGCAAACAGATCATGCTGGTTGCATTATACAGGTGGTCACTCATAGTGCATTTATATAATAAAATCAATCCATGAATAACAATGTTGTAAATGACAGGTGGTTACTCATAACAGGTTACTCAAGATAGGTTTTATTGCAGCAGTAAATAGTACTAACTAAATGAAAAACAGCAGCTAATTGCAATGCCTTCGAAACTCTGTCAGTTCAAGAAATGTGTAGATCATTTCAAATTATACATGAATCGCTTGGTTCAGCTAAGTTGTTCCATATCCCCTGTCATTGAACCGAAAACTCATTATACTCTTTCCATTTCAAAAGCACTTAGCATCCCAGGGTGTTCTGAGAGAAGAAGAAAAAATTAATTTAAAGTAATACTACTTGTGATCAACCATGCAGATATTTTTTTGTCTCCCTTTCCCATAAAATAGAATGTGACAGTGAAACCTGTGGTTTGTGGTTCCATTACATAGGGTTACAAAGTAAATTTTTCTTTTTGGGAACTGTTTTCTAACCTCCTGGAATATAAAACTTCAGTATGTGTCAGCCCAGTTATTATAGGAGATTTCAGTTTTCTCTTAAGACTATCCTGTAAACATATCGTATACACATTGATACTGTATGATTAAAATTTCACATGTTCAACCTCAGTTTGCCAACCCACCATTAAACATCTTCAATCTTTAGTTGCTTTTAAGAGAAACATATGAATGATTGATAGAACCCAACTAATGCATGGCATCCAAACAAACCTATAAACATAATAGTTTTGTTATGTCCTACAGCAGAATAACCTGAACTGTTCTCCATTGTGTATTATTTTCAATAAGCTGCTTTGCACTGCTAAAAAATAATGTCATTAGGCTGGTAGACTTGTTTTCATCTAGTATTACTGTCTATAATAAATCAATGAAGCTATGACGAAGAATGCCATTACAGAATGTCAAAGGCAACCTTAACAGCATTATTAAAGCCTGTCTCTATAGATTTTTAAATGTGCAATCCTGATGAAGAGCGCCCCAGAAGCATGTGAACTTGTTCTGATTCTGACATCACTGCTGCTTGAGGCATCGATTCACTTTTTCCTTCTATAACCTATGTTATTAATACATGTACTTTCCTGTCATAAAGGGAATTCCCATAATTTCTTAAAACTACCATGATAGCAATGTTTTGTATCTGCGTCGCTTGCAATTTTCTTTCAGCTGATATCACTAACACACTTGTGTGTTCCTTAATTCTCTAGGCTGGACTAATGTAATTCTCTTCTATCTGGTTCATCTTAGTAAACTTCAGAAATTATGGCTGCATAGAGTACCAAGAACCAAACACTCCTCCTGTCAGCTTTTTACCAATCACTGGTTTCCTGCTCACTCCAGAATCAAACAAAATAAGTTTTTTTAAAACTGCATTTCATTGACTGCCTCCAGTTTAAAGTACCTATCTGCCCTCACCCACATGCAAATCCATTCTAAATACTAGGCTCCTCTTCATTATTCATTACACTGATCATTCATAAAATGAAGTCATACAGACCATCTTTTTTGCTAACCTGGGCCAAACTAATTGGAATGAATATTGCCTGTTGAACTTGGACACACTGTGATCTCATATGGTATAACGGTACCAATTGCGCATGTCCAGGTGGGAGGTGCTTAAGGTGTAGGGTCCATTGTATTCAGAGATAAAGAACAACACAAGCTTTGATTGGTGGATTATGTAAGAGTTGTACTTTCTGTTAGGCTTAAAAAAAAAGTTTAGCCTCATGGCAACATGTGAATTTATGCTAATTCCTAAATAGATCAAATTTTGTATTTTTTATGATTTTTTGAAAATGTAATACACATGACTGAAAATAGGTATGTTGTGACTAGATAACTCATACCCCTGTCTAGTTCCAGCAGAGTTATCTCTCTTAAATGCAATGGAGTACCTGGTTTTGTCATCGTCAAATTGACAATCTAACATTTTTCTCTATAACAGTGTGTGAGATGCACGCTAAATTAGGATATAAAATATATTTATCTCTCCAAATATTAGCATTGAGGTCTATGGAAAAACAATTGGTACCATGATACCTAAAAGATAATACCAGCTTCACAGTATATCCATAGTAACGAGTATACATAGCCAACACTTCTATACTGTCATAGTGTCATTTGGTTAAACAATGGATATTGAGATGTTTTGGTCTAATATTGACAGACTTTTACAAAGAAAATGTAGAAAATAACACATTAGCTTTGGAATGGGGCTTTTGTAACTATATCTATAGCATATATAGACTGATGGCTTTGTGACTGTGTAGTCAGCTCCAATATTAGCATACAGGCAAAAAAACGGTTATGTAAAGTTAATATAGTTAATTTTAGCCAAAGTATTGACTATTTTATGCGCAAAAGATGAAAAATCATGGATAAAAAACAACTCTCTTGTTCTTCTAAAGCATGTTATAGACCAGGATAGAGGACACTACTGGTCCTCTTGTAGATAGTTCACTTGTATCATAAAGAATATTCTGGTATGAGTATTTTAGGTAATTTATTAAAGATATGGTATTCCTTCCTATTTTGATTTGAATTGTCCTGCACTAAATGTCTTTTTTTTTGTTGTAAACTTTTGTGCCTTGAAAAATGAACATGCGATTCCTTAGTTAGATAATCATTCTTGAGGTCTCTACTACATATAGAAGCCTTGATTTTAGGTTCTCACTTTATCAGTAATGCATTTTTGGATAATTTAATTGCATTGAAGTTAATACATGTGTTCTTGAACTCATCTATATTACATGGAAAATATCTTGGAGGAAATAAAAAGACCACATCTTATGTATATCATTAAGTTATCTCCCTTACACCAGACCTAAAATTTCAATAGATAAAACCCTACAATTTAAGTGAGTTTGTATGAAAATCAAGAGAAGATTTGTGAATTATCATATTAGCCCTTGGTCTTGATGCAAATTGAACTAAAAGTACTTTAATAATTTCTACCAGTAATGTTTACAAGTTTGAAAACTGATCAAACATGCTTTGTTTAGTTTAGGTATTTTTCTGTCTAACAGAAGCCCATTATTGTTAATTTCTTATTTAGAAGAAATATAACTTATACGCATCTATATTATCTACATTATTCACCCTTTTATATTAGCTAGGAATGAACACCATGCCACCTGATATTTGGTGCCTGTAAGGGATGTAATAGCACAGGTGCCTTTGAATTGTATTTGCACCTATGGTCCACTGCCGCCCTATATTTTCTAAGATAATATTATCAAGCTCTCACTTCTCATTTTTCTCATTGCTGCTTTTGTCTCCTTTAATTACATTATCATTAGCTACATCTCCCATTTAGATACACACTTTCCTCCTGTTTTTAAATCCATTGAACTCACTATACTCATTGTTAAACTTGAGCCTTTTTCTGTATTTTAATCCCCATTTTCACCTCCAAATCCAACATAACCACTAAGAAAGCTTTTATCTAATTTATTTGGTGTCAGATTGGCTTATTACATCAACTGTATTCACTACACAAAGGAGGGAAGCTTTCAGTTTGTATGACAAAGAGGCTGGGTAGCTTGACCTTTGTGTGAGGACTGGGGGTTACTGACCTCATTCATATGCTGACACTGTAAAGTGTTCAAAGCTAAGACTTTATAATTAGACTAGGCCATGTCCACCTGTCTCTGTTGTTACTTTCTGTGTTCATGAAACAAATATAAGTCCTTTATTTTAGATCAAAAGGTCTCTTTAAGAGTAGAACTGGTACATGCTAACTAGTGCATTGACCTTTGACCTTACTATTAAACAATATGACATAATGTGATTTATCCCCTATCACCAAAGTGAAGTTTGATAAGTGCTAATATGAATAAAACAACTCATAGTTAAAAAAATTCATTTTATTTCAAAAGATGAGTTTGTTAGTGAAGCAAAGGTATGAAAACAGGAGTTCAAACAGCTCCATAACATTTCTATACACAATCAGATAAAACATAGCTTAGTACCTCATAAAATTGGTTTTGACAAGCGAGACTAGGTACATGTGTTACTTATATAGTCTCGAGCTATTTCACAGATTATTGGAAAAATCAAGGTTTGCTATAGGTATAACGGTACCAATTGCGCATGTCCAGGTGGGAGGTGCTTAAGGTGTAGGGTCCATTGTATTCAGAGATAAAGAACAACACAAGCTTTGATTGGTGGATTATGTAAGAGTTGTACTTTCTGTTAGGCTTAAAAAAAAAATTTAGCCTCTTGGCAACATGTGAATTTATGCTAATTCCTAAATAGATCAAATTTTGTATTTTTTATGATTTTTTTGAAAATGTAATACACATGACTGAAAATAGGTATGTTGTGACTAGATAACTCATACCCCTGTCTAGTTCCAGCAGAGTTATCTCTCTTAAATGCAATGGAGTACCTGGTTTTGTCATTGTCAAATTGACAATCTAACATTGTTCTCTATAACAGTGTGTGAGATGCATGCTAAATTTTAGGATATAAAATATATTTATCTCTCCAAATATTAGCATTGAGGTCTATGGAAAAACAATTGGTACAGTGATATCATATATATCCTTATATGATAACTAATATTGTATAGTACTTATGAGTTTGAAAGATTAAATGTTGTACTAAACCCTCATTATTATTATTATTAGTAGTAGTAGTAGTATTATTAGTATTATTACAGCATTGATACAAACATAGGATTGAGTACTGTTTTGAAGACATGATTAGAAGAGTTAAAGTAAGGTGCCTATTTGTATTGTTTTTAGCACACCTGGCCATAAGGCCAAGAGAACTAATCATTTAGCTTGTATCCATTATCTGTCTGCCACTGTCCATCAACAATTGCTTGTTAACAATTTGATCATTTACACTTATGTCATTAAGTTCTTTTTCAAATTCAAAATTGAGCAAAAATCCACATTAATGAGGCGATTTCTATTGTTATTTTTACTCCACCTACTTTTTGAAGATTGCCATGATACACACATTATTCCAAAGTCTTGTTTGGACAGAATGAAAAAAGTGCTGTTGATGCATAAATTATTAATGCCAAAACAGCCAACTTGAAAATCTTGTTTTAGCTTCTCTTCCTGAATTTGAACACAGGGTTTTCAATAAAACCTCTTATGATGGGTACAGTAGAACCCGTTTTGAAAGACCACCCTTTCTGCCAAATAATAATTGTCTCCCATGACATGTCATAATACTATATAATGAATAAAGTAGTACCTATCTTGAAAGACTACCCATTCTGCTAAATAATAATGTTCTCTCAAGACAGGTGGTCTCCTATGAATATATCCATGCATTGAAAATGTGATCTCTCAAGACGTGGTCTCTCATAACAATGGTCTTTCAAGACAGGTTCTACTGTATTCCCATGCATCAAGAATGTGGTCTTTCCATACAAGTTGCCTAATAGCAATGGTCTTTCAAGACCGGTTTTACTGTATTAAATGAGAATGGTTTTGCCTGAACATTAAATATGGCCACCATCATGTTTATCTTAAAACTGCTTTTGCTACACCACCTGAATGGATGGTCATAGAGCTTTCACTAAAAGACTTCTTATGATGTTTGTTTGTAAATGAAAATGGCTCCAATCCAACATGCAATGTGGCCACAAATGCAGCCATCTTGAAAATCTTATTGCTACTCCTTCTGAATAGAAGTTAGAAAGTTATATCAACATGTGGTTTTCATTGAAAGCCCATCTGTGCCAATCTGACCACCACAGCAGCCATCTTGAAAATCTTATCTTTATTCCTATTATTTTCAACTTCTGTTCAGATTGGTATATGTTAGCACTCAAGAATGCAGTATTGCAAGTTTCGCTTTTATTTCTAGCAAAAATTTCACTGTATGTTTTATATTAAATATTACTTGAATTGTTTCTTTTTAGCTCGAACTTTAAAACCTTATTCAGTTGAAATAACTCATTGATAGAACTAAATTTGGACAATTTAATTTGACCCAAACACTAGCTGTAATATAGTAAGGGCTGCGGCATAGTGAGGCTTGAAGCTAAAGAACAATCTTTGTTGATTAAACTTTAGTGATGTTTTATCACTTGTTTGTTGCATTAAAATCTTTAAATCTTTATTAGGTCTTATTGTTTTTCAGGACAGTTGGTAGCACTGAAATATGAACCGGTGTGATATATGCCATCTCAGTCTGAATTCATCCGAACAGTACCAGCAGCACCTGGGGGGAAAGAAACACTTAGACAAATTGAAAGCAGCAGGAATCACTCCAACTCCACGTAAAATATATTTCACTTCATTCTGCAACAAAAAAATTAGGATGCAAAATTTTCCAAAGCATTTATTTTCCTGCAAAATGATTGTATAAATGGAAAAAGAATAAAATAAAAAAATAATTCACGAATTAAATTACAAAAGTTCTACTAGGATGCCAACCATCACAATTTTGTCATGAATTTCACGACTTTTTCAGCGATTCGCAAATTTTTGCTGCATGCAAAAAATTAATGAATTCTCCAATTCTCAATTATTTAAAATAACCAATATCCATCTAAGCACTAGGCATGACATCATCAGTTGCCGAAACAGTCCAGTACTATTTATCGTAATATTAGTGAACATTAGCTGATTGGTACAGTTGGCCCAGTAGCAAGCATTTTAGTGTATTTTATATATATACACAAGAATAGTTTTACAAATGTTTTTACCATTTCATCACTATAGACCAGTTTTCCTGTCAGGACAAGCAAGTCTTGTAAACCATATGGGCCGCTTTACCGGTCTGGGGCAGTGTGCTTTTTTTAAAGTCATAATACCAGACTGCATAGATTTTGGGATACCTCTAAGAACTTTCTTTTTGTAATGTAGATATTATACTTGAATTATCTCAAGGCAAGCAGGCACATTTTGAGCGTGTTTTCTGAATGGTAAATTTCTATCCCAAATGGTGGAGTTCGAAGCAAGACGAGAATGAAGTGTCAGATTATGAATTATCAAAATATTTAGCTGTTGCGAAGTTGGTTGAAAATGAGAGATGCATCTGGAGATACATTTGAATAATGCTTGTGGGTGACAGTGATGACAGTGAAGTAGACTTTGAAGGTTTTGAACCAGTGGAAATGTGAACTCCACGTTTTTGTTCTCAACGAACCAAAGGGATTTATTTCAGTTTTCTGGGAGAGTTGGACCCACCGAAGTGTTAGATGACTCCAGATAAGCTTGGGAATACTTTGAAATCTTTGATTTAGATGAAGTGTTTGAAAATATTATTCATGGAATGTGGTAAATAAATAATTGCTTGTGCATTTTAACTGTTTTACCTGTTTTTATTTTAACACATATATGCACGTTTTATTGAATTAGTCATACAAGTTGACTTTTAATCTTTATTTTGATACCTAATCCAGCCAGATATCTTTAAAATTGGCAAAGTTATATTCTTTCAAAGTCCACAGGTAGTTCTGCTTTACAAGACTTAGTCCAAAGTTTAGGGCTCTATGCCTGCAAAGTTACTTAGTGATGAAGGGGTTAATAGAAACTGGGGCCTAACCGGAAATCTGACCCTTGTAACCCCATTTTTACTTTGGAATTTTTGTTGTTTTCCACATCTTGTGACTCTATGACCTCATTGACATGTACGTTGCGAGATTTGTATAGTCATTTGACTTGTACTGAAAATAACCAGATCCAGGTCAAATTTCAATAATGAGGCACTTTTTTCTCTTCTGTCGTTGAAAGGTCATTTGCTGGGGCAACTAGTAAGAGGCTACCCCATACCAACATCAAATTGTGTCTGTGAATTATAACTAATTGATAGGGAAACTACTCTGACCCTACAGTACACCCCAACATAAATATCCAAATATTAAAAATGGTGTGGCAAGGGTTAGAGGACTCTTTGAATAGGAAAAAGAAATATATTGCACAAATAGTGAAGGTTAGTTTGGAATATACCAAACATTTGCCATACAGTCAGCCATCAAACACTGATGCTCTTTGCATGTGTTGTGCCACAAATGTTAGAATTGGGTATGGTGTCAGAGATGATGTGAGGAAGCACATTGTGGGCAAAAAGCACATCAAGGTTGGGAAAACTAAGAACTCACAGCAGATTTCATCTCCTAAATCCTTAATAATGAATGCATTTTGATAACGTCACAAAATTTTAATATTCTTTGCACATTTAATCACTTATGCATTAACATTGCACATAAATTACAAATTTAGCCATTTCTTGACAATTTGTAAAAAATAATTACAATTGCCTTGTTAACACATTAACCCATGGTGCCGTGTTTATGGGGCAGGAGGTAGTAGTGTCAAGGTCATGTATGATACACTAAAGTAGGTAGTATTATATAAAGGTAGACAAATTTAGCTCTACTATGATACCAAATAATCTGGACATTTTTATTTTAACCAAAATTCACCTGTGGATGGAATCTGATTTTGCATCTAGATTGTAGATTTTTGGCCTCAGATCTAAGGCAGACCAGTTTGAACTGCACACTGACAGGTGAACCTGTGCAAAAAGTAGGATAAGGTGGGCATTTGAAAAAAAGAATGGTCTCGAAACAAAAAAAAACATATTTCCAATTTTTCTATTCTGCTCATACCTAAGTGAAATAACCAATGGAAAACAATGTTTTTAACACAACTAGGCATTAGGCTAATGAAAAATCACTTGGAATTTGATGTATTAGGATGTATTTCAGAAATAGCCCCCAAATTGTGTTTCCTACTGGCATTTCATGCCAAAACAACAAAATCCTCCAGTGGTTAATGTGTTAATACCATGAAAGTCATAACAATATTCCTTGATAGTTTCCATTAGTTCCATACTGACAGAAACTACCTACATGTCGGTTCAGTGAAAATTTTCCATGGTACATACCACTGGCAAAATATATGGTAAACCTGTATACTGGTAATACTGTGCACTTCAAATCAGCAAGCCTTTAAAATGTAGAAAGATCCAACTTCTCTACACTTGAGCTGAATGACTGAATTCATCCCCACAAGATGTGTAGAATTGGGTCTTAATATCAGTCAGCTGAATGACTGAATTCATCCCCACAAGATGTGTAGAATTGGGTCTTAATATCAGTCAGCTGAATGACTGAATTCATCCCCACAAGATGTGGAGAATTGGGTCTTAATATCAGTCAGCTGAATGACTGAATTCATCCCCACAAAATGTGTAGAATTGGGTCTTAATATCAGTCAGCTGAATGACTGAATTCATTCCCACAAGACATGTAGAATTGGGTCTTAATATCAGTCAGCTGAATGACTGAATTCATTCCAACAAGACATGTAGAATTGGGTCTTAATATCAGTCAGCTGAATGACTGAATTCATCCCCACCAGACGTGTATAATTGAGTCTTAATATCAGTCAGCTGAATGACTGAATTCATTCCCACAAGACATGTAGAATTGGGTCTTAATATCAGTCAGCTGAATGACTGAATTCATTCCCACCAGACATGTAGCATTGGGTCTTAATATCAGTCAGCTGGACTGTTATATAAAATTATAAATTGAATTCCAGAGGACAATGATGAGAAATTAATATTTCAGATCAATTTCCATCATGCAGTTTTATTTTTTTTACATATATTTGATTGGTTGATTCTGTATATACACAAAGACAGTTCATTGTACCTAGTTTTTTTTTTTAATATTAATTTATTATTTCAGCCCCACCCAAACCACCAACAATCTATGGAGGAAGCTTTGTGTCTGCAGGTTACCAGGGATCACATGACCCTACCCAGCCACCTCCTCCCCCTCCTCCTCCATCTAGCCAGGGACCTTACTCAATGCCAAGTAAGCAAACATTTGTATGTTTTTGTATTTTTCTTTTTGCAGCTATCAAAACTAAAAGAGTTTGAAAGAAGTGGCTTCCAATTTAAATTAATAATGAAAGCAAGCAATAATTGAATGGATTGACATAAGTAACTGACATTCCTTAAGCATTTTGTACAGAAGGTTTAATGAAGAAAGGACATCTTGGAGAAAGCTTGTGACACCATGTGGAAGTACAGCTTAATGAATGACCAAGTTAGGTCAAAGGGTATCCCTACCAGTCTCTATATCCAGATTTTTGCAAGACAAAACGTTAAGTTAAAAACTATCCTTAAGATAGGAGTGTCAAAAAACTATCTTTAGGATATGAGTGTTAAAAACTATCTTTATGATAAGAGTGTAAACAACTATCCTTAGGATAAGAGTGTTAAAAACTATCTTTAGGATAAATGTGTTAAAAACTATCCTTATGATAAGAGTGTAAAAAACTATCCTTAGGATATGAGTGTAAAAAAACTATCTTTAGGATAAATGTGTTAAAAACTATCCTTAGGATAAGAGTGTAAAAAACTATCTTTAGGATATGAGTGTAAAAAAAAAACTCATTCGGATAAATGTGTTAAAAACTATCCTTAGGATATGAGTGTTAAAAACTATCTTTAGGATAAATGTGTTAAAAACTATCTTTAGGATAAATGTGTTAAAAACTATCCTTAGGATAAGAGTGTTAAAAAAAACTATCTTTAGGATATGAGTGTTAAAAACTATCTTTAGGATAAGAGTGTAAACAAATATCCTTAGGATAAGAGTGTAAAAAACTATCTTTAGGATAAATGTGTTAAAAACTATCCTTATGATAAGAGTGTAAAAAACTATCCTTAGGATATGAGTGTAAAAAACTATCTTTAGGATAAATGTGTTAAAAACTATCCTTAGGATAAGAGTGTAAAAAACTATCCTTAGGATATGAGTGTTAAAAACTATCTTTAGGATAAATTTGTTAAAAACTATCCTTAGGATAAGAGTGTAAAAAACTATCATTAGGATAAGAGTGTAAAAAACTATCCTTAGGATATGAGTGTTAAAAACTATCTTTAGGATAAATGTGTTAAAAACTATCCTTAGGATATGAGTGTAAAAAACTATCATTAGGATAAGAGTGTAAAAAACTATCCTTAGGATATGAGTGTTAAAAACTATCTTTAGGATAAATTTGTTAAAAACTATCCTTAGGATAAGAGTGTAAAAAACTATCATTAGGATAAGAGTGTAAAAAACTATCCTTAGGATATGAGTGTTAAAAACTATCTTTAGGATAAATGTGTTAAAAACTATCCTTAGGATATGAGTGTAAAAAACTATCATTAGGATAAGAGTGTAAAAAACTATCCTTAGGATATGAGTGTTAAAAACTATCTTTAGGATAAATGTGTTAAAAACTATCCTTAGGATATGAGTGTTAAAAACTATCTTTAGGATAAATTTGTTAAAAACTGTCCTTAGGATAAGAGTGTAAAAAACTATCTTTAGGATATGAGTGTAAAAAAAAAACTCATTAGGATAAATGTGTTAAAAACTATCCTTATGATATGAGTGTTAAAAACTATCTTTAGGATAAATGTGTTAAAAACTATCTTTAGGATAAATGTGTTAAAAACTATCTTTAGGATATGAGTGTAAAAAAACTCATTAGGATAAATGTGTTAAAAACTATCCTTAGGTTATGAGTATTAAAAACTATCTTTAGGATAAATGTGTTAAAAACTATCCTTAGGATATGAGTGTAAAAAAAACTATCCTTAGGATAAGAGTGTAAAAAACTATCCTTAGGATAAGAGTGTAAAAAAACTATCCTTAGGATAAGAGTGTAAAAAACTATCCTTAGGATAAGAGTGTAAAAAACTATCTTTAGGATAAGAGTGTAAAAAACTATCTTTAGGATAAGAGTGTAAAAAACTATCCTTAGGATAAGAGTGTAAAAAACTATCCTTAGGATAAGAGTGTAAAAAATCTATCCTTAGGATAAGAGTGTAAAAAACTATCCTTAGGATAAGAGTGTAAAAAACTATCCTTAGGATAAGAGTGTAAAAAACTATCCTTAGGATAAGAGTGTAAAAAACTATCCTTAGGATAAGAGTGTAAAAAAACTATCCTTAGGATAAGAGTGTAAAAAACTATCCTTAGGATAAAGAGTGTAAAAAACTATCCTTAGGATATGAGTGTTAAAAACTATCTTTAGGATAAATGTGTTAAAAACTATCCTTAGGATATGAGTGTTAAAAACTATCTTTAGGATAAATGTGTTAAAAACTATCTTTATGATAAATGTGTTAAAAACTATCTTTAGGATAAGAGTGTTAAAAACTATCTTTAGGATAAATGTGTTAAAAACTATCTTTATGATAAATGTGTTAAAAACTATCTTTAGGATATGAGTGTTAAAAACTATCTTTAGGATAAATGTGTTAAAAACTATCTTTAGGATATGAGTTTTAAAAACTATCTTTAAAATATGAGTGTAAAAAAACTCATTAGGATAAGAGTGTTAAAAACTATCCTTAGGATATGAGTGTTAAAAACTATCTTTAGAATAAATGTGTTAAAAACTATCCTTAGGATAAGAGTGTCAGAAACTATCTTTAAAATATGAGTGTAAAAAAACTCATTAGGATAAGAGTGTTAAAATCTATCCTAAGGATAAGAGTGTAAAAAACTATCTTTAGGATATGAGTGTAAAAAAAACTCATTCGGATAAATGTGTTAAAAACTATCCTTAGGATATGAGTGTTAAAAACTATCTTTATGATGAATGTGTTAAAAACTATCTTTAGGATATGAGTTTTAAAAACTATCTTTAGAATATGAGTGTAAAAAAACTCATTAGGATAAGAGTGTTAAAAACTATCCTTAGGATATGAGTGTTAAAAACTATCTTTAGAATAAATGTGTTAAAAACTATCCTTAGGATAAGAGTGTAAAAAACTATCTTTAGGATATGAGTGTAAAAAAACTCATTCGGATAAATGTGTTAAAAACTATCCTTAGGATATGAGTGTTAAAAACTATCTTTAGGATAAATGTGTTAAAAACTATCTTTATGATAAATGTGTTAAAAATTATCTTTAGGATATGAGTGTTAAAAACTATCTTTAAAATATGAGTGTAAAAAAAACTCATTAGGATAAGAGTGTTAAAAACTATCCTTAGGATATGAGTGTTAAAAACTATCTTTAGGATAAATTTGTTAAAAACTATCCTTAGGATAAGAGTGTAAAAAACTATCCTTAGGATATGAGTGTTAAAAACTATCTTTAGGATAAATGTGTTAAAAACTATCCTTAGGATAAGAGTGTAAAAAACTATCTTTAGGATATGAGTGTAAAAAAAACTAGGATAAATGTGTTAAAAACTATCCTTAGGATATGAGTGTTAAAAACTATCTTTAGGATAATTGTGTTAAAAACTATCTTTAGGATAAATGTGTTAAAAACTATCCTTAGGATATGAGTATTGAAAACTATCTTTAGGATAAATGTATTAAAAACTATCTTTAGGATAAATGTGTTAAAAACTATCTTTAGGATATGAGTGTAAAAAACTCATTAGGATAAATGTGTTAAAAACTATCCTTAGGATATGAGTGTAAAAAAAACTATCCTTAGGATAAGAGTGTAAAAAACTATCCTTAGGATAAGAGTGTAAAAAACTATCCTTAGGATCAGAGTGTAAAAAAACTATCCTTAGGATAAGAGTGTAAAAAACTATCCTTAGGATATGAGTGTTAAAAACTATCATTAGGATAAGAGTGTAAAAAACTATCTTTAGGATAAATGTGTTAAAAACTATCTTTAGGATAAATGTGTTAAAAACTATCTTTAGGATATGAGTGTTAAAAACTATCCTTAGGATAAGAGTGTAAAAAAACTCATTAGGATAAATGTGTTAAAAACTATCCTTAGGTTATGAGTATTAAAAACTATCTTTAGGATAAATGTGTTAAAAACTATCTTTAGGATAAATGTGTTAAACACTATCCTTAGGATATGAGTGTAAAAAAAACTATCCATAGGATAAGAGTGTAAAAAACTATCCTTAGGATAAGAGTGTAAAAAAACTATCCTTAGGATAAGAGTGTAAAAAACTATCCTTAGGATAAGAGTGTAAAAAACTATCCTTAGGATGAGTGTAAAAAACTATCCTTAGGATATGAGTTTAAAAACTATCTTTAGGATAAATGTGTTAAAAACTATCCTTAGGATATGAGTGTTAAAAACTATCTTTAGGATAAATGTGTTAAAAACTATCTTTATGATAAATGTGTTAAAAACTATCTTTAGGATATGAGTGTTAAAAACTATCTTTAGGATAAATGTGTTAAAAACTATCTTTAGGATATGAGTTTTAAAAACTATCTTTAAAATATGAGTGTGAAAAAACTCATTAGGATAAGAGTGTTAAAAACTATCCTTAGGATATGAGTGTTAAAAACTATCTTTAGAATAAATGTGTTAAAAACTATCCTTAGGATAAGAGTGTCAAAAACTATCTTTAAAATATGAGTGTAAAAAAACTCATTAGGATAAGAGTGTTAAAATCTATCCTTAGGATATGAGTGTAAAAAACTATCTTTAGGATAAATGTTTTAAAAACTATCCTTAGGATAAGAGTGTAAAAAACTATCTTTAGGATATGAGTGTAAAAAAACTCATTCGGATAAATGTGTTAAAAACTATCCTTAGGATATGAGTGTTAAAAACTATCTTTATGATAAATGTGTTAAAAACTATCTTTAGGATATGAGTTTTAAAAACTATCTTTAAAATATGAGTGTAAAAAAACTCATTAGGATAAGAGTGTTAAAAACTATCCTTAGGATATGAGTGTTAAAAACTATCTTAAGAATAAATGTGTTAAAAACTATCCTTAGGATAAGAGTGTAAAAAACTATCTTTAGGATATGAGTGTATAAAAACTCATTCGGATAAATGTGTTAAAAACTATCCTAAGGATATGAGTGTTAAAAACTATCTTTAGGATAAATGTGTTAAAAACTATCTTTATGATAAATGTGTTAAAAATTATCTTTAGGATATGAGTGTTAAAAACTATCTTTAAAATATGAGTGTAAAAAAACTCATTAGGATAAGAGTGTTAAAAACTATCCTTAGGATATGAGTGTTAAAAACTATCTTTAGGATAAATGTGTTAAAAACTATCCTTAGGATAAGAGTGTAAAAAACTATCCTTATGATATGAGTGTTAAAAACTATCTTTAGGATAAATGTGTTAAAAACTATCCTTAGGATAAGAGTGTAAAAAACTATCTTTAGGATATGAGTGTAAAAAAACTCATTAGGATAAATGTGTTAAAAACTATCCTTAGGATAAGAGTGTAAAAAACTATCTTTAGGATATGAGTGTAAAAAAACTCATTAGGATAAATGTGTTAGAAACTATCCTTAGGATATGAGTGTTAAAAACTATCTTTAGGATAAATGTGTTAAAAACTATCTTTATGATAAATGTGTTAAAAACTATCTTTAGGATATGAGTTTTAAAAACTATCTTTAAAATATGAGTGTAAAAAAACTCATTAGGATAAGAGTGTTAAAAACTATCCTTTGGATATGAGTGTTAAAAACTATCTTTAGAATAAATGTGTTAAAAATTATCTTTAGGATATGAGTGTTAAAAACTATCTTTAAAATATGAGTGTAAAAAAAACTCATTAGGATAAGAGTGTTAAAAACTATCCTTAGGATATGAGTGTTAAAAACTATCTTTAGGATAAATTTGTTAAAAACTATCCTTAGGATAAGAGTGTAAAAAACTATCCTTAGGATATGAGTGTTAAAAACTATCTTTAGGATAAATGTGTTAAAAACTATCCTTAGGATAAGAGTGTAAAAAACTATCTTTAGGATATGAGTGTAAAAAAAACTAGGATAAATGTGTTAAAAACTATCCTTAGGATATGAGTGTTAAAAACTATCTTTAGGATAATTGTGTTAAAAACTATCTTTAGGATAAATGTGTTAAAAACTATCCTTAGGATATGAGTATTGAAAACTATCTTTAGGATAAATGTATTAAAAACTATCTTTAGGATAAATGTGTTAAAAACTATCTTTAGGATATGAGTGTAAAAAACTCATTAGGATAAATGTGTTAAAAACTATCCTTAGGATATGAGTGTAAAAAAAACTATCCTTAGGATAAGAGTGTAAAAAACTATCCTTAGGATAAGAGTGTAAAAAACTATCCTTAGGATCAGAGTGTAAAAAAACTATCCTTAGGATAAGAGTGTAAAAAACTATCCTTAGGATATGAGTGTTAAAAACTATCATTAGGATAAGAGTGTAAAAAACTATCTTTAGGATAAATGTGTTAAAAACTATCTTTAGGATAAATGTGTTAAAAACTATCTTTAGGATATGAGTGTTAAAAACTATCCTTAGGATAAGAGTGTAAAAAAACTCATTAGGATAAATGTGTTAAAAACTATCCTTAGGTTATGAGTATTAAAAACTATCTTTAGGATAAATGTGTTAAAAACTATCTTTAGGATAAATGTGTTAAACACTATCCTTAGGATATGAGTGTAAAAAAAACTATCCATAGGATAAGAGTGTAAAAAACTATCCTTAGGATAAGAGTGTAAAAAAACTATCCTTAGGATAAGAGTGTAAAAAACTATCCTTAGGATAAGAGTGTAAAAAACTATCCTTAGGATGAGTGTAAAAAACTATCCTTAGGATATGAGTTTAAAAACTATCTTTAGGATAAATGTGTTAAAAACTATCCTTAGGATATGAGTGTTAAAAACTATCTTTAGGATAAATGTGTTAAAAACTATCTTTATGATAAATGTGTTAAAAACTATCTTTAGGATATGAGTGTTAAAAACTATCTTTAGGATAAATGTGTTAAAAACTATCTTTAGGATATGAGTTTTAAAAACTATCTTTAAAATATGAGTGTGAAAAAACTCATTAGGATAAGAGTGTTAAAAACTATCCTTAGGATATGAGTGTTAAAAACTATCTTTAGAATAAATGTGTTAAAAACTATCCTTAGGATAAGAGTGTCAAAAACTATCTTTAAAATATGAGTGTAAAAAAACTCATTAGGATAAGAGTGTTAAAATCTATCCTTAGGATATGAGTGTAAAAAACTATCTTTAGGATAAATGTTTTAAAAACTATCCTTAGGATAAGAGTGTAAAAAACTATCTTTAGGATATGAGTGTAAAAAAACTCATTCGGATAAATGTGTTAAAAACTATCCTTAGGATATGAGTGTTAAAAACTATCTTTATGATAAATGTGTTAAAAACTATCTTTAGGATATGAGTTTTAAAAACTATCTTTAAAATATGAGTGTAAAAAAACTCATTAGGATAAGAGTGTTAAAAACTATCCTTAGGATATGAGTGTTAAAAACTATCTTAAGAATAAATGTGTTAAAAACTATCCTTAGGATAAGAGTGTAAAAAACTATCTTTAGGATATGAGTGTATAAAAACTCATTCGGATAAATGTGTTAAAAACTATCCTAAGGATATGAGTGTTAAAAACTATCTTTAGGATAAATGTGTTAAAAACTATCTTTATGATAAATGTGTTAAAAATTATCTTTAGGATATGAGTGTTAAAAACTATCTTTAAAATATGAGTGTAAAAAAACTCATTAGGATAAGAGTGTTAAAAACTATCCTTAGGATATGAGTGTTAAAAACTATCTTTAGGATAAATGTGTTAAAAACTATCCTTAGGATAAGAGTGTAAAAAACTATCCTTATGATATGAGTGTTAAAAACTATCTTTAGGATAAATGTGTTAAAAACTATCCTTAGGATAAGAGTGTAAAAAACTATCTTTAGGATATGAGTGTAAAAAAACTCATTAGGATAAATGTGTTAAAAACTATCCTTAGGATAAGAGTGTAAAAAACTATCTTTAGGATATGAGTGTAAAAAAACTCATTAGGATAAATGTGTTAGAAACTATCCTTAGGATATGAGTGTTAAAAACTATCTTTAGGATAAATGTGTTAAAAACTATCTTTATGATAAATGTGTTAAAAACTATCTTTAGGATATGAGTTTTAAAAACTATCTTTAAAATATGAGTGTAAAAAAACTCATTAGGATAAGAGTGTTAAAAACTATCCTTTGGATATGAGTGTTAAAAACTATCTTTAGAATAAATGTGTTAAAAACTATCCTTAGGATAAGAGTGTAAAAACTATCTTTAAAATATGATTGTAAAAAAAAACTCATTAGGATAAGAGTGTTAAAATCTATCCTTAGGATATGAGTGTAAAAAATTATCTTTAGGATAAATGTGTTAAAAACTAGCCTTAGGATAAGAGTGTAAAAAACTATCCTTAGGATATGAGTGTTAAAAACTATCTTTAGGATAAATGTGTTAAAAACTATCCTTAGGATAAGAGTGTAAAAAACTATCTTTAGGATATGAGTGTAAAAAAACTAGGATAAATGTGTTAAAAACTATCCTTAGGATATGAGTGTTAAAAACTATCTTTAGGATAAATGTGTTAAAAACTATCTTTAGGATAATTGTGTTAAAAACTATCCTTAGGATATGAGTATTGAAAACTATCTTTAGGATAAATGTATGAAAAACTATCTTTAGGATAAATGTGTTAAAAACTATCTTTAGGATATGAGTGTAAAAAACTCATTAGGATAAATGTGTTAAAAACTATCCTTAGGATATGAGTGTAAAAAAACTATCCTTAGGATAAGAGTGTAAAAAACTATCCTTAGGATAAGAGTGTAAAAAACTATCCTTAGGATAAGAGTGTAAAAAACTCATTAGGATAAATGTGTTAAAAACTATCCTTAGGATATGAGTGTAAAAAAACTATCCTTAGGATAAGAGTGTAAAAAACTATCCTTAGGATAAGAGTGTAAAAAACTATCCTTAGGATAAGAGTGTAAAAAAACTATCCTTAGGATAAGAGTGTAAAAAAACTATCCTTAGGATAAGAGTGTAAAAAACTATCCTTAGGATATGAGTGTTAAAAACTATCCTTAGGATATGAGTGTTAAAAACTATCCTTAGGATAAGAGTGTAAAAAACTATCCTTAGGATATGAGTGTTAAAAACTATCTTTAGGATATGAGTGTTAAAAACTATCCTTAGGATAAGAGTGTAAAAAACTATCTTTAGGATAAGAGTGTAAAAAAACTATCCTTAGGATAAGAGTGTAAAAAAACTATCCTTAGGATAAGAGTGTAAAAAACTATCCTTAGGATATGAGTGTTAAAAACTATCTTTAGGATATGAGTGTTAAAAACTATCCTTAGGATAAGAGTGTAAAAAACTATCTTTAGGATATGAGTGTAAAAAAACTATCCTTAGGATAAGAGTGTAAAAAAACTATCTTTAGGATATGAGTGTAAAAAAACTATCCTGAGGATAAGAGTGTAAAAAACTATCCTTAGGATAAGAGTGTAAAAAACTATCTTTAGGACATGAGTGTTAAAAACTATCATTAGGATTAGAGTGTAAAAAACTATCTTTATGATAAATGTGTTAAAAACTATCTTTAGGATATGAGTGTTAAAAACTATCATTAGGATAAGAGTGTTAAAAACTATCCTTAGGATAAGAGTGTAAAAAAACTATCCTTAGGATAAGAGTGTAAAAAAACTATCCTTAGGATATGAGTGTTAAAAACTATCCTTAGGATATGAGTGTTAAAAACTATCCTTAGGATATGAGTGTTAAAAACTATCATTAGGATAAGAGTGTAAAAAACTATCTTTAGGATAAATGTGTTAAAAACTATCTTTAGGATAAATGTGTTAAAAACTATCTTTAGGATCAATGTGTTAAAAACTATCTTTAGGATAAGAGTGTAAAAAAAACTATCCTTAGGATAAGAGTGTAAAAAAACTATCCTTAGGATAAGAGTGTAAAAAAACTATCCTTAGGATAAGAGTGTAAAAAAACTATCCTTAGGATAAGGGTGTAAAAAAACTATCCTTAGGATAAGAGTGTGAAAAAACTATCCTTAGGATAAGAGTGTAAAAAAACTATCCTTAGGATAAGAGTGTAAAAAACTATCTTTAGGATAAATGTGTTAAAAACTATCTTTAGGATAAATGTGCTAAAAACCATCCTTAGGATAAGAGTGTAAAAAAACTATCCTTAGGATAAGAGTGTAAAAAACTATCCTTAGGATATGAGTGTTAAAAACTATCATTAGGATAAGAGTGTAAAAAACTATCTTTAGGATAAATGTGTTAAAAACTATCTTTAGGATAAATGTGTTAAAAACTATCTTTAGGATATGAGTGTTAAAAACTATCCTTAGGATAAGAGTGTAAAAAAACTCATTAGGATAAATGTGTTAAAAACTATCCTTAGGTTATGAGTATTAAAAACTATCTTTAGGATAAATGTGTTAAAAACTATCTTTAGGATAAATGTGTTAAAAACTATCCTTAGGATATGAGTGTAAAAAAAACTATCCTTAGGATAAGAGTGTAAAAAACTATCCTTAGGATAAGAGTGTAAAAAAACTATCCTTAGGATAAGAGTGTAAAAAACTATCCTTAGGATAAGAGTGTAAAAAACTATCCTTAGGATAAGAGTGTAAAAAACTATCCTTAGGATATGAGTGTTAAAAACTATCATTAGGATAAGAGTGTAAAAAACTATCTTTAGGATAAATGTGTTAAAAACTATCTTTAGGATAAATGTGTTAAAAACTATCCTTAGGATAAGAGTGTAAAAAAACTATCCTTAGGATAAGAGTGTAAAAAACTATCATTAGGATAAGAGTGTAAAAAACTATCTTTAGGATAAATGTGTTAAAAACTATCTTTAGGATAAATGTGTTAAAAACTATCCTTAGGATAAGAGTGTAAAAAAACTATCCTTAGGATAAGAGTGTAAAAAACTATCATTAGGATAAGAGTGTAAAAAACTATCTTTAGGATAAATGTGTTAAAAACTATCTTTAGGATAAATGTGTTAAAAACTATCCTTAGGATAAGAGTGTAAAAAAACTATCCTTAGGATAAGAGTGTAAAAAACTATCCTTAGGATATGAGTGTTAAAAACTATCATTAGGATAAGAGTGTAAAAAACTATCTTTAGGATAAATGTGTTAAAAACTATCTTTAGGATAAATGTGTTAAAAACTATCTTTAGGATAAATGTGTTAAAAACTATCTTTAGGATAAGAGTGTAAAAAAACTATCCTTAGGATAAGAGTGTAAAAAAACTATCCTTAGGATAAGAGTGTAAAAAAACTATCCTTAGGATAAGAGTGTAAAAAAACTATCCTTAGGATATGAGTGTTAAAAACTATCATTAGGATAAGAGTGTAAAAAACTATCTTTAGGATAAATGTGTTAAAAACTATCTTTAGGATAAATGTGTTAAAAACTATCCTTAGGATAAGAGTGTAAAAAAACTATCCTTAGGATAAGAGTGTAAAAAACTATCCTTAGGATATGAGTGTTAAAAACTATCATTAGGATAAGAGTGTAAAAAACTATCTTTAGGATAAATGTGTTAAAAACTATCTTTAGGATAAATGTGTTAAAAACTATCTTTAGGATATGAGTGTTAAAAACTATCCTTAGGATAAGAGTGTAAAAAAACTCATTAGGATAAATGTGTAAAAAACTATCCTTAGGTTATGAGTATTAAAAACTATCTTTAGGATAAATGTGTTAAAAACTATCTTTAGGATAAATGTGTTAAAAACTATCCTTAGGATATGAGTGTAAAAAAAACTATCCTTAGGATAACAGTGTAAAAAACTATCCTTAGGATAAGAGTGTAAAAAAACTATCCTTAGGATAAGAGTGTAAAAAACTATCCTTAGGATAAGAGTGTAAAAAACTATCCTTAGGATAAGAGTGTAAAAAATTATCCTTAGGATATGAGTGTTAAAAACTATCTTTAGGATAAATGTGTTAAAAACTATCCTTAGGATATGAGTGTTAAAAACTATCTTTAGGATAAATGTGTTAAAAACTATCTTTATGATAAATGTGTTAAAAACTATCTTTAGGATATGAGTGTTAAAAACTATCTTTAGGATAAATGTGTTAAAAACTATCTTTATGATAAATGTGTTAAAAACTGTCTTTAGGATATGAGTTTTAAAAACTATCTTTAAAATATGAGTGTAAAAAAACTCATTAGGATAAGAGTGTTAAAAACTATCCTTAGGATATGAGTGTTAAAAACTATCTTTAGAATAAATGTGTTAATAACTATCCTTAGGATAAGAGTGTCAAAAACTATCTTTAAAATATGAGTGTAAAAAAACTCATTAGGATAAGAGTGTTAAAATCTATCCTTAGGATATGAGTGTAAAAAACTATCTTTAGGATAAATGTTTTAAAAACTATCCGTAGGATAAGAGTGTAAAAAACTATCTTTAGGATATGAGTGTATAAAAACTCATTCAGATAAATGTGTTAAAAACTATCCTTAGGATATGAGTGTTAAAAACTATCTTTAGGATAAATGTGTTAAAAACTATCTTTATGATAAATGTGTTAAAAATTATCTTTAGGATATGAGTGTTAAAAACTATCTTTATGATAAATGTGTTAAAAACTATCTTTAGGATATGAGTTTTAAAAACTATCTTTAAAATATGAGTGTAAAAAAACTCATTAGGATAAGAGTGTTAAAAACTATCCTTAGGATATGAGTGTTAAAAACTATCTTAAGAATAAATGTGTTAAAAACTATCCTTAGGATAAGAGTGTAAAAAACTATCTTTAGGATATGAGTGTATAAAAACTCATTCAGATAAATGTGTTAAAAACTATCCTTAGGATATGAGTGTTAAAAACTATCTTTAGGATAAATGTGTTAAAAACTATCTTTATGATAAATGTGTTAAAAATTATCTTTAGGATATGAGTGTTAAAAATTATCTTTATGATAAATGTGTTAAAAACTATCTTTAGGATATGAGTTTTAAAAACTATCTTTAAAATATGAGTGTAAAAAAACTCATTAGGATAAGAGTGTTAAAAACTATCCTTAGGATATGAGTGTTAAAAACTATCTTTAGGATGAATGTGTTAAAAACTATCCTTAGGATAAGAGTGTAAAAAACTATCCTTATGATATGAGTGTTAAAAACTATCTTTAGGATAAATGTGTTAAAAACTATCCTTAGGATAAGAGTGTAAAAAACTATCTTTAGGATATGAGTGTAAAAAAACTCATTAGGATAAATGTGTTAAAAACTATCCTTAGGATAAGAGTGTAAAAAACTATCTTTAGGATATGAGTGTAAAAAAACTCATTAGGATAAATGTGTTAGAAACTATCCTTAGGATATGAGTGTTAAAAACTATCTTTAGGATAAATGTGTTAAAAACTATCTTTATGATAAATGTGTTAAAAACTATCTTTATGATAAATGTGTTAAAAACTATCTTTAGGATATGAGTTTTAAAAACTATCTTTAAAATATGAGTGTAAAAAAACTCATTAGGATAAGAGTGTTAAAAACTATCCTTTGGATATGAGTGTTAAAAACTATCTTTAGAATAAATGTGTTAAAAACTATCCTTAGGATAAGAGTGTAAAAAAACTATCCTTAGGATAAGGGTGTAAAAAAACTATCCTTAGGATAAGAGTGTGAAAAAACTATCCTTAGGATAAGAGTGTAAAAAAACTATCCTTAGGATAAGAGTGTAAAAAACTATCTTTAGGATAAATGTGTTAAAAACTATCTTTAGGATAAATGTGCTAAAAACCATCCTTAGGATAAGAGTGTAAAAAAACTATCCTTAGGATAAGAGTGTAAAAAACTATCCTTAGGATATGAGTGTTAAAAACTATCATTAGGATAAGAGTGTAAAAAACTATCTTTAGGATAAATGTGTTAAAAACTATCTTTAGGATAAATGTGTTAAAAACTATCTTTAGGATATGAGTGTTAAAAACTATCCTTAGGATAAGAGTGTAAAAAAACTCATTAGGATAAATGTGTTAAAAACTATCCTTAGGTTATGAGTATTAAAAACTATCTTTAGGATAAATGTGTTAAAAACTATCTTTAGGATAAATGTGTTAAAAACTATCCTTAGGATATGAGTGTAAAAAAAACTATCCTTAGGATAAGAGTGTAAAAAACTATCCTTAGGATAAGAGTGTAAAAAAACTATCCTTAGGATAAGAGTGTAAAAAACTATCCTTAGGATAAGAGTGTAAAAAACTATCCTTAGGATAAGAGTGTAAAAAACTATCCTTAGGATATGAGTGTTAAAAACTATCATTAGGATAAGAGTGTAAAAAACTATCTTTAGGATAAATGTGTTAAAAACTATCTTTAGGATAAATGTGTTAAAAACTATCCTTAGGATAAGAGTGTAAAAAAACTATCCTTAGGATAAGAGTGTAAAAAACTATCATTAGGATAAGAGTGTAAAAAACTATCTTTAGGATAAATGTGTTAAAAACTATCTTTAGGATAAATGTGTTAAAAACTATCCTTAGGATAAGAGTGTAAAAAAACTATCCTTAGGATAAGAGTGTAAAAAACTATCATTAGGATAAGAGTGTAAAAAACTATCTTTAGGATAAATGTGTTAAAAACTATCTTTAGGATAAATGTGTTAAAAACTATCCTTAGGATAAGAGTGTAAAAAAACTATCCTTAGGATAAGAGTGTAAAAAACTATCCTTAGGATATGAGTGTTAAAAACTATCATTAGGATAAGAGTGTAAAAAACTATCTTTAGGATAAATGTGTTAAAAACTATCTTTAGGATAAATGTGTTAAAAACTATCTTTAGGATAAATGTGTTAAAAACTATCTTTAGGATAAGAGTGTAAAAAAACTATCCTTAGGATAAGAGTGTAAAAAAACTATCCTTAGGATAAGAGTGTAAAAAAACTATCCTTAGGATAAGAGTGTAAAAAATTATCTTTAGGATAAATGTGTTAAAAACTATCTTTAGGATAAATGTGTTAAAAACTATCCTTAGGATAAGAGTGTAAAAAAACTATCCTTAGGATAAGAGTGTAAAAAACTATCCTTAGGATATGAGTGTTAAAAACTATCATTAGGATAAGAGTGTAAAAAACTATCTTTAGGATAAATGTGTTAAAAACTATCTTTAGGATAAATGTGTTAAAAACTATCTTTAGGATATGAGTGTTAAAAACTATCCTTAGGATAAGAGTGTAAAAAAACTCATTAGGATAAATGTGTAAAAAACTATCCTTAGGTTATGAGTATTAAAAACTATCTTTAGGATAAATGTGTTAAAAACTATCTTTAGGATAAATGTGTTAAAAACTATCCTTAGGATATGAGTGTAAAAAAAACTATCCTTAGGATAACAGTGTAAAAAACTATCCTTAGGATAAGAGTGTAAAAAAACTATCCTTAGGATAAGAGTGTAAAAAACTATCCTTAGGATAAGAGTGTAAAAAACTATCCTTAGGATAAGAGTGTAAAAAATTATCCTTACGATATGAGTGTTAAAAACTATCTTTAGGATAAATGTGTTAAAAACTATCCTTAGGATATGAGTGTTAAAAACTATCTTTAGGATAAATGTGTTAAAAACTATCTTTATGATAAATGTGTTAAAAACTATCTTTAGGATATGAGTGTTAAAAACTATCTTTAGGATAAATGTGTTAAAAACTATCTTTATGATAAATGTGTTAAAAACTATCTTTAGGATATGAGTTTTAAAAACTATCTTTAAAATATGAGTGTAAAAAAACTCATTAGGATAAGAGTGTTAAAAACTATCCTTAGGATATGAGTGTTAAAAACTATCTTTAGAATAAATGTGTTAATAACTATCCTTAGGATAAGAGTGTCAAAAACTATCTTTAAAATATGAGTGTAAAAAAACTCATTAGGATAAGAGTGTTAAAATCTATCCTTAGGATATGAGTGTAAAAAACTATCTTTAGGATAAATGTGTTAAAAACTATCTTTAGGATAAATGTGTTAAAAACTATCTTTAGGATAAATGTGTTAAAAACTATCTTTAGGATAAGAGTGTAAAAAAACTATCCTTAGGATAAGAGTGTAAAAAAACTATCCTTAGGATAAGAGTGTAAAAAAACTATCCTTAGGATAAGAGTGTAAAAAAACTATCCTTAGGATATGAGTGTTAAAAACTATCATTAGGATAAGAGTGTAAAAAACTATCTTTAGGATAAATGTGTTAAAAACTATCTTTAGGATAAATGTGTTAAAAACTATCCTTAGGATAAGAGTGTAAAAAAACTATCCTTAGGATAAGAGTGTAAAAAACTATCCTTAGGATATGAGTGTTAAAAACTATCATTAGGATAAGAGTGTAAAAAACTATCTTTAGGATAAATGTGTTAAAAACTATCTTTAGGATAAATGTGTTAAAAACTATCTTTAGGATATGAGTGTTAAAAACTATCCTTAGGATAAGAGTGTAAAAAAACTCATTAGGATAAATGTGTAAAAAACTATCCTTAGGTTATGAGTATTAAAAACTATCTTTAGGATAAATGTGTTAAAAACTATCTTTAGGATAAATGTGTTAAAAACTATCCTTAGGATATGAGTGTAAAAAAAACTATCCTTAGGATAACAGTGTAAAAAACTATCCTTAGGATAAGAGTGTAAAAAAACTATCCTTAGGATAAGAGTGTAAAAAACTATCCTTAGGATAAGAGTGTAAAAAACTATCCTTAGGATAAGAGTGTAAAAAATTATCCTTACGATATGAGTGTTAAAAACTATCTTTAGGATAAATGTGTTAAAAACTATCCTTAGGATATGAGTGTTAAAAACTATCTTTAGGATAAATGTGTTAAAAACTATCTTTATGATAAATGTGTTAAAAACTATCTTTAGGATATGAGTGTTAAAAACTATCTTTAGGATAAATGTGTTAAAAACTATCTTTATGATAAATGTGTTAAAAACTATCTTTAGGATATGAGTTTTAAAAACTATCTTTAAAATATGAGTGTAAAAAAACTCATTAGGATAAGAGTGTTAAAAACTATCCTTAGGATATGAGTGTTAAAAACTATCTTTAGAATAAATGTGTTAATAACTATCCTTAGGATAAGAGTGTCAAAAACTATCTTTAAAATATGAGTGTAAAAAAACTCATTAGGATAAGAGTGTTAAAATCTATCCTTAGGATATGAGTGTAAAAAACTATCTTTAGGATAAATGTTTTAAAAACTATCCGTAGGATAAGAGTGTAAAAAACTATCTTTAGGATATGAGTGTAAAAAAACTCATTCGGATAAATGTGTTAAAAACTATCCTTAGGATATGAGTGTTAAAAACTATCTTTATGATAAATGTGTTAAAAACTATCTTTAGGATATGAGATTTAAAAACTATCTTTAAAATATGAGTGTAAAAAAACTCATTAGGATAAGAGTGTTAAAAACTATCCTTAGGATATGAGTGTTAAAAACTATCTTAAGAATAAATGTGTTAAAAACTATCCTTAGGATAAGAGTGTAAAAAACTATCTTTAGGATATGAGTGTATAAAAACTCATTCAGATAAATGTGTTAAAAACTATCCTTAGGATATGAGTGTTAAAAAATATCTTTAGGATAAATGTGTTAAAAACTATCTTTATGATAAATGTGTTAAAAATTATCTTTAGGATATGAGTGTTAAAAACTATCTTTATGATAAATGTGTTAAAAACTATCTTTAGGATATGAGTTTTAAAAACTATCTTTAAAATATGAGTGTAAAAAAACTCATTAGGATAAGAGTGTTAAAAACTATCCTTAGGATATGAGTGTTAAAAACTATCTTAAGAATAAATGTGTTAAAAACTATCCTTAGGATAAGAGTGTAAAAAACTATCTTTAGGATATGAGTGTATAAAAACTCATTCAGATAAATGTGTTAAAAACTATCCTTAGGATATGAGTGTTAAAAACTATCTTTAGGATAAATGTGTTAAAAACTATCTTTATGATAAATGTGTTAAAAATTATCTTTAGGATATGAGTGTTAAAAATTATCTTTATGATAAATGTGTTAAAAACTATCTTTAGGATATGAGTTTTAAAAACTATCTTTAAAATATGAGTGTAAAAAAACTCATTAGGATAAGAGTGTTAAAAACTATCCTTAGGATATGAGTGTTAAAAACTATCTTTAGGATGAATGTGTTAAAAACTATCCTTAGGATAAGAGTGTAAAAAACTATCCTTATGATATGAGTGTTAAAAACTATCTTTAGGATAAATGTGTTAAAAACTATCCTTAGGATAAGAGTGTAAAAAACTATCTTTAGGATATGAGTGTAAAAAAACTCATTAGGATAAATGTGTTAAAAACTATCCTTAGGATAAGAGTGTAAAAAACTATCTTTAGGATATGAGTGTAAAAAAACTCATTAGGATAAATGTGTTAGAAACTATCCTTAGGATATGAGTGTTAAAAACTATCTTTAGGATAAATGTGTTAAAAACTATCTTTATGATAAATGTGTTAAAAACTATCTTTATGATAAATGTGTTAAAAACTATCTTTAGGATATGAGTTTTAAAAACTATCTTTAAAATATGAGTGTAAAAAAACTCATTAGGATAAGAGTGTTAAAAACTATCCTTTGGATATGAGTGTTAAAAACTATCTTTAGAATAAATGTGTTAAAAACTATCCTTAGGATAAGAGTGTAAAAAACTATCTTTAAAATATGATTGTAAAAAAAACTCATTAGGATAAGAGTGTTAAAATCTATCCTTAGGATATGAGTGTAAAAAACTATCTTTAGGATAAATGTGTTAAAAACTAGCCTTAGGATAAGAGTGTAAAAAACTATCCTTAGGATAAGAGTGTAAAAAACTATCTTTAGGATATGAGTGTAAAAAAAACTAGGATAAATGTGTTAAAAACTATCCTTAGGATATGAGTGTTAAAAACTATCTTTAGGATATGAGTGTAAAAAACTCATTAGGATAAATGTGTTAAAAACTATCCTTAGGATATGAGTGTAAAAAAACTATCCTTAGGATAAGAGTGTAAAAAACTATCCTTAGGATAAGAGTGTAAAAAACTATCCTTAGGATAAGAGTGTAAAAAACTCATTAGGATAAATGTGTTAAAAACTATCCTTAGGATATGAGTGTAAAAAAACTATCCTTAGGATAAGAGTGTAAAAAACTATCCTTAGGATAAGAGTGTAAAAAACTATCCTTAGGATAAGAGTGTAAAAAAACTATCCTTAGGATAAGAGTGTAAAAAAACTATCCTTAGGATAAGAGTGTAAAAAACTATCCTTAGGATATGAGTGTTAAAAACTATCCTTAGGATATGAGTGTTAAAAACTATCCTTAGGATAAGAGTGTAAAAAACTATCCTTAGGATATGAGTGTTAAAAACTATCTTTAGGATATGAGTGTTAAAAACTATCCTTAGGATAAGAGTGTAAAAAACTATCTTTAGGATAAGAGTGTAAAAAAACTATCCTTAGGATAAGAGTGTAAAAAAACTATCCTTAGGATAAGAGTGTAAAAAACTATCCTTAGGATATGAGTGTTAAAAACTATCTTTAGGATATGAGTGTTAAAAACTATCCTTAGGATAAGAGTGTAAAAAATTATCTTTAGGATATGAGTGTAAAAAAACTATCCTTAGGATAAGAGTGTAAAAAAACTATCTTTAGGATATGAGTGTAAAAAAACTATCCTGAGGATAAGAGTGTAAAAAACTATCCTTAGGATAAGAGTGTAAAAAACTATCTTTAGGACATGAGTGTTAAAAACTATCATTAGGATTAGAGTGTAAAAAACTATCTTTATGATAAATGTGTTAAAAACTATCTTTAGGATATGAGTGTTAAAAACTATCATTAGGATAAGAGTGTTAAAAACTATCCTTAGGATAAGAGTGTAAAAAAACTATCCTTAGGATAAGAGTGTAAAAAAACTATCCTTAGGATATGAGTGTTAAAAACTATCCTTAGGATATGAGTGTTAAAAACTATCCTTAGGATATGAGTGTTAAAAACTATCATTAGGATAAGAGTGTAAAAAACTATCTTTAGGATAAATGTGTTAAAAACTATCTTTAGGATAAATGTGTTAAAAACTATCTTTAGGATCAATGTGTTAAAAACTATCTTTAGGATAAGAGTGTAAAAAAAACTATCCTTAGGATAAGAGTGTAAAAAAACTATCCTTAGGATAAGAGTGTAAAAAAACTATCCTTAGGATAAGAGTGTAAAAAAACTATCCTTAGGATAAGGGTGTAAAAAAACTATCCTTAGGATAAGAGTGTGAAAAAACTATCCTTAGGATATGAGTGTAAAAAAACTATCCTTAGGATAAGAGTGTAAAAAACTATCTTTAGGATAAATGTGTTAAAAACTATCTTTAGGATAAATGTGCTAAAAACCATCCTTAGGATAAGAGTGTAAAAAAACTATCCTTAGGATAAGAGTGTAAAAAACTATCCTTAGGATATGAGTGTTAAAAACTATCATTAGGATAAGAGTGTAAAAAACTATCTTTAGGATAAATGTGTTAAAAACTATCTTTAGGATAAATGTGTTAAAAACTATCTTTAGGATATGAGTGTTAAAAACTATCCTTAGGATAAGAGTGTAAAAAAACTCATTAGGATAAATGTGTTAAAAACTATCCTTAGGTTATGAGTATTAAAAACTATCTTTAGGATAAATGTGTTAAAAACTATCTTTAGGATAAATGTGTTAAAAACTATCCTTAGGATATGAGTGTAAAAAAAACTATCCTTAGGATAAGAGTGTAAAAAACTATCCTTAGGATAAGAGTGTAAAAAAACTATCCTTAGGATAAGAGTGTAAAAAACTATCCTTAGGATAAGAGTGTAAAAAACTATCCTTAGGATAAGAGTGTAAAAAACTATCCTTAGGATATGAGTGTTAAAAACTATCATTAGGATAAGAGTGTAAAAAACTATCTTTAGGATAAATGTGTTAAAAACTATCTTTAGGATAAATGTGTTAAAAACTATCCTTAGGATAAGAGTGTAAAAAAACTATCCTTAGGATAAGAGTGTAAAAAACTATCATTAGGATAAGAGTGTAAAAAACTATCTTTAGGATAAATGTGTTAAAAACTATCTTTAGGATAAATGTGTTAAAAACTATCCTTAGGATAAGAGTGTAAAAAAACTATCCTTAGGATAAGAGTGTAAAAAACTATCATTAGGATAAGAGTGTAAAAAACTATCTTTAGGATAAATGTGTTAAAAACTATCTTTAGGATAAATGTGTTAAAAACTATCCTTAGGATAAGAGTGTAAAAAAACTATCCTTAGGATAAGAGTGTAAAAAACTATCCTTAGGATATGAGTGTTAAAAACTATCATTAGGATAAGAGTGTAAAAAACTATCTTTAGGATAAATGTGTTAAAAACTATCTTTAGGATAAATGTGTTAAAAACTATCTTTAGGATAAATGTGTTAAAAACTATCTTTAGGATAAGAGTGTAAAAAAACTATCCTTAGGATAAGAGTGTAAAAAAACTATCCTTAGGATAAGAGTGTAAAAAAACTATCCTTAGGATAAGAGTGTAAAAAAACTATCCTTAGGATATGAGTGTTAAAAACTATCATTAGGATAAGAGTGTAAAAAACTATCTTTAGGATAAATGTGTTAAAAACTATCTTTAGGATAAATGTGTTAAAAACTATCCTTAGGATAAGAGTGTAAAAAAACTATCCTTAGGATAAGAGTGTAAAAAACTATCCTTAGGATATGAGTGTTAAAAACTATCATTAGGATAAGAGTGTAAAAAACTATCTTTAGGATAAATGTGTTCAAAACTATCTTTAGGATAAATGTGTTAAAAACTATCTTTAGGATATGAGTGTTAAAAACTATCCTTAGGATAAGAGTGTAAAAAAACTCATTAGGATAAATGTGTAAAAAACTATCCTTAGGTTATGAGTATTAAAAACTATCTTTAGGATAAATGTGTTAAAAACTATCTTTAGGATAAATGTGTTAAAAACTATCCTTAGGATATGAGTGTAAAAAAAACTATCCTTAGGATAACAGTGTAAAAAACTATCCTTAGGATAAGAGTGTAAAAAAACTATCCTTAGGATAAGAGTGTAAAAAACTATCTTTAGGATAAGAGTGTAAAAAACTATCCTTAGGATAAGAGTGTAAAAAATTATCCTTAGGATATGAGTGTTAAAAACTATCTTTAGGATAAATGTGTTAAAAACTATCCTTAGGATATGAGTGTTAAAAACTATCTTTAGGATAAATGTGTTAAAAACTATCTTTATGATAAATGTGTTAAAAACTATCTTTAGGATATGAGTGTTAAAAACTATCTTTAGGATAAATGTGTTAAAAACTATCTTTATGATAAATGTGTTAAAAACTATCTTTAGGATATGAGTTTTAAAAACTATCTTTAAAATATGAGTGTAAAAAAACTCATTAGGATAAGAGTGTTAAAAACTATCCTTAGGATATGAGTGTTAAAAACTATCTTTAGAATAAATGTGTTAATAACTATCCTTAGGATAAGAGTGTCAAAAACTATCTTTAAAATATGAGTGTAAAAAAACTCATTAGGATAAGAGTGTTAAAATCTATCCTTAGGATATGAGTGTAAAAAACTATCTTTAGGATAAATGTTTTAAAAACTATCCTTAGGATAAGAGTGTAAAAAAACTATCCTTAGGATAAGAGTGTAAAAAAACTATCCTTAGGATAAGGGTGTAAAAAAACTATCCTTAGGATAAGAGTGTGAAAAAACTATCCTTAGGATATGAGTGTAAAAAAACTATCCTTAGGATAAGAGTGTAAAAAACTATCTTTAGGATAAATGTGTTAAAAACTATCTTTAGGATAAATGTGCTAAAAACCATCCTTAGGATAAGAGTGTAAAAAAACTATCCTTAGGATAAGAGTGTAAAA
Source organism: Unio delphinus (assembly GCA_029339505.1). Lineage (NCBI taxonomy): Eukaryota > Metazoa > Mollusca > Bivalvia > Unionida > Unionidae > Unio > Unio delphinus. Next base: position 11,280,119 of record JAQISU010000132.1, read on the forward strand.
AAACTATCCTTAGGATAAGGGTGTAAAAAAACTATCCTTAGGATAAGAGTGTGAAAAAACTATCCTTAGGATATGAGTGTAAAAAAACTATCCTTAGGATAAGAGTGTAAAAAACTATCTTTAGGATAAATGTGTTAAAAACTATCTTTAGGATAAATGTGCTAAAAACCATCCTTAGGATAAGAGTGTAAAAAAACTATCCTTAGGATAAGAGTGTAAAAAACTATCCTTAGGATATGAGTGTTAAAAACTATCATTAGGATAAGAGTGTAAAAAACTATCTTTAGGATAAATGTGTTAAAAACTATCTTTAGGATAAATGTGTTAAAAACTATCTTTAGGATATGAGTGTTAAAAACTATCCTTAGGATAAGAGTGTAAAAAAACTCATTAGGATAAATGTGTTAAAAACTATCCTTAGGTTATGAGTATTAAAAACTATCTTTAGGATAAATGTGTTAAAAACTATCTTTAGGATAAATGTGTTAAAAACTATCCTTAGGATATGAGTGTAAAAAAAACTATCCTTAGGATAAGAGTGTAAAAAACTATCCTTAGGATAAGAGTGTAAAAAAACTATCCTTAGGATAAGAGTGTAAAAAACTATCCTTAGGATAAGAGTGTAAAAAACTATCCTTAGGATAAGAGTGTAAAAAACTATCCTTAGGATATGAGTGTTAAAAACTATCATTAGGATAAGAGTGTAAAAAACTATCTTTAGGATAAATGTGTTAAAAACTATCTTTAGGATAAATGTGTTAAAAACTATCCTTAGGATAAGAGTGTAAAAAAACTATCCTTAGGATAAGAGTGTAAAAAACTATCATTAGGATAAGAGTGTAAAAAACTATCTTTAGGATAAATGTGTTAAAAACTATCTTTAGGATAAATGTGTTAAAAACTATCCTTAGGATAAGAGTGTAAAAAAACTATCCTTAGGATAAGGGTGTAAAAAAACTATCCTTAGGATAAGAGTGTGAAAAAACTATCCTTAGGATATGAGTGTAAAAAAACTATCCTTAGGATAAGAGTGTAAAAAACTATCTTTAGGATAAATGTGTTAAAAACTATCTTTAGGATAAATGTGCTAAAAACCATCCTTAGGATAAGAGTGTAAAAAAACTATCCTTAGGATAAGAGTGTAAAAAAACTATCCTTAGGATAAGGGTGTAAAAAAACTATCCTTAGGATAAGAGTGTGAAAAAACTATCCTTAGGATATGAGTGTAAAAAAACTATCCTTAGGATAAGAGTGTAAAAAACTATCTTTAGGATAAATGTGTTAAAAACTATCTTTAGGATAAATGTGCTAAAAACCATCCTTAGGATAAGAGTGTAAAAAAACTATCCTTAGGATAAGAGTGTAAAAAACTATCCTTAGGATATGAGTGTTAAAAACTATCATTAGGATAAGAGTGTAAAAAACTATCTTTAGGATAAATGTGTTAAAAACTATCTTTAGGATAAATGTGTTAAAAACTATCTTTAGGATATGAGTGTTAAAAACTATCCTTAGGATAAGAGTGTAAAAAAACTCATTAGGATAAATGTGTTAAAAACTATCCTTAGGTTATGAGTATTAAAAACTATCTTTAGGATAAATGTGTTAAAAACTATCTTTAGGATAAATGTGTTAAAAACTATCCTTAGGATATGAGTGTAAAAAAAACTATCCTTAGGATAAGAGTGTAAAAAACTATCCTTAGGATAAGAGTGTAAAAAAACTATCCTTAGGATAAGAGTGTAAAAAACTATCCTTAGGATAAGAGTGTAAAAAACTATCCTTAGGATAAGAGTGTAAAAAACTATCCTTAGGATATGAGTGTTAAAAACTATCATTAGGATAAGAGTGTAAAAAACTATCTTTAGGATAAATGTGTTAAAAACTATCTTTAGGATAAATGTGTTAAAAACTATCCTTAGGATAAGAGTGTAAAAAAACTATCCTTAGGATAAGAGTGTAAAAAACTATCATTAGGATAAGAGTGTAAAAAACTATCTTTAGGATAAATGTGTTAAAAACTATCTTTAGGATAAATGTGTTAAAAACTATCCTTAGGATAAGAGTGTAAAAAAACTATCCTTAGGATAAGAGTGTAAAAAACTATCATTAGGATAAGAGTGTAAAAAACTATCTTTAGGATAAATGTGTTAAAAACTATCTTTAGGATAAATGTGTTAAAAACTATCCTTAGGATAAGAGTGTAAAAAAACTATCCTTAGGATAAGAGTGTAAAAAACTATCCTTAGGATATGAGTGTTAAAAACTATCATTAGGATAAGAGTGTAAAAAACTATCTTTAGGATAAATGTGTTAAAAACTATCTTTAGGATAAATGTGTTAAAAACTATCTTTAGGATAAATGTGTTAAAAACTATCTTTAGGATAAGAGTGTAAAAAAACTATCCTTAGGATAAGAGTGTAAAAAAACTATCCTTAGGATAAGAGTGTAAAAAAACTATCCTTAGGATAAGAGTGTAAAAAAACTATCCTTAGGATATGAGTGTTAAAAACTATCATTAGGATAAGAGTGTAAAAAACTATCTTTAGGATAAATGTGTTAAAAACTATCTTTAGGATAAATGTGTTAAAAACTATCCTTAGGATAAGAGTGTAAAAAAACTATCCTTAGGATAAGAGTGTAAAAAACTATCCTTAGGATATGAGTGTTAAAAACTATCATTAGGATAAGAGTGTAAAAAACTATCTTTAGGATAAATGTGTTCAAAACTATCTTTAGGATAAATGTGTTAAAAACTATCTTTAGGATATGAGTGTTAAAAACTATCCTTAGGATAAGAGTGTAAAAAAACTCATTAGGATAAATGTGTAAAAAACTATCCTTAGGTTATGAGTATTAAAAACTATCTTTAGGATAAATGTGTTAAAAACTATCTTTAGGATAAATGTGTTAAAAACTATCCTTAGGATATGAGTGTAAAAAAAACTATCCTTAGGATAACAGTGTAAAAAACTATCCTTAGGATAAGAGTGTAAAAAAACTATCCTTAGGATAAGAGTGTAAAAAACTATCTTTAGGATAAGAGTGTAAAAAACTATCCTTAGGATAAGAGTGTAAAAAATTATCCTTAGGATATGAGTGTTAAAAACTATCTTTAGGATAAATGTGTTAAAAACTATCCTTAGGATATGAGTGTTAAAAACTATCTTTAGGATAAATGTGTTAAAAACTATCTTTATGATAAATGTGTTAAAAACTATCTTTAGGATATGAGTGTTAAAAACTATCTTTAGGATAAATGTGTTAAAAACTATCTTTATGATAAATGTGTTAAAAACTATCTTTAGGATATGAGTTTTAAAAACTATCTTTAAAATATGAGTGTAAAAAAACTCATTAGGATAAGAGTGTTAAAAACTATCCTTAGGATATGAGTGTTAAAAACTATCTTTAGAATAAATGTGTTAATAACTATCCTTAGGATAAGAGTGTCAAAAACTATCTTTAAAATATGAGTGTAAAAAAACTCATTAGGATAAGAGTGTTAAAATCTATCCTTAGGATATGAGTGTAAAAAACTATCTTTAGGATAAATGTTTTAAAAACTATCCGTAGGATAAGAGTGTAAAAAACTATCTTTAGGATATGAGTGTAAAAAAACTCATTCGGATAAATGTGTTAAAAACTATCCTTAGGATATGAGTGTTAAAAACTATCTTTATGATAAATGTGTTAAAAACTATCTTTAGGATATGAGATTTAAAAACTATCTTTAAAATATGAGTGTAAAAAAACTCATTAGGATAAGAGTGTTAAAAACTATCCTTAGGATATGAGTGTTAAAAACTATCTTAAGAATAAATGTGTTAAAAACTATCCTTAGGATAAGAGTGTAAAAAACTATCTTTAGGATATGAGTGTATAAAAACTCATTCAGATAAATGTGTTAAAAACTATCCTTAGGATATGAGTGTTAAAAACTATCTTTAGGATAAATGTGTTAAAAACTATCTTTATGATAAATGTGTTAAAAATTATCTTTAGGATATGAGTGTTAAAAACTATCTTTATGATAAATGTGTTAAAAACTATCTTTAGGATATGAGTTTTAAAAACTATCTTTAAAATATGAGTGTAAAAAAACTCATTAGGATAAGAGTGTTAAAAACTATCCTTAGGATATGAGTGTTAAAAACTATCTTAAGAATAAATGTGTTAAAAACTATCCTTAGGATAAGAGTGTAAAAAACTATCTTTAGGATATGAGTGTATAAAAACTCATTCAGATAAATGTGTTAAAAACTATCCTTAGGATATGAGTGTTAAAAACTATCTTTAGGATAAATGTGTTAAAAACTATCTTTATGATAAATGTGTTAAAAATTATCTTTAGGATATGAGTGTTAAAAATTATCTTTATGATAAATGTGTTAAAAACTATCTTTAGGATATGAGTTTTAAAAACTATCTTTAAAATATGAGTGTAAAAAAACTCATTAGGATAAGAGTGTTAAAAACTATCCTTAGGATATGAGTGTTAAAAACTATCTTTAGGATGAATGTGTTAAAAACTATCCTTAGGATAAGAGTGTAAAAAACTATCCTTATGATATGAGTGTTAAAAACTATCTTTAGGATAAATGTGTTAAAAACTATCCTTAGGATAAGAGTGTAAAAAACTATCTTTAGGATATGAGTGTAAAAAAACTCATTAGGATAAATGTGTTAAAAACTATCCTTAGGATAAGAGTGTAAAAAACTATCTTTAGGATATGAGTGTAAAAAAACTCATTAGGATAAATGTGTTAGAAACTATCCTTAGGATATGAGTGTTAAAAACTATCTTTAGGATAAATGTGTTAAAAACTATCTTTATGATAAATGTGTTAAAAACTATCTTTATGATAAATGTGTTAAAAACTATCTTTAGGATATGAGTTTTAAAAACTATCTTTAAAATATGAGTGTAAAAAAACTCATTAGGATAAGAGTGTTAAAAACTATCCTTTGGATATGAGTGTTAAAAACTATCTTTAGAATAAATGTGTTAAAAACTATCCTTAGGATAAGAGTGTAAAAAACTATCTTTAAAATATGATTGTAAAAAAAACTCATTAGGATAAGAGTGTTAAAATCTATCCTTAGGATATGAGTGTAAAAAACTATCTTTAGGATAAATGTGTTAAAAACTAGCCTTAGGATAAGAGTGTAAAAAACTATCCTTAGGATAAGAGTGTAAAAAACTATCTTTAGGATATGAGTGTAAAAAAAACTAGGATAAATGTGTTAAAAACTATCCTTAGGATATGAGTGTTAAAAACTATCTTTAGGATAATTGTGTTAAAAACTATCTTTAGGATAAATGTGTTAAAAACTATCCTTAGGATATGAGTATTGAAAACTATCTTTAGGATAAATGTATTAAAAACTATCTTTAGGATAAATGTGTTAAAAACTATCTTTAGGATATGAGTGTAAAAAACTCATTAGGATAAATGTGTTAAAAACTATCCTTAGGATATGAGTGTAAAAAAAACTATCCTTAGGATAAGAGTGTAAAAAACTATCCTTAGGATAAGAGTGTAAAAAAACTGTCCTTAGGATAAGAGTGTAAAAAAACTATCCTTAGGATAAGAGTGTAAAAAACTATCCTTAGGATATGAGTGTTAAAAACTATCATTAGGATAAGAGTGTAAAAAACTATCTTTAGGATAAATGTGTTAAAAACTATCTTTAGAATAAATGTGTTAAAAACTATCTTTAGGATATGAGTGTTAAAAACTATCCTTAGGATAAGAGTGTAAAAAACTATCTTTAGGATATGAGTGTAAAAAAAAACTATCCTTAGGATAAGAGTGTAAAAAAACTATCTTTAGGATATGAGTGTAAAAAAACTATCCTGAGGATAAGAGTGTAAAAAACTATCCTTAGGATAAGAGTGTAAAAAACTATCTTTAGGACATGAGTGTTAAAAACTATCATTAGGATTAGAGTGTAAAAAACTATCTTTATGATAAATGTGTTAAAAACTATCTTTAGGATATGAGTGTTAAAAACTATCCTTAGGATATGAGTGTTAAAAACTATCTTTAGGATAAATGTGTTAAAAACTATCCTTAGGATAAGGGTGTTAAAAAAAACTATCTTTAGGATATGAGTGTAAAAAACTATCTTTAGAATGAATATTGAAAACTATCTTCAGGATAAATGTAATAAAAACTATCTTTAGGATAAATGTGTTAAAAACTATCCTTAGGATATGAGTGTAAAAAAACTATCCTTAGGATAAGAGTGTAAAAAACTATCCTTAGGATAAGAGTGTAAAAAAACTATCCTTAGGATAAGAGTGTAAAAAACTATCCTTAGGATAAGAGTGTAAAAAACTATCCTTAGGATATGAGTGTTAAAAACTATCATTAGGATAAGAGTGTAAAAAACTATCTTTAGGATGAGTGTAAAAACAACTATCCTTAGGATAAGAGTGTAAAAAACTATCCTTAGGATATGAGTGTTGAAAACTATCTTTAGGATAAATGTGTTAAAAACTATCCTTCGGATATGAGTGTTAAAAACTATCTTTAGGATAAATGTGTTAAAATCTATCTTTATGATAAATGTGTTAAAAACTATCCTTAGGATATGAGTGTAAAAAAACTATCCTTAGGATAAGAGTGTAAAAAACTATCCTTAGGATAAGAGTGTAAAAAAACTATTCTTAGGATAAGAGTGTAAAAAACTATCCTTAGGATAAGAGTGTAAAAAACTATCCTTAGGATATGAGTGTTAAAAACTATCATTAGGATAAATGTGTTAAAAACTATCCTTAGCATAAGAATGTAAAAAACTATCTTTAGAATGAGTATTGAAAACTATCTTTAGGATAAATGTATTAAAAACTATCTTTAGGATAAAGGTGTTAAAAACTATCCTTAGGATACGAGTGTAAAAAAAACTATCCTTAGGATAAGAGTGTTAAAAAACTATCCTTAGGATAAGAGTGTAAAAAAACTATCCTTAGGATAAGAGTGTAAAAACTATCCTTAGGATAAGAGTGTAAAAAACTATCCTTAGGATATGAGTGTTAAAAACTATCCTTATGAGTGTTAAAAACTTTCTTTAGGATAAATGTGTTAAAAACTATCTTTAGGATAAATGTGTTAAAAACTATCTTTAGGATATGAGTGTTAATAACTATCCTTAGGATAAGAGTGTAAAAAACTATCTTTAGGATATGAGTGTAAAAAAAACTCATTAGGATAAATGTGTTAAAAACTATCCTTAAGATATGAGTGTTAAAAACTATCTTTAGGATAAATGTGTTAAAAACTATCCTTAGGATATGAGTGTTAAAAACTATCTTTAGGATAAGAGTATAAAAAACTATCTTTAGGATATGAGTGTAAAAAAACTATCATTAGGATATGAGTGTAAAAAAACTGTCCTTAGGATAAGAGTGAAAAAACTATCCTAGGATAAGAGTGTAAAAAACTATCATTAGGATATGAGTGTAAAAAAACTATCCTTAGAATATGAGTGTTGAAAAATATCCTTAGGATATGAGTGTTAAAAACTATCTTTAGGATATGAGTAAAAAAACTATCTTTAGGATAAATGTGTTAAAAACTATCCTTAGGATAAGAGTGTAAAAAACTATCATTAGGATAAGAGTGTAAAAAACTATCCTTAGGATATGAGTGTTAAAAACTATCCTTAGGATAAGAGTGTAAAAAACTATCCTTAGGATATGAGTGTAAAAAACTATCCTAGGATAAGAGTGTAAAAAACTATCCTTAGGATAAGAGTGTAAAAAACTATCCTTAGGATATGAGTGTTAAAAACTATCATTAGGATAAGAGTGTAAAAAACTATCCTTAGGATATGAGTGTTAAAAACTATCATTAGGATAAGAGTGTAAAAAACTATCTTTAGGATAAATGTGTTAAAAACTATCTTTAGGATAAATGTGTTAAAAACTATCCTTAGGATAAGAGTGTAAAAAAACTATCCTTAGGATAAGAGTGTAAAAAACTATCATTAGGATAAGAGTGTAAAAAACTATCTTTAGGATAAATGTGTTAAAAACTATCTTTAGGATAAATGTGTTAAAAACTATCCTTAGGATAAGAGTGTAAAAAAACTATCCTTAGGATAAGAGTGTAAAAAACTATCATTAGGATAAGAGTGTAAAAAACTATCTTTAGGATAAATGTGTTAAAAACTATCTTTAGGATAAATGTGTTAAAAACTATCCTTAGGATAAGAGTGTAAAAAAACTATCCTTAGGATAAGAGTGTAAAAAACTATCCTTAGGATATGAGTGTTAAAAACTATCATTAGGATAAGAGTGTAAAAAACTATCTTTAGGATAAATGTGTTAAAAACTATCTTTAGGATAAATGTGTTAAAAACTATCTTTAGGATAAATGTGTTAAAAACTATCTTTAGGATAAGAGTGTAAAAAAACTATCCTTAGGATAAGAGTGTAAAAAAACTATCCTTAGGATAAGAGTGTAAAAAAACTATCCTTAGGATAAGAGTGTAAAAAAACTATCCTTAGGATATGAGTGTTAAAAACTATCATTAGGATAAGAGTGTAAAAAACTATCTTTAGGATAAATGTGTTAAAAACTATCTTTAGGATAAATGTGTTAAAAACTATCCTTAGGATAAGAGTGTAAAAAAACTATCCTTAGGATAAGAGTGTAAAAAACTATCCTTAGGATATGAGTGTTAAAAACTATCATTAGGATAAGAGTGTAAAAAACTATCTTTAGGATAAATGTGTTCAAAACTATCTTTAGGATAAATGTGTTAAAAACTATCTTTAGGATATGAGTGTTAAAAACTATCCTTAGGATAAGAGTGTAAAAAAACTCATTAGGATAAATGTGTAAAAAACTATCCTTAGGTTATGAGTATTAAAAACTATCTTTAGGATAAATGTGTTAAAAACTATCTTTAGGATAAATGTGTTAAAAACTATCCTTAGGATATGAGTGTAAAAAAAACTATCCTTAGGATAACAGTGTAAAAAACTATCCTTAGGATAAGAGTGTAAAAAAACTATCCTTAGGATAAGAGTGTAAAAAACTATCTTTAGGATAAGAGTGTAAAAAACTATCCTTAGGATAAGAGTGTAAAAAATTATCCTTAGGATATGAGTGTTAAAAACTATCTTTAGGATAAATGTGTTAAAAACTATCCTTAGGATATGAGTGTTAAAAACTATCTTTAGGATAAATGTGTTAAAAACTATCTTTATGATAAATGTGTTAAAAACTATCTTTAGGATATGAGTGTTAAAAACTATCTTTAGGATAAATGTGTTAAAAACTATCTTTATGATAAATG